>JAWUZG010000018.1:21045769-21673461 GCA_036785705.1 Acanthornis magna | reverse complement strand
AAAATAAGAAATATCCTAGCTACTAATAGCAGAAATGATGCAAGATCTCCATAGTCGCCTGTGTAGTCAGACACCTTTTTGAACTACTGTGTGCTGAAGCAGATAGTCCAGGGTGTCAGGATCTGAAATCAACTCAGGTCTCACTCACCTTCATCATCTTTTCCCTTCACAAATGGAGAATTCCTTAGCAAGATGGGAATCTTACCAATTTGCAGTTTGTATTGGTTTACTTGTGGTATAGTGTTCAAGATGAGCACGTTCTCAGCTCAGATGTACATCATTCAGTTATGTGTGTTCTGAGTAAGCTTTGGCATTTTTGTAGTACCAATATGAGTGAATACCACAATTGGCGTGGGGGATGTTCTGGTGTGTTGAAAGTGAGCATATGTGACTCACTCATCTTCTAACTTTCTATTTCATCATTTGTGCTGATAGCTGAATTACTTGGGTATAAATTTTGTAGTCAGAATGAATAGCAATTCCTGCTTCTGTCACTTCTCTCTTTGAGTGAGTAGAGATAGTACAGTTTGGACTTCTGACAGGATCCTTTGACTTTTTTCTGTGGTGTATAATACAAATTCTGGCCATGTGAGAATCATAACAAAAGTCTGCCCAGAGTGGTCTTTTTGTATTTTGAAATTTAAGCATAAAGTATATTTGTTCAGGGCAATACTCAAAATTAATAATGCTTGATTATGGTAAAGTTTTGTATGCAGGAATTTGAAAATCTCATGCTATTTATTGGACTAATATTGCACTATTGCACTATATATACGTGTATTTTCAGATGAGAAGCCAGAGATCAAATCCATGTAGCAGGAGATTCTTCGGTTTTTCCCAAACAACTATGAATACAATTGTTAGCGAAGGATTGTATCGTTGCTGTCCATGTTGTTTCCCCACATAATAAAGACAAAGGGAGGTACTCAAATTAGCACCATTTTGGGAATCATGTAAGATCCTTTTGTTTAATATTGTACCCGTCATTCACTGATTTACAGCAGGACTTGAGGGGGCCTTGGCCAATTTGCTGGTGCGGCTTAGTGTGTAGTGTGCATGTTCCTGGTCATGCACTGCAAGAGGGGCCCTGTTGCTGCCCAGCCTTCCTGTCCAGATCATAACTCCATCTGGAGCTAACTGCACTAGACGCTGTGAAGATATAACAGAAACGTCTTGCAGTTGGTAATATATTCAACACTACCCTTGTTTTTGCATGAAAAGCTCATATTGAGGCTTAGAATTTTTTTTCTTCCATGTTTAAGGGAAAAACTGTATTTTACTAATTCTGGAGCAACAAGCATTAGTGAAACTATTGTGTTGGGGTTTTTGGCAGTCTGATTTTTCAAAAGACACTGTTAGTAATATTTTTAAAGAATCAGTTATTTCACAGAAATGTTTCATTAAACATTGCATCTAGATGGTTCAAGAGGTCAATTTCACAAAATTCTGTGGATAGCATTAAAGATTATCTGATTTTTTTCATTAAATATGTTACAAAGCATACTTTCTTATCATTGGTATGTTTAAAAGTGTACTTGAATTGCAGGTTTTTTTCCTTACTCAAATATTGGACTGGGTTTTTTAAGAAAAAAAAAATTAAAAGCTGGTTAGTATTAAATCTTCCTAATAAGCAAGTCTCTCTTCCACTTAATTTGTGCTTTTGTTGTGGCTAACAAATAATTTGCTGTATGGGTTTTTCTGTACACCATTGATAGAATATACAAGCTTGTCATCCTAGTGTGCTGGAAATGCTACACTCAAATCAAGTGTTCCTTTCTGGTTTTGTATATCCTCACCTGCTCCTCACTGTAAATCATTGAGATGTCAAGAGCAGTGATTAATTAAGCTGCACGTGCAAGTGCTTTTTTTCACCTGTCAAGTAGGAAGAAAACTTACTATAGTGAATTGTGTGATGCTGTTTAATTAATTTCTTTTTATTCCAAGCTCTGAGGTTTGCAGAAATATTTTACAGTCCAATTTTCATTAACATTTCTGTATTGATAATATGGTGTGTTTGGGAGCTATGACTGTCCCAGATTATACTATATGAAGGGTTGTATTTAAGGCTCTGGGAAGATGAAGAATCGTGGTCTCGAGTCTGCATATATTTTTATCTAATGCTAGTCAAATGACTTTAAACTGTCCTCTTGTTTAAATAAACCAATTAATAGTACCTATCAATTTCTTATTTATATGTATGTATTGTAATATAGATGTAATTTTATTGGAATTTGAAAAGCTTGGATGTTTTTCACAGTCTTTGGGGCAAACAATGAAATTAAATTGTATAGTGATCTTAATCTATTATTAAAAGGTCCTGGAAAGGAAGATTACAAGGTAGATTCAGGTTTTGAATCAGTTTTGCCATTGGTTTAGCAGCGGGTGGGCAGGCAGATGCCTGCTCAGAGTAGAACCTATTGCCATTTTTCACCATTGATAGAGTAGCCTTTCAGAGTCAATGAGCTCTGTCAATGTGAGCTTGTCAAGGCTACAACTTCATAGACCTGAGAGGCGGTTTGAGAGGTCAGCCCTTTTCAGGTTTGCTGTGATGCAAATGAACTTTAATGCTTAAACAACTATTGGAATTTTTATGTCTGCTCCTTGTTCTTTTTTCTTCACAAAGTCATTGACGAGACATTCAGTGCTTTTTAAATTGGAAGTTGCATTGTGCTAAAGACCTAGTACAGATTTACGGAGGGCTGAAAGCAGTTAGATCATGTTCTTTTCATGGTGCGATTAGAATCAAATCGATTTCCCTACAGCCTTCAGCATTCAGATGGCAATTTTAACAAAGCTTGGGGGCTAGACAAGGGACAAAACGACTGAACTGAATGTTAATTACACTCTGCAGCCTTATTTTCTTTTGATTTGGAGCTGACTGGCAACTAAATTAACAAAAGTGTGACCATAACTGCTGCCCTATTTTCATTTAAAAGGAGAGCAGACTCTAAAAGGCTATCTTTACAAAGAAACAAGTGAGGTCTACTGATTATTGTTAAAGGGCACTGTCTTTAAAAACATAATAATAAGAATAACCCCAAAAATACTCAATTTCCAATTGATGTGATAAATTAGTTACTGGTATGTCCACCTTCTGATAATTCTTTGACTTGTGCTTTTAAAATGCAACATAATAAAAAATTTGCTGTAATGAATACTGATAGATAGCAATGATCTAATTTTTAATCATGTGACCACAGTACATGCTTAGATGTGTTTCCCCACAACTGCTTCAGTATTAAGCTAGAGACAAACTGATGCTTGAAAACCAAGATGTTAATATTTGGTGGGAAGTGAATAATGTGTTGTCTAATTTTTATTTTACTCAGACATTCTTGTTTCCCATGACAACATTTAGTTTGGTTTGTTAAGGTTCATTTACAGTACTAGTATTTTGTAGTAATAACAGCAAGATGCTTTCTCGTCCTTTCCCCTCACCCCTCTCCGCCTTGTAAGGAAGCTGCAGCTGCACTAAGTTGTATTTGATCCTTGTCATTGCCCCGTCCTTTTGCACCTGCAGCTCTGTTGGTCTCATCTTAACACCTGGCACCATGAATTATCCTCTTTTTATTCACAGTCTGTAGCAAATCCCATTTAGAGCTAAGCAATATATATTCTGGCAGTCAAATGACCATAAATGTCAGTATGTATTTCTCAAATGTAAATATAACTGAATAATTATATTCAAAAGGCTGTGAAACTTCACAGCACAGAATGTCCTTTAATTCTAGCATGCATAATCTTAAAAAGCTGTGCAGAACAGCTTTCAGGATTCTCTATCTGAAATGTCAAATCTAGATGACACAGGCAGTAAACCTTTCCTTTAGAATCCTAAACATTAGGTTTGCTCTCTGTACAGATCACAAACTTAGTAATACTTATTTGTACCTTTTACTGTAACTTTCTGCATTTGGTTTTTCACTCTCTAAGATCTGGATATAAATGTAACAAAAATTTCTCATTTATTTAGAGTATTGTGTATTTGCACTTGAACTACAGCATTGCAAAATAGTTTGCAACATTCATGAGTTTAAATGTTGACCTTAGAAACAGTGCATTTAGACCACTGATCCTGGGACAGCAGTGTTTCTGCTTTTTATACTTAGATCACTTCGAAATTTCTGTGATTTTAAAGTTAGAACTGCCATAAGAACCAGAGAGCACACATATCAACAGTTCTTGTTCCAAAGTGGTTGAAGGTACTTATTTGGCTATCATAAAAAGCTGTTTCTGTTCTAGATACTGTTTAATACCAGACAAGTTTTGATAGTACTACGGACCACCCTGTACTCAGTCACTGTCCTGTACCTCTCTCCTTTTCCCACAAAAGCAGCTGCAAAACAAAGTTTTTCTAAAACCAGTCAAGAGTAAAATTCTTTCTCATTTGTCTTCCAGACACGAAGATCGATTGAGAAGTTATTAGAATGGGAAAACAATAGGTTATACCACAAGGTGAGTGCCGCAGGGAGCAGCTTCGTACTGTTGGAGTTTGAATTGCACAGTATGGAAACAGATGCTTTTGTTGAACGAAAAATATGAAAGGTGGACAAATGGGCTAGTCTGTGTGCTGCAATAAAATACAGCTCATTTTTCTTCTTTTTCTTTCCTCCTTGTCTAGCTGTGCTTGCATTGGAGACTAAGCAAAAGGAAATGTGAAACGAATAACATGATGGAATATGTAAGTTAAAGGGCTGTTTTGTGAGTTTCTCTATTAAATGATCATTTATTTTGCTTCTGATCTTATTCTTTTCATGATTATTAATCAGTAAAGGTGTCAGGAGCTTAATCGCCTGAGTGCAAGGATTTTCTACGGTTCACAGATGCATGGTTTCATGTGCAGGACTGATTTATAAAGTTATGAATGACTTGAAAACAAGGCTTCACTGTGTTCTGAAAAATAATAAATTAATTGCCAAGATAAAATAGCTTGAACATGTGCTGATGGAGTGTGAAATTTTAGATGCTGTATAAAGAATAACCACAACTTTGGTTACGCAGCAAGTCAGATATGGCTATTTTATATAATGCTAATCAAGTCTAAAAGTATGGAAGAAGACCTTTCAACTAAGCTGTTGGAGCTTAAGAAACCTTTAGCCTTTTTAGATTTTAACTGCCCCTTACCTCAACTATCTTGAAAGTATCTTTATCTCCAATTGGTGTCACTAAAATATTTTCAAGTCAGTCTCAGGAGATTTAATTTACTTCAGTCTTTGGCTGAGACTCACTAAACCCTTCTTGGAAATACAGAGTGAGAAGTTATATGTGGTTTAAAATGAATGATGTCCTGTGTAGGATTTCAGTTTGTTTAGCTTGCAACTTGTTCTTTTTGGTGCTGTTCTTATTTCCATTTTCAGTATATCTTGGAAGTACATAGGATAGGATGAAATTAAGCTGCTAAAATGTAAGAAACATTAGAATTTCCACAATTTCTTTTAATGCTTTAGTAAATGGGTTATAGAAAGGTTAGCTTGTTAAAGATTAGCTTTTGAGAAATATCTACTGCATTAGTTCTAACTTATCTGTGATCTTCTATTACGAAGTTCTTTGTCTATTCTTTGAAATAACAAAACTATAATACATGTAAAAATTTTAAATTTAAATTAAACAGTTCAAAATTATATTAAAATTATCTTTATCTTTTAGTCTTCCTCTTTTCCCTGTCTTTCCACTAGATCTTATCTCTTGCCTGAAATGCAATGTCTTCAAAATGCTTTTTTTATAGAATGGCTGTATTCAGTTCCCTGAATAAGTACTTTTTGTAGTATTTATTCACAAAATTTTTTAGATTAGATATAAGTGTGACTGAAAATGGAATAAATCAAAGTTCAGAAAGCAGACTTAAGCTTTGCCTAAATGAAGTGCTTTTATTTTGCTGAAAACTTTGTTTTTCTACAGGAAACATTTTTAAACCCAGTGTTCTGCAGATTCAATTGAAAAAAACATAGTGCGAGCTTGTAAATACTGTGGCCCAACAACATTTACAGAGTAATATTAATTCTATTAAATATAATTTCAAATCAGTTGACCTGCTTACAATAATAATATATGCATTGGTATACAGTTTTACATTATAAAAGTCAAAGATTTTGTTTTCAATTTGTGAAACATCTGGAATTATCTCTGGGTATACTTAATGAGAAATTTTTTACAAAACCTCACTGTACCATTTTCTCAATTTCAGTGAACTGTTTTGCTAATGTCTTTAAAAACTGCCCCTAATATGATTGTGGTTTAGTTTTAAATAATAAATGCCTATCCTCAACTTTTCACGAAACAGATGATTTAAATTAGACTCCTGTAACTTGGTGCTTTGCCGAACTGAGGTTTTAAATCCTCTGTAGTAAATGTTAAATTAAATAAATAATTAATGAAATTAAGAAAGACAAGATAGTCTTAAACTTTCAGCATAAGCACAGTGTTCCAGCTTTACTTCTGGCTCCCTTATTGCAACCTTGCCTGAGTATCAGAAGCCCTGGTTTCTCTACAGAATCCAGTGGTTGGCTCAGGTCAGTGATCAGTGGATTTTGAGCTATTGGGTCACTTCTGAAAATAAGTCCCTTCTGAATATCTCAAAAAATAAACTTGTACACCTGATTTCGGTATTCATTACTCCAAAAGTGTTTGCCTTAGAAATAAAATTGGAGACTTACTTATTTTCTGATGCTTGGTATGCTTGCAGAGATAGAGGTCTTTATTTTCTAAGCAGCTAAGTTGTATTCTCCTTTACAATCAAAAATATTCAGAAATAATTTTTAACTTTTTAGAAAGGTGAGTTCCCCTTACAAGTAAATAGAATTCTTATTTATGTTACCAGATGCATTTATTTGTTTGTAAATCAGATCATACTGCTGTGTTGTGACTGTCTCTGAAGAAAGAAAATGCACAAGTGAACATTGTCTTTAAGCTTCCTATTTAAAGGAAGATAAATACTTGGATTGTGTTCTGGAGTAGACCCTATAGCATACTTAGCTCAGAAAAACGTAGTTTAAATTTGAATTGAGACCATAAGAATAATCATGCAAAAGCATTAGTCAAGTTCTTGTTAGCTACTTGAACATTTGTAGATATGGGAGCTTTGCAAAAGTTGATACACTTTTTTATACAGGTATTGAACTATAAACATGATTTAGAATCCTGTATTAAGTGGCAACAATTCTGAAGTAAGTGGAATTGCGATTGAAAATTAACTTTTCATGCATTGTGCATTCAGGAGGCTTTTTGGTTTTGTTTTGTTTTTTTTAATGAATGCATTTATCCCTTTCATAATTTTTTCCCAATAAATAAATTACTACATAAAAATTCTCTAACATAATTAGCTTACTTCAGTTTGTTTATGTGTTTCATATCAGTAGGCAAACTTTTCCAGTTGAATTTGGTTCTTTGAGTATTGGTTTTCTACCCCAAACCAATTACCATACATGACTTTTCTAATGGTCTCCCACCTGAGATAAGCGCCGTGATTTTTGCTTTTCATCACAACTTGATGTATTAAAAAAAAACCCAGAACCATGTGAATTATTGTGATAGATGATAGGATTGCTGCCATCGTTAATACATATTTGTTTTCTTTTTATACAGGTCATCCTTATAGAATTTTTACCAAAGACACCGATTTTTCGACCAGATTAGCATTCAATTTATTTATAGAGACTTATTCAAGTATGTTGTCTTTCCAATGGTGCCTTGCTTGGTGCTCTCCTGGTAGTGACATAACATTGGTTCTACAGAATCTTGTGGTGTTTTCATTCTTTTTTTTTGTTTGTTTGGTTTGGGTTTTTTTGTGGTTTGGTTTTGTTGGGTTTTTTGGGGGTTTTTTGTTGGTTGTTTGTTTTTTGTTGTTTTTTTTTTAATAAGAATATGTTCTAAGTGCATTTGGTCAATCTCTGCAAAGTAATTTCACACAAATGTTAATTACTACTTAAGTTATTTTTACTTTTGCTACTTCTGTTTATTACTGTATCTTGATTTTCAAAGAGTCTTTTATATGTGTGCGCGCGTGTGTACATATATATATTACTATAAATACACAGCTGAAAATTATATACAAGTGAACAGGTATTTTTTTATCCCAATATGATACAACTGATTGACTGTACATTGTGTAAGTCCCTTTAGTCATTTATTTACATGTTGACGTTCCTTCTGAGATGTTCCGAAACTTCTGTCAGTGACTAGTCAATTGTAAATACTTTTATTTCTTTTTGGGATATTGACTAGTCTCTTCCAGCAAAAGAAGGAGGCAAAGTTCTTTTTGAAACTGTGATTTTTGGACCCCCGATGTTGTTAGTAGAAATCTCTGTGCTTTTCATGAAGAAGTCCTGTCAGCTGGTTCTGAAAAAGTTTGGCTTTAAAAAGTTTAAAAAAAAAAAAACAGCCAAGTGGAATTACTTTACTCAGACTAGAAGAATCACTGAGAGAATTGCATGCATCTGGCTAGTAGAACTCAAGATCATAAAAGTATGTTATTATTACATTTTATAATTTAGCTATTTTAATTCAGTCACTTGCCATGTGCCAGCTTTATTCATGCTGTTTACCAGATCCTGTACACAGGGGTGCAGAAGGACTTGTTTTACTAAAACTTAGTTGTCCAAGAAGACCTTTCATGGGTTTTTTTGTTTGTTTATTTTAAAGCCACATAAGCAGAAAAAAGTTATTGAGGAATTCTTGAACAGTGCAGTTCCAGATGCAAATGCCATGTATTAAAAGTAATCAAAGCAGGGTACACTGGGCAATAGTGTAAGTTTAAATGTATTAGGCCGTTATTTATTGCACCTTTTCTGTTGCTCATTTTGGTTTACAAAGTATAAGACTTTTTTAAACTGGATATATGATGTATGCTTGGGTCAGGCCAGTTGTATTTCTTTTCTTCTGATTATACTTTAGTTGTACATACCTTTACACATAGCCTTGGTTTTTTTTTCTTTTTTTAATTGCAACTCTCATATTTTAAAATTTGCTTTAGGTATCTAAAATTATGGTACACAAAATTTATATGAGTTAAGAACATGTTCTTTGTACAGTTGTGTTAGCAAGCAATAATATGAATATATGGGAAAAAACCCCAGATATACTCTGCTTACTATTTGTTTAAATGAAAAGTTGATACCACTACAAGAACAGTCTTCTCTTTTTAATCTTTTAAATACAAGTTTTATTTCAAGGTAATGTATTACAGGTACCTTGATGCTGTGAACTATTTTTCTATGTCTTCAAAATATTTATTCTCTGTAAAATATTCTCTAGTAAGTATTATATTCCTAAATTGTTCATAGTGGGAGTGGTCTAGAAAGTTTTAAGTTTTCTTAAACCTAAGCCTTCTATATCTGTTCCCAAAATTCATCCTTTGCTCAGCTTTTGTCTGTGGATTCCTGCTGTTCACTTTGAAATTAGCTCAGCTATGCTTTTCATATAAGCCTACAAGTGTGTTTCTTTGACTTGACAGAACATGATTTCTAATTACCAAATCCCAGTTTTGGCTGGCCTCAGTCTTCTGAGTGCAGCAATGGTCTCTCTACAAAGTAACTTTATAATTCTAAAAATCAATTTCAACCTCTTCTTCAGTGCAAATCTGGGTCTTCTGCACTCCTTCTCTTACCCAGAAGTATTAATTATAACCTCAGACTAGTTTCAGCCTGCGGGAGGACAGAAGCCTAACATTGATGGCAGCTGAGACTGGGGAGGTTGGAGGTGCGGAGAAGAGGTTGGAATTGAACAGAAGTGATAAATATTGATGACCAGAAATTATTACTGTTATATATTGATTTCTTTAAGTGTCAGTTTTCAATAAAATGAATACTGGATCATATGAGGCCTAGATTTTATAAAAATTTTCATTTGACTGTACGGATAATTTGTGTCATGGATGCAGTTTTCCACTGGTGTGGAAACCCATCACTCCACTTTAGTGGAGGATATGGCTTGTGGTATGTTCACAGCAGCGCCACATTCAGCATGAGCTATTTGCCTTCGTTTGCAGACTTCCCATACTATGTTCTGTCCATGTCCACAGCTGCCTTGCCAGCAGCACTCAAACCCAACAATAAAGCTGCTTTGGACATGATGTGTGCTGAAACCAGAGCAGTGAATAGAGTGTGGCTTACAGGTTTGCTGAGTATCCCATTAGTAAAGCTTCCATATTAACCATAGTGATGGTTAAGATCATGTCTGCTTTTGAGTGCATCAGCAGTCATGGGCTTGGTTAGCAGGTATTACTGTATTTTAGCTGTGACTTTCTCTTTAGGAACTCTAACACAGAGATCCAGAGTAGAGCACTGAGCAATTAAAAAGTTAAATCCCTTAGTAAGGAGGCCAAAATTTATTCCCTCAAAAAATACTCTGGATATTTTATTAAAACAATGTCTCTGACTTAAAATACAATTAGGAACTTGAGACACTGCTTATATAGAGAGATGAGTTTTATCTCAGAAGTGGTACTCTCCTGAAGAGGTAGTACATTTACCTAGTAAGACGGTTACAAAACATTTTCATACAATCCCTTTCAATTCATTAATTACAATAATGGAAATTGAAGATGGCAGGAGCTTTAATCAACTGTTTAATGCCTGCAGCAGTTGTCAGGATTTTCCTTTGATGTTGCTTCTGAAATACTAAATCTGTTTATTTTGTTTGCTAGTGAGAAGACATATATTACCCTTTTTGTCCACTTGGCAAAGAATGAAATTGCAGTTTGAGCAGACCAGAAGCTATAGTAGGACTTCCAGGATACACCCTACTCTTTGCTAAAATAAATATTACATTATACTAACTCATTCAGCTTCTTGCAACTCAGCAATTTCTACAAATAATCTTATCTATTTCAAATTTCCTTGAACAGTTAGATATCAAGTTGATATTAATCATTTAGCAAATGATGCTAATTACGCCTGTTTCATTTTTAGCCTGCTAAACTAAAGGTGAAGGCATCAATGAATCCCTGTGAGAGCTAATTACTATTTTTAGATATAGTGGCCTTTAACTGGTGAATAAAGATTTCTTTCTTACTGTAATATAACAGAAACAAATTCTTTTTAAGTTTTAGTGATAGGTAGAAATAAGTTCTGAGGGAGAAGGACTCTGTCTGACCCTATGTGAAGAATTCTGAAGAGCTCATCTGTTGTTAAATAGCTGTGACTTGAAGTTTATATTGGGATTGGCAAACTTCACCAGATATGAAAATGTTTGTGGAGATAGGTTACAGGAAGTTAGTAAAATTTTTTGTAATAGGTCAGTAAGAGTAACTTTAATAAACTATTTATGCAAATCCAAAATTTCCCACAATACTTAAACCCAAGTAGAATAGATTGTAAAAACTTTTTACAGTACTTAGATGTAAATTATAATCTCTAAATCAGTTTGTTAAATACTATGTTTTTTAATTGTTAAGACCATGGTGTTTAAATGTAATACTCTATCTCTCAGATACAGGCTTACTTCAAAGTCAGTTTTAATTTATTTTTTTTCCTAAAAGTCATTGTATAGCCCCAAAGATTGAAGGAAGAGCTTTAAAGTGCAATCTGTAACTGCTTAAAAGCCAGGAGCCAAGGAAAAAGAACTTGTCTTTATTCCCTTCCCTCCACCCCCCACCCCAAAGTCTTAATTTTAAATTGGTCCCCTTGTTTTGGAGCCTTAGTTTATGGGTTTTGAGCAGCTGGCAATAATGCAAATTGTCCACCAAAAACCCCATTTGAATTCTGAACAATTTAAAGAGATCACTTTAATTGAAGAGGCGAAAGACTTGCTAGGCAAAGAAAATCCCTGGTTCTTTTAAGTTCTCCCAGCATTGCTGTTGAGTAATTAAAAGAAGGATCATGATGACCCTACATTAGGTCAAAATCCAGATGATTTTGTGTAAAGGAAATGCTCAGTTAGAGAGGTCTCAGAGCCTCCAATGTCTTGGATTCATAGTAGTGACTTACTTAGGGTAAGAGGCGCTGGCTAGTGTTGTATCTGTGACTAAAATAATTTATGTTGCTCTTCAGCAACCTTGCTTATGAAAAGAAAGCATTTCAGAAATCTGTATTCATCACTGCTAATTTGCTGTAATTTCTGTGCTTCTCCCTATAGCCACATTGCATTTCCATGACAAACAGCTAAGTGTATGATCATTATAATGCCTTTAATAGCCATATTGTAGGTAGAAATATTATCTTCTCAGGGACTAATAGGAAATACAAAAATGGAGTTAACGAGCTGAATGCCTATCTGCATGAAGGCTTACTTTGCAAATGTCACCCTAGAAACTTGATTGTAATATGCATGACCATTATGAATGTTACCAATATACAGTTATGAGAGCTTCTTTTACCCTGTATTACTAGGCTGCTGAATGTCAAAGTATATTGGATAAGGATAAATGAAGTTTGGGGTTTTTTTCTGATTTGGATGGAGTGATTATTTCTAATGGTGCTACCTTCTTAATTCCTGTGTTTATTCTTTGTAAAGTTATCTCTGTAGGCTGAGTGAATCAGGGGATACTGGTGTACTAAGAAAACAGGATCATTCTTCTTAAGGAAGTAGAATAATTTCAAGGGGAGAAGTACTCTGGAAGTGAAAAAATTTCACTGCTGGAAATAAGCATTTATTCTTCATTAGATATCCATTTGTATTGTTTTGTTGGTAACAGTACTTTGCAGTTCATTAATTTTTGAACTTTTATCTTTTTGCACACTGATGTTTCAGTCAGCATGGGCTGAATTAGAGACGATTTGAAAATTTACAACCCCCTGAATCCTTGCATGGAACTTCATATGTTGACTCTTGTGCTGGTGTATGTATTCCTACCACATAACACCTGAGTAATACACATCTTTTATAAAATTACTGTTTTGATGGAAGTTGTCCTTTAAAAAAAGCCTTCTGGTTTGTTTAGCTCATTAGTATTTCATTAAGATTTATTTTCTTGAAAATGGATTCATAAATGTTTGGCTCCTCAAAATAAAACAGATCAGTGGGGAAAATTTAGTGAGGCAAAAGATGAAACATAGGAATTAGGAGAAGCAATACCCAAAAGATTGAATTTGGGGATTAGGTTTGGAGTTTTCTGAGTATGATGGAAAATAGTTTTGAACTGAATGAAATAGTATTGAATGATGCAAGTTAAGCAAAAGCTCGCAGACCATTTCATTAATTATGTCGTCTCTGTTAACTTCTGTTAACTTTTTTATTTTGATACATGTGTTATTAATTTATTTTGATTATGCTCTAGTTGATAGACAATTCTGCTATCATACAGAATAATAATGTAGAAGGTAAACTTCCTTCTAAACTCAGCATCTCTCCGTTTAAAATAGCCAGACCAAAATGGAATTGCTGATGAGAGCTGCACTGTGAGTGCAGAACAGTCTTTTCGTAAGCTGGAGCCTGTAATTGCATGGCTAATTGTTTCCAAAGAAAATTCTTGACTTGTCCAGACAGCTCCTGTCATGTGACAGTATATCTAAGGCCCACAAGTAGGATCCAGTTAGTACAATTTAAGTTCAGGTAAGTAAGATTTTTGTAGTTAATTGTAGTTTTTACGGAGAAGGGAACCATTGACAAATGCTCACTTTTAGAGGACAAATAGTAGATTTTTATGTTTATTGAAACACCCTTTTTTGTTGTTATTTGCTCCTCATCTATAGCTTAATAATTGAAAGTTACTTTGCCTTGTGTTGAAAATGAGACTTAGTAGTCAGCTGAAGACTTTTTTTTTTGTTACAGTATTTTAGGTTTTTGAATACATTTTTGAAGTCATATTTAGAAATGTTTTTAAAAGTCAGATATCCTGATGCAATATAACTGATACTTTTAGTGGCTGTATATTTAAACTGGTTTCATTGTGCTGATATAAATATCTAACTCATCCACTCCAAGTGTTTATCTCTGATTCTTTTATGCTGGCAACAGGCTTCCTAACTTGTTAGGATATGCAGTGTACCTACTGGTTAATACTGTCAATGAACAGTTTGGTTCAGTGAGATAACAGGGAATGCAAAGTAGTTCCTGATTTGAAAAGTGTAACTCAGATTCTTGTTTTCATAAAGGTTGGAGTATGGTGATCAGAGAATGAACTCATTCCAAACATAAATTTGAAAGAGAATAGTAAACTACAAAACAGTGCCTAAATGTTGTGTGCTAAATTAGACCTGTGTAATTCATGTTGCTATAAGAAAATTTGCAGAGAATTACATCAGACTGTGTGTGCTTAGGAAAGACCTGTTAAATGTATGAAGCAGTAATGGTAAATAAGTCAATGAAAGGATGTTGCCGTCAAGAGGGAAGACTTATAACCCATTATTTTGGAGTATGTTAAAAATCCATTTCAAACAGAAAATGCATAAGCAATAATTTAACCTAAAACTGGGTATTAAAGAAGCTGCTACTTATAGAGAGACTTGATGTAAATTTTGCCTGTTGGGCATCTCTCCTCTCACAAAGAGTTTAGAAAGATAGGGTTGCTGCAATTTCCACTATTGTAACATTCCTCTTCAAATATCCTAAGTCCAGGTGAGAGACTCAAAGATTAGAAGCAAGTACTGTGTTCACAGGTGCACAGCTTTGGGAGGAGAAGATAGGAAGAAAAGGACTTTTTAAAGGCTGCACAATTGTATATATGCATATTTAAGAATATTTAACCGTGTCTGCTAAATTAGTGAGGCTAATCTATTGTTGAATTATAGAATATTATTTAATACATCAACATTGGTTTTTCCTGACCTGACCCAGAATTGGAATGGACTACAATATAACTTTTTTTTAAAAGCATTTCTTAAGCTGTATGTATTATAAACTAATAAAATAATTGTTAACCTATCTACTAAGCCTTACTGTTTTTCATCTGTGTTGGGGGGAGGGGGTGGTAGGGTGAGGACGAAAAGGAAGAACCTGAGAAACTGCTGTATTGTGCAATGGTCTCATCTTACTTCCAGTTGATACTTTTAGTCTAAATGGGGGATGTGGGGTGTGGGTGAGAGGGGAGAGAAAATTATTTGGGGTAATTCAGATGACTCTTAAGACTGGAGTTACCAAATTACAGGCATTGCCTGCCTTAACTGTTTCAAACTGGTTTTTCATTAAGTCTACATTTTGAGTTCTTTAAGCTTTTCAAGCCCTAATGATAGTAGGATTTATTAAATGTACTATCATTATGGTTGAATGGTGATGTTGAGGCTGTTGGTATGCTTTTTTTGTTTTATACACGTGTGCTCTCAAACAAAATAGGGTTTCCTCCATCTAGTTGAGGCAGACACCACCTATTCAGAAAGGAATCATTCCCATCCATGCAACTCACGTGTGTTTCAGACCATCTGACATGGGATTCTGGTTAACCTGAACCTTATGAACAAAAACTAAGTCTGTGCGCTCTGCCATGCTGAAGACAGCCTTGATTCTCATCAGCCAGCAGCTTTTCTTTACATGAAACATTTTAAGCTCTTTGGTGTCTCTTGCATGGAAGTCCTGACAGCCTCTTTATAATGTGTGTGTGTATAATGTCTCTAACATATATGAGGGGGTGTGTTAGACATGCTCATGTCCCAGCGTGCGAGTGGGGAGGGGTGCTCCTGCCCGGCGCTGTGAAGCATTCCGGGTGCTGTAATGTGCGCTTGCAAAGCGGTATGATACAATGTTGCTGAGCAGAAAAGCGCACGATAGATTTAATGTAGCCAATTGTGTACTTTTGAAAAAAAGAGTAACTGTTCAGTGTGAGTTAATTTTGGATTTTTTCAGCATCTCTCTTTTAGGCTTTGTGCTGCATTCTTCTAGACAAATGCGTATTCCATGTGGGCCACTGTTCTGCTAAATGCTCTCAGTTCTCCTTTTGCAATCAAGATTATGTTGCTAAGGAGATTTTGCTTTTATTGGTGCCATTGATTTGTGTTAATACGTTTTGAATACCTCTCGGTATTCTTCCGTAGACAAGGCCAAAAGAAAAACTTCCCTGAGTTTCCCGATTTACATCACAAATGGAGCGGTGGTGTAATGAAGCCGATATAAAGTGGGCAGTTGAAAGGGAACTAAAGAAGGGCACTCAAGTGAGAAATGAAGAAATGTGCCGAGAGCGGTCTGCGGGCCGCCTCCGGCCCAGCTGCGGGAGCGGGAGCGGGCCGGGCCCGGCGCCGGGGCAGGGGGACAGCCCGCGGCTCCGGCCGCCCGGACCACCCACTCGCCGCGCCCCGGCCCCGCGGATTACCCTCCGCTGCCGCTGCCGGGGCCGCTGCCGCTTCCGAGCGCCCGCCGCCGCGGGGCACGGCGGGGCCCCTCCCGGCTCCCCGAGGGGCGGGGGACCGGCGGGAGAGAGCTCTGGGGAGCTGCAGGAGCGCGGGCTCGGCCCCCGCAGCACTGCCCTCGCCGCCCGCCCTCCCCGTGCCCTCCGGGCCGGGCCCCGTGCGCGGTACCCCGGCTCCCCGCGGCTCTCGGCTGGGGGACCGAGAAGCAGCGGGACCCGCTTTATCGATGGACCGCCACGGCCAGGCTGAACTGAGAGTCTGCACTCGGGCACTCTGCGTTTGTGCACCCCTTGGCGAGGGGCTGGTGGGGCTGTCTGGGCACTGCCTCATCCCTGTGAGCCTGCCTGTCCTTTAAAAAGAAATAAACAGGAAAACATCACCACCCTGAAAAAGCAACTCCACCAGAAAAACAAATAAAAATCCCCCAAACTAAACCCCAGAGTTTAAAATAAAAAGATTAATTTAAAACCACCCAAAGCCTTTTAACCTCGTGTCCATAGGTGGCTCTACTGAAGACAAGCCTCAGGAGGACATCTATGAGGACAAGGGCCTCCATTGCCTGCTCTGGCTCTTCTACATTACATAGATAAGCTCCTGAACGACTCAAAGACCAGGTAGTTTATTTATATGAGATGATTATTCAGAGAACATTCACACCAAAAAGCCAAAGAGTGTTCCCATGTTCCAGGGTTTGCCATCACGGAAGTCTGCCTGTGGTGGTCTAAAACCTCTGCCCCCAGTTTGATGTCAGGACAGCAGAGAAGGTAACTCGTCCACTAACGAGGTAAAGGAGCAATGTCTGCATGTGCAAAGCATGTTGGTGTTTGCAGATATTCAGAGATGAGGATTTCTTTTACGCAGCCCCCTGGTGTGATGGGAAGCAGTGTGAGCCCTGTGTGGATGAGCTGGGATGGTAACTGGTTTCAAGCATCTCATTTAGATTTGGGTTTTCATCAAGGCAGAGGTGACCCAAAGTCACAGATTCATGTGACTTCTGATCCAAAGGAGCAAAAGAGATTTATGTGTAGAAAGGATTGCTCTGTCTTTCGCACTGACAGCAGTCAGCACTAAAGCAGCAGTCTCCTTTATGATACATGTTGCTGACTGTGAAAATGTCCCATTGCTTTTATGTAGGCTCAGCTTGCTTCTTCACATTGGTCAAGCCAGAAGTCTTCATTCTTGGGCTATTGACCATGTTATATGTAAAATAAACTTTATCTTGCATTCTTGCTCTCTGCAGTATTAAGCCACTGCCAGGAGGATGAAAACACAGGCTTACTGAATGGATGGGAGGAGTAGAAGAACTCAGCCTCTTTACTCATTTTTGAGGGGACCATTTGAGGACTACAGGTGTTAAGTGACTTTTTCCTATGTGTGTGCCTTTGAAGACATGGATCTTGAGTAATTGTTTAATAAAATGAGAGAAATTAATAAGGATAACTATTCTATCCAAATAATGCAAAAATCATTTTAGCAGTGGGTCTTACTCAGGATTTTATGCCATTCTGGTTTAATTTCACAGTTCTAAGAAAAATACTTCATCATGTTTCCAGAGTGTGTGCCAAAATACATCTCTAATTTGGTTTTTTTCATACCTTTTGCAACACACTCTATGGAAAGGGCCTGGTTTTATATGAGATAATGAGATTTGAGGTTAATGAGTATAAGGCCCAGAATTTGTGCTGTATTGTGTGCCATTGAGTATACAGTAGAAATAAATTGAGAAGCAGACACTGTTTTAAAATCCTCTTTCTTTTAGGCATTTTGTTTAGCATTCAGAACACAGCCACATTACATGATTGGCTGATTTTAATGACTGTCCTCTAATCAGTTAAATGGAAATATGTGGAAAACTTTAAACGATTGTATTTGTGGAGACAATCGATATACATTGTTACACCTCAGCTAAAAGGATACTTGGCACGAATGATGCTGCTAAGAGAAAAATGTGGAAGGCCAAAGAAACCGTGAAGACAATTGGATCCAGCCCGTTCTTTCCCTCCCCACAATGCAAGCTCTGATGACTTAGTATTTTAATTAATGTCAACCCTTACCGTCAGTGCTCATGGGAACAATCATTAAACCAACACAAAAACATTTTAAATGGCTGGCAACCTACCAGATACTGAGCTAAGCATTCCCATGGTAGAGTGGATGGTTTCATAGCCAATTCTGCACTGGATTAAATAAGTACTCTAACAGCACTGGCATGAAAGGCTGTTATTTTCATACTAAACAATGCAGTATAGTTTCTAAGTTCTATTATAAAATGTTTTATATTTTACTTCCAGCACTAATATCGATGTTATTTATATGGATGTAGTTGAACTTTACTCTTTGTTGCAACTAAAACCGGTTTTTAATTTTTCATTCTGTTCTCCCCTTTTTTAGTTTCTTTGCTGCTAAACCAAAACCGTATATATTTTATTTTTTTCTCTCTTATAACGCATATGATCAAATACAACCTAAACCAACAACTGGTTTCCAATGTAGCTTAAAAAACTGCTGGCCAAGTGAATTTTAAAATTGGGCAAATTCTGTATTTTTTTTATTTTGTATTATGTTCCTTTTGCATGGTAGGAACTTGGTCGGAACTACCTAATAGATACTCCATTGTCCTCACCACTGCAATATTTGCTTGTCAAGTGTACTAAGTAGCCTGATCTTTCTTATTCCTCGAAGGTCTTTTTCCCTCCTCCCATCCTCTGTGTTTGCTGTTTGCTCAAATTGTTTAAACGTGGAGCTCAATGACAGGCTATTAACGCTGACTGGAGCCACACATAATGTGGCCACATGTTGTGTAAGCTTCACAACTTGTCTGCTAATTCGCCTCAGGCCTGACCTGAAATACCCTTGCTATTCTAGCTCTTAGCCCTTCCCCAGCACCGACAGACACTCATGCTAACTCCTATGACACATTGGTGAGATCTTTGATTTGGGGCCAAATCCTGCCTCACTCTGTGCCAAAGGTTGTGCCATGGCAGTCCGTGAATCTGCCCGAGGAAGACAACAGGACAGAGCCAGCTGTGCTGTAAGGATGGGCATGAGGATGGGAGCTCTTCCTCTTGTGGTGCAACCCATCAGGAGTGAAAGCCTGCAGGCAGGCAGTGCGAGAGGTGCTGCCTTCCTCTGCCCGTGGCTCTATGAATCCCACCGATGGATCCCTAGGGAATATACAATTGCCATAGAAAGTCCACAAGTTACGAGGAAATAACACGGCAGGGGAAGCCCAGGCTGGCAAGCAGAGAGTGCTCTCTATTCCATTCTTGTCATTAGGCTCTCTGATGCCAATGTGATAGGTACAAAAAAGGCGGAAATTTTAGTCAAGCTGGAGGGGAAAAAAAGAGCAGCCTATTTATTTAGGAAGAAGATGAGGATAATGAAATACATACTGAGGAGCTTCATTAGAAGAGGAGCTTATTGGGCAGAAAGTAACCTAGAGGGATCCAAGCCATGGAAAGTGAGAAGATTAATGCAGATGTGTGGCACTGGTATCCAAAAGGAAAATTATTTGGAGAAATGGCTTTCAGGCTATGAGACTGATTAGGAAGAAGAGTGTCTGGTAGATTAGACAATTGGATTGATGGGCTGATACACCGGAGAATGGAAATATATAGAGCAAGCCTTAAAAAGGCAATGGAAGCTCCAGCAACAGTATATAAACAGTGTTTAAAAAGACTGACAGGCCAAGGTCAGACTAGAAAAGGGGAATGTGAAAGTTTTGGGAGTGTGGAATTTAGGAGAACATGGAAAAATAAAGTTTAGTGAAAATTAGCAAATTATGAGCAAATAAGAAAGAAAAAGAGTAAATTCAAAAGGCCGAGAGGGACAGTCATTAGAAATGAAAAGGGGAGTGTTATGAGAATTAAAATCATGGGGGGAAAAAGCGATGTGGTCACAGAGAAAATAGGGGGAAAAGGAGCAGGAGAAATGTATACGCAATGAGCAGTCCGTATTCATCTCTTTAGAAATACCTTTAAACCTTCTAAAATGTGGACAGCTTTAAAAACTGCAAACCCCAAGATCACCAGCTCTGTTTTGTTGTATCCTTCTTCATCCTTTAGGACGAGAAATTGGGAAGACCTTTACCATTCCCATTTAGTGAATGCACTTTCCCTCATGATTTTTAAGTTATAGGAAGAACTCTTGCCTCATTTATTCTTCTTTCTGCATCCTGTCACCCTGAAACACTTCCAGTATTCAGTCACACATTCTCAGAGACTGAGACCCACAACACGCTGTTTTCGGATCCTTGTTGAGCTTTTCCTCTTTCACAACCTGCATTCCCTGACACCGGGAGATACGAGTGGCAGGGGAGGCTAGATACTACCCTTAATAAGCTGCTGCAAACATCTTTTCCCATTAAACTGTGATTTTTTTTCCTGAAGATGAAGGTTTGTTTTCCTGAAGATGAAGGGTTGTTTTCAAAAACACTGTAATGACCTAAGGGATTTTTTCCCCCTTCAATTCAGTTTATGACCCATATTACAAATGTAGGCTGTAAAACCTTCAGTTGTTACAATGTCCAGAAAGTTTCTGGCAAAGTCATCATCTGTTTCATAGAGGTGAAATTTGCTGCAGACAGATGAGTAGTTTTTCTAGCTGAGGCATATAATTAGACCATCAGAATTTTCATGTTAATTCCTCCCCTAGGAATAATGAACAAATATACAGAATTCAGCATGCCATGCCAGACCACGGGCTAAGGACAGATGTTCAAAGGATTTAAAAAAAATTGAGGCCAGGCATATAAAAACAATTTAAAGTTGATGTAAGCAAGTCTGTGACAAAGATTGTCTTTCCTTGAAATGTGTGTACAGAGTGTGGAGTGCTTTAATTTACATAGTAAATAGATGTTCTCATTTATATAATAAAGCTTAAAAGTTTGAATTAGAAAACTAAGCTTGTTTCCCTTTGTGCTGTACAAATATGTGTGCTAGAGATGGACCTTATTTCAAAAACTGTGCAAGTAGTTAAACAAGAGAGGCAAACAGAGAAGCTGAATACAAGCAAAATATCTTGTTAGTTCCCTTAGAAATAATGGTGCTTCTTCATCATTTCCCTCTACTCATTTCAGCCACGCCAAAATTAGCCCTGCCTGTCACAACTGCATACCAAGCATCCTCTGTCACCCCCACAGCAAGGATTTAGTTGGGGGGGAGGTGTGTGTTAATCAACAGGATTCTTCTGTGGGTTTTTTTTTTTTCCTTCTGAGAAGCAATTGTCTTTCTCAGGTCTGGTATGAATAAAAAGAAAAAGCAGCATAGCTGACACAAAAAACCTAGTGACAGTTTGGTTTTCTTTCCAAAATACAAGGCATCTCACCCCTGAAAAGTTTTGCTTCTGTCTAGTAGCATATAGATGTCTTGCTTTTCCCCATTCAGGTTAGTTGAATGTTAAAACTGATTTTCAAAGATTCTCTTTTCTTTCACCCTACTAAGCAGAGAACTGACTCAGCATCCCAACAACAATGCATTTAGAGCAGGCATTAGTTTTGAAAATGTTGTTTCAACTCTGTGAGAGACCATGGCAACAAAGATAGGATGAAGACCTTTGAAGAAACTTTTGAATACTGTTTAGAAGGAGAATGGATAGGAAAAGAGAGGGAAAGAGAGTAGGATTCATTTGCTTCTTAGAGATGCTACCATTTTAAGGGGCAGTACTAATTCCTATAATAGATTTCACTCCTGGGCAAAGAATGCTATGGAATAGCCCCGAATGAGTGCCACTTCCCATTGAGATAAAGTCTAGGGTTGTACTGAGCGTTTTTTACCCCGTGTTTGTTTTGACAAGTAGATTCTTTTGCTTTATCTCTCTTAAACAAGAGAAGTTTTAGGGCTTAAAGATTTGAGCCCTCTGAGAAATCAAAACTTCAGTCTTTGAGATTGTGCTAAGTATATTTACTCAAGATTTATGACAAATCCCACAGAAGTAAGGAGAATGCTTAATACAATTCAAATAGGCTGGAACTTACCATCTAAATAAGGACTAATCTACTGCCTGCCTGTGCTTCTCTAGGAAGGGACACCACCACTCCCAGTGTAAAACAAAAGGGGACTTTAGGGAAATAGAAAATCTGAAAATCCTCGTAGTCTATTCATGGGTTGTCTCCTTTTAACTGACATTTCAAAAGTTATGCCCGCTCATGACAAATGCACTTTTCAGGTTTTGCAAGTTTCATTCTTTTTATGATTTTCAGTCTGTGCTAAGAAAATCCTATAATACTTTCTCTTGCTCTAGCTATAAACATGGAAGAATTTTGATCAAAGGGGACTGTTTTAACAGCTGTCTTTCAAGGCAACATGTGCAGCTCTCTTGGCAGCTTCAGCTTGTATGGTTTGAAGAAAGCAGAAGTCTTTGCAAAGTGTTTGCATGTTTGAGCTGTCAAAAATATTGAATATATTGCCTTTGCTTGGTACTTTCTAGGATCTCGAAGCCATAGTCAGGTGATAAAAGCCCTGCAGCAGGAACCCTTAATTTAGTTCAAAGAAATCAGAATGATTGCTTTTATGGTTTGGGTTTTTTGTTGTTTTTGTTTTGTTTTGGGGTTTTTTTTAAGTGATCATAATCTGTGTTATCCAACTATTTGTCATCAGGAATAAAATTTTATTTTCCTGGATAAATTTGGTCTGGGATTAGTTACAAAAGAAAAGAAGGGACTGTTGCTCTTTTTTCCAAAACAGGGAAGAGGAACTCCCCTCCCATTACTTTTTCACAGCCAGGGAAATGAGCACTTCCATTATGCTGGACAATGTGGATCAGAAGTAGCAGGTGGTGATTGCTACTAATCAGGAAGTTAAGTAATAGCCATACTTGAGCACTTTCTAAAGGATTACTGTTTATGGGAAGATTTGTTCCCTATCTGGGTACCACTGGAAAGAAAACAGAGTGAGAAAGATGAAAAGATGCCTATTAATTACAGATTTTCCATCCCCTCCCCAGGTCCCCACACACTTCACACACTGCCTGCTGCCCTCCCTTTACTGCCCCAACCTGTTCAAATTATTCCAGCAGACAACCAATAAACCCATAAGAATAGGTCGTTCACTTAATCCTGTCCCTGCTCCTCCATTCCTGCTAAAGAAAAGCCAGCCTTTGGCTCAGCACACTGGCTGGTGCCCCTGAGAGCTGTAGTGATCAAAAGGGACATTGATTCACCTGGAGGAGGCTTATAAATTGAAGTCCTCTACTTTTAACAGCACTTATTGTCAGGAAAGGGAAATAAAGCTATTATTGCCATTTTTGCTCTAGGAATTACTCATTTATTGTCTGACAGATGCCAGTAAGTGGCCTAGATTTGCCAAAGAGGTGTAACCCTATGTCACAAGCCTTTCACCGTAAGGTACCACAGTGTTCATCCTCCAATGTAAAAAAAGCACAGAAAGGTTTGTGTTGTAAGGGACCTTCCAAAAGCCTATGTTCCATCCCTTCTGCAGGATGGGTAGGGACATCTTTCAGTAGACCAGATTGTTCAAAGCCCTGTAAAATGACATTGAACAGTTCCAGTGATGGGGCATCCACAATTTCTTTGGGCAACCTGTTCCAGGGTCTCACCACCCTCACGAAAATAATTCTTCCTTTACTTTGCCTTCTTTCACCCTGGTCCCACAGATTACCAAACTTTCTTGTCCTTGTTATTGAAGACAGCACAAATTTTCTGAGTCCTCAGGTAGCTGACAGTTTGAGTGACATTGTTACACACCTCTGGTTTTTCTGTCTCACATTTTGCTCTGCTCTAGCATCAACAATGACATGTCATCCAGACGCAAAAGTAGATCAAATCTGCTACACAAATTCAAGCCCCAGTACTTCAGAAGGCATGAGCTTCTTCAGTTTCCTGGCATCTCAGAGGTTGCCTTCAGGACCCAAGGGAGATTAGGAAGCCAAATACTTTGCGGTAGGACCCAGCAGCTGTCCCATTAAGTTCACTACTTTTCATTCAGAGAGGACAGTAAGTGACAAACACAGAGTGATTCAGCACTGCCCCACGTCTTGCCAAAGGGAGGCTAACTTACATGTATTTTGTATGCCTCCTTGAATTTGTCCACAAGTCAAAGCTACCTCAACAGCAGTTTGGTGGTTTTTGGTGTTTTGCTGTTGGGTTTTTTCCCTTTCTTGGGGGAGTATGGTCTAAAAGACTGTGCAAAGTAGGCCTGACATATTTATATTAAAAAATTTTGGATCAATACAGGGCATATCATTCCTCTATGCTGTGAGCTGCAGATTTTCAGATGTCCTCTCTGGACTAATGCAATTTACACAAATTAGGTAGGACCCCTGGACTTTGTTATACTGTCAGCGTATCGTGGAAGCATAAAGATCCTAAAGAATGTCCTAAAGATCACCAAGTACAGAGCCCTCTGAATTTGCTACAATTCCTCCAGGACAAAACCTTCTTTTACATACTGTTTGTTCCAGTCATTTCAGTACCACTGTTTGCTTTCTTATCTGTTGACATGGAGGCTTAGCTTCCTCAGAACATTTTTGTCTGAAAGATCATTATTTTCTTTTCCAAGCATCCCATGAACAGACCAATTGTACTTCATCAATTTTAAATTTTGACTGTCTGCCAACTGCTTTCAAATCTAAAGCCAATCAAAATTTAAGGAGATTCAGAAAACACTGAAAGAGGAGTATATCCACTTCAAAAAGGTTACCCAACTGTTTGTTGTTGTTGTTACGTTTTGTCTCAGGCTTTATAATGATGGCTTTCAGCATTTTGGCTCTGTTTATGTGTCCTTGTTTAAAAGTCAGGGCTGCGCCTGCCCTTCCCCAGGCTACAGACACACAGTGGGCTGCTGTGCAGTTCATCATTGCATTCAAGCCTCTGCTGACTCCAGAGTCCAGTCTGACAAATAATTGCAAAGAAACATGCCTTCTGCATTTACTTGGAGGGACTTCACTTTCACAGCTGATGTTTTTCATAAATAATGTATCTTGGAAACATCATATAATGTCAGTGGGTTTTCATGGGCATCTACTTTTGCTTGTATTAACAGACTACAAATAAGCCTGGTAGTTGGTTACAGATATAATTATGTGTAAGACTCTAATCTAGCTGTATGTCAGGGAAATAATAAATGCTGTCAGTACCTAGAATAACTAAGAACCGATGCTGCCTAGCTTATCAGATCTGAAATAATTCATTCTATAACACCTCTGACATCAGTATGACCCCAGTATGAGTGTGCTGAAGTTATCTCCTAAAAATTGGAAAATTATATATATATCATATGAAACAATGTAAAAACCTACCGCTGTAACTCAGGTTTTTACTGTAGTGACTTGTGATCATTTTTCATTACTCAAACTAAGACAAAAACATTTCATATGGACAGTTTTTATTTTCTTAAAACTGCTGGCCTTTTGTAGTTTTGATTGCTTTGATATATATATCAAGCATTTCAGTGATATTTACCTGAAACTGAAACCTTTAGAAAAATACTGGGTTTTGAAGGTATGAAGAGTTACTTTCCTTCCCTCCTGTCAATGCTAGGAATGGTTTGGAAGATATTTTGTCTATGATAGAAAAAGAGTAAAAAGTTATTGCAACTCATGTGAATATAAGACAGGCTTTTGCCACATCCTTCATGTTTAGAAGAAGAGTTTGACAACAGACAGAAGACTAAGATTACTGGACGTTTACTAATGAACAGTACAGAAAATGAATGCTGCCGTTGCTACAGTAGTCAAAGGTGACAACAAACTCTTATGGGGTGTCTTTTTGGGGCCCTAGGGAATAAAAAGTAACCAAGGCAAATGTGTTCATTCTGTGTCCCTTGTGCTTGGGTAGTGGCAAGGCAAAAGGAGGGCTAAGAGACAGTCTCAGATGTGGTACGTCAGGTTTTGTACACAGGAGGCAGGTATGCATGCTCAAAGAGTGGAATCAAAGCAGAAAATTACTTTTCAGAAATTGGCTTAAGCCAGAAGACTGTATCTGTGTCCTTGGGGAGGAAAGAAGGGCCACAATCCACTGCTCTTCTTCTGCAAAACTTGAAATGAGAGATGTTGCCCAGGGTCCAGTGTCATGGTGAGAATTTCTAGGCTGTGAAACTCAGTCTCAGAGAGAGGAGATTAACTGAAGCTGCGAGGAAGAGCCTAGGTCTCAGAGAGGGATGAATTTCAACCATACCTCTCTCTCTGGTGCTCCCGGAGTGCTGTGTTCAGCTTCTCTCCAGTCAGTGTGCTCACAGTTGCAAGTCCCATTCAGGTACTCCTAATTCTCCCTTTACAATATATTACATTATTTTCTGCAGGGACTATGGTGTCTAACTCAGGAATTTAACTCTGGAAAACATAAGCTGAAAGTTATGAGTGACAATGAAGAATATAAGTTTTGTGGTTCAGGCTATAAGCCAAAGTAGATCTGCTGTGACTGTAGACAGTTCATTTTTTTAAGAAATCAGTCTAACTCTTTTCATGTTTTCTTAGTGTTGAAAAGCTGGAAAGAGAAATTGTGGAAAAGTACAAAATCCCTAGGAAAGTATGGGCGTATGATTTTAGTTATAGGTTAATTTTTAGTATAATAAATGAAATTTGAATGACTGTGAAATAGCTCCTAAGTAAGTATTCCTATATTTAAGATGATAGTTTGTAGGATACCATTTTGAAGTGCTAAAATGAAAAAATTACTAAGTTGTGAAGTGCTTAAAATAGTGATTTATGTAAGTCTAAAAAACACCCATAACGAGAGGGGTTTTTTTCATAGAATTAATGGACATTGTTTGTTGGTAAAGAAAGCTTTCTTTCTCTTCAAGAAGCTTTGTGTAGTGTGAACAGATTCTGTATAAATGAGGCAGAATGCTGGAGGGACAGAAAGGTTTAGTTTGTTTTCTTCGGAAGTCAGTTTTAGCCTGCTTCCAACAGAAAACCACCAGATTGTTTGGGCTCTTGTTTGCTTCCTTCAGTGCAGGGTTTTCATTCTCTTGTCCTCCTGAGAGATTTCTTGTTCCCTATTGCTGTCTCTAAGAATTTTGGTAGCATCCTTAAATGCCATAACATGGTTTAGACAAAATAGCAGTGAAGAACCAACTGCAGGAAAAATTGCATATGAATTTGTAATGTGCAGTGCAGGGTTCTTGTCTAACTGCATTGCCAAGCTAATCAATAAGATACAAAATATAGCTTTTGATTTTTAAATGCAAGACTGTTTTAACCAATATTCAGTATATCCTTGTTAAATGGTGTTTCACTTATCTACCCTCTAAAGGGTATATTATAAATATATTAACTATATGAGAAATCTTAGCCAGTCTTACTTTTGTGTGAAGCACAAAATATACTTTTAGATGTGGTTGAGGTGGTTAAGAGTACAGCATATCTGATGGTGATGTGTGACGAGGAGAGCTCTCAGCACCCACACATCACAAAAAGAGTGTGAAACCTGCACCTACAACCTCAACTGAAGCTAAGGTTTGCTAGCCTGCATGGACCACCAGTATCATCTAAAGAGGGAAAAAGAAACAAATGTTTAAGTCATTGAGCATTTAAGTCATTGAGCATCCCACCCACGCTCCTGCCCATTAGTTCCACTCAGCCTGTGCTAACACCGCAGTTGTGCACCAGCAGTGTGAACAACCATCTGGCGAACCCCAGAGAGACATGTGGGCAGCTTATCTTCAAAGATGAATACCAGCTTTTAGCTACAGCGCTAACAGCTGTAGCAAGCCACAGAATGGGAAATAGATCTCCCAAGTTCCTCTTCTTCCATGAAAGACCTAATGACCTGGGGTTGACAGTGCTGTTTTAAATGAAGACACTTGGTCAGATTTGCCTCTGCTGTCCCTGTTTCTCTGTGAAATGTGCTGTACAGCTGATTATAGTTAAAGAGCATCAGCTATGGTGTGAATCTGGAGGATGAATTAGCAGATTAATATTTTTAACTTGCCTAGGGGAAATGAGGAATGCCCTATGGAAATAAAGAATGGGAAAATTACCCATAATGGTACATATGACCTTTAGCATTCTCTTCTTATTAAGCAGTACTGTGAGCTGTTTGAAACTCATCTTGGAGATGTCTCCTTAACCTCTTGCAAGTGTACATTTACAACATTTTATAAAATATTTTGGACAGAGAGGTAGAATAATTTTATTTCAAATCAAGACCATGTAGTCCATCCAACAATGAAAAGTTTTGCATTGCTTCCTGCTTACCTGTTGTGAAACTAATGTATGCCAGAAAGGACAGTGTTTCCAGAGCATCTGAATTCCTACAAGGAATTGACCCGCTGGCAATGTTCTTCCTGATGCACCCCAGCAAACCATAATTCTCCTTATGAAAGTGTGGCATATATAGACACTGAATGCATAATTACCAGTCACAAAGAATAAGGATCATGCAGAATAGTCATATTTGAAATAAAAGTAAAAATGCTTCTCACTTTTTAAAGGGCAATCCCAGTTACCTGTATGTGTGTGACTGCAGTATCAAATGGTCCTGAAGTGCCTATAGTGCTGTGAGCTCACTGTGGTTTTACACCTGTAAACTGGTTTTACACCTTCCCTAGGTTCCCAGCCTACGGAACCGCAAATGCAAATATAGGTGTTCTCTGTACAAACGGTATTTCCAGTGACAAATTTGCCAATAGATCATTATACAGGCAAGCTCAGTCCCTGTACATAACCAAAAAACCAAGATAAACATTGGTAATACTTTGATAAGTGGTTCTTTTCATCTTAACCCCTTGCTTTTTTTCAAAGCTCCATTATTAGCCATACACATGGCAACTACAGATATATGACTGTGTGCTAGGAAGATAAAGGGCAGGTAGAAAAAATTCCTCTGATCTTTTTTTTCTCTCCGTCTGCAGGGCTCCCTGGAAGAAGGAGATGAAATAAACAAAACACACAGATCCACCTCCAGACTGTCTTTCCTCAGTCATGACTATTACCAGGCTCTTACTTGTGTTTCCCAAAGAAACCATGCCTAACTCACACATCCACTTTGAGTATCTCTACTATATTAACACACTTCAAAAAAACAAACCTGAGACAATAGTCTCCGCCACACCCTCAGCAACTAACCGCAAGGCCCTCTAGAAAGATTGTCCAACTGTACATCAACAGCCTTTTAACTCCACACTTTCCTCCGGTATCACTTGTTCTCCCACCACTCCCAGCCTCACTTCATTATACAAGACCCTCCCTCTCCTTGTTTGCTTTGTACAGATGAATCGGGAGCTGAACCCAGCTGCTTCTTGTTTCTGAGGTAATTGCCAGCTTTTCCACAGCTGCTTTGGGGATTGAGGTTCAGGTTGAGGTTTTAAATGGCTGGTGGCTGGCGTGCTTTTTCTTTTTCCCTTCTGCTTAGTTTCTGACTTTGTACACTGATATCTACTGGCAAAGCAATGAATGCCTCACTGATGATGTGAAAGTGCCTTGGTCCTAAGCAAGATCTTTCAGAAAGAAGGAAAGGATTCATCATGTCTGCAGCAGAAAAGGTACAGGTTAAAGTTTTATTGCGAGGTGTATGTACTAACTCAAAATCAGACACACATGCCATGTTTCTTCAGCAGGTTAACTTGCAAGTGTTTTAGCAGGCTTTTGGTCACCATCTGGAAACAGAAGAATCAATCAAATTCTACCTGAATAACACAGGGGAAGTTACTCCCTGATTATCAATGCATTCTGTGTGGTTTAAGTTGCATAAAATAAGCTGAAAGAACTACATCAAAACTGCAAAGCCAAGCAGTCCAAAGATTGACTTAAAATTGTGCAATTGGGCTTCTAAGTGCATACTTGCTCTGCTGCTCTCTAGTGATTTATTATTGTGTACTGTTTATTTTTTTCTTTGTCCTTGCTCAGAGCACTCTAAAAACGTACTTTAGGCTGTTTAGCATAAAATCTTCTTTCATGCCAGAACTTTAGAAGCAAAATATTGTCTTCCCAAAAATATTTGATAGCTTTAACTATATGAGTGTGTTTGCTCTTGCACTTACCTTGCTTCTGAGAGCTACTTTACCATGAGACTTGGTGGCACTGCTAGAAAGTGCATCCCATGCCTTTGAGGGAGTCCAGGGTCCTGTGGATTAAAAATAAAGGCTGTCAATATAAATTGACTGTAAGAGGAACATTAAAGCTTCTAAATCATTCTGTATTAGAAATGGCTTGTGCTCTGCTTATTTAGACTATGGGCAGATCTGTCGTATGCCTCTGTACCCTTACTCAGCAGAAATCTTGGCTAGGACAGGAGACACTGCAGGGCTGGCTGTGTGAAGAAGCTTTTCTTATCCAGAACAGTGTGTACATCTGCAGCTGCTGTTTTTATCCCTTTAGCTTTGTAAAAATAAAGATAAGTTAACCTTCATCTGCAGAGACATGAAAGACTTCCCCTGAGCTTTTCACTCTTGAAGTCTAGATGCCAGGGAAGTCACCATGCAAGAGCCACTGTCAGAGGTTTTTTTGGGGGGTCACACAGTGCAGTCACGGTGCTATTACACCTGGATGATAGCTCAACTGACAAAACTCCAAATATGCCCTGTTGTAGGTGCAGGCAGGCGTCTGCCTGCCTTGGGGGTGGGAAATGGGAGAACCATGAAGGGCAATGCTCCTGTAGTTCCCCTGTCTGATGCAGGGAGAATTAGCTGTGTACCTTTGTTGTTTCGGTTCTGACCCTCTTCTATTGTTATTAGGAAATAAAAAAAAAAAAAAAAGCAGGACATGTTTGATTGTTGGTGTTAACTGTAAGAGAACATGCCCTAAGAAATGGTTTGAGGGAGTTGTTGAATACTAAAATAAAGAGTTGCCATGGATGGTTTTAGGGAAAACCAATATGCCATTCTCTATGCAAATGCAAAGACTGTGAGGATGTCAGAAAGGTGCATTGAAAACCTGCTTGCCCCTTTTTGTGTGTTAACTGAAAAGTGTTTGATATCCTCGGTTTTTATGGCACTGACAGGATGAAGGTAGCCATGAGTTTAAATATCACAACAGGGTCCTCTGACTGTTAATTCTATCAGTTTAAGAAATAAACCTTGATAGAGAAGTGCAGTGAGTTTAGTGAGACATTCTGATAAGAGAAAGTGGGGGTTTTTTTGTTTGGTTTTTTATTTGATTTGGGTTCCCCCCCCTTTTTTTTTTTTGTTCCTCTTTTAAAATAAGTCTCTTGCCTTGTGATCTCTTTTCCCCCTCTTAGTAGCTCTGTGTATTAGTTTGTCTGCTTTGGAAAACAGAAGGGTAAAATGCACGTTTGTACATGGAATTTATCTTAAACAGTTCTATTGACTTTAAATTATTATCACCAGTTTTCTATGCATGGACTTCTACGGCCTTAAAAAGGAATATTTTCTGTAGATCCTTCTCAGTGGCTTGTGACTGTGTAATTTTGTTGTATTTTCACAACTGATCACAAAATTGATATTGAACTCCTGATATTTGTTGCACTGAATTATTGGGTCCTTTGGTACTGGAAGGTTTTCCAGGAGCCGTGCTTGTGTAAGATTAAGCATTTCTGGAAATGATAGCAACTACTTGTTTTTTTCACTTGATCCAGAAAGGGTCTGTCTAGCACTGTGGGCAGGTGCCTTATCCTCTATGATTTGAGAGGAAAAAAGGATTATGTACTGCCTGGTTATAGGATGGCATCTTTTTAACTTTCACATCCCTCATAGCACTTTTTTCCCTGCAGTAGCTGGGGACAGAATCTGGTAATGTTTTAGTAGCTGTCTGTGAGCTTACTGCTTTGGGATACTTCAACAGGTAAAGGAAAAGGAATTCTACAGTAGGTGAATGGGTGCATTCTATGAAGTAAATCTATGAAAAATCACTTTCAATTACAGATAATTTAAACATAACTTGGTAATTTATGTAATTCATTTGGTGCAAACAAATGGCAATTTCATTTTATAGATATGCAAAAATTCTAGGTCACAGCATAATTTAGTGCTCAAGTTTCCCTTCTATTTGATTATCTTTAAAGACTCCAGCTACTTTCAGGTCTTAAAAGTTGCTTTTCAAACTATGCTTTAACAGTTTTGTTTTACACTGTTTGAAATTTTACCCAATGAGTGTCACTATTGCAAAAAGTAGTGATTGTACTGTCTTACCAGCACAAGGCAAAGTAAATCCATAGGGGTATCTAGTGCAACTTGTCACCTTCTGTCCTTGCATCTGTGTGAACCACACCGCTTGAAGCAAAAGTCTTCCTTTCTCCAGACACATGCAAATTCACCACTGGGGAGAAAAGGGAATTAAACTCCAATACCAAAACATGAGTAGATGTACTCTCAAGCACAGTGTGCATCTGTCTACCAAGTAATTTTTTAGGTAAATGCCTACTTGGGAATAGTGCAGAAAAAGGCCTTTCAAAAAAAAAACCCTATGAACTGTGTAAATTTACTCAGACTCTGCTATTTTTGAAATAAATTACTTCCATGTGTGTTCTACCATTTCTAGGTGGACCTCCTGAAGCTATTCCAGTATAATTCACTTCCAACTTATATAATACAGTAAAAATATCTCATCTGCTAGTATATGTCCAAACTGACCCAGAATTGCACATTCAGGACCACTTTATAAGGAAAACTTGGTTGAACAAAGAGAAACAGATGTTTCCTGCCTAGTAGCATGAAGTGAGTTAGTGTGTTGGAAGGACATCCAGGATTGCAGTTGCTATGATATTCTCTCCAAGCAGCTTCAGGACTAAAGATTTTGATTTTCAGCAGCTTTAGGAGGGGGCCAGCATCCACTGTAGATGCAATTGCAAAAGCAGAATGTGAGAGGGGAGACGAGTATTACTGGGTCAGGAATCAGCAATAAGTGACTGAGCACAGGGAGGTTTTGGTCTCGGTGTCCCCACCGCCCCACGCTGTGCCATGGGCTCTCAGGTGGCACTGTAGCTTTGGGCACAGGGCTCGGATGCCTGTGCTGTTGGGAGGCTGTGTTGGGGTGGCTCAGCAGCTGCCACTACCCAAGTGAAGTTACTGTAGGCTCCTTGCATGTCCCTCCCTGATCCGAGGCACACTGAGAGTCCCCGAAAATCCGGACTAAGGCATTTTATGGCCATAGAAACAATATAAGATAAGGATGTGTGTGTGTAAACAATGTAAAGGCCTCCTGTTTCTCCCAAATGCAAGGCAGCTGCGGCCTCTTCTGTGGATATGTGTTTTTCTTGTGGATAATGGCTCCCCTTGGTAGATTACTTTTTTCCTCAGGGCCACTTTTGCTTCTTCTGGACTGCTGTTAATATCCCAGTTTTCCAATTTCATTTTACAAGCCAGGCTAAGTTTCTGGAAACCAAGGTTCAAACCCCATACGTACAGCAGAGGTTGAAATCAGAGTATCCCACTTGCATAGAGACTGCTGCACATGCCTGTCTATGCGCCACCCCCTACATATTCACTTGGCAACATTTTAGAATATTCAGGGCTCCTCAATCAACAGGAGTTAAGTTCATGAGGCAACAAGACATGGAGCCATGCATTTGTACTGGAATGTCAAAAGGTTTGTGTTTCATGCCTACTTTTATGACTGTTTCTGTATTTTGTTGCATGAACAATTTGAGAAAGATGATCTTTTACTTACCATCTTATTTACTGCTTAACTTAAAGAAGCCTATGTAGCTTTTTATTTCTTTGTCACAGAGGAAGTTTTTACTCCAGATTATTTCTATGTCAGAATCGTGCAGAGGAGTGATGGGTTCAGAAGAGGTAAATCTTGGCTTCATGAGCACTCTGTATGCAAACAGAGTAACTGGTGCAGTTTGGAGCGCTTTCCTGAAGGCATCATGCAGGAGGCTGGTTGCTGGAAATGGAAAAATGAGTTGAAAGATAGTAGGCAGATCAGCACCCTACAATCACTGTTTGAGCTGATTTCTGATAAGTTTCTGTCAATCTTCTGCTTCCACAATGTTTCCAGAGAGAGACTTTACAAAGTGAAACCAAAGGGAGCAGGGAAGAAATCACCACCAAATCCTACATGTGTGAGGGCTTTTATCTTTTTAATGGTATTGCACTTTGAAAATGGTGACAAGAAAAACTGATACAGTGATTTTGTTACATGGTCTACAATCAGAATGACTTTTTAGTATTATTTTGCTAGAAAATGTTTTGTTTATATAGAGCATTCAGGCAAATATTACTTTCACTGATGTGTGGTCATTTCTGGTTTTAAAGAGCTGAGCAATAGGTACATGGAGAAAATTGTTCATTGCAACTGTGTTATATTGAAACTAAGTTTTATTTAGGAATTAAATTAAGGTTTTTTTGTTTTATCTGTGAAGATTACGTGTATTTGCATTAGTCATGCTATTGCATAAGGAAGAGGAGGTTGCGGTTGGGAGATTGCTTAGTGGAATTAAGGGACTGGGAAAGTTATTTTTAGACTCAAGTTTTCTGTTTTTTCAATATTTTGTCTGAGCAAGAAAACTGGAAACAAATTGAACACTAGGGATTCATGAAGAGAAGAGGCTGCTTGTAACATCCTCGTGGGACTGATGAAGTTTTGTGAATTGCTACCACTCATTTCACTTGTTTGAGTTTCTAGGGAAGGTCAATAGATGTGAACGCACTTTTAATTGGCTGCAGCTCTCCACTGCTGTTACCCCCTCTGTGCATATGACCTCAAGGTTTCCCGCCCCCGTAGCAGGGAGTTAGTTCCCTCTGAGTTAGCTGATCCACGCAACTCCAGAGCAGTGCTCTCTGGCAGATTTCTCTTTGCAGCTGTCATAAAATAGATGGGAGCGGATGGGGCATCTTTCAGGTTATGTATTAAGAAGTGGTTGAGGGAGCAGATGGCAGAATATAGGAAAGTACAGACCTTTATTTCTAACCTCAGCTTTTTAGTAGTGCAGTGAGCAACTCAATCCAGTACATACAGTTCTTAATTTGTAACAACAACAGTAAGCTTGAAATGATACAAACATACAGCTAACTTATACTTACAGAAAAATAGAGGAAAGAATTGTTTGTTAACTTCCATTTTCAAACCTTGAGCTGTTACTGCGATTGCACACCACTGTTCTCAAAACAATCCTATGTACAATAATGGTAGATCCATCAGAGTCTCTTTTCTGCTTCTGATGTTCAAGACATTGGTAGCCTTTGTAAGTAAAAGCTTGTATTTTGTTGAAATGCACTGTGCTTACTCCTACAGGTTTATTCCCAGGAATTTCTGTAATATATAATCTCAGTACTGATGACATAGCTACTACCCTGACAAGCTGGTGGTGGCTCCTTTTTGAAAGCCACTCTCCAGCCACAATTGGGGTAACTCTGGTGCTCTCCAGCTATCCTCTGCTATTGTTTCCTAGGTTGTGACAGCTTTCTAAATTTTGGTTCCTGAAACTTCTTAAAGCACTTCTCACTTCTGTCCTGAGCCTGCTGAGAGGGTATTTCTAAAATAAGCGCAGAATTAATTTGTCGAATTCTTAAATATTTCAGTGACTCTTCTACTACCTTGTTTAAGTTGGCATGATAAATATGTACATGACTATTAGGAAAAGTCCCCCTCTGAACTGTCCTGGACTGTCTGACCCCCCGTGCACACTGAGGTTTGTATAATACTTCTCAACTGACAGTGCAGTGGCTATGTTAGAAGTCCATTGATCCATCTTGATGTCAGAAAAGACACTTTAGGCTGTCAGTATTGCTGCTCAGCTTCATGTGGCAGCTGCTGTCCAGTCCTTCCTGCACAGGCTGGGCACATGGGGCTGGTACAAGGCATCACCTGAACCCAGCACACACAGATCCAGCAGCTTGTGAGGGCAGGCCTAGGAAGGACAAATGCAGTGGTGGAAGGAGGAAAGGGCTGTCTAGCAGAAATTTTGCTGTTAAAAAGACATTGGTGAAGGAAATGGAAGTTTTGTATTACACAGGTGGCATGAAATCATTAAGTCCTATGAACCATCTGCATTATTCATCTCTAGAGACATCAGGGTTCTGGTCACTTAATGTGGTATTAATGCTGCAATATTTAGGAACAGCTTAAACATAAAATAGAGAGCATTATATTTATGACAGTTATATAAGTCCTTCAACAGATTACTGCAGTTAAATGAAAACTACTGCCACTTAATCTAGTCACAAAACCATACAGTAATTCCTAGATTTATCATAATTATGATGACATTGAGTCATTTCTGTTTGTTCTTGTTTCTTTGCAAATGAGATTGAAGTATCATGTCTTACAAAGATGGCATATCTAGCTGCATGACTCCCAGGTGCATGAATTCTGTTTGTCTACTAATCCCTTACTGGCTCTGGACGTTTTTGGCAGCTAAGCATTTCCTGGGGTGCACTGTAATAACAGGCAGCTGTCCTGTCAGCTCCACTGAAAAAGAATATAATATGGCAGACAGCGTTTACTTTTTCCCAGACCTGTTTCTTACAGTTCCCTAAACTGATTTAAGTAACAACTCTTAGCTGATGATGTCATTTGTGAAGAACCAGGAGGGATTTTTCAGGAAGAAACATACAAACTATCTGCTGCAGAGAATGCACTGTGCTGTAGTTTGTAATCAAAACACTTGTAAGGGGTTGTATGTTTGTTCAAAGAATGGTTGGCTGCTTCAACACAGCTGAATATTCCCACTGACTAATCTGCAAGAAGGCTCTGTGCAATGCTGAACAGGCCCTTCTGAATTCTGGATTTTCATCTCTGTCCCAGTCATCTTGTCAGCCTGGGGATTTAAACTAAAGAGCATATCTAATGAGGTGTTGAGTTTCCTGGGTAACATTTGGCTTAGTGTCTTGCTGCAGTCTTTGGTGTCTCTGAGAGGCTGAACATCCTCAGCAACCCCTGAGAGAGCTCAGCGTTTAGTCTGCAATGGAAGTTAATGTTAATGTCCACGGTGGCATAGAGCACTCTGTGCTGAGACATACTTCACCTGCCAGCATTTTGGCTTGAATTTCCCTGCTTGAAGCACCCTTGTGATGTAGGAGGTGTCCAGGGCTGATTAGAGCAGTTTGATGCTTTGATATGTCTAGACAATGTGTTACAAGGAGATATTTTTAGAAAGGTTCAATACTCTGAAGTTAGCCATCCCAGGATTGATGTTCCATGGAATCAGTTCTTCAGTTTGTGGATGTAAAATGGCTACCCCTGACTACAAAATTTCTTCCCAAGTAAATCCTTTCATTAAAAAAGTGATCTTTCTGACTCTATTTTCACTCACAGACACAAACAAGTCTTCTAAATGAGGAAATTGTGATTTATTTGCAAACTATGTTTCCACGTTCCAGTCCATCTAGCTTTTATGTTTCTCTTTAAATCGAACTATATTCTTTTGTACTGAAGTTGCATTATCCCCTGGGCTTGGTAACCTTTGGAAAGTTATATGTGAATCCAGCTCATCTCCAGAGCTGCAGCATAACAACTGCATTCTCAGACGTGTACATTGGAAAACTATTACTTTAAGTAATGTTGAATCACTGGGATGGAAACCACGTGATGAGCTGCTGCTCAGTGTTTATTCTTTTATCAGCTCTTTAGATGCTTGCACTTTTGTCCATTTACTGCTCTTCTCTAAGTGTGTGAGCAGGATGGTGTTCAGTGTGGTTGTAAGGTGTAGTTGTGTGGTACCTGAAGTCTGTAAAGCAGTGGTGTTAGCCCTGTGACTGTTCAGTGGGAAAGCAGTTCTATCCTTTGGAAATGAAGAACTGTCTTGAGATAAAACTAGCAGGTGCTCAAGGCTTTAAAAATAGACCCCTTGTAAGCATACCTGTGGGCAGGATACGATTCCTAGGGGGAAGAGGGTGGGATTTCAGCCAGATCTGAAAAGCTGTGGAGAAAGGAAGCATAGCTGACTTGTCAGCTACTGAAGTCCTTGAAGTTAATTTAATCCTGATGTCAGGCACTCTTTCCAACATGGGCAAACAGCCCATAATGTAAACCCTGGGGATGAAACTGAATTTGGTGGTCACTTGAATGTCTTGAGGCATGAAAGCAAACTTGTGGTTAAAGCATCTGTCAGGGGATTAGGAAGGCCTAAAGTTGAAAGCAATGATCTTCTAGGAAAACATAACAAGCATCCTTTTAGTAGGAAATGCAGATAACTGCTTTGCCAAACACTGGCAGTGCACACAATCACCTTATGGTGAATAGGTCACCCTTGGTGGCTTAACGTGACTCTCCAGGCTTCCATGCAGCACTACCAATTTATGCTACTTAAAGGTCAGTCCATGGCCTACTAATAAATGTAGGTCTGGCGTGGGCTGGTGGACAGGTTTCATCCTTCTAATAGCACTGTAGCAGGCCACCCTCACTAAGAGCATCCTCATTTGATGAGAGACTGAAAGACAACATAATTCATTCTGGGGTAGATAAGGGGGTAGTGACTTCTTGTTGCTCCTGACAGAAGGAATATATCACCTCTTCCCATCACTCAGATAGCTTTTGAGCTCTGCTTGTAATTCTGCCCAAATTGGCTCAAATGTGAAGTTGAAATTCACTTTTTGAGTGCTTCTTCCCAGTTTGTTTCATCAAGCTCTTGGAGGAACTGAAAAACTTAAGGAAAAATTTTACCTGAAGCTGTCAGAAATTTGGTCTCTGTATGAAATGAAGCCAAGAAGATTCTAGATACCTCAGACTTGGATGGGTCAGCAAAAACTTCCCTAATGACATGGGCTGAAAGCTCTCAGTGCTTCAGTCTTGCTCCTGCATGAATTGGAGTTCTCTGATCTTCAATTTTACAGTTCAAGATTCTTGGAAACCTCACAGTGAAATGTGTGATGCTGCTTTTACCAGCTCCAGTGCTTTGTGGTACAAGCAGGGAGCAGCTCAGGTGGACATCTTGGGCCTTTCTCCTCAGGAGAGTCACTGACAGGTGTGGTGGCAGTGGGTTTGAGACAGAAATACCGAACAAAGATTTCCTTGTTTGTTAATTTCTTGTGGCTATTCATGCAGAGATACTGGTCAAAATCTGCATTGGACTTCTTGTGTTTTCTTTAACTCCCCATCAAGACTCCATAGGGTTGTTAATTTATTGCAACCATGTTTTGTGGCTCTTAGGAATTTGTGAAAACATTTTACTTTGCACAACTACTAGTGGAATTGTTAGATCCATAACAATTCAAATGCTCTAAAGTTCATGGATCTTGTTTCAAATATCCCAGCCAAGCTTTGTTCGAAGAGACTTTCTTTTATCCATTGTGTTTTCCAGACGATCCCTTTAAAACACATGTGTAATGCTGGGATTCCTCAGTGTGCTTTCCCCAGATGAAATTCAAATATTTTTATATCACTTGGGAGTGACAGCCATAAGAGAAAACTGAGATAAAAAGAAAAGGCTGCACCTACTGTGGAGATTTGTTGCAGAATAGAGCTTTGTCATGTATCAGAATATTGCATGAGCATTGTGAGCATTTGTGACACTGCTAACATAAAATTTTCCCTCTTAGTCATACTACTGAAGTTGAAATTCAGCCAGAGCAGAACCTAGCTAAGACCAGTGTCACAGCCTCCAGTAATCAAAAGGTTAATTTCCAGTCCAAAGGCAGCACCTTCAGCAGCAGTGCCATACACCATTGCCCTGGTGCTAGAATACTGGGAGGAATGGTTATCCAGGGACATGTGGTGTTTGGCTGTGCCCACAAGCTTGTAGCACCCTGTTCAGTTCGTGGGTGCTGAGATCGTTTTGTCAACAGCCCTTAAATTCTGGTGGGCAGCACTTGCTGGGGGTCTCTCTTGAAATGGCTCCTCTGCGTGTTTCCAGCTCTTGATTGCATTAGAGACAATTGAAAACTTATTGATGCCTTCCAAATATTGCTTATCTGTGTAAGACATGGTTCTGGTTGCCGAAATGATGTACTGGGATCAGGAATAAATAGAGATACACTCTGTGTAAATGGGATGGGAGAATTCCATAAAACAGGGGTTTTTTTATAAAGATGTTGCTTAAACAATATGTAATGTTGGTGAATATCTGTAGATCACAAACCGGGCTTAATGGACTGCAGTGTATGAATGGTGGTGAATAATATCAAGATTCAGTTGTCTGGCCATTGGTGTTTGGTGTTACTGGTTCTCACTGGTTTTTATGATCCACTCCGTGAATTATCCAGATACAGAACTGCTCAAAAGCCCTCTTGATTAAAAATGCTACTTCTGCCAATGTTTTCCCTAATGCACAGCACATTTTGCCTTCTTATAGTAAACAATACATTTGTAGTTTTCTATTTTCTGGGCTTTTGTAAATCATGAAGACTGCAACACACCCTGGAAGTTGCAAAGTTGTCCTGTGTTTTGATTCAAACCCACTTTAAAGAAAGAAAGAAAACACATACCTGCCCATTTCTAACAGGTTCAGGGATCCCTTATGCCTGGATTTAAGTTTCTGCTTTTTGAAAGAAGAGGTGTAGCCTTTGAAGGTTTTTTGATGTGTTAGTTCTAGTGTGAGCACTCCACAGTTTTTAGAATGGTTGACAAGGTCGTTTAAATTGCCACTATCTGAATTGCCATTTGCCAGTTGATGGAAGCCAGAAATAACACTACATAGTGAAGTTGCTGGAGAGATGCTTCACAGAAGTAACTGATTTCAGTTCTCCTGCTATTCCTCTCCAATTAGCTGGTTTCAGCACCAAAAGAAGTATGAAGATGCCAAGCCAAATTTATCTGCCTGTGTGATTCCGAATACATACAGCTGTCTGGTATCTGACACTGGGACCTCTAGGCCAGCAGTTTAAAAATGGCAGTGACAAAATGAGTATGTTGCAAGAGAATAATGGGCCTTCTAACTGACTTTAAGTCCTTTAACTCTACATTTTTCAATAAGAATAAGGGAATGCATAATAAAAGGGGCTGTTGAGTGAAGCTTTGTGCAGAATGGGTTTATTCTGTGTTGCTCCATAATTAACTCTCCAAATGCATGGGTTATACTGATTTAAAGTGGGCAGAGGTGTTTTTCTCCATCACAAAATAGTGAAAGGATGAGCTAGATCTATGCAGTACCATCTCTGATACTTGGAAATGTTCAACATGGTTAAAAGTAGATTTTGTGCAAACCCAAGGTACTCTATAGCAAGCTGACTGCACTATTTATCTAAACTTCCCTGCACAGATAAGGCTTGTGATCTCTGGTTGCAGCTTCTGAAAGCCAACTGTGCTCAAACAAACGCACTGCAAATCAGTTTGGGCTGATCTGGCTGATGTTGATGGAGCTCTGTGTGGAGAGCTGATAAGATATGCCAGCCTCTCGTCTCCCTCCTTTAGATCTGAAACAAACATGTGGTGAAGAGTGCTTCTATGGCTATGGAGAGCATTTGATTTTCCCAGGTGCTTCACATCAAGGGTCAAAGGGCATAGAGGTGTTTCACACCTTCTCAGCACTGCTGCCAAAGGCCCCCAAGAGTCCATAAGTAGGTGAACTTACCTGAGACAGTCCTGGGCACAGCACTGAGGTAGAAGTCTTGTGGATTTGTGTAGGTTTTTTACAGGCTGGGACTTATGTTTGAGATGAGTGTTCTGCACAGCAGTAATATTGCAGTGTGCCACAATTACTTGAGGTTACTGACAAGTCAGTTAAGGAGAATAAAAATCACATGTGTGACTTGATTATATCACTCCACCCACAGAGCAGAATTTGAGATCTGGATCTGAATGTTGGAACTGTCATGTCTGTGTTGTTTTCGTCACTGAGTTGGCTGGATTGCCACCTTTATTAAGGGTATGTGATATGCAGCTTGTGTGCATACATATGTTACTGAGGAGAAAGTGGAAAGAATGAACTGCATTTCCGTTGCAATTAATTTTGCTGGTAGGACTGATATCCCCTGAAATTCATGATCTAAAAAACAGTGAAGATTGTATCAACATTTAGAGTAACAGGCAATTTTGCTGCTATGATGCAATCTGACTATTGGAATCAAGCCTCAAAATTACACTGAACTATGTATTAAAAAATATCTATTCCCTAATGATGAATTAATTTTAAGTTAATAACTATTCTTTGTGAAGTATAATGAAAAATACTGTGCCATGCTTAGTAAACTGGCCTCTGTTTTCTTTGACAGCATGCCAGTGCCTCAGCTGCAGCACTACTATACTATTCATCTCCATAAAGGGCTTTTTTGAAAGCGTTATTAAACAGCAGGAAGGAATGGTGTATGACAGCTTCATTAGTCACTAGGAGCTAAACCTGGCCACTTTCTTCTGGGAAATATTAGCACATTCCAAAACATCCCTGCCTTGATGGCACCCAAACTTTTTATTCCCCAAATATTTGGAGTGTGGCCAGATCTTGGTTTGAAGATCCTGGAATGGCAGCTGTACTACTAAGTCCTCTTTAGGCGAAGTTTGTATTTATTTGTGAGGAAAACATGGACTTCTATATCTTAAAGTCCAGAAATTCTTGCAGGAGGCTCTTTAATCTGACACAGGAAGTTCTCTCCAAGTGCAGAGTGTGGTCCTGCTGAAATTGCGAATGCCCCAGTACCATAACTGCAAGCAAGCCCTTTGTACCAGACACAATACTTGATCATTTTGTACATTTCTGTGCAGTGTTCTCTAAAAGTGTATCCAGCTGGCAGGGTGCTCTGACATGTTAAAAATGTTCATGGTTCCAGTGAGATCAGTAAATATGAGGTTCTGAGCTAACATAGTGTTTCAGGCTCTATGCTGTTAGCCTGAAACTAATGGTATATAAAGTGAGACTCTTCTGCATCTTGCTCAACAAAAGTCCAAGCTACAGGATAAACATGAGGTGTAGAATGAAGTTCTTGCATGCATCTGTTGCATGATTTTTTGCTCTTTTGAAAATATAACATGTAGTTTGTAAAGTGAATTATCTGCCTAAGAAAAGTAAAATGAGTGAAGCCTGCAAAAATCCTGCTGAATGCTTTAGTTAGCTTTGATTCCAGAAAACACCACCTAAAAGTCAGTTCTTTGTTCAGCAAAACCTCAGTACCAGTGAAGTCCAGGGAACTGATGGAACTCATATAAAAAACACTGTATACAAAGAAGTATTTTATGGTCCAGCTGTTCTTAATTTCCTGTGTATTTGTAAAAATAAAATTAGCCCTTAATACATGGTTATTTATGCTTTTCTACCCACCTGGAACTTTCTGTGAATATTTTACAGGTAACGCCATTCATAATTAACAGCAAGCCAAAAAATGCCTGCTGCTTGAGCGATGACTTTACACTTGCGAGCTTAGCCAAGCCAAGTGCAGGAGGGGAGGTTGTGCAAGAGTGCCTCTGCATGCTATTGGAAATCCTGACTTTTTCTGTCTCAACCAGTGTGACCACCCCATTTGGACTGCTCTGTGGGCTCGAGCCCAAGCAACAGACTTGGCTCAGAGTCCCTGGAGGCTCCAGCTCTCGCTGAGCTTCCCTCGCAGTGTATACCGGGTCATTGTACTTGCACAAGCCTGCGATCTTCAGCATTGGTGTCTCCTATTGCCGCTAGCAGCTGAGACCCTTCAACGCAGAGATCACAGGATGCAATTCTCTTCCAAACTTTTTTTTTTCAAAACATAGAGCATTTGGTGTGAGAGTGAGTTCTCATGATTCTTGGGGGCTCTTCCTTCTTCAAGCTATCTCAGTGACAGCCTTGAAGTTAATGTGCGTGGGCCCACGAGCCTTGTAAGGGCTTTACCGGTAACAATAGCCGCAAAGCCGCAACTGAAAAGCTGTGTGCTTAATCTACAGGATTAACACAAACAAGATGTCCTTGAGCGGGATAGGTTTACAGCAGTCTAGCAGGAGTCATTTTCTCCGAGAAGAGAGAACAAAACCTTTATAGGCAGTGCCTGGGGAGACGGGAGCGGAGCAGACCCACAGGGTGACTGTCAGCAATGGGCTACCAGCTCTCCCACTGCTGATCCAAACGAGCCGCTCTCCACTCGGGCAGCGTGTGTCTGCCTGGGTGGGATCTGCTGATGGGGAATTTGTGTCCAGCTCTCTCTCTCTGGAGCCATTGCTGCAAGTAGGTTTTAGTGCAGTTCTGGTGCTCTGAGGTGCTGGTGAGCAAATCCTGGGCATGAAAAACAAGTGTCCTTTCTGACCTCCCCGGTGCACAACAGCCAGTCTTTATTGAAAGATACAATTTGCTGATGGTGGAAATAATCTTCTGCTACCTGGGGGCTGGAGAAGAGGGTGATGCCCATTAGTTAACTCCATCTCCCACCACAGCTTCCAGTTCCACTCCAGCAATAACAATGTGTTTCTTCCCACACCTTTGTGTTCATTTCTCAGTTAATGACTCTGCAGTTCATTTTTGTTCAATGGACTTTTGTTTGTGAATCTATCCTCTTTGCCTTGGCCCACTTGTTCTTGCTGTTGGACCCTCCCTAAACATAACAGGGAGCCAAGGGGAAAAATGTGTAATATTTTTTACTGTTCTCAAAACTACCACTTAGAGTGAGTTTATCTAAAAAATGGTTTAAAATTATTAGACACTTTTCTGGTCCTCAATGAAAAGGATACCATCTCTTGTTGATGATATTCATTGAATCTCAGCTGTCCTAGTTTATACTTTAAGTCAGTCTCTGCATCCAAGAAGACTAAAATTTTCCTTTGAAAATTGGAAAGATTTTCTGAGGTTAAAGAGAATTCCTAACATGCACAAACTAAAAAAAAAAAAAAAAAAGAAATCATGCTCTCAAAGAAAAAAATAACTGCAAAAACGAACAAAACAAACAAACAAAAAACCTAAATACCATATAAAGCCTTAATTGTATAATCATTCTTCACCAGGAGGAAACTATGCTTAGTAGGAAAGACAGTATTTATTGGGATAGCATGGACAGCAGCTTCCCTAGTAGCTGATTTCCGCAAGAATACGAAGGGCACAAAATGTAATCCTAGCCCAGAAGTTTTAGTGGACTCTGTCTGTGCTGCAGCTTTGCAGGGGTGATGGCTAAATTAAGTTTCACAGCACTCCCTTGGGATGGTGTCCAGAGTAAAAATCTAGGCCTGGAGATCTGAAGCTAAATCCCTCTGAATAATTTTAAAAGCAGATTGGTGGCACTCTCGAGAATAGTGAAGTGAAGCAGCGGAGGAAGGGGGGTGAAGGGGTTCTGCTATCAGGCAGGGCTGAATCAGAGGGTTAAGGAAGGCATACCAATAAGGACTGGAGAGATACAGAAGTCCAAATTAACAGGTGACTTCTGCGATGGTAGGGAATAGATTATTTGTTTTTGTAATGCTAGGAAAAGATTGTTTCCTAATGTTGTGTGTAAAGGCAGATGGAGCCATGGTGGGTGAAGGCGGCAAGTGAAAAGGCATTGGGTTACATCTTCCTCTTTCAGAAACTGTGTGTTAAATAAATCAGCAGAATTTGTACACTCTTTTAAAAATACTTCTAGCCTTCAATACAATAAACATAACTGTGCTGTACAGTGAAATTGTACATTACAAAATAATTTCAGTTTCCCTCATGCCTTATATTGCCCTTTCATTTACAGCTCTCTGTAAAACATAGCAGGTGCTGGCTACCTGTGTTAACTGAGTCTTAAGCAAGAGTAGTAAAAAACTGCTTGTGAAGAATGTGGTGACCCTGGACAGTATCAGAATATTTCACAGCAAGACTTCAAGAGGCATAGGTGAAGCTCTCCTTAACCTGAGTAGAAAGTCCATATATTAGATCAGTTTTAAGAAGTAGCATGAAATAATTCTAGAAACACTGGTCAAGAAGGATCCTGCTTCATTACAGATATCTGGCAATAAGACTTCTGGTCTGGGCTTATTGAAGATAGAAGTACTTGTTCTGTGAAAGATTTTTCCCATAGTCTCTGAGAGTTGGGTTTGAATTCTGAATCATTTCTGATTAAGAATTTGCCTGATTTTGGAAGTCTTGACTTACTAACATGTAATACCTTACCTGACACACTGACCTATTAACCAGACTTCTAACTGAGATGCCATGAACACCTCTGCACTTTCATATTGCAGCAGCTATGAATGATTTTGGAGCACACTAATTCCTAAAACAAGCATTTTGACTCTGAAAAAAACCAAACCACTTTGAAGGTCTGTCATTCCCTCACTTTCTTTAAGAGCCACTCAGCATAGACATGTCTGTCAGCATTTTATCCAGGTTGTGGGTTCACTCTGCTGTGCCTGGTTCAGACATTGTTGCCTCAGAGCCAGCCTCAGGTGCTATCACAACTTGTTTGCACAGATGAAAATGGTACTGAGACACTGAAGTAGTTGTGCAAGAGATCAACCCATGTCCAGCATGACCAATGCTGCATTTGGGCTTCTAAGGCTGGATGGACTAGAGAGTGTCCTGTGTAGTCAGCTGGCAGTTTGAGTCCCTTTCCAATATTACACAGATATTTTCCAGTATGTGGAGCAGAAAAGTTGATAATTTCTGAGTGATTTCTCCTCTATCATTTGTAAAGTTAACCAAGTCTGCAAAAGACATCTATTAATTTTGAGAAGGGTTAGGAGGAGACTCAGGCCAGTACAGTAGCATTCAGTTAATAGTGCGGAAAATGAAGACTCAAGTGCAGCACATCAAAGACTTTGCTTCCATTCATGCTTTACATGATGTTTTTTGAGTGGAGAATGATGAATACATGATTTGAAGGGTGGGCCCAGTGTCTACATACAAGAGTAAGCTCTCCAAGGCAGAAATGGCTTCTTAAGCCAACATGACCTCTCAAACAAGACTGCAGGGCTACTGTGCAAATGGGTGCCATCCATCTGTTACTCAGCTGGCAAATGTTGACTGTGCTTCAGGAGCTGAATGTTCCTCCCATGCAGTTAATTTCTTCCCTGGCAGAAAATGCTGATGTACAGTTTGATTTTAAACAATGAGAAGAATAATGGGAATTACAAAACAAATGGTCCGAGGAGCTCAATTTCTTTTACTTGGCTCAGTTCCTATCCTCAGACATTGTACTGCAAGAAGAAAAAGCCATTCTGATAGAGTTCAGGGGATACCCTGCCTGATTGTTTTTCAAAGGCTGGCTGAGAGGTAGCTTGTGATTGCACCAGACCAGTGCTGCAAAGAAATCAGTCTTTCCCTGACATGGGAATAAACTGCTCCACTTGTAAGAGGTTTCTTCCCTTCTGGCCTTGGAATCACTGGTCAGTGCTTGAAGGGATGAGGTGGTGAGGTCTGTATGATCAGCTAAGGGCTTGTGCAGCTCCAGGATGCTGAAGAGACACTACGGCTCCCACTGCCACCTCGCTGATCAGAGGGCCTTCCTGAGCTCCATGTGTCCAATATATTGAGCCACTAAAGCGCACATGATCTATGCATGCACTTTTTAATCTTTTTTTTGACAAAGATACTTACACCTTAGTGTCTATTTCCCTATTCTTATGCTTTATGTTTTGGATATTTATTGTACAGTTTAAGTATTTGCTTTAAAGAAAATGTAATTCAATGTCTCCCCAAAGATTTGCTGTTCCCCATAAACATTGCCTGGAAACATCTGTTTCCCTCATATGGATCTCATAATTTGTGCTTTGGATTTCATCCAGTGCTCTGTGGAAAAGTGATGCCTTCCAGAGACAGAAACATGATTATGAGAAACCTCATGGGCAATAGTGAGTGCCTTTGTTGCAACAGATTTTGAAGACACAGGGAGAGAGAAACAGAGATGGGAGAAGCGGTTTTTATGAAATGTTTTTCTTTACAGGCACATGCCATGCACTCTTTCAAGCAGATGCAGAGTAGACTCTGCCTGAGTCTGTCCCTCTGTGTTTCTGACTCTTCAGCCAATTCCTCCCATTTCTGACAGACACCGGAGTCTCGAAGATAACAATGTTCTTGAAGCTTCACCAAAGTAGGTTAGTGGAAAAGGACCATTCTTTCTGAGTGCTCTGTCTGCAGCATTGCATTGTTAGGCATCAGAAAATCTATGCAGAGAGAATTTGCAAAGAATACAAGAATTAAATAAACTTTAACTAGTCACAGAACACATGTAAGGACACCAGACTTTCGGTTTCAACATTGATGAAAATAATTGAAAATAAAGCACCTACAGACTCCAAACACCTTGAAGAACAGCCTGTGCTGTGTCCTGTACTGCACAGGAGTTGTGCAGACAGCAAGATATAGGACTGAGTCTCTTCATCTTCCTCCTTCCCTCCCTCCCTCCAGTGCAAGAAGGAGGTGGAAAAAGCCTTGCCCTTTGTCGTGCCTTCTCTTGCACCAGCTGATGGTACAAAGGAAAGATAATGTGCTCATTACCAGCCCATGTGCTTCTTGGGGTTCAAATGCTCTTTGGCATATCTTAGGGCTTGTCCTTGTGGAGAATAAGAATGACCTAGGTTAAAATAAAACAGATGGAGAATAAGAAGTGGCAAAAATGGTGATGGGAGGAACTTGCCAGAAGAGGCAGGAATTCAAAATTCCTTTTCTGTGTTCAGTGTACAAATCCTGTCCACCTAGCCATTTGTCTTTGAGAGCAAGCCTGAGGAGGAAGTGGCAGCTGTTATATACACATCTAATGGTCAGAGAGTTTGCCCAGGGATGCAGAGTTCAGATGCGTCCTCAGCCTGAAGTGCCCGTGATCCCTCACCTCCTATTTCCCCCCATCCCCAGGACAGTGCTCTTAAGCATTTGCGTCTGAATGGAGCCATTTTGCACTACTGTGATTAAAATCTGCATAACAAAGTCGTTTGGGCCAAGTTTGCAGTCAGTCAAGAATTTTATTGGATTCAGCTCTGCATTTAGCTGTGCTAGTCATGGAATTCTGGATAAATAACCGATCTGTGCTGTATTGTATTGACCTCCTAAACATGTCACAAGACTTAAGAGTTCAGCCTGTGGGAGCAGGAACTTCACTTGTGTTTCATGCAATGCCAAATCCTTTGACTAACATTAAGACATGGTTCAAGATTACCATTGTCTCTACGCAGGAAAGGTTTTACCTCTGCTTGGAAAAGCACAGTGGATCCACCAGGCTGTACATTTGCTTGTGACATACTACACTTCTTGGCTTTTGGTAGCTGCCCACACCCTTCCCTTGTGTTTGTTGTAATCGGTTACATCTGTCAGTTTGTTTTTGTGCACATACTGACCTCAAATAGGAGCAGGAAAATCTCTCTCTGGGAATAGCCGTGATGAGGTACATATCCTTTGTATCGGTGCTCATGATCCCGGGTTGTTGGTTTGGGCTCCCCTCTCTGTACACATATTTTGGTTTTGCCAGGCCTCTGGAATTTTCTTCTATTTTGCCCAAAGTGACTCTTATGGAGAGGATTTCTTTCTTGAGCAGTGTGTTCTGGATGCTCACTCATGCCGCTATGTCTGAATAACATTACACACACGCTACTACATGAATTGTTCACTTAAAATTGCTGTCACTGGGGCTTTGGTACTGTGCAGATCAGGACCACGGTGAATGAATCCATTGCATCTTAAGTGAAAGCAACAGCTTAATTATTCCAACGTCTTAAAACATTTGCTTTTATTGTAGTGCCTTATTTCTAATTCTTTGTCCTTTGCTCTCCTTCCAGCTGAGGAAACCTCTTCCTGCCTCTTGCCACCTTCCAAGAATCCTAATGCAAAAGGGTGGTTAAATGCTAAACTGAGCACCGCTCTCTCGCTCCATGTCTTGGTGCCTTACAGATGCCCCAGCAGAGTGAGCCTTGGCCACCGAGCAGTCCCCAGGTGAACGAGGTAGCCCTGTGAGCGCAGGCCTTGCTCAGGGCTCTCCTGGCTCTGACTTTGCTCCGCAGGAATGGGGCTGCCAAGTTCCAGTCAGAGAGTGGAGAGAGGCCAGTGTTTATGGGATATGAGCATTATTTATGTCACAGGAAGAAAAATAGAGTAGATTATGGTCACCAGTCCACTTCTGTTGCACAAACGTACAAGAAGCATCATTAGAGTTTGAGTCCAGCAAAGACCTAGTTTGTTTACAGTGTAGCTCAATGTTTTTCATTCCTGGGGAATAGGTGTCTCTTGGTTTTGAGTCAAATGGTACACTTAGGAAAGAAAAGAAAAAACTGAAAAACAGAAAATATGAGTACAGCTTGCAGTCTGCCTCTTCAAAATACAAGCTGTGCTGAGGTAAAACACTTCCCGGGACAGCAGCCATCTCTGGGTGGGGTTGTTTTGGAGGAGGGAGTTCACGTAGGCACAGACACGGGTGAGGAAACTGCTGCAGTTTTCCTGAAATTGGAATGATGTTTTTAAGACTCCTCTCCACCCTCAGAAGTTGGGGGTTTACTGTCTGTCTCTGTTAGGCAAACGCGTCTCAACTCAAAACCTAGCATGTTTTGGGCCCAAATGGCCTCCTGGCTGTAGTGAACATCAGCGAAACACTGGGTTTGGACCAAGCATCTGTCTCTTCAAGACCCTGATCCTTTCCTCCCTGCAGTCCAGCCTGAAGTCTGTTGCTGGGAGGGAGTGGGCTCTGTGTTTACACTTGGGTAATATGGCTGGGTTTGGGAAAGCCCATGTGTGATCCCTCAGACCCTTCCCAGCCCTCTGTTTGCTCACCAACGCTGCCTATCCTTCATTTGTTTGTGGTATTCTTTATATTTATTACCATCTTTCCGTGACCTAAGAGGTGCCGGGGGCAGGTATGGGGTACCGCTGCTCCCGCTCTGCCCTCTCTTGGGTAGCAGCGGTGCTGTTGGCACCTTCCCCAAGGCAGGCAGCAGCACACATTCGCCACAAGTGTTTCAGCCAAGTTCTGGCACAGCAGGGATGGATGCTGAGCAGGGCCTGAACTCCTCCTGTCCCCATGGATGCTGCGGGTGCCTGAGCCGTGGTCCTGGCTGGCTGTCCAGGACGGAGATGTGCTGACATGGCTCGCTCACGGGAGCACATGGAGCATTTGAGTCCCAGGAACTGAACTGCTGAAGCACCACAGCTCCAGGAGGTCAAGCTTTATTTATCTTTAAATAAGGCAAATTTTATCTTTATTGGTGTGGTGAACCTGCTGCTCTGAGACCAGGGAAGGTAAAGCTTGGGAACTGCAGTCAAGCAACCATGTGATGGAGCAGAAATATATTAACCTTTTGGCTGGACAGTCCAGGGATGTTCAGGGAAAAGACCCTTCAGGTTTCTTCATTTTTGTAATAAAGCGATATAAAAGATTATTTTTTTCCTGGTCTCCACACATTAGAAAGGGGGAGGGAAGGACCTCCAGCTCAATATGAAAAGCTGACTTTTAAAAAGAGTAACTCTTTGGAAGAGAAAGCAAATGGATCTTGTTTGTTTGCTTTTGTTTAGCTTTGGGTTGTTGTGGGAGTTTTTTTGCCTTTTTTTTTTTTTTTTTTTTTTTTGTAACAACGTTGCTCAATATTTAATCTTCTGCAGAACAAATAACTTCTGTTTCCTGTGTTATGAAATCCTGGAAACAGCTTTGAATTTTAAGGAAAGCAACTGCACGTCTGCAGAGAAGATGCAGCAAAAGAGCTCCCTCTCTTGTCCATTATAGGTTTTGGCTAGTTTGTTGCAATGTAAAAGTATTAGGTTAAAAACAGAGAGAAACTGGTGTTAAATTACATTGAATTGAGGGTTTATCTGCAGTTTTCTGCTTTATATCAATTTAATTAAAACGTTTGGGAAAAGCTGAGTAGCAAGTGTTGGCATTCAACACCCACCTGAAAAAAATGAAACCCAAAATAATAAAACATCCAACTGTTTTTGATAAAACACTAAAATGCTGCTTCTGAAATAAGTCCTTAAAAACACAGTAGGAGATATGTCTTTCATGGTATCTATACAATATGCAACAAAACATGGTTTTGATTGTATTTATCTCTCCAATTTTAGTTACCAGTAAAACTTCATTATACTGGATAAAAATAAAAATCTCTTTAACCCTCACTTTCAGAGTCAGGTCAGCTGGGCTTAATCCAGTTATGGTGTAAGTCCAAGGAAAAGATGTTTTAACAGCAGCTATTGAGCTGCATTCATTTTTAATTGTTATTTACTTTGGAAAGCTAGGTGCAAGTAACTTGTGAAGTGTCACTTTTTCAAGGTAGCTCTGACAAACCTGTATATATGAAATGTGACTTTCCGGGCACCACTGTAATAAGTGTTACATGTTCAGTGTTAAATGCTCCATTTAATTTGTGCCATACCCTGTAAAGTCAAGTTACTTCATTTCTGTGCTTGGTTTTCCAATCAAAATCTTTCATTAAATGGGAAAATGGCTATACTAAGAGGGCCCCTTAGTGACACAGTGCTGCTTCTAAACCATAAATTTTGTTGTATTTGGAATATGTTTTCTTTTATGAAACACGTTCTCACTTGAGATTTAATATCATGATTAACTGCATTACCAGTTTTATGACTTCAGTCCGTTTTTTTCCCTACTGAAATAAATAGATAACTTTCTTACAAGCTTGTATCTGAACACCTAGCAGAAAATCCTTCTTATGCCTTAGGAGTAGCCAAGTGCTTTTGATAATTCACCTGAGATGAATATTTCCAATATTTCCTTAAGATATATGCCATATATCCTCCAATATTTCCTTAAGATCTATGCCATCCTACCCAAAAATTCCTACAGATTTCCTTTCACTCAAGGCCAGACTGATGTTTGTGAAGACATTTAACAGTGATAGTTTGGACTGAAATCTGCCAGTCTTATCAAGGGTGGGGGGATACTGACTTTGCAGAAAGAGTTGAATGACTGTGAACACCACTAAATGGATCCCTAGTACTCAAGATAAATTATGTTGCTTTAAAACAGCGGGCAGAAAGGTCTTCAAAGTTTGAGACAGGGATTAATTAAAGAGGGAAAACAGATCTTCCACCCAGGTTTCTTACTTTTCTTGAAGAAACATTTCACTAAACAAAAAGCTCATGATTCAATGGAAAGCTATTTTCATTGCCTTACTTGAAAAAGTTACTTGAGCAATTTCTGATTTCTTGTTGCTTCAATGGGATTTTTTTCTGCCTACTATATATTTCATTCAGTCTTTTCACCATATAATCACACATTTTTTTTGATGGCACTTTCACAGTGTTTTCAAATCACTTGGAGAGTATTGTTACTTTAAGTGTTTTGCAGACTCTTCTACTGATGTGAGACAGAAAGGTACAACTTGGGAAACTATATGTATGCTAAGTGAAAAATTCTTACTTTAGCAGACAGAGTATACAGATGTAGCAAAAACAAGTCCTTCCTAGAAAGGAAAACACTTCAGCCTTGTAATGAAAATAGTGGGAACCTCTTGATGTGCTTGTTTTCAAAATTTCTTAAAAGCATTTAATTTGATTTTTTTCTAATTAAAGCCTCAAAATTTTGTTGTATATCTTAAGTGGGCTGAGCTGTAACATAATGGAGATATGTTCTATAGCAGACTATAAATAAATAACAGAAAACAGCCTAGTTAATGAGCTAAGTCCTCCAAGGGGCAAGAAAATCTTCAGCTGAAATGGGATGCATTTCCCTCCCCTCAGTAATTGCATGTGATGCTGTGAGCCATCCCTTGTGGTTAGGGGAGATGGACTCTTGCTGAATCCCTTCTGCCTGTCCTCTCCATCCTGTCTTCTCTGGGACTGTTTGGCTACATCTCAGCCCCAGCAGGGCATGGCTGCTGCAAACCTCAATTGCTACCTCCTGGGAAGAGCAAGAGATGGCTGGGAAATGTGGCTTACTACCAGGAAACTCAGTTTCACTTCAGCACAATGGTATTTATTTTGAAAGTGACACCTAGCATGTTGAAGGTGGCCTTGTCAGACTGCTGGCTACTGTTTTGTATAGGCTTTGACACTCGGGTAGCCTGCTGTTAAATAATAAGAAGTGAAAAATAATAACAAAACTAGAACAGATGCCTACTTTAAAAACTGAGGAAAAAGAAGCTTTTTTAGTTGACCTTCACACAATAATCTAGAATCTGAGAGGCTTAACTACTCAGTCTTTGTTGGCACCAGAAGAGTTTCAGTAGCATTGTACTCTGGGGTCCCAAAGCTTTCTTTTTTCCTTTCAGTCTCCATGAGCTACTATGTAAATAAATAAGGAGTACAAGGCTGCACTGTCCCTTTCCAGAGCATTCCGTGATTCCATGCATGGGGACAACACACCAGTTATCAACCACCTCTCCCTGCAGACACCTACCCCATCTGACAAAACAGCTCTCCCAGAGACCTGCCTTTGAGCTCTGTGTCAACAGACAGAAAAGTGTGGGGAAAGGGCTCTGTGGGGTGGAGACCCCCAGCCCCTGCCAGGCTTTGCTGTGTATTCTCCGGCAAACCTCGGCAAATAGCAAAGAAATTTTCTGAAAGTGTTACACAGGTTTCAAACTATCATGATGTCGATTTCCAGTGTGGTGCTTTTTCAGTTTTTCCATACTTGTTTGGTCTTAAACAATTTGGGGAGACGTTCAGAAGTAAATAAAGGGCAGGATGCTTTGTCTGAAGATCTTAGGGTCACATTAGTTGTAAGTCAACTTGAAAACTGCTCAGACAATCACCTTTTTTCCCTTTTTTTTCTAAATCTAAAGAAAGCCAGCTCACAAGTTTGAAGGCTGTAATCCGTATAATAAAATGCAGAGCAAGAGAGGCAGATTCAACAGCATCTGCTGAAAAGTCCCACAGCATCCAGAATGTACAATAATGGATGCTATCAGGCAGTGAACTCCCATTTACAGGGCCATATGCTTTACAAGGAATGTTGATAGGTTACCCTTATCTCTGTTTGTCATCACTTCATTTCACTGCTTCCAAAGGAAAACACTCCAGATTGTTAGCATCCTCCACCGAACCACTGCCATTTCTTATTTCTTATGTTGGCCCTTCCACCTTGGAGTTTTCTGCCCCCATATCTCAGTTTCCTTGCCATTTCAGTTTAAAGAGGAGCAAGAGATTAATTTCACCCTGCATGGTGGTACTCACACAGGTGTCTCTGTAACTGGCTAGAGAGCTTGTCACCTGCTGCCAACATCTGAAGACAGGAGCTTAGGAAAAAATAGTACAATAAAGCATACAAGCCCATAAAACCACACTTAGTGATTTTCGTGTTCCTCTGTATCCTGTTAAAGAGGCCCCATTTTCATCCGCAGTCTGAGGGCTGTTCTGTTTCCTGCATATATTCACTGTGTAACCTGGTGCTAGCCCTCACACATGCCAGCAAATCCCACAGTAGAGACAACTGTTATTTTGAGGTGTTCACGCCTGCAGGATGATGCACCAAGGTGATGTGTCTGGTGTCCTGAAGAAACAGGACCGATAAGACTCTGCTGTGGCTGGTTTTGGCAAATACCAAATTCTGCACCATTTTGTAAGGCTTGACATTGACAACGACATCCCTTTTCCAAAGGAAAAGAGTCAAGTCTGGTGTGGCGGTCCCATGGGACATGGAGGGTGCAGTGGGGAAGAGCTGTACCCCAGTGCCCTTCCCTGCTGCTGTCCCAGGGCGTGAGCAGAACCTCCTTGTGCCAGGGCCTCCCTGCACTGGGCTCTGAAAGAGCCTTCCTCCATGGGTACAAAGCCTGGGCAGGGTGCACTGGTCAGCCAGGCCCTAAAGCACCCAGCAAGAGGGAGAGCAGACAGTGCTTGGGCTGGGAATCACTTTTCCTTGCTCAGTTCCATGTGGTGTAAATGGATATTTTCTCCCTCTGAATTTTCCACTGAGCAAACACCAACCAGAACACCTGATAGGGGGCATTCCTCTTCCCATTCCTTCAGGCTTTGTCAGTTCTTAGGCTCACTGAGTTTTCCAGGTGGTTTTGCACTAGGAGGGATGCAAAGCTGTGGACAAGGACCTGTGCTGCCATTTGCAGTTCTCATGTGTCAGTAGGAAATAGCATCATGGTGCTCTCTTGTTTCAAGAGGAACAGGTTTTTGCCGTTTGCATTTTCCCTCCTCTGCCAAAGTTTGTCCATATGGCTGGTTACACAGTGCAGGAAGCTCTGTGCTGTGCTTTTTGACATGGTGAAGCTCAGTATGTCAAAGGAAAGGAGCTATCAGTGCACAGAGGTTTACTAAAATGCCTATGGTGTGTACCAGGAGAAGAGATTTGCCAAGGAGCCAGCCCTGTTCAGATGCAATAAGGCAGTATTACACAGGGAAAAGAGGACATGGGGAGTTTCTAGACTCAGGCAAAAAGACTGAACAGACTACCAAGCCCCCTGGAAGGCATCAGCTAAGAGCAACACCAGGACCCCTGCAGGAACAGGCAGGGGGCTGTGACCTTCTCTCCCCACACCGAGCAACAGAGCCTTGCCCATGTGGGCTGTACAAAGGGACGTGGTGAAGCCACTCATGGGGCTGGCTCTGTGCTGATCACCTCAGCTGTAAAGACAGCAGAGTGAATGATTCAGGATGTGTCTTGAATGCTGGTTTTGCCTCAGGTTTCATTTAATTCCAAATTCAAAGCATTTTCTTACTCAGACACTTCTTTGTCCTTCATAGCATGTTATTACCTTGCTTTTGTCAGGAAAGCATTTCAGAAGCTCCAACTGCCTAGTGCAGCTTCCCTTGTACCACTGCAGAACATCCATATTCATAAAACATGCTTGTTTTGCAAAAGTAAGGATGTTATTGTCCTTAACTTTTTGCCTGACTTTCCCATATTTTAGCTCAGATGGTTTTATAATGTCAGGAGAGTCACACTTTAGGGATGCGTGGCAAACAGGCTGTTGTACAAGCCTTGTAGGAGAAGATTGATGGCTAGGCTGGTTGTTTTGACACATCTGAAAGTCTCATCTCCCCAGTGCTTTTAGGAGTGCAGAATGTGTAATTTCCCTTGTGACGTAAGGGCTCAGAGGATCTGCTCTTCTGAGCCTCCTCTTTCTGGAGAAGCTTTCAGTAACACAGCTCAGATATCAACTGAGCTTATGGCCATGCCTGAGCCACCTCCTGGGGTTGACTCATTGCAAAACTCGAAGAAGGAGAGGTGTGGGCTGCGGGCAGCAGCTGCAGACACAAAAGGAAAACTGCTAAGATGGGAGAGATTGCCTGAAAGGAAATAATTGCAAAATATTTGGAGAAATGGATTTCTTTGACGTAAAATGATTTTTGTCAGCCTCTCTATCTAACCACGTAAGAAGAAAGTAGTAAAGAAACCTGATTCACTTTTTTTATACCAAACAAAAGTGCCTTTCTTCCTTAATAACACACCAAAGGTATGTTGTTTGTTTGTTTGTGTAAGGCAAATCTTTCTGTGTAAGCACAAAACTGCAGGGCTCACAGCTGTGCAAACGCAGGGCATGCTTGCAACTGCCCAGCACATGCAGAACTGCTCCATATGGGGCCAGAGGTGGAAAAAACAGGCTTCAAAGCTTCTTTTAGAGAATTCCTTCTTGTTCACTGTTAGCTCACAGCTAAGCAGGGAGTGGTGCTGAGCACAGCTCTTCTCATGCCCTGTAGCAAATAGGGGATTTTACTGCTTTTTAAGAAGAACAGCTATATTTCATAACAGCAAATGGACTTCCCAGAAATGTGTCCAAAGTGCAGTTCTTCCCTCTTGGCTCCCTCAGGCAATCAAGGTGCAGGAGGCCACCACGCTGTGCCCTGAGAGACTGCATGCAGTAATGCCCTCCCCACTGCGGCACCCTGCTCTGACCAAGGGTGGACAGCCACCCCAGCTCATTAGGTACAGGTGCTAGAGGTGATACCTTGCCCAGTGTGTGTTGCTGAGTCTTGTGCTCACATGTCCCTTCTCCTGACTCCTGTCTTTCAGTCTTGCTTTCTTCTTTTGGCCAGGTCCCTGAGCCTCACTCCGCAAGGGACGGTCCCACTTCAGGATGCCACCTCGTATCTCAACCTTTTTCTTGCAGTGAGCCTGCCCTTTGGTTTCTCTGGTTTTTGATCACAGCACCTCCCTCAGCTCCCAGCCTCTTTCTCTGCATCCATGCTTTTTCTTTTCTCACTGCCCACATCCTGACCGCCATTCTCACCATTGGTCCTTGCTTAGCAAACACTGCTGTAGGTAGATGTCCAGACAGAGACAGATGTCCTGTCCAGAAGAGCACAGAGGCTACTGGAAGATGGTGAAACAAAGGGCTGACACATGGCAAAATGCCACTGCAAAAAGATCCCCTGTGGTGAGTGCGATGGCCTGGAATGGCCTCGGCCCCAGGGCTTGGGGACTGCTTTTTTCTGTGCCATGTTGACTTAACTTTGTGAGAAGCCCATCTTGACTGCATCTGAGCATCCCTGCGGAGTTGTCTCTTTGTTAACTGTGTTATCAATTAAAGTCTTGCAGTAATCCAAAGAACCTTTCTGTTTACCTTTCCTGGTACACATTTTATTAAAAATGGCTCTTACCCATTCTAGCCTGATACTTTTCCTGCCACAGAAGATATCTGAAGTTTTCTCCCCAGTTCAGAGCCTTCTTTGGCCAGCTTTTCCATCCTAAGGTAGGAAAGAAGCAACTTACCTGCATTCCCTCAAAGCTGACTAATGTCAAATGCCAAATGCAGACACTGGATATTGTTACAGCCTGGTCTGGTATAAAACATCAGAAACTACAAAAACCCAGTGGGTGTGGTTTTCTTTTTTCCGTAGTAGAACATTTTAGAAACCAAACAGGAAGTTTTTCCCATGTGATGGCCTGTGGCAAAGATAAGCTGACTTCTGGTGATTTCAGGACAGCTGCTGGTGAATTAATTTCCATTGTATTCCCTAATTCAATTGCTTGCACTCAGTAAATGTATTTTTGCTCTACTTTTAGCTAATGTTTGTATAGCTTGATAGAGAAATGGGGTCTGGCTTCTGCAGAAAAAAAGAAAACTCCCCTGTTCTTTGAAAGCCCGTATTCATTCATCTCCTTGCCCTCAGAGCATTTTTCTGTCAAGATCCCCATTCTCTGAGCTCATTACATTCCCCATCTCCTCTCCCCTCCAGGCCCCAGCAAACGTCTCCCACCAGCCCTTAGTCTGACCTTGGACCTCAGTTGCTCTCCCTACCTGACCCCAGCTGTGAATCCTGGCAAACCTCCAAGCCAGGGAGCTCTGGGAGAGAGACAAAGAAGGACAGAACTTTGCCTTACTTGACTCCTGTTCTCCCTAAGACACACGGCAGCTGCACTAAGAGGTCATCACTGGGCACATGGATTCACACTTCCTGAAAGAATAATCTCTTTATGAAAACTTGACCAAAAGTTTTCACGAAGTCTGCTTACTGTACCAGTTTGTAGGAACACAGCAATGCAACATCAGGCTTTGGCACCAGATCCCAAATTGTAGGAGAACTGAGAGGGACTGTAAAGATCAAGGCTTTGAGAAACAAGAAACAAGTCTAAGTGCAGCTTAGACAGTCAATTATGCTTTAACCCAAACAATAGCTTTTACCAGTCACCCTAGTGCTTTCAAGAATGTGTTTTCATGCCTAGCTATAAATTAGTCCTGCTCAATAACTAGGAATTTCACCCAAAAAAGCAACAGGCGCCAGTGTGTGGTAGAATACAAATAGCAATTGGAGGAGGGATGATATTAAGAACCAATAATGAAAGTTGACATGTTTAGGATATCTGGGAATGGTGACCTACTGGTCATCTCCCACTCTCAGTAATTGCAATTGACAGGCTGCTGCATTTGCAATAATTTAGGAATAGGAATTAGGAACAGTAATCCATAAAATATTTTGCGTGAAGTTCTTGGGAAAAATTGTTTTCATACTCACACTTCATTCTCTGGGAAGTTGAGTAAGCAACTCTATTCCTATTTTTAATGAAAGTAATATATCCTAGAGGTTAAAGGATCTTTGAGATTTATGTTGAAAGGGCAGTGACTGGCTGCAGAAAATGTTATTTTATGTTTCTAGAGTATTTTACCCACTTCTCTGGCCTTTGGCAGGGCTTGATCTGAGAGACTCACTACTATAATTAATACAGTTTGTCAGCCCTTGGTTTCTGAAAGATCCCAGCTTTCTTTTTCTAAAGTAGAAATATAAATCTAATTGCAAAATGAATCTTGAGTCAATGAATGGATGTCATCCACAAAGGATTCTCCCAGCTCTAGGAATCAGTGGGCTTGTGTTTGACCTGAACACTTATGATGTTCTTACAGGTCCTTATTGGTAGCTATTTCTTCACTGATTGTACAAACAACTGTTCAATACCCCAAGGATATGGTCAGCTTTATTCCTGGGAAAAAGTGACTGTTTGGACTTATTTTTTGTCATTGGACTTCTCACCTCCCTTCTTCCGCTCTGATAGTTAGTTCTAAGAAACAACATAAAAGTAAATATCTTCACTGAATACCTTTTCCTCTGTACACTGGCATTAATTAATGAACATCAACATCCTACTCAGATATCAAAATGAAGTCCATACTGTGGCCCTGTCTCAGCGTGCTTGTGTCCTGTGCAAGTTGCTGATCAGTGTTTTTAAATCAGGCAGCAACACTAACACAAGCCCAGTGGTTGCCTGGCTGGTGGCATCTGTGGATACAGATGAATAAACAAACTGAGCATGTTTAAACATATGTCTGTGCTTATACAATATACATTCTGAAAACCTACCTGCTGTTTTGATAGAACGGGGACAGAGAGTCTCCTGGGCAAAGCTGGGCTTTGCCCAAGTGACAGTTTGTGTGCTGAAAACATCTTTCAGAAGAGCAATTCGGGTTAGTTTTTCTGGGAAACATCACAGGCAGCGTTCCTATAACACAAAGTAATTTTCAGCACAGCCAGACATCACTCTACTTTTCTTCGGTGCCCTACCAGGTCCCAGTGTGAATACAGTTTCCTCAGATTCTCCTATGAAGGTAGGGACAGATAAAAGAAAGGGGGATTTCTCAGTTAATCTTTTCTTCTATGTCATTTTTCCCCTTTGCTGAAAAAGTGAATATTAACTGGAAGCTTGCAAATAAATTTGAATCTGGGAATATATATCCCACTTGAATGAAGAGCTGGCTTGCTCTGGAATTTGTGGATCAGTGACAATAACAATAAATGTGAAATATTCTGTATATTTACATGCACTTATGTAAATAGGCTCTTTTAAATACAAAACTCGGTCCAAGCCAGATTTTGAAGACGATTCTGAAAAAAAAAAAAGTGCAAATAGAGCTCTCAAGAACACAGCCAAAATTGTGCTTCAAATGATCACCTCAATGGAAGACTTGATTTATTCAGTTTAGAATTTGTTTTATATCTAGATAGAGATCATTCTCAAAGGGCAATCCTTTAAAACTCTTCTAGTCTGCCCAGTAGCTTAGTGGTAGGCACTTTGTCTCAGACAAAACAACTTCTTACAACAAACGTCTATAAATCAGCTGTAATTTGGGAGGGAGTAGTATATCTCAGTGGATTTGGCAAGAGTTCATTCTCTCACCAAATTTCTAAATCTTTTCAAGCTTTGCTGATCATTCTGCACAGCTAAGCTCAGTTTTTAAAAAATAATAGTTAAGGATTTCAGCAATGCTATTTTCTCTTTGCTGTCTATAAAAGAGACAAACCCACTAGGGTCAATGCTCAGTCTTTGCATTGGAAGTTTTGCCTGTAAAGAACATATCAGCACTTCACTTGAAGGTCCATGTGATAATTCCTTCATGAAGCGTGTCTAATCTAGATATTCTTTCCCTTCAGGGCACCTGAGGACAATGATTTCTGGTGAATGTTTTCTTTTCTAGTGTTTCCGAATGGCAATGAACCACTTGGACTTTTGTTGCTAGTTTTTTTCTGTGCTTTTTCTGGCCTTTCATGGCCCTCCCATGTAAGCCTCTCTTTGCTTAATAATTTATTGATTTACTAATTTTCTTTTTGGCTGCTCTGATTTGTTCCAACATTACTGGCCCTTAAAACCAATTTGGGATTATAACCATAATTTGCTCCAGCACTTCCCCAGCAGCAGCCTTGCTTCCTTAGCTGGTGCAGCTTTCTAAGGCACCTTAAATCTGCCCCTTCATGTCTATTGCTTATTACTGTTGAATACCCAGTTTCTTTCATTCTTTGAGGCTTTTCTGTGGTGAGGCTACTGCAAAATCCTTTGAAATATGGGCTCTGCTCTGTAGAAGTAAACTGGAGCAGGGGGGAAGGGGCAGAAGGAAGGGAAATATCCATTAATTTCATTGAAGATTGATTCACAGCAATGTCTTTACCCTTTTCAGTTCTTGTTTGTTTGTCCAGGCTTCGTTATTTCAAATGGCCCTATGCACTCTCTCCAGCAGGAAAAGGTTAGAGACATAATTAATTCAAGGCATTTGGCATTTCCTGTCAAAATGGCAGATATTCATCAAGCTGTGAAGATTGCTGGGTCTCACAGCGATTGCTGGGTTTCATGGTTTGATGCTCGGAGCTTTTTCCCAGCATACACCTCTGCACATCTTGCACATCTCTGCATTTGGAATTCTTCCTCTGCAGCCAAATGCAGATCCTCGTGCTGACCCTCAGTCTACTCAAAACCTGCTCTCAAACCCATTGCTACCACCTCTCCATATCCTCTCCTAGGGTTCTCTCAGAAGTGCCTGGAACTCCCCTGTGCCCTTGGGAGCAGCAGTGGGTTGCCAGCGCAGGCTGCAGGGATGCCATCCTACCTCTCTTTATAGTGCTTGCAGGGGCCCTGGAGCCCTACCGCGATCTTGCTGCTGGTCTCTGGTGCCCTGGCCAGGAAACTGCAGCAAAGGGGGTATAGGAGCAAGGGGCAAATAATGAAAAACAGGGAGAACAGGGCTTTGGAGGGTTAATAGGAAAAAAGCCTATGGCTACGTTGCTGGGTACGAGCCAGCTTCAGACTTTCAGACACATTAGCAGAAAATTGTTAAACAACAATTAAACAGTAAAATAAAGAAACTGTTCTTGGCAACAAAGTTCTTCTGTGGGGTGCTATGCCCCCCAAGAAAACTTCCTGGCAGCTCTCCCCCTCAGGCTGTGGAGATGCACCCAGTGACAAGGGAAGGACTTGATTATGAATAAAACCAGCATGTTTAAAAACTTACGTGATTTGGTAGCATTTGGATTCCTCTTTCAGCTTTTTGGCTCTTTGCATGTTCTCACAGCTCTCACACTGCTGTCTGGAAGATGCAGGCTAATATATTTTTTCCCTCTCTGTTGCAGCAGTAATGGAGTGGATCAGTCAGAGAACATGTCTGTTCACAAACCCTTGTGTGAGATTAGATGTTAAAGGAGTGAAATGGTTTTCTGATTTGTCAAAAGTCTGGCAGGTTAGACTATAACTTAGCAGAAAATGATTAAATTAGATGTGACAGTAGCACAAGAAGTCCATAGTATGGCCCTGTCTTGTAACTACACTGAAATTAGGTGAACAAATCTGGTTGATAATGGCTTTAGAAAAGTAAATGCAGCATCTAAATTTGACAGCTATGCGGCTGAACTGATAGATATGGTGATTGTTGTTGGCACACAGCGGAAAAATAGAATTACATTGTGTTTAATCAAAGGGACCTAGTCTGGGATAAGCCTTGGATCCCTTCTCTACATGAAAAACAGGCTTTAGAACAAAGGAAGTTCTGCATAATGTTATTTAGTCTGCATGAACCACTAACTGTGTGTCAGAGCCCTGATGAAGTCACTGCTTAGAAACCATTAAGAGATAGTACAATCGATGAGATATACTTTGCTGTAGGTGGGTGACATGCTTTTGGCAAGTAATCCAGCCACCAGGTCTGGTGTGCACACAAAAATTGCCAGCAAACTAGGGTACATCTGATACAAAACCCCAAAGTTTTCTGCCACCTTAAAAAAAGTTTCCTTTCAAAATGTGCTGTCAGATCGCTCTTTGTGTTGTCCCATCTCTAATGTGAATCAGAACAGTAGACTTGTCTGAAAGGGAAAATCTCCAGGGATGGGTTTGATATGGAGAACATACAATTTCTGGACTCCTATAAAACTTTAATATGCAACTAATGCTGATACTAGTGGCCAAGGGGGAAAGTGTGTTCCTTGCTTTGATTAAAAAAATATTTCCTGCAGGAAAAGAGCCCTTGAAGAAGGAAAATCAGTACAAATAGATACCTGAGCATACACACATTTCTTGTTGGGGGAAACATTTTAATTAAGTTGTGCAGTTCACCCCCACCAAAATTCATTAAATCATGAAAGTTAGGCATATCATGTTGTACCAAGGGCTGTAGCTATGGGAGCACACAGGAGGAGTGAGGAGTGGAATGGCATGAGTTCCCTCCATTGCCTATCACAGAATAAATCAGAGCTGAAATCTTTCTTTTGTGTGGTTTGAAACAGACGTGGGCCTCAAAGACAGAAGATTTGGACCAAAAGACAAGTCATCCCTTTATCTAGTTGTAATTAACTGCAGGTGGTTTTTGCTAACATAACGCAGATTTGAGTCTCATTTATCTTTTTTATTTGGAGACAGCACAGCTTTCACATTTTTGGGAGAAGTCAGAGGAAAAAAAATTAATTGTTTTCTTATTATGGCAGATCCCATCTTTCAGTTTGAGTTCTTGGCGTGATTTTTCTTTCTTTTGATAAAGACAACACTGCCTGCCACTCTCTGACAGATGAGCTGAACATGATATGGAACAAACCAGAACTGTTGAAGGTCTGGGCCAGTCATTGAAACTGTATCTTGTCTATCAGGACAGCAATGAAAATAGATGTTTTTTCATATGTTTATGATACTGGTGCATACTTGTCTCTTTCCCTGACAGTAAATCAGTGCCATCAAATCCCTTACTCAGCCTTACTCTGCATTTTGTAAGAGAAAGATTTTTGAGGGATTGCTTCTTGCTTCTTGCTTCTTGCTTCTTGGCTGTGTCAATTACAAAACCCTGTAGCTCTTACACATCTCTCTTTTTCTCCTCTCTCTCTTCTACGTCAGCATAAATCAGGAACGCTCACTGGAAAATCCAAGACAGTATAAAGCTGATGGGACAAAACTGGGGCTGTTGGTTCTATTCCATGCTGGCCTGATAGCAGACACCTAAAACACATTGTTGCCTGAATGCTGCTTGTAATCATATTCCTCTCTGGAAACTGGATCCTTCTTAAGGGAGCCCTGCGGTCTGAATATTTGGCTTCTTTCTGGTCCCCTCATTCTCCAAAGAGAGAAAAAGTCTTAAAGACCAATTGAGAGACTGAGCAGTACAATTAATTGGAACAGGATAAGATCTGCATGGACTTTTGTGACTTGGGATGTGAGAGTTGCATGGTGTGGCTCTGCATTGATGGCTGAGAGGAGCAGGGAGTAAGCTCCAGGAAGGAGTGTGTGCTTCTTCTGGAGGGAGAAAAAATGCAATATTACTCTCTCCTTGTGCTGCAGCTGAAGCTGATTCAAGGAGTCTGAGGTAATAGCGCTTCTTAGCAGAAACCAAAAAGCAGCAAGAGGTGCTGGGAGTTCTCTGGATCCTTTCTGTGCTGCAAACAGCCACCATTTGCATGAGTCCATCGCAACAGCAGAAAAGGTGAAATATGAAACTGCTTCCCCACCCTGGTTTGAAAGGAAGTATCAGGTTCTGAAAAGTTTGGACACCTGCAGCAATTGACTTCTTTCCAGCACAAGCCCAAAGACATTGAGCTTTCCAGCAAGTAATTTTCTCCTAGGAAAGAGGCACAAGAGAAGGGGAAAATGGAGGAGAAAGTGAGCAAAGATAATACAAATACAGAATGTTTCAACAGCAAAATGGCCGTGTGTTGGGATAGGAGAGAAATGGAACATTCAAGGCAGGGTGCATGTTTGAGGTAGCTACAGCTGTTATGTTTGGTTTCAGCTTTGCTTGTTATCTTCGGGAAAAAAAAGTGAGTGGAAGATGTGCTAATATGTTAAGGGAGTTAGGACGGTCTGGAAAGTCTCAGTGATGCAGGGTGGTTATATGGTTGAGGCAGATCATATTGCTGTTTGCTTCACCTCCCCCAAAACCAGCAACAAGGCTGAGAGAACTGAATACACCAGAAAAAATTCCTGCCTTGGCTACTTGAGAGAAATTCCAGAGTTTCTCCAGAGCAGCCCTTCCGGTATAATCAGGGTCAGATTTTGGCCAGAGCTGTGGGGTGCATTAGGAGACTTCTGCAAAAGTCCCGACAGGCAGGGGGTTGGTTCATTTAATGTCACACCAAGGCGTTCCCCCTTGCTTAGCATGAGTATAAACCCTGCTGTGACTTGGTTCTATAAGCAGGGGTTCCAACTATTTACTTTCTCTTTTAAGTGCTTGTGTTATTTTTGAGAATTATTATGTGTTTTTATGATAAAGTTACAATTTTTGTAAATTTAAAATCGGCTTCTAAAGTATTTTATTCCAAACCTTCCTCGTGACTTAAATTTGTTGATTTAGTCCAGTTCAAGAATATACTTTCTTAAATCCTTTAAGTTCTCAAAAAAATGCATTTGAAGACACTAACTGAAAACTTTGAGGTTGTTTCAAGCGAGTTTCATTTTGAACAGCTGAACTTTCGGCACTGGCTGTGAGGTGATGTTAGTTTTTCTTTGGTTGGCTAAAGCCAAGAAATGGCTCTTGTCTGGCACATCAACATGGAATTCAATAAAGGGCATAAGCAAGCAGACGATCTAGTCCCTGAGGAATGTTTTATTGCGTGGAATGGATGGGAATAATACATATGCAAGTGTACACGAAATAAAAGCATTGTAGTTCCTTAATATAGTGTGCACAGATGCATTTGTAGCTGAGAGTTAGTGACAGTAAATTCAGTGCATAAAGGCCATAGAATGTGTTAGCAAATGAAAACTAAATAAAAGCAAAGCATCAAAAATAGATAAATATTTCAAAACGTAGATTTAACTCTGAGTACTTGTGGAAAATCTTTAACCTTTTTGGAAACTATAGTTACACATTTGCAGCGGACTTGATTTCTTCTGAGTATGAATTATTCAGTCTTCTTAACTGCACTAACTCACCAAATATGATTTGTCTTGTAATTTGTAGTATATTAATGGATTTTAAGTGGTTCCAGCAATTCCATTAAATGTGGATAGAACAAATAAGTGAACAGTTTGCCAAAGGTGGAGACACCACAGTTGTGAAACCAGCCAGTGGTTTATGTCAAACACAGTCATTTAAAAAATATAGCGGTGAATTAAAGTAAAAGTGACTTAAAGATTAGGTATTCTACAAAGTGTTGCTCTAAATGAAGACAGGAGTATGAGCAGTAACATCTGGATGGAATAAAGACCAATCTGTGAACTAAAGTAAAATAGTATTGCTTATTTGAACAACTTCTATGTTAGAAAATAAAAGTTAATACGAAGAACAAGAGTCTCTGGGAGTTTTTGGAAGAGGGACAAGTTGACAATTGATGCAAAGTTTTCAGCAGCTTTACTGTCCATCTTTAATTAGATAGATTTTTAGCATTTGCTTATGGTGGGCCCAGTGCCTGACTTCACTGTCTGCTTTGGTCATCTTGGAGGCGTAAAGTCCACAGAAGGAGCCGTAAAGACAGCTCACAAGGGAGCAGGGGTGGCACAGCACTTCACTGCAAATGCATGGCAAGATAATCCCTTCTGTGTAGCTCCTCTGCCTTCACCTGAGGCCACATGGGGACTGAATTTATGTGTGTGTTTTTGCTTGTGAGAAAACACATATAGCAGCCAAGTTTAGGTTTTCTTTTTGTTTAGACTTCTACTTATAGAGTGGTTGTAGTCAGTATGGAGATCCCATATACAAAGACATTTTTACTTTCATAAGAACTGCTGTCTTGCATATAACAATTTTCTTTTTTTGGCCAACTTCTTCCCCATTAACCTACCAGAGAATTATACACACCACGGTTTATTTAGATGATGTTTCAAGTGTCCTTCCTGTTTATAGAGTGATTAGCCACATGCAGCAGACAAAATATGAAGCCAGGGAATGGAGGATACCATGCTAACAGGAAGCACCTTCATGTAAATAAGGGTGATGCTCTACATCATCCCGTAACTACATCTTCCCACAGGATGAAACCAGCTTTGAAATGCTTGTTTGGAAACAGAAGTATTTCTTCTATTAACAGGATTAAGCAAAATATGAGATGGCCATGTTTGCATTTACACACATACAAAGAAAAAAAGGGGAGTTCTAAAGTGGAGTGTAGGGAATTTCTCTGGGTTATTGACCCTGTCTTACCTTTGGGAGAGTTGACCATTCAGTTGCCTGATGGACTGAGATAATTTCACCTTGATATTATTTACCTTGACCATATGAATGAACCGTCAACTATGTGCTGGGGAGGACAGTGTAGGGGATGGAACAGGCTCCTGGAAGCACACTGCTGTGCTTGCTCAGAAATCTTTTATTCTAGGGTACTTATTAAAGGCATAATCATATCTGCTGTTATTACTATGTTTCTGCCATTATTTAAGGACACATATGGACACCAGCATGAAGTCTTCCCTGATTTCTTTCTGAAAACCAAAGTGTCTGCATGTTCAAAAATACTTGTCAAATAAAATAATGAAGACAAATCTGTTTGTTTTTATTAGGAATATTTTTTTCCATTTTGACATCTTTTGAATTTTGCAGTGTTTCCCCGGGCTCATGGATGAAAGGGATGTTTCTGCATCTAAAATGGACCTTGGTGGTCCCTCAGTAGGTGACACTTGCCAGTGACCTCCTGCGGGTCCAGGCCTACATATGGTGCACTGACCTCACCCACTCACAAACAAACAACAAAGATGATCTAGAAACTCATTGGTGAAAAAAATTAAACACTGCAGGTCAAATGGAAATCAATTACAAGCTGTGCATAAGACTTTGGGAGTCAACACCAGCTCTCACCCACGGATCGGGATGGAGGCAATCAAGCGTTAGGTCAGCTCAGGTCACCCTGTGGCTTTGGCGTCCATTTTTCACTCAGTATAGGGTGGGAAGCTATAAACATCTGAGAAAGCGGATGAAGTTAACAGATGACTTGGACATAGTGTTAGGTGCTATGCTGAACACATTGTGCCAGTACAAACAAAATTATTTAAGGAAAAAACCCCCTCTTTCTGTAGTAAGCAGAAACATGATCTCAGCCATCTAAACAAAACCTGTTAATTTTTGAATTTAGCTCTGCCTCTGATTTATGTATAAATTCTAATTGGTATCATCTGTCTAATGCAATTAAACAGTTTTCATCACTGAGGCTCTTGACATTTAAATGAACACAGATAAACTTTCCTCAGCAATAACACCAATAAGACTGACACCAACAGACTTGCAAGAAAAGCACCTAAATGAATTAGACATCTGAAGCCCACTCGTTTCTATTTCTATACACCACAATGCTTTGAAATGGCCTATGGACTAACTCATCTTTGAAACCAATTGTGAGCTGAGATGGCTCCAGTGCTTCAATTTAAAATGCCAGTTATGACCTCTTGTAACACTTATCTCACACTTCTATAACACGTACAAAAGTATCCTGAATGAAGAAATAATTTTTTAATTTATCTAGTAGTTATTTCTGACTTCTGGAACTATGATAAGAACCCATCATAAATTAACTCTGTGTCTTGACATAGACTTACTTTCAATCTAAACTTGTAACCAAAAACGCAGAGTATTCCAGGTTGAGGCCCACAATAATGATGATGGACATGGATGTCTTAACCACGGTCCTTTTGATTTCCCAGGTATTCACAGAAGTCCTGCAGACACACATGTGATGAAACAGCCCAAACTTTATTGACCCAGCACCTGACCCAAAGCCTGAGGACTGTTCTATCAGTGCTTTTTTGGATCTGAGTGCCTTCAGTATCTCTTTGTGTTTCTCTTCACATTTCCTGCTACTTCTTGTTCTTGTTTTCTTAAACACCTACCCTCAGACAAAACATGTCAGGGTCCCATCGTCCTTCTCATCCATTCCTGAGATGGAAGATGTGTAACTCACCTCTAATTGGGGTGGTGATGAATTTCTGCAGGCTGAGAGCTCCGGACTTGGCTGTTTGTAACCCAGGGAGGCTCTCTGTCAAACTGGTTGACAGTAGTGAGCAAACCCAGACTATAATTTTTTAGTGTGTGTGTTGCACAGTTAATGATATGTGTGAGCTTTGTTAAGATTAGCATTTTGGGCCAAAGGTTTTATTGTTCCTGTCACAGAGTTGGGTGCTTAAAGCATTTAACCAGCAATGTTAGCTTTGTAATGGAGAGCTGGCTGGATTTGACTGTGATTTGGATATACTGGGGGGGCTTTCCAGCAGTACTGCAGCAGGTTTATTTCTTTCATGTATCATGAGATTAATGCAGTAAAAAACCATAAATTCAGTCTATGCAAGATGGAAAGCATATTAATAAATTAATAAATTAATAATAATAATAATAAATTAAATAATAAATAATTAAGAAATAATAAATAAATAATAAATTAAATAATAAATAATAAATTAAATAATTAATATTAATAAATCTGCATATTCATCTCTATGCTGCACAATTATTTGAGGAAATACTTTCCTTTATCATAATTATTTTATGAGTAGAAGCCTGTGGTATCTCATGAAATTCTCCTCTGGCCAGGAGTCCTGGAGGGAAAAATTAATTTGTGTAAAAATTGAATGGATAACAATCTATGCTTTTAAGATAGGCATGACCACCAAGGAGGCCCTGGGTCACTGGAGAATTAAATATTCTCCCTTGATCGCAGGGGCTTGGCTTCAATGCACGCTGGGGCCTGAAGTCTCCAAAGATAGGTGACTACAGCTGCCTGCAAGGAGTCTCAACTGGGGAGTTTTTATAGCTTGCATCTGGCTCACAGCTCGTACCTTAAACATCCTCCAGGGAGCTTACAGTCTCATTTTTGTTCTTTAAACACTAGAACAAAATTAAAATGAAAATCTAAAATGCAAACCTTTTCCCCAAGTCATGTGAAGGTCAAGGACATAACCTCTTTGCAAAAACATCAGGAAAACACATACAGAAAAGCAGATATCATGAATAAAAGTAAGCAGCTATTATAACACCACTAGCAATCTCCTTTTTAAACTGGCTAGCAGTGTGGAAAACTTGAAAATGTTCTTTCAAATTACTTCCAACAGCAAAGGATAGGATATTGCACTGGGCAAGATATTCTAGGAGGTGGGTCCCACTACCTTCTGCTCACATGCCTTTTCCATAATAAGTCAAAGCAAAGAACTACTTTCCATGTTGCTGTCTTTAAAAGTGAACGTTCAAGAGAAAATTCCACCATGCTGGATTTCATCAGAAGTGGTTTAACAGCACTGGTGGGGACATGCACAGGGTCCAGAGCAGAAACGCTGGTGGTGCCCTTGGGACCAGGGCTCCTTACCTACCAACAGATCCTTCTCAGGAAATGTGTGAGGAACTGCAGCCTGGGGGCTTCAGCCACCAGTTCCTGTTTGTAAGGAGGCTGTTGGGCAGTAGTGTTCCCACACCACCCTAACGCTTCTGAGCAACATGAGGAGAGATGATTTTCTCTGCCTCAGGATGAGCCCTGGCACCCACCTCCCTTCACAGGAGACACAGCAGGAGTAAGGAAAAGGAGAATGAGTGTAGACAGACAGAGGTATTTCTGCACCCCATGCATCAGCCTTTCCTCTGCAGCTGTCAGCTGACCACATCTCTTGCATAAATGGCTAAGAACTGCTTTCCTGCCACAGGCTCTCCCTAGAGCTAGAACCTGTTCTGGGGCTGGCAGCGTAAATGTGTTTGTGTAGAGAACAGCAGCCTCTCCCCCTACCCACAGGTCAGGAGAAGTTTGATCTGACTGTTTTATCCATGTGGAAGAACAATGATTATTTAATTACACACAAAATGTACTGCAGCCTGGTGACTCAAAAACCCCAGGTCTTCGTTGCAGCATTTTGTGCTGTGTTTCTCTGTTTTTATGATGCATATGTAGACTGCAGATCGAAGGCTCTTTCTAGGTCATTTTACCTATAAGATTATTGAGATTTCCTGCTTAATCACTGAGAACAGCGAAAATTTGCAGTGTTTCATTAAACTTGCCCAGTCAGCACACAGCAAAATTAGAAGGTATGTTGGCTTGGGTTTGAGTACCTCAAAGAAACCAAAATGCTTAAAAATGCAGCAGTTAAACAAAAGTCAACTTATAAATCTCTTGAAAAGCCCCAGAGACCTTCCAATCTGTCTGCTGACACCTTCTGTCTGTCTCTGACCCTTCTAAATCAAAGCATTTATCTAAAGTACAAAAGTTGACAGTTTGCATTTAATAGAAGTTGCTTGTCTTGTCAATCTGCAGAACTCTTGTTCCCACTGGCCATTTCCTTGATGATGTGTTACAGCAATGCAACAGCCAGCAGCACTTACAGAAATAGATGTAAAAAGTGGCCTGATTAATTTTAAATATATCCATTCCTCAATACAAAATGTAGGTTGGAAAGAGATGCTGTGTATTTCAACTAGCAGAAGTTCTGTTTTGGGGGAACAAATGCTGTTCCTGATAACACATTGTATGGTAAGAGAAAAATAAATAAAAGGATCTGGATTGCTCACAGGCATTTTCAAGGGCTTTGTAATTAATGATAATTCTGAAACAGTTTCAAGTTTCTGTGCAGTTTTGCTCATCAATAAAGTTAAAAATCTATTACATTTGCAAGCACCAGAAAAAAAATTTATGTCAGTATGTGCTGCTTTTGTGTCTCTGAAGTTTTGCAGACTTAGGTTTCAGTCCTGTGTATTTCCACATGGGGTTTTCCTTTACCTATATGCTTTAAATGCAGCATTTGCCTAAATCATGTAGTATGTAGATTGGAAGTAAAGTATAATTTTGAGAAATATGTATTTCATTGTATATAATTTAAGAAGTCCTGTTCATAAGGTAATGTTACTCTTTAGTGCTGTGTACCCCACCAGCCTTCACAAAACAGCCTTGTGCTACATTTTAAGGATATTGAAATTAATTGGTTATACTTAATTTCCCTTCTGTTTAGAAGAAAGATCTTATCTGATACACTGAGAATACACATTAGACTGAGGCAGTCCTAGTTAATGTTAAACAATATTCATTTGTTTACAAGCAATTGCTCTTCCCTGGACTGGAAGGGAACTGTGGAGCCTTCACTGTGACCATGGATGGCTACATTGTCTGAAACAGCCTCTTAAATTTCAGGCTACTTCAGGGCTGTAGGCTTCATTTGACACCTTGGAGAGGAAAGCCAGGTGTGCTGGGACCAGTTTAGGCACCATGCAAGATCAGCCAGGGTGCAGAGAGCATCAGGCTGCTCGTAGCAGCTTAGGATCACCAGTAGGTCCTGCTGCCTGTTTTTCCCATGCTGAGCACTTGCATCTCCTTCAGTAAAGGGAAGAGGTAAAAGAGTCCACTCATGTCCAGGCCCAGCAACAAGGAAGGATGTGCAGGACAGCTGAAGAGCACAAGCCTCCCCTAAGCTGCAGACCCCACTGATGCCTCTCTGGAAGGCTGTGACAGGGTGTAGGGGAGAGGATATGATAGGAGGGGTGGTGGCAAACTTGCACAGACAGACGTGGTGAGACCGGACAGGGGCTGAGGACTTTTGTGTATGGACCATGTGTGTATTTTCTGGGTTCATTTTTGCCAAAGTGCTCATTGGCAGCTCCAGAAATGCACACATAAACCTCAGTCTGGGTCAGGAGAAGCACTAATGTGTGCCTGTCTCTGCTTCTCAAGACTTCATGGGTATCTTCTGTCCAGCTCACAGGTACTTTTTGAAACTTTACTTCAGTCAAATGTAGGTGCTAATAAAGCTAATACTCTTCCATTGTCCCAGGCTGTCAGAATAGCTTTAAATCTACATATTGGGAAGATCACTCAGGTGTTTTTATTTATAACAAATTATATTTATTTATAACAAATTTATTTATTACAAATTTAATTATAACAAATTTATAACAAATTAATCTCCTTAATTAGATTCAAGGTGGTTTAAATACATATTTTCTTTTCTTATTTTATGAACTATATTCTTCAAAACAGATATTGCTTAAGAAAGCAGAAAAAGGCAAAATCCAAAATTTTATACCTTCATCTTACTATTATTACTTTAAAAATAGTTGTTGCTGAAGTGGGCTTCAGGCCTGTAACTTAAGTTCAGAAGATTATGCTGGAGGTGCATATGGAAAAGCCTTGAAGTAGGTATTTAAAGAAACTTACAAATTAAAATTGAAATAAATGTTGTATTGAAAAACTAAGTATGCAGACTGTGTCATGAGGCTTAGGAGAAGGCAGCTGAGCTTCTGTTGACAGAAGTGGAAGGCAGCTCACCTTGTGCTGCTCTCCCCAAGGATACTCGTGGGAGGCCCAGCTCATGAATCTCACTGCTGGACAGTGCTGAATCCTGACCTGCCTATGGTTATAATGAGAGGGATTCTTTTGACAGCTTGGAAACTCATGACCCTTGGTTTGCAAAAGGCATTTTTAAATAGCAGTGTTTTGGACTCCAAAGGCAATCCATGCTTCAGCAGAGTAAAATATTCCTTTAGTTAATTTTTCTCTTAAGAAACTTCATTCCAGTCAGCAATCTTGTTTTCTGGTCCTGGTTAAAGCATCAAGCAAGGGAGTCAGGCTTTTCCAGTCAAGCTTATGCTAACACAGACACCCCTACACATCCTGGTTTGTTTTGTTATAAGGCAAGCGAGGGTCACCCAAATTTTTAGCAGGTGGCATTCACAATTTTAGTCCTGGCACTGACGGTGTTTCAAATAGATGGAGCCCAGTGGAGCTGTGATTTAGTTGCCTGAGGTGTTAGTAGCTTATTTGTTATATTTGTGGCACTGATGAGAGCTTGGGCTTTTGTGGCACCATGTTTGCCATGCAGAGCAGACTAGTGGGGTTGTTTCCTTGTAAGGAATCTCCCTTTGGACAGTAGCCCGAGCTGTGAAGACCCAGCTCTGCGTCCCCCTGGGTTAGCAAGTGTCAGGTTTTGAAGTAATTAGAGAAGTCAAGTTGTGAGCTACTGCATTTCACTGGGGAGTCCTAAAACCAGCACAGCTGGTGAAGCTGGGGGAGGCCTGGGGGATGGTGTGAACCCGCTCTTGGCCATACCACAGAGCCCCTTGCCAGAGGAGGCTTGTGATGTGCCAAGCTTCCTGCAGCCGCTCACTGCCATCGCTGCTCTGCAGAGGTTTTGTGAGTGTGACTTCAAAAGCCTTCTGTCTGGACTGAACACGTAAACCACAGTGCACAGCCCTAAAGCTTAGGCTCAGTCTCCAGAGAGAAAGTGTGGGGTTTCCTCTGGCTACAGAAAGCTGTGTTAGCAGTCTCTGTGCCAGGCTGTGGTGTGGAGGGAGTGTGTGAAAGTGGCCAGTGCTAGCTGGCTCACATGCCCTTGGGACTGCTTTTTAGAAATATAATTTATTGTATGAAAAAATGTATTAGTGTAGTTTAGAGTAGCCCTGAGCTGTCTGATTTAGGGATACTTTGAGTAACTTCTGGGAATCACAGACTGCCCTCAGGAGTCTCTAAAGCAGGGAGGCAGAAATCAGCTCTGTTGTATCGCTATTTTTGTGCTGCTTTTTCTCTGGGACAGGCAGACGGCCATGCTTAATGAGGCAGTTCCCTTTGCAAAGGCTACTCTGTCAGAAAGCCAAATTTCTGTTTGCAATTCACCCATGATGGCTGAACAATTCAGCTGCAGAGTACAGGTTTAACTGACTTTGGTTTTAGTTGTATTTCTAAAGCACACTAATATGCTATTATGATGTCTATTTGTATGTAAACATATAATACATATATATAATAACATGCATTTTATATACATGTAATGCTTGCTTATATATATAAAAGATGTTATTTCCACTGACAATCTTAAGAGTAGTGCTGGTAAGACAGTGATCTGGCATGGATTTTAAAATTAGATCAATTTTTAATAATAGGCACATTTTTGTTATTCATGGTATTAGGTTCTGCAGCATCTACTAGAACCACTCTGCTCTGGTTGCCTGCTAGATCACTGACCCTACTGTTTCTCTTGCACCTCTATTTTAAGTTTTTATGCAGTACTCAATTCCAAAGCAAAAGTTTAAACAGCACGCTCAGCCTTCTTTCTACTTCTCAGGGTAACTCCTTCTGCAATGCACTTTATTCAATTCATTATAACTCTTTCTCCAATAATTGACCATTTACAATTCACTGGAACCATAACAATGACCTATGCACTACAGCGAGAGTAATGGAGTGTCCCCCTGACACAGAGCCAGCCCACCTTGAAAGCCCTGACATTACCAGCACCCCACCGGATTAGTGGAGATGTGGTTTATATTAGTGACCTGAAGGAGGTTCATGCCCTCTGGGAGAAGGCTGTTCCCTGGAATGGCAGTGTGATTAATGGTTTATTTACAGCAGTGACATCAAGGCTGTCAGGTCTCTTCATCAGTCTTTGATGTAAAACACACTAAGAGGCCCTAGGTCATTCTTATCTGCTCAGAGAAGAGAAATCAGAAATGAGGAGTGGTTCAGTGTGGCCACAATTCTGGTATGATTGTTTTCCACGATGACAAGAGCAGAAAAAAATTACGAGGTCACATCTACTTCACTGGCCTTACTGGTGAGACAGTGGGACCACAAAGAGACCATGGCTTCTCTGTTTTGGCTGGGGGAGGACAGCAAGACAGCACTAGTGACAGGCAACATGTTGAAAAAATGCAAATAACTGTATCAAATCCACAGGACATTGTGAAGGGGGAGTGGTTCAGATCAGCACAAATCACCAAACAGGGTGACTTTCACCAGGTTTTTCATGTCCTGGGTGAAGCTGAGCTTAGACAGGAAATTTTATGGGTAACTGTGTAGTCCCCAGCACTATCATGTATAGTCATTTCCAATTTTTACTATTTCATACTTCAATACTATTTTAGAAAAGGCTTCCGCTCTTGAAAATTTCCTGTGTTCTTGCTGAGTTGGCTGAGCACGGTCTGATTTTCCTCAGCTCTGTACTGGTAAATCCCACGCAGCTCGTGGGCTGGCCGATCAGCTAGATAATGTTGAGGCAGTGTCAGCCCTTTCCCTCCGCCCCCTGATGGGAATGGGTTTGCTGACACTCAGCACGTTTGCAGGGGCAGCCAGCTCCTCCCCTGCCTGGTCCAGCCCCCGTGGTGCAGGATCTTCCAGGAGAGCTCTTGAGTCGGGGGTGCGGAGCAGCACTGTGCCCGTGGTGCTCTGGCTCTGCACTGCCTTCCCAGGGCACTCACAAATGACTAAGATGCCTGAGAAGTTCTCTTGGGCCTACTCGAAATAATAACTGAATGAAAACCAGTCACTGAATCCGAGCCAGATAAGACTGAAAGTAACACTGGGGAGGGAAGAAAGTTATGTTGGAGAGGCTCAGCTTCCCCGGAGTTTCTCTCTGTTAAGAGGTCTGGCACTTGCACTATCAGCATGTTCCAACCCTCTTGGCTGGGTGGGGGCTCCTCACTATTTCCTGGTGCCTGAACAGCACAGCCCCACGATGGCTTTTCTTCATCCAATAGGCTGGCAGACTGCGCTCTCTCTTACTGGGTTAACATCTACACACAGCAATCTGTGGCTTGCAGGAATATGCATAGGATATCCCTGTGAACCAAACCATTCATCTTAACAGAGCCTTGGCTTGTTCAAACCCTGTTAACAGCCTTGCTTGGCAGAGCACTTCTTGTGGGGCCTGCCGCCTTCTCGGCTTCTTGTAGAGTACTGTATGGAAATTAGTGTACAGTGAGGACCACCCAAAGCAAATGATTTCCATTAGGCTTAATGAGTACTTAAGCACAGGAGTGTAGTGTGCATGTGCAACAGGACCCAGAGATTTCTCAACAGCAGGTGTTACTTAGGGGAAGCAAAAAGCCCCAGGATGTAACGGGAGCAAACCGCCCAAATAAACCAACCAAGAAAAAAAATACAGAAACAAATTAAAGTTTGCACACAATGAAAACAGAGCTAAACAAAGCTGCACTTCCTTTCACTAACTTTAATCCTCTAAGAGGTCTTTTGACATTGCAGTAGATGGCTTCTACACCATGGTAGTATTTTCATGGCAACTGTTTCCATTTAATTATACAGTTTCATGTACAGAACCTAGAGCAGAAAGACTGGAAAAGACAGAAGAAACAAAACGCACAGAAAACAAATCTTTGTGGATGACTTTCCCTGTTTCTCTTTCCCCCCATTTCATGGAAGATTCAAGGTAACAGGAGTTTATGTGGCTGATGAGTCACAACCAGCAACCACTATACTCAATACACACTATAGATATATTTTAGTATTTTCCATCCCTAAGCAAAAGTTGCATAATTTTCTCATTTTCTAAAACTTTCCCAGACCACTCCCTTTGTAAAATCTGTGAAAGGGCTTTTAGCTATTTTGTGGTCAAGGCTCTGTCCCCTGTTCAGTCTGCTTGTCCCAAAATGCACTTTAGTAAACTCAGAGCAAAGTTGGGCTACCCTCAGAAGACCCCACTCCCTTTCTTCTCTCCCTCCTAAATTTCTTATGGGAACTCAAAAGTCCAGTTTATTAAATGCTGCAGGATTTGTTGGTGATGAGCAGCTGCAGCATAGAAATCAGCAAGGGAAACCTGAATTTTCTGGCACCTATCTTGGGAAACACCCAGACCTCCATTCTGTTTCTGTCCCACTGCTTTTGTCTCACTATTGCAACTTGAGGCTCATCCCTTGCCACGCACATTTCTTTGTTCCCTCCATGCTATCCGGAGGGAGTGCTCTGCTCCTTTGCTGGCCTGCCTGCCTGCTGGAGGGGACATGCACAGCCTGAGATGCTCAGGGCTGTCACCTACAGTGTCTCAGTCAAAGTGTGTGTGCTGGGTGAGAAACCAGCAGGAGTTAGGGACCGCTCAGGCGCCAGGAACCCAGCTTTTAGATGAGAAGCTGTGTCCCTGGGGTGCAGAGGCAGGGCATTTGGAACTGCTCTGGACTGCTCCTGGTCAGGTCAGGCTAAGCAGCTTCCTGTTTTTGTCAGACTCCTTCCTACCTCCAGTGTCCCGGTGGAAAGCAGAGACTTTTCCCGTTACACAGAGAAGCAGGCGATGTACGTGAATGTTTTCATAGACCAGCAGCGCAAGGGTTAAAATGCAGCTCTGCTACAAGCTCTGTTTTAGGTACAGCTCAATCACTAGCAGCTGAAGCATATCTGCTTCCCGGATCCCCTCCTCTGGGGGAAGGTAGCACTGCCAACTCCCTGCAGGACTGCAGGAGGACCTGCTGGCTTGCTGGTCCTGCTCCCCACCCACACTGCCTACAGAAGGTGGGGCAGAGGCTTCACGCAGCAGTCAGTGCAAAGCAGGAACAGGGGACAGTAGAACTTTTTTCCCATTGGCATAAATCAATGGGATGGCTCACAGATTGTTTCTAAAGCCTAATTTCTGCAGCAGAAGTCACAGCTTGAGTAAGCTGCTTTGCCCGCACTCCCCCTAAACAGCAAGTCAAATTTCTACTGTCTGCTGTATCCAGAGTCTAACATTGCTTCTTGAGTCTGACATAACCTGCTTTACATCGCACAGAGTTCTTGGTGTGGGATATATTGCAGGGTCTGACAGTCCTTACATCGTATGTAACAGTCCTTCAGGTGCCAGATTTTTCCAGTTTAACATGCAGCAGATGTGCTCGCAGTCTTTTCGGAGCTGTTTTAAAAAACAGCTACAGTCAATCTCTTTTCAAAGCTGGCTGGCTAACTAATGTGTTCTTGTTAAAGGATGAATGTTTTCGTAACTACTGCCGGAATGTCTTGTCATTTTTTCAGTGCTTTGTCTATGAAACATGGAATTAATGACTATTAAAAATTTACTGCCAGATTAATTTGTTGATATGAACATTTGTTGATGGCCAGAAAGTTAATGGCTAATAGTCAAGCTCTGACAAAATGCACTGATGCATTTTTTCAAGAAGGTATCACAACTTTTGAATTCTGTAGATGTTTCAATTATCAAATGCCTGTGGGTTTTGGATGAGGTGTCTGAAACATAGCTAAACTAAATGGATATGTAACACTGACAAACCAAAAATCAGAGCAGCCACAATACTCCAGGCACAATATCCCTTAAGAGTTATAAGAAATCTCTCTTGAAGAGTGCAAGTGTGAAATGGGTATAATGCTGCTACATCATAGTTAAAGACAAAAATTCTTTTGACTTAACTGGGAATAGTATCAAAGCCAAGAAATAATGTCTGATAATGAAGCATATAGGAAACTTCTTGCACTGGGAGAAACAAGAAATGATGTTGTGTTGCTGTACATGAAGTTTTGTGTGACAAGGATTGAGTGTGAGGCATGCAGTCTTCTTCCCAGCTAACAGAAGGAAGCAGCATTTATCCTGGAGTTTTTATCATGCTTCGTTGCCCTGTCAAAGTAGAAACACAACGTTAGCCAAAGTAGTGTCTTTTTCTTACACACCAGAGTGCAGAGGTGGTTTTCTGCAAGGATGAGCTGTACTGTACTCAGACTGCAGGAATGGGGCTCAGGTACGAGGTGGTAATTCTCCTCTCCATTGGTTTGCTGGGACATGGCTGCCTGTTCTTGAGCTGGACTGAGAGGTGTAAGTTAGCTTTTTCTGCTCCTCAGTGTGGTGTTGCGGTTGTTGCGTGCTGCCTCCATGGGTGTGTTGTGTGCCTCTTGCAGTACCCAGCCATAGCAGCTTGTCTTACTCCGCCCAGAGAGACAGGACCATCACTGCGCTGCCCATCCCATGAGCACACGAGGCAGCAGCTGCTTGTTCTGCCTTGGACAAGTCTCTTATGATCAGGTCGATGGAGGAGCTCTAGCAACTTGAGTAGGATCTGGGACGTATGAGAAGCCCCAGTCCATTATGACAAAGATCCTACTCAGCTAGTCTCCCTACTGAGAAGGACCCAAATGACAAAGGCCTTTTCTTTAGGTTCTCCAGACACTTAGGGCTACTGTGCTTTCCCAGTAGTGCCCAGGGCTTTGGCTGAACTTAGATCCAGGACTAGAGGTTCCTCTGCTGAGGTCCCCTGGGACACCAAGAATGCTGAGGCTCACAATGTGCATGGTACTAGACTATTGGTCACAAGTGCCCCATAATCACCTTCAGGATAATGAATTCACAGTCTTGCCCTCTGTCTTCTCATGCTTTTGCTTTTGTCTGTTTGTGTCACAGAATTTAATTTAAAATCATTTTTCCTAGCTTAAATGCCGATATTACTCAAGGGAACTGGGTTTTACTGGCAGCGGGAGAAGTGTAAAGTACAGCTGAAGGAACAATGTCTGAGCATAACACATTTACAAGCCCTGAGTCAGCACAGGCATTACACTGTAATCAAGAACATCGCCTGTTTACTTCAGTGTGATTAATATCAGTCAGCTGCTCTTTGTTAAATGGTTAGATCCTTGATAATAGGAAATTTCCTGGAGTTATATTTGGAAATCCCATCCATCTCTCAAGAATTTACCTGCTGGCCCTTCACCTCGTGTGGCTGTAGCAATGGCTTTGGCACCAGGGTGGCCAGCAGCAAGGCTAGTCCGGCTGGAGGTGCTGGACACTCAGGAAATCCCAGAGGTGAATCAGAGCTGAAAATTAATTGCTTTTTAATTTAGCTCAGATCTATGTGCCACGTCTGAAATAAAGTAATGTCTGAGGTATTAACAGTGTTCCTGGTTATGCTAAATTTTGAAAGGAATCTCTTAACTTTATGCAGATTAGGTCTCAGTCTTTGACATGGAAACAATTACTACTTGAATGTGGTCTCCTTTTCACTGTCATCCTGAATTTGCCTTGCCTCTTAGCAAGCTAATGCATGTCGAAAAGATTAATGGATTAAACATGGCCAGAGCTAAGCCTATTACACTAAAGCCCCTTAAAATCAGTCCATAGCTTGTAAAGGAAGAGATCACCTGCCATACAAGTCTCTGGGAATATCTACGGTGCCATGGCCATCTCTACACCATGGCTGCTGCTGTAAGCAAAACTAGACTGGGCATGCGAGCTCTGAGTGTCACACAGGCTAAAGCTGTGCACTGGGGCCCAGGGTGAATTTCTTGCCACCTCACCACCACCCAAGCCATACCCTACATAGCTAGTTTTAGCATTGGGAAAGATTTGCTCTTGGATGAATTTACTGGACTGTGTTTCCCCTGGCTTCCCAGAGGTTTCTTTTGCAATTCGTGGTCTGGGCTCGGACCCCAAAGCGACTGCTCCAGAGAATCTTGCCGGTGTCATCTTCTACTCTGCCTGCCCCGTGGAGCCTCATGCTTCCCTGCAGCTCCATGATGTCTCTCAGCATTTTCTCAAGAGGTTTTGAAGAATGTTTCACAAACAATTGGCCTAGCATGCCGAAAAAAATGCCCATCTTGTTTATCTATGTTCCAAATTATTTACCACAACTGGTCACTTTAAAATATAGTTTACACAGTGTTTGAAGAATTTATTTCATAATTTAAGGGTTGTCTTCAGACATTTTTAAACATTCTGTAAACTTTTTTTTAATAGATAATTATTTCATATAGAAAAATGTAAATGGAGAGAGGGGCAAGAGAGCCTGACCCTTAAACCAGGGCCTTCAGAGAAGAGGAGGGAGTCACTCTTTCAAGTCTAGAGCTGCCATTACCTTTCTGCTCCGAGATCCAAAGCACACACTGCACCTTAGGAAATCCCCACCTGGAATTTACATCCACTGGAAGTGGCACAAATGGAAGACAATAGAGTTCTGATGCTTCCCAAGCCAGCTTTGCACGTGTTAATGCTGGAGCCAAAGGGATTGCCCCTGCAGTAGGCTGCTGCTCCATGGTTTGCAGCCATGGCCAGGGAGCACAGGCTCTGTGTCTCCAGGTTCGTGCTACTTGTTAAACCTACAGTGCAAGATCAGCCTTATAAAGAGCCATGTAAACTTCTCCACAGTGTGGCAAGTCAGCATTTAACCCAATACATCACGATTTTCACCAGTCAAATTCTTAATTTGACCTCAAGCCTGCAAGACCTGCCCACATCTAAATAGCAAGGGTTTAAGGGAGTTTATCTCACGTGGGGAATATAATAGTGTTGCCAGCTAGAAGCAGTGTGAGCAAACACCCCACAGCTCCCAGGGCATGGTGTTCAGCCCATTCCCAAATCACCTGGCTGTGTTGCAGTTATCTCACTTCATTTGACTGCAAATTACTGATCTCCTGTAATATGACATCTCTATACTAGTTTATAGGACTTTTGATACTGAAAAATCAGATTAACAAATTAGCTGCAAATAGATACAGACTAAGATAAAATCTTTTCAGGAAAATCACTTAGATGTCAAACACAAATTAAAAGAACCCAACAAGTAGAACAAGCAAAAGGAAGTGAGAATCACTGATCCTAGTGTGAAATACAAAGTCTTTGGGAAAGTACAGAGGGTCTTGAGTCAACCAACAGTTAACTAAAGCAACAAATTATTTCAACTATCTCTGCAGTTATGCTTTCAGATGTAGAGGAGCTTACTTTTAGAGGTGTTTATCCATTCTTTTCAGAAAAATTATATTTCTTGAAGTGATGTCAGGTGGTAAAACTCTCCCACTGAGAAATTTAAAATATTCCCAGTGTAGAATCTGCAAGTAAATAATATTACAAATTACACTCATAAAAAAATAATGGAACAATCTTGCTCTTTAGGACAGTGTTTACATTGCACAGATTTGACTGATGAACAAGAACCTGATTGATGGTCCAAAAATGCTCACCATATGTCCCATCTCTGCATTCAAGGAGGTCAGATAAACATACAATACTTTCTGGAGAAGAAATAAGATTTTGTAAGAGCCTTATACATAAAACACAGTACTTTGTGAGTAAGAGATGTTTTTCATCTCCATAGATATTCCTATCTTTAAAAGCATGGTACCTTTCCACTTAGCTAGGAATGCACAGGATAATTTGTTTGTTCTTTTTCTTAAGGAAATCCAGGGCTCTCTTCTTGCCTGAGAATGTTTTTCTGTCTTCCTTTTTCCTTAATTTTTTTCAGGATGAGCTTAGTGATGTAAATAATATTGACAATTTGAAGTCACTCTAAAAAACAACAACAAAAGTGTTTTGTCTTACTGCAATAGCAGTGTAAAAGTTTAGACACTGGCAGGAGCACCCTGAGGGGTGTAAGGTCACTTTTTAGGTTTTTTAAATCCATTCTCTCTTCATTTCAAATGACCACTGGAATGTCATGAGCATTTGGAAATCACTGCTTTTGCCTTGAAGGTATGTTGAATCTTTGCTGTGGAGAATGACCATAATGCTTTAAAATGTAACTGACCATCAACATTTCCAGATGTGCAAGGAGGACTGATTTCTTTCTCAAAGCTCCTTTTCAACACACAGCCAGCCAGCAACACAGCTCAGAACATATGGAAAAGGCACCTAGCGTCTGACCTTCTGCTGGAAGAGACCTTTACTTGAGATTTGTCCAGTGTGTATCTTACATAGAAACTAGTGCTAAGTATACAAAGCAAAACCACATTTTTGGCTTTAGTGAAACAAATTGCAGCTCCTGACACTCCAAAAGAATGCAGGCTATAGAAAAAGGAAGAAAAAAAATGAATGCATCCAAAGTAAAAGAAGTCCAACATGCTTAAATACAAAGCCTCCCAAATGTTGTGTTTAGATTAAAATATCAAGGGAGTAATTTACTTTGATTGACACAGTATTTATTTCTGCTAAAAAGGTCCTGTGCAACTCCCTTTCTAAATGCACATCTACATTAATATTGATTTTAATGATTTTAAATTGCTGTTGATTCTTTAATAGAACACTAAAGGGAATAATATTATTAATTTTTGAGAATAGAAAATCCTCATACAAATTAGATTACACATGCAAGGTGTTACACATTATATGTATTTTTCTTATTACACATGTAATGTAACCTCTAATATGATAATTCCTTTTTCAAAACGAGTCTTTTGTTCTCTGTCTCTTTCCTCCTCTCCTTGTAGCAAAGCAATATACCTCTAAATGAGTAAAATTCCCAAAGTAACAAACAAACACAACCCTGAAGCTTGATTTAATGTTGTAATACCATGGCAGAAAATGAGGACTCAGGAAATGTCGTATTCCAAACTCATAGCTAATAACAGAGACTTAAGGCACTGTTATAAAATATAAACTATTCACCAATTCCTCACTGGGCTGTACTCCAGGGAAACTGTATTCTGCTTTGCAGAACTCTAGGGCTGACACAAATGTAAATAGAATAAATGTCTGTATTGGAAGAAGATTGTGCTTTTCCACATTGAAATTATCTCAGAGAATTTATAAACCTAAGAGTGGATAATACTTTATTTTGCCAAACCCCAGGTATGATAAATATATCCTCTCAGAAGTGCATTTTGTTTTTGTTTTAAAGCAGCAACAGCAGAATTGTTAATTGTATGAATTACAACTCATGAACAGTACAGGACACTGAGCTAGTGGAGTTGCTTTGAAGTTTTCCTGCAGAGCATGATGCCCATGTCCGTCCAAGTATTGTTTGATTCTCTAGTGTCTGACATGTCATTTCACTGCAATTTGTGGCAGAATTTGGCCTCAAAACTCAGGAAGTAAAAGGTGGTTACACAGCTTTTTGTAGTTATCACTCTTGCTGCCAGTAGATGCTGTGGATCCTGCCATACATTCAGCCTTTCAGAAACATTTGGAACAAATGTATTTCAAACTATAAGAAGCAATTTTTACATTGGAGAAAAAGGTGTAAAAAGAACACTTCATGTTAGTTTACTTGGGTCAGCTTATAGGATCAGCCATTTGGCAACAGCATAACTTCTTGTTGATAAATCCCGCCTCCCCTTGGTATTAGATCCCATTGAAATATAACCTGTTTTTCTACCATGGATGTTACACTTATATATTTCTTGTTTTAACAAAATATCATATGATGGATGAAAACATTAAATCATTCAAAGACAACGACTGAAAGATGGCTCATCCAAAATACTAACTGCATTTCCATTTTATTGGTTGGGCCATTCCAAATTCCTTCACATCTTGTAAAACCCTCCCAGGTATTTACATTCTTTCACGATGTACAGAGGAACCTCTTTGCAGAAGCCCTCCCTTTAAGACACTAACTCGGGGAGGAGTTGATGTCCTCCTTTGTCTTGCCCAGGCTCAGCACGGGGTTTGTCCTCAAAGAAAGGTCCCTTGTACAAGGCATGGCAAACAATTAATAATAGCTGTGTCCTGAGGGTACTTGGTGAGGGGTGACACAGGCGAATGCAGCTGTAGCCACAGGGTCTGTGAGAGAAGCACTCATGCACAAAGAGCAGACAAGAAAGTGAGAAAGGAGACCGAAAAAATCCAGGGAGACTTAAGATGTCAGGACCAGCAAAACAGGGGTGGGTTGATATGGATTTAAAAGGTCCAAAAGTGAGATGCAGAAATTCTGGGTGGTTGTATAGGCTGCTGAGTCCAGTCACAGTTATAGGGAAGGGACAGAATAAGATATGTTCCAGGCAGTTTTTTGCTGTACAATAAAACTTTATAAAATGTTTTAGGAAAAAGTGTTGCTCAGGAGCATTTGTAGGTGAGTCTCCAGGGAGATGTTCAGGATATAATGCCAGGTTTTCATACAAATACATCTCATGCTGCAAAAATCTGTGTGAAATTGATCCTTAGTCACACTTTGTTGGCCTCTTAGATAACTTCTCTTCACACTTGAAAAATGAAGAGGATGTAAAAATAGCAGTATGCCATGGAAATCATTAGGGATTACTTATGTGTGTCCAAGAGTAGATATATGGCCTCTGGAACCATTTGGTATCTGCTGAAGTCATTAGGTTGTTGGATGATTAGCTTGGAGATGAAGGGGTTCAGGTCCTTGGCCGCAACGCCCAGCATTGGATAGCAAATAGCCCCATCCGTTCCAACAGGCTTTCCAGCAAGGATGTTCTGTTTAAGAAGGTTATGCCTCTGGAATGAGATCTGTTTGGTATCAGTCCACATGGGCATTGACATGTTCCTTTTCAATATTTTTAGGAATTTAGCTACTTGCTAGCTAGTGCAACAGTCTGATGTTGGAAGGAAGCCCATAATGGAAAAAAGCCCGTGGGTTTACAGAGAAACAAGCTGATATGTGAATGAGAATTTATATCAGCCTTGGCAGGGCACATTATAATTGAAAAGCCTTGTCTTTCCCACCAGCACAGGGTGGTTTATGCCTAGCAGTAAGAGGATAATTGAATACTGGGAGGGTTAGAAGCGATTTCTTTTGGACCCAACAGACCCTGGAGATTTTTACTACTATTACTGCACACGCTATTTACTATGTGTGTGTGCAGAAAATTCACCAGGGAAATAAACAAAGTCTGTAATTGTGCCATGGCATAAAATGCTCACCTTCATCCTGAGAAACAATTTGTGCCCTCCAACTTCCTGGCACGGGACTTGCTGGCATGGTCCTGAGTTGATGGGATGGGGTTCGGTATCTCAGATCAGGGGGTCCTTTCTCTTTTCTCCTTCTCTCATGAGTCTGGGTGAGAAGAGAAGTTGCTGTGCATCAGGCCAGTGAAGGGAGGAGAAACCAGTCATTGCCATTTCCTCACACTCAGCTTTGATCTGATATTAAAATATTTTTAGTAAAAAAACCTTACTAGCTCCAACACTAATCAATTATTTGGTTTAATGTGTATTTTGACTTAAAGGCTTCAAAGTGCCACTTACCTTAAATAAACGTCTGATCTTGTTTTTCTGAACATGCTCAACTGTTTCCTCTAGTCATATCCCAGATCTCCCACAACATGTTTCTCCCTCAGCCCAGCAGTCAAATGTGTCAGAGGGGCAGCTGATGTGGCCTCCTGCTCCTTCAGCTGTGTCCCTAGGATGGTAGACAACCATCACCTCTGGCATGGTACTCATATTTGGAGGTGGAAAGACTGGAAGCTGCCTCTTCTTGTAAAACATTTTGAGTTCTCTGACCTCTCTCTGTAAAAGAAACAGCCTGCAAGTTCTGATTTGGACTCCACAAAAGCAGATGTCTAATAATCCCAATATTTGCAAAATTTTTCTCATCTTTACATCAAGCAGAAACATTTATTTTAACTGTGTTTGCTAGGACATTGTGACAGAAGAGTCTCTGCCCTTTAATTCAGTGCTGAGACCATCGTAAAGACTGAACGTTCCTTCTGATTACCCTTTTTGCTTTGTGCTTCTTCAATTTTCTACTTTTTATTTTCAAAAAAGATGAAATGAAATGAGTACTCTGCACTCTAGTGCAGAGTAGGTACTTAATATTAGGATTATAAATTGATCTTTCTGTAATTCATATCTAGGAACATAAACATTAACTTAGAAGCATAACATTCATGACCAGTGTTTGAAAATAATGTCCCTGTAATTTCATGTGTGGTGATCTCTGGAACAATTCAAGACCACCTGTTTTACATCCCTAAAATGTCAATGTGCACTTTTTGTGCAATCAGAAGATATGTTATCCATCATGTAAACAGGGATTTGCACAGTTCCTTAGAAATAAGTCATTATATCTCTGCATCATGTGATTTTTAAAGAGGTTTTAATGCCCAAATGTGGTACAAGTCCTCGCTACATCTTACTATTCAAAAGGGCAGGAAATTCACGGGTAACACACAACACACCTCTGGCAAAGCGCAAGTTTCTGCCATTGTCTTAAACCTTCATGTACCATGTGCTCCATTCCCTGAATCTTAGGCCTTCAGACCATAAAAAGATCTTTCTAAATAAAAGGGTAAAAAAGGTGGTTTTCAAAGCTGAAGCGTGCTTTGGTTCAGAGCTCTTTCAGGCACGGCACTACACCACATAGGGACAATATGGATCTATGCAGGTTTGTCTTTCCCCAAAGTCAAGAATGTAATGGCTTTTCTCCCTACCAAAAATACATTAAACCACCTATTTTACTTAAGGGGTTTCTTTGTGGAAGCCACAACTGTTTCAGAAAAAAAATTTAGTGCTGCCACGCCAGGGTCTGACAGACCCATGTCAGCACACATTTCACATGAGAATGACATATCTTTAATTTACTATGGGAAAAGTGTCTTCAAGGTTATGTACCTGAGATTTTTAGCTGTTGCTGCTATTAGGGAAACTAAGGGAGAAAAACATGCTGAAAAAGTAGCAGTATCAGCAATGTCCCAGTAATTTTCTCCCCAGTTATTTTCTGCTGTAATTGTGGCAGCACAGCAGGTTGGGAGGGGTGTTAGCAAAATTTTGAAAGGCCTTGTTAAAATTTAAAAGACTGATTCTATTGCACAAGAGAGGAAATCTTCATTTATCACCAGGATTTCACATATTTATGCCGTCAGCAAGTGTCTTTTGTGCTCCTCACTCCCCCAAAGCCCCATCATGATTAAATAATCTTGTTGCTATAAACTGCTTGCCATTGTTGGTATTTGGGGCCAAGTTTTCTAAGATACCTCAATGTAAATCCACAAAGGACAGGGACTGCTGTGTCCCTCATCAAGGCATCTCCTTGGATCTCCATGTGCGCTGGCCAGGTGCTGGCTGCCCACAGAGGGAATGGGAATGTTGGTGCTTATGTGGAGAGACACAGGCAAGCACATGGAGCTGGGAGCTGAGCACCTGGCAGTGCTGAGGAGACGAGCAGGGCTTAAACTTTTACCTCTGAGTGATCTGACTGCTTCGCTTGTCTTCAAATTTATGAGTCCCAATCTCTCCTCAAGAGATAAGCCACGGAACACACCTAGTGAGAGCCTGGGCATAAAATGATTTTGAAACTGAAGAAGTACCAAGACATTATTTTTGTCCAGAATCACTCATGATGGTTAACTGCTAATGATATGAAAAGGGATTCAGTAAGTATTTGCCTCATTTGCCAGGCTGTCTCTGGCTCTCATGAGAATGAAGTGTTTTCCAGTTTCTCAGTGACTAAGCAGATATGAAAAAAGACCATTTAGGCAGAAGAAGAGTTTTCAGTTTGGTTTCCTACACAAATTAGGCAAAAAAGAACTCAGTCTGCCAGATCCTGTCCAAATAATTCCAAACCCACAGACTAATTCGTACCAATTTAGCAGAGGAGATATTTCATAGATATCAGCCCCCGCAAACTTTGTGAAAATCAACATCTGGGCAGAGGAGAAAGACCCCATTAATGCTTAAATCCATAAAGGAAAACTCAGCTGCTCTCCATGCTGTTTGGCTGCAGACAGCTGTTGCCTAGTCTGCAGGTATATCTTGGCCAGCTGCCCATAGCCAGTGGCCTCAGGTTTCCATACGGCCAGCCAGTTTCACACACTTATGCTCCAGAAAAAGGAGCCTGGGGTGGAAAGGTGAAGCAGGACACAAATTTGGGTTCATCCCTTCCACTGCTATTGTCCTGTTTCACTTGCGGACTAGGCTTCATAAACAGCTGTCTGCAGGGATTTAAATCCCACGGCCTGTAATCTCTACTGTATTTTGGAAACCCCATCACACAAATAGAGTTCTGTCAAGCTTGGTAACTCACTGTAAATTGGTTGATTTGATATCACTTGTGTCAGCTGCCTATTCAGGAGCTTAAGTGAGAGACAAAGACAACAAAAGGACGGTACTTACAGCTAAGTCAATGCGGTTTCAGAAAAAAATGGGACTTGCAAAATGCTGCTGATGTCAGAGCTCTAGAGGCAAGGGTGAGTGGAGCAGGTAGGTGACACAGTGAGCTCCTGTGGTGCACTAACACCACGCTGTGTCCTGATTGCAAAGCAGTGCTTTTTTGTATCTAGCAAGTGACTTAATAAGTGACTTAAGGCATGGCTAGCTGACCTCTCCAAATGAGATCATCAAAAGAGAAATGTAACTTAATAGACCAGGGATGGTTGTGTGGTGTCACAGGGGCCAGCATTAAATACACTGCTATCTAATGATGTCTTCAATCGCCTTCAGAAAAATATTAAATTTCTGCTGACAAAAGTTCTGCAAGGATTAGTGTGCTCTCAGGATAATTGCAAGTGGAGAAGAATCACCTTCTCTGGAGTATTTTCTCAAGAATAGGTTAACCTAGGTCTGTTGAGGATGGTTGGGTTGTCCTTTCTCTGTGTATAGTTTAGGGGGATAGATTAGGCTTGAGGTCCATTCCAGGGTTAATATCTGCTGGCTTGTGGCCTGGACCATAAAGTGACTACGTTACACTTATCATCTATGACTTAGATTATCTCAAAACTTTTCATTGACATAATATCTTAGAGAATACTAGCATCCAAAAGTAAAAAATCCATGCAAAACTGACATATGTAAAGTCATGGTTCATGCTTAGTCTTTGTTACCATAGAGGAGGTTGTGAATCCTTCATAACTGATGGGTGTGTCTTCTAAATGATGGTTTCCCTTAAGCTATGAAATGGAAAACCATCCAGACAAAGAACAGAAATATTATTTCCACTTTTTTTTTCAAACTACACCCTTTAGTAAACTATTGCCAAATCAGATTGTCTTTTTACAGAGACAAAATGCATACAACCTAGTGTAAGCAACTCTGTCAAACCTGGCAGTTCCTTAATCATGGACCAGTGTTTGGAAATTGGGTGGTCTAAGACCAGAAAGAGTCTTTGCGCTCCTAGTCTGACTCTAAAGTGTTGTGTTTACCCTGCTGCTGTTTTCAGTAGAGCAGTGCTGCTGAATAGGCACAGTTAATAAATCCTTATGTGCTGGTGCTGTGGCTGCCTCCATTCGGAAAGGGAAGCGCAGGGCATTTCCATTGCTTGGATGACCATTGCCAAACCTGTATCAGATGGGATTCTGGCCTCTGTCATAGTGGGGCTCCTTTCATGGCCGCACACAAATGGAAAGAGGCATTTCTGCTGTTCAGATATTTGACAATCCAATGCCACTGAGGAGCCAGAGAGACTGTGAACTTCTCTCACAGCCCAGATAGGGACTGTCTCAGTAGGTGGTAGAGATTTAGGCCACTTTTGAAAAGAAATCTTATTGTTCCCACTTTTTCTGCTAGATTTCCCACAGACAGGGGAGCACTTGCCTGCCAGAGGAGACTTTTTGGCACTGGGGCAAACTGATTACACATACAGGTAAGAAGCTACTCTGTTTTCTGAGACAACCAGTGCAGAGGAACCAGCCCCCAAAGCAGAAGGAGAAGAGTTTCAGTCGGCTGCCTGGGCAGCCAGCAATGCCCCCCACCCTGCCTGCCCCATGGCAGCTGGCAGGAAGGAGGTAGCTCTAGCTCTGGAGTTGGTCTCCTGGCTCAGGGCAGGACGTTAGCAGGGAAGGTGGGCTCCCACTGGGGCCAGAGTGGCCTGATGCAAGAGGAGCAAACCAGAATCAGTCAACTCTCAGCAAAGTAGCACTCAAGGAGATTAATGTGGGCATAGTCTGGCTCATCTAGTGGGGGATGATGCAGAGTAAAACACACACTGATCCATGCTAACATAGGCTGCTCCCAGAAAAGAGGAGAGAAAAAAGCCAACTCTGCAGCAAGTTGTGCCAGTGGGTGAGCTCAGGTGCTGGTGCATCCCCATGTGAGGATGCTGGGGAAAATGAGGGGCTGTTGCCTTGGCTCCAGAGCACACATTATGGATTCTTCGTACTTTGTCTGGTACAATAACCAGATGAAACCGCTAGATAGAAATAATGAATTGCCAACCCCAGTAAAATGTGTACGTTACACAGCTGTGCTCTGAGCCAGCCACTTTCTTCTCAGCATGTCTAGATATCAGCATGTCTAGATATCAGCATGGCTATACTAGATGCTCTAGAAGCAAAAAAAGTAGTCTGCTCTTCCTACCCCAGTGGGTGCATTTCCCCAGACCTGCTGCGTGAGCAAGTGTCTGTCAGGTCCAAGCAGGCATGGTAGCCCAGCAGTTTGAGAAAGCACTGCGAGAGCAATGTGTTAGTTCGGTCTTAGGCAGTGCTTACTTACAGGAAGGTAATTGAACTGGTTCAGAGAACTACTTCAAAACTCTACCAGGAGTTTTTTCGAAGGCAGGAGTTTATCAAGCAACAGGTTATTATCCCTAGCAGCAAATAATTTTCCTGTTTGGGTTTTGCTTTTGTTTTATATCAAATGCTCACCCAGGAAAAATATTAGAAGAATGTCACAAAGCTTGTAAAATTAGACACTCAAGAAATACCAGGAGTCAAACTGCAGTGCACTCTCAACTCATCTCCATTGCTTTAATGGTAGTTTTTAACCATACGAATGCAAAGACTCTCCTCCTGCTTGTTCAGAGTGAATGATTGTTTCTCGAGTAATATTACAGCTTTTTCTTATTCAATACTTAGCATTCTGTCTTATTTACTCTGTGATATTTAAGATAAAACAGTTTGTTTTGGCTTAGTCTGATGCTTGTCATTATGGTAACTTGGTGCTTCACAAATATTACCACAGCTCTTTTGCTGGTGCTTCATTATGATGACTTTGTGCATGGGAAGTTATCCAAAGAAAGGTAAAAGAGAAAAATCTGGGATTTGGAAGTCTCCTGGTAGAGGGGTCCACATTGTGAATGCTCATGCAATTCTGGTTCCTAGAAAAGAATGTGCAGTAGCCCAGTGAAGTTTAGTTCATCTAATCTAGTATTATCTAGGAAGAAGTGAATAGTATAGCTGATGTGCTAGCCCATATTCTGCTGTGTTACATGTGAAATGAACTTTTTTCATCTGTGGTCCCCAGCATTACCTCCCAAATCAAGTTATTTTCTACAGAAGCTGGATTATATCAGCAGGTGTATATTGTATCTAAGTCTATTGTATTTCTAAAGCTTCTCTTTCTCTTGCACTAACTCTGGTAAGGGATTGTATGGAAAAAATTCTAAGTACTTGTGCAATTGCAAGACAGTACCCCAACAAACAAGCATAAAAGGAACTGCTTTAAGCTTGTAGAGACAGCCTTGCTTCAGGCTTTAGCTGGTAGTGCCAAACTTAATCTTATAAGTAGTGGTCTTTACTTTTTCTCTGTGTATAAATTCCCAGTTTGCTTTTAGAAGACTATTTCTATCCTCAAATATTTTGCAACGCAGCATTGTAAAGGCATTTATTTGGCACCTCAGGTGCACCTGAGGCCTTAATAAGTATTACAGAGATCACTGGCACTTTAAATAATGTAGCTTCTGAGCATCCATAATTGCTGCTTGTCCCTAGGGACCTAGGTAAGAGTAGAGAGAGAGAGGCCATTGGTCACCATCTCTTTGCAGAGAGGGCTGGTGAAGCTCAGGCGAGCTGGGCTCAGTCTTGGCCTCGGGATGGGGAGATGCTCTGGTAAGCAATGCCTTTGTATGGGGATATTTCTCCTCTCTGCCCACTGATTCCTGCCACTTCTGCCCATTTGCTGCATTCTTTGCTGTCCCTCTGCTATCTCCCCTCTGAGGCTTCCCACTCTTGCCGTCATGGCTTGGGTGTCACAGTCCCTGTGCTCCTGCACCCAAATCTTGAGTCCCATCCTCAGAGCAAGAAGGCTTGAGCGTTTTTCTTGTAAGTGCACAGTGGTTTTTTTTAATGTGAGCTAAAAAAATGTTTTTTTCCTCAGGCTTTGTTCTCAGAAATGACTGAAATATTTGGGCCCAAACTATTAAAAATGTGTTTGAAGAAGAATTTAGGCTTGGTTTCCCTCAGTCCTGCTTCTGATATTTGTTGTTACTGTCTTAAAGGGGAATATGGGCAACTGTAATAGACTTGGGAAAGCACTGAGAAGTGCTAAAGACAGGTCAGGCTAATCATGCAGTCTGTGTCCTATATACCTAAAGAAGTTAAGGTGTTTATATTTCCCAAAACAGTGCTTGACAGCTGAAAGCATTTATATGCTATCCAGTGTCTGTGAAATCTACCATAAGTGCTTTTATAGGACAATTTAACATCAATAATAGTTCCATTCCATGCCAAAAGTATTTATACTTTATCATTGTTAGAACCTATGTATTAATCAAGGATAACAGAGGAAATACAGTGGGTGAGAGAAGCTAGGTCGGTGTTTCCCTTGCCAGCATACCAGGGCCATGGAGTGCTGTTAGAACCCACAATTTCAGGTGAAATGGACCTTTCATCTCATCCAGTATGGCAGCTTGAACAAAGGAGAGATTCTGTTGAAGCAAACAAGGATAGATAGAAAGCTTCAGCTCCTTGAAGGTGGGGTAATAACCCAGGAGGGAGGTAATGGCACTGCAGTCCTTTTTATAAAGGCTCCGTGAGTGAGGCTTGAATCAGTTTAGCAATGCAGTAGCTCTGCTGACTCACAGCTCAGGACCTAAAATCCTGGAGGCTAGAGGCCTGGGCTAGGAGCACAGTGTTAAATTGAAAGGAAGGTGCCTTCTAATTTGTTGTGAGGACAAGCATCATCATTTTCCCAGAAAGATGTGATGAAGTAATGAATACTGTGTTGCAGCATACCTAACTTACTCCTTCTCTCCAGTGGTTTTAAAGTCTTTTTGTCAACAGGATGTATTTTGTGGCTGCTCTTCGTTTACACGAACAAAAGGGCAGTTTATATTCCCTCTGTAGGACTGTCCCTATTTCATAGGGACAGCTGCTTGCAAGAAATTTTGGAGAGTAAAACTAAATTAATAATTTCATACTAAGTCACATAAAATTACGTGTGGAACATATTTTTTCCACTCTGGCTTTAATTTACTTGGTCACAATGTCACAGGGGACTAATTTTGCCATTTTCTGGAGGCACGATTACATTATTGTTGTGTATGTCTGTCTGGTTTTATCAGCCATCTATGGCATCACATCAAATAATATGAAGTGACATGACTAGTAGAGTCTGACGGGATGCTCTGGGAGAGCCTCTGAGCAGAGATGTCATCTTTAATGCATCTACAAGGAGTTTTGGAGTGCACTTTGTTCATCCTCACAGTTCCCTGTAATTAGTGCTCCAGAAAGATCCTGCTCCTACTGTGATGGTCCTGGGAAACAGTTCATATATTTTCTGCCCATAAATGTGGGCATATCTCTTGAATTATGATGTCCAGAGGGAAAAAAAAACAACCTCTGAAGATATCAGTGTCTTCTTAAAGTAACCACAGAGACATCCAGAACGTTTTCCTTTACAGAGTCTGTTGCTTTTGCCATTTATGCAGGATTTCAAAAGTTTAAGTCCTTCTGACTTTTCCTCCCTTGACTGATGGCCAGAGTCTGTCCAGATTTCTGCCTGGGGCAAGAAGAGAATTGCTGGCAGCTCTTCGGGCTGTGTGACCTGTTTGGGGATGTTTGTAAGGAGCATATGCCCATGTGCAACACACTCCTCGGGCCACAGGAAGCAGGCAGCCCCAAAAAGTGTAGCAAAGCTCTTCCCTTTGCTCTCATCTTTAAATACTGTCGAGGAGGGGGAAGTAAGCAACAAGGAAGCCCTTGCCCCCTTGGCAGTGGGAAGCAGAGCACTGGTCCTTGGTCTCGTGTCACCCGGGTCCTGTGTGTTGGTGAAAAGACTGCACATCTCTCTGCACAAGCTGAAGCCTGTCAAAGTTACAGTAAGATTTCCACCCTATCCCCTAGCCTGAAGGCCAGTGCCCCCTCTACCTCCATGCCAGACATCACATCTCCCCCAACGCTAATGGGGAAGGCTAAAATTAACCAGGAACGTAGAAGCAGCTCCCAGATGAGCCACGGCCAGCAGCCGATGATTAAAGACATAGCAGGCTGCAGGTCGGCTGCGGCTGCCAACAAACCTCCTGAGCAGGAAGAAAACACTTAGAACTGTCAAAGCACTTAAAGGTATGATACTCCTTTCTGACCTAGGCTCCTTTTTTATTTCTTACTTTTTGGTTTACCTATCTTTTTTTAGGGAATTCAGGCTGCAAACAGTAGGCTCCTAACCTGAGCAGTGTTTTGGGTTTTTAAAGGGTCAAGGGTGCACGGTGACTGAGAAGGGCTTACAACAGGATCAGGCTGTGCTGCTCTCAGCTCTGGTGCTGACTCTCCTAAGTTTCACCAAGTCACTTAAACCCTTCTGCAGCTTCACTGCAGCATGACTTAAAACCTTTTTCAGATTGAGAGCATTCTCTCCTGAGATTTCTAAGAACTACACAACTCTTTAGAGGTATTGTGCTAAAGAAAGCTGTACGTGAAGTTAATGACTTCATGAGATCAAACACATTACAGCCTTTATATTTTATTTACTTTGTGCATTTGAATTGCTTGTGGGAGGAATCCTGGCTCTGCTGATTTCTGAGTAGTCAACCACACTAATACCAAAATATTACCATTTGGGTATAGAAGTTATAAAGTTTTGTCCAGACAGACATTGTGTTAGTAACTTTTCCTATTTCTACATGTCTTAACACAGGAACAGAGGAAACATTTGCACTTCTTTTTTTAAATAGGAAAAAGTGATGGCTAAACCACATTTTGGCAGGGAAGCAGGGATAGGTATATGAGCTAAAATGTCTTTTAGCTTTCTTTATATTGGCTAATTGTCAAGTTGACTTGTTTCCACTCATAGTTAAGTACAGTACTAGAATTTATGTATATGTATATGTTTATATATGTACGTACATGAGTGCACATTTTTTTTACAAACATACTTTGTTGTCGCTGTAGAAAATAAAAAATACAGCTACAGCAGACTGTGTGTTGTGGAAAATGGTTGGTTTGATTTCATCACACACAGCATTAGATTGCACCAGTGAGCAGTAGAACAGACTTATCAGTGGGCTACTGCCTCAGGTCCATGTGTATTTACTCTTCCTGATTCATTGTGTGCTGAGGGAACTGCAACAGTGCACCAAGATAAGCACTCAGGACATGAGAAAAAAAGTAGCAGTTAAAATCCATTTTCCCGAAATTGTTCAGCTTCATCTCTTGAGATATTTTACACTAAGCCATACATCTAGGGCTCCAAAATCTGGGGTGGTTTGTGTGTCATGTTGAGCCATGAGTGCAAGAGATTATATCCTTCTCTGTAGGAGGTGACAGTCTTGCAGAGAAGGGAACTGGCTGTATTTTGGCCCAGGTCGAAGGCTCTGGGAGAACCTGGGAACAGCTCAGCTGCTGTCAGTGGGATGGCAAGTGGTTGGTGCCTTCTGCAGTGGGGAAGTCCCTGGGCAAGCCAGACTCTTCTGGTCACCCTCCTACTGCTTTGACACTGCCTGCTGCCCAGCTGTGGACACCCAAGCAAAGAAAACCAGAAGAGTTTCTTAGATTTGATACTCTCTTCTCTACCACTATTTTCCTGTACTAGACGGGAAGTCAGTCTAATTTCAGATCTTAATTGCTTTGACTATACAATAGAAACAAGAGCTGTAACAGTTATAATACATTTCTGGATCAGAAGTCCTTCATAGAAGAGGATTTTTTGCAAACAAAGCTGTCCTGCCTGCGCAGGATGGGATTGTTGGCATCTGCTCATACTTTCAATATTTTGCATGCGCAATTACGGATCCTAGTGTTTTGCCAAGTCTGCTAAGATCTGGAATTTGAAATTTAGAAGACTAAAGTGCTTCCTGAAAGGGAAGTCTGCACTATGTAGACTGCGAGATTTGAAATTCAAATTCAGCTGTTGTTCTGGCCAAGGAAATCCTCCAGCCAAAGCACTGATTTAATACCAGGGAATCAATTGGAAAATAACCAGCATCACAGAAGTGTCTCTGTGTAAAAATTACAGCTTTTCTGAGCTGTTGAGGTATATATTTCGCTGAGAGAAAGGGAACTTTTTTTTTTGCCTGTAAGCTGTTAGCAGAATTTTCTGACTTATAGAGGGTATTTCTTTCACCATCTGTTTCAAAGACCCTAACTGCTTGTGATTGGGCATGAGGCTTGTTCTTGGTTAGGATGGCAGGTGATCACAGCTCATCACTGTCTGATGAGTGAAAAACTAGAGACTGAAAGAACAGCACTGTGACAGCTTTACTTGGCACCATGGAAGAACTGATGTTCATGATGTGCAAATGAAGATTGAATATTTGTATTGCTCTTTCTATACCGTGAATGAGTGTCCCCTTAGCCTGAGTGGGGGTTGCCTATTAGTCTAACACAGATATTTTAACGAGTTTTTCAGGTTCTGTAGTGATGGTGTTGGCAAGGCACCCCACGAGGTGTACAGGGCCCCTCCAGGCGCCTTGCTGCTTCTGGAGAGTCAGGCAGCTCCTCAAGGCACCTCCTTTCATCTGCAAATTTGTATTCCCCACCGTCAGTGGTTGGATAGGCTGTTGAAATCCACATCTGCAATTTCTGGGCTGGACAACAGACATTCTGTCCAATGAAGAATTTTTCTTCCAGGCCTGTTTGGCTGTGAGTGTCCCAGACTCTCTCATTTGGCCTCCAGCAGTTTGGATTGCTGAGGGAAGATCACCACAGCTCTCTGCTCATTGCATTGACCTCTGCACAGCCACAGGTCTACTTGATTTTTGCTTTGACATCTTATAGTAGGGGAGCCTGGCTTCAAAGTCCGTGTTCTTGGTGACCACCCCCAGCAAGAGGGGTCCTCTGGCACCCTGCACTGCAGGGCTGGGAGGTGCAAGCACTAACCATCAAGGATTGCTCTTTTGCTTGGACTGGCTGTGGTGGTAGAAAAAAAATAAATACAAAAGGTCCTTCCTCATCTGCAGAATAATCCGTAAAGGCACACAAATATATATGCTCAGTCAGCATCCAGAAGGTTCCATCAGATAGCTGTGAAAGTTTTATGATTCTTTGGCTCGATTTTTACTCTTTCATCTTTGTACATAGAACCACCAGCTTAATGTGTCCTCTGTTTTCCTCTTGTGAGCAGGAATAAGCCAAAGAATACATCTATCTAAAAGATGAGAAAGCAGGGGGAGGACAGGGAAAAGAAAAACTCTATTTTAAATGCAGTTTATTTCTGTCCTGATGGAGGTGTGTGAGACTTCTAAGTGTAACTAATTCGTCACGAGAGCTCAGCAAGGTCTGGTTTCTGCCAGTCTCTGAATTCAGAGGATGCTGTGGGAAAGATTGCGTCCACACAGAGTGATGTGTCTCTGCTGATGTGGCAATGGACTAGCTCTGGAGGTTCCATGTATTAAATTACAAGTCAGTGCATTTAAGAATAAAGCTCTTCAGTGTGTTTTCATATTAATTGCCATTAAATTGTGAGAAGGAGGGAAGGGAGGGAGGGAATGAGATAATCCCATCTCTGTAGAGTATAAGAAATCATTACATTGTTAGCTGGATGAAAGCCATTGTCAGCTCAATTGTAGTACACAATTTGCTGGAGGACAAGAATGCGTCAGGTATTTCTGAGTTTGGAATAATTGCACTTCCTCTTTAATCAATACCTTTTGTGGTACTTGAGCATGTGGTATGGCGCTTCAGTGGGATGCTTAATTCAGTTTTAATGTGACTTAAGTGGAAGGTTAGGTTTATGAACACCCTGCTAAGTCACACTGCACTGAAAATTGGACTGTGTTGAGGCACAGACACAGATAATCATAGCAAGGCTCTGAGTGTTCCTCTGATGTTCCTTAGATTACATTGAATTTGGCTTGGCTTGTTGGAAAATTTTTGGCATCCATTTAACTGGGTTTCCTGTAACTTTTCTAAAAATTGTTTTGGTCTCAAAATCCTTGTTTTAGACTCCCCCGCACCCCACAAACATGTATTTTTCCCCTCTTATGGTATAATATTACCGTACAACATCAAGATGTTAAAAAAAAGTTACCAGAGTATAAACTACATTTCAAGTTACTTTATTTTTCTATGCAGTGCTTTATATTCAAGAGCTATATCTAAAAGACCAGACTTCCGTGAACTTTTTTATTTTAAATATTTATTAATTGAATAAACTAAAGTCTACTAACGAAAGACAAACACGTAATGTATCCCACCTACACAAGCAGCAGTACAAAAAAGATGCTCATCTGGAATGAAATCCTCTTGGAGTAGAAAACAACATGCATCTAGATGAGTTGTTCATCCAGAAAGCATCCTCTCCTTCCTGTTTTGAAGAGCGTTTCATACTTCCTGTATGCAATTGAGCTATTATTTTTATTTTCAGTTGAGATAGAAAATTGTTTTCTCTCAACACTCTGCAAGTTAAATCTCTTTGTCAGTAAGTTAGAATAGGTGATAACGTGTTTGGTAGATTTGAATGAATCCATTGGTATAAAGTAGAAGTATGTGTTGTGTCTATAGCACTTCTGACACCAGTGTAAGGACAGTGCCATGCTTTCAACCTCTTTCACAAATGGCTCTATCTTTGATTAATTGTTTAAAAATGTGAGAGTCTTTCCTGTGTTCCTGCGTGAGCAAGAATTTGAAATTTCCTCTGATGAGTGAGACCCATTTGCATGACTCAGTTTGTCTGACCAGTTAGTTGACTCTTACTGAATTGCCAGTCCAGTAACTCCTGAAAGGAAAAGAGGTATCATCATCCAAGACAAAGACCCTGGCCTGTATTCTGGAAGCAACCCAACATTCTGGAGAAATGTGCCTGGAAGACTAATTATGACTACAAACATTTGAAAGACAATATTTGTGGCACGAGAGCCAGAGCTGTGACTACCAGGAGTCATCATCCTCTGAAAGAGCAATCCACTCATTTTACAAATCTAATTCAGTCAAAGCATTGCTTGTTGAGGAAACTCCTCTGAAAACCAGACATCTAAATCTAAGTGAAAGCACCATTTCCATTTCCTGATCTTCTAGAATAAACTCTAATCTAGTCCCACTTGTCCTCAGCAATTTTTCTTTGGCAATGACATTTCCAGGAAACATGTATAGCTGCTTGGAGCACCACCTCTGTACTTGAACAAAATAGCTGAAATTCAGCACTCAAGCCTCTGAAGATGAACTATTTAATCCAAACCCATTTATCTCTCAGATCTGAGCCCAGGATTTATAGTCCCTGTCTGTAATCATGCAAAAGTTAATATTTGACAGTTGTGGGTTTTCTCACTGTGAGCATTTCTTGCAGGCTGAGGCTCAGATGGGAGGACATTTTTCAGGATGAACAAAGACTTTTTAAACGTCATGTGAACAGCAGCAATCAGACCAGTGCCACTGCTGAGCAACAGTGGATTGTGGTCATGTATTTGGGTTGTTTTGTGTTTTCTTTTTAACTTTCTGCCTTTCTGAGGCTGGACAGGACGGAACAGTTCCTGTGCCAGGCTCCACCGCTCCTATCCCCAGCCCCAGTGAGACAGGAAGGCCTCTGGGATTACAGCCGATGCAGATGGCTGTGTTCCAAGGTGCACATTTCCTGCAAGAAAGCTCAGCTGGGAATGCTGAAAACCAGCTGGAAAACCAGGTCTTACACAAGGCTTCTTCGCCGGAGCTCGTGCTGCAAAGTCAGAAGGGGTTCAGCAGTGTGAGCCGCTGATTCTGAAGGTTTTTCCAAACCAGAAAGGGCATGAGGTGCTTTGTCAGGGACCTCATGTGAGACTTCTGTGTGGGCTGATTCCCTTATCCTTGCAAATGAAGACAGGGTGTGAGGCAAGGGAGTAAAAGTTATGACCACCACATACCTGAGTTCTCTCTGCAAAAGCCCATGGCTCTTGGTAAGGATATTGCCACCCTTTGGGAAGTGGTGTGCTGGCTGCCCTTGGCTCAGAAACTCTTGCACTCAGAGTAGGGAGTCCTGGCTGTGGCAGATTGAAGCTCACAGCCTCCTCCTTTGGGAGAACCTGATGTTCCTGCACCCACACCAGGACTTGTCTCCTCCTTCCCCCTCATCTCTCTGGCTGCTGAAGCAGTACCATCTCCCTCCTCACTCCTCCCAGTCACAGCAAGTGAAGGTGTTCCTGCATCCTCAATAAGGTAGTTTCTCTCTCCAAAGCCTTTATCGCCTGCTTGTACACCTCTGCATGAAGTTAAAACAATGGGTGAGAAAACTACTCTGCCCTGACAAACTGCTGCTCCTTTGCAGAAGGTTTTGTTTGTTTGTTTGCAGCTCTTGTGCATAGACGATTTCGTTTCCTTTTCTCCCCTTTATTAATAGGTCTCTGCTGTCAGGGTTTGAATATCCAGTTTAACACAGAGACAAATTCAGACCACACATGGAGGCTGGAGAGGAGATGATGACCTAGTGGAGCTGCACACCAGGTGCATCACCTCCCACATAGTGCTTGGGCCGCACAAATGCCCCTTACTGTGCCAAGCAGAAAAAGACACTAGCCACTGGCTTAACAGGCTCCCTGCTTACTTTTACTGGAGCTGTTTGCCTCCAAGTGTACTCCTTTCTTGCTGCTGATGCACCCAGCAGTGCCTCTTCCCCTTCAGCTCTCTCAAACTGTGGTTGAGATTCTGGAAAAAAAACAGATTTAGGGCCGTACTGCCACCCACTGCTGTGCAGAAATGGGCAAGTCCAGGAGGGGGTGGGTTTGCTGGACTTGTAGCCTCCCCAGAGCCCATAGGTGCTGGTGTTTAGAAACTGGGCTTTAGAGGAAGGGGTTTTCCCCTGGCATTGCCTGCTCCCGCCAGGGTCTCTATGATCAGATCAATTAACCATTGTTGTTTGGCTTCATGTGCAGAAGAAGACAAGTGCCCAGTTTATCAAACCAGCGGTGAATGCATGTAGCTCTGTGAGGCTTCCTCACTCCGCTTGCACTCAGAGAAAGCTTTCCCCCCAGCTCTTGAGGCAGTACAGCTGTGCCACTGAAATATCCTGGCTGCTTCTCTCTGGTGCCTCTCCTGCAAGACCTTTACTTCTGTTTTCCACAATACAAGAGAAAACTGCAGATGTTGAAAACACTGGTGAAATACTACCCATTAGATTTAAACTATAAAATAGTTCAGCCTCTCTGATGTGCTGCTCCAGCTCCATAGTTGTTCATTGTTTGACATGAATTCTTATTTGAATTCAAAAATTAAAAACACTAAGACAGAAATGAACAAGCGATATTGATTCATATGCAAGGGGATGTCTAACTTTTTCTTCAAACCCATTGTATGAGAGAGAAACAAACACCTCAGCTTTTTCAGTCTTGATAAATTTGACCTGGTTTAGTGTCTGTGAATTTTGTCTGACCTAGAACACCACTATAAAATCTGTGTTTCTCCAACAGGTTTTATGGGCTATAGGAGCTGTTCCATACTCGCCTCTGTCACAGGCCGACAGTAGGCTGAGACCCTTACTGCTCAAAAAACTGCAGCAATAACTTCACATGGGAGCAGCTTGTGTGCAGGCAGCCTGCCCTGAGGTCCAGGGCTCTGCTGTGCTGTGACAAGGCATGGCAGTGTGGTCCCCACCTCTCCTCCACTGCTTTCCCTTCTGTCTGGGTGCAGATGTGACAATTTGAGCATTAGTCATTAATTCATAATTGTAGCATAAAACAACAGTACGATCAGAGAGAATTGGTGATCCCTTCTCAGTCTAGTGTTTGGTCATTGAATCCTGTTTTTGAAGGCTCTTGTACTGGTACCTCTCTGCTGTGAAGGTTAGCACAATCATAAATATCTCTGACAGTGCTGAAAGGGAGAGAAAAATCTTTCTTAGGTTGCCGGAAATAATGGATTAGGTCATGAAACCTTTTCATTTTAAACAGAATGATTTGGTCAAGGTGGGCTGTTTGCATGCAGGCAGGATACTTCTGTACCTTTTAAAATTTGTGGTTAAAATATTCCCCTTAGACTACCTTTTCTACTCATCTAGCTTACACAAATATTTGACTTGAACTGATACTGCTATTAATCTGTTTAGAATGCTGCTGTACTGTTTACACAGAGAGGGAAGCTGTAAGCCTGCTTGTCCAAATAGTTTTAAGTAAGGGCAATGCTGCTTTTTAGCACCTGGCATAAATATTTGGAAAAATTTATAAATCCCAGATAACCTTGCCTCTCTTAGATGTATTTACTACTTCCCAAAACCTATTCCCTAAATGTCTTCTCATTCTTTTTGTTATTCATTTAGGAAGATCTTGAGTCTTTGTGAATTTATTTTTTTTTTTTACATCCTTCACGATTGCAACCAATGTTGTGACTTTATTAATTAAAATGTTTGTCTACCTATATTTATACAGATAACATGATCTGGCAGAATGCAGCAAGATCACTTTTAAGTGTCTGTGTGTTCAAACATGCCTACTTGGACAGATCATTTCTGAACAATGCAGAAAGCTGTCTCAAGTTCTGTAGGTCCTGTTTTTCTTCTTGCATACATTTGAATTACCTTATTATTCCCTTGAAGGTTTCTTATACTGAGAAAGATTGCCTTTAAATAATAAAAATCTCAGTGTCACTGCAGTATGGTGAAGCTTTGTTTTGAGGCTGTCTTTTCTTTAGCTGAAGTGTGTCTGAAACAAGTTTGCTTTTTCTTAAGATTTTATCCATTACCAATGTTTCTGAAATTTCTGTTAGGAAAAATATATGTGATTGCACATGGAAGGGAAAAAACACCTTCAGTATTCTCTAAGCAGTTTATGGTTGGGTTTTTTTTGACTGTGAGCCAAAAAAGAAAATGATCAGCCAGAATATTTTTATATGATTATGATTATACTGATACTCCAAGAATGAATCGTGTGCTCTTCAGTCTAAACAATCTCCCTGCAGAGCAAGGGGGAGCTGAATGCCTTAGGGGCAGGAGTGTGTTTTGTGCATTGAGTTTTCTAGACAAACTATTGATAAGTGCTGTGAGACAAAAATATCTTTATGAAGTGTTTTCTCAGTTTCATTTAAAGTTTCAATGATCTGCTTAAAAAAAAAAAAAAAAAGAAAACATTGTTTTTGCACGAGAGCTTCTTTGAATATGAGGGATCAGTTTCAGTGTGCTCGACCTCTTGTACTACTTGTTCAGCTTTTCGGAAAACATTAGCTTCCTGGTTTTAAAAATCTGGGTCTGTTGAATCACACTAATAAAAATGTAAATTGATGAAGACTAAAACTGATCACAGGAATTAAGGTGCATTATAAATAATGATGCTATTGACAAGCATAAGCTCACTTCAGAAAAAAAAAATCCAAATTTTGAAGTGAAAAATCTAATCTAAAAATATGGGAAAAATCTGGAATTTCTTAGAATAATTTTCACCTTCTCCTGTCTCATTTGCCTTAGGAAGAGCAATGTGGGGGAATGCAAGGAGCTGACCCAGAGGAGATATGGGGATGATGGCATCTGCCTGCCAGGGGATTTGTGGGCACTGAAGGGGAAGAAAAGGCAGTTCAGCAACAGAGGAGAAGGAGTTCGGAAAGAGCTGTGGGTGGGGAAGCCATTGACAGTCAAAAGAGAGCGCACTGGAGAGAAGGGAAGCTGAGGGCCAACCAAGCCAGGAAAGGTTCAAATATATTTAGGTATCTGCTACCAAGATTGGAAATTCAAACCAGGTTATTTGTATGGCTGTGAAGTTAGATTGGATCATTTTTATAGCGATGTGCACAAGTATCACCTGGAAATTCCAATCTGTTTTCCCCAGGCTCCATGGATCTGGTGAAATGTTGTGAATTGTCCCAAATGCCATGTGTGCAGGAAATGAGTAGTCATACAGATAAGGAAGTGATGAAGGGGTACATATTTCCTAAAGAAGTCAGAGAGGAAGAGATGACAAAATTTGAGAGGCACTTTGAAAGGAACTGTGCCATACTTACATTCTGTGTAGTGTCATGTATAATTTCTTTTTAACTCCCAGCAATCTGATTTCTTTCCAGTCAGCTTTCTCATGTGCAGAAAATCTACTAAGTTGCATTTAATTGCAACCCAAAGATTAAAAAATGATTTGTTCCTCTTGAACTGGTGCTCTGCAAATGTTCAAAGTGCCTGTAACCCATACTGTATATTGAGCAGAGCAATTGCATCCCATCTCCAGGAAGCTTGCCAGAACCCTCTTCTCTGCATTGTCTCTGAGTCAGGAAATCTAAACATGTATTGCAGTTTGTCAAACTTCCTAAAGTGCTGCTATGCATTTTGGGGCATGGTGAGACTCTGTTTATGCCTCCCTCAACCATGAGCGTGAGAGCATGGAAAGAAGAAAGGAAAAGGAATAATGGGAAAGAAGAACAGAAGTAAGATGTTCCCATTGGAAACTGCCAGTATTGGTGCACAGGCTGTCTGATTTCAAAGCTGGGGGCCCATCCTCAGCCTTTGCACATAGGCAGCCAAATGCCTGAAAAAGCTGAAAATAATTGAGCTGGGTGCAATTTTTTGTTCAAACCTTTTTGGGGACAGGTAGAGGGGAAGAAGAGGTGGTAGAGATCAACAATGAATTCAGTGGCATGGAGAAATATTGTGAATTTGTGTAGGTGTTAAACTTTGTTAGGAGAGCAGAAATGCAGATACTGATGTCTGACAGTTAATGCACTTCATTTGACATAAAAATGTTTACAGATTTTCTTCCTGTGTGTCTAATTCTGTTGAAATAAAATATTGCAGTTTCATGGGAGTTTTATGAGCTGAACAAAGCAAGATGGACTTTTTTTTTTAAATGCCTACTTGATTATTATAATATTTGAAAAATATTCATCAGGGTAATCCGGAAGATGTTAAAAATCTCCATTCAAACCTACCTATATATTTCATATACAGGTATTTATAACCTTCTACAGAATTCCCACCAAAAAAAAAAAAGAATACAAGACCAGACGCTTTCAGCATTTTGAAATGCTAAACACCTATGAAGGTGTCTGAAAGACACGCAGACACTCATCTGTAAAAGCTGAACTTTGGAAGTGTTGTTGTGTGCCTCTCCATGCTTACCTGCAGGGGAGAAATCTCTGTAACAGGATGAGAGAATCAGGGCTTTTCAGCCTGGAGAAGAGAGGGCTCCAGTGAGACCTCATGGCACCTTCCAGTACTTAAGGGGGATTGCAACAAGGCTGTAGAGGAGTTTTTCGCAAAGGCATATCATGATATAACAAGGGGGAATGACCTTAAGCTGAAGGAGGGTAGGTTTAGATTAGACATCATAAATAAATTCTTTACTGTGAGGGTGTGAGACACTGGAACTGGTCCAGAGAGGTTGTGGACTCCCCATCCTTGGAGGTCTTCAAGACCAAGTTAAGCCTCTAAGTGTCTTGGTCTAGTGAAAGGTCCCTCCCCACCACAGGGGGTTTGGAACTAGATGATCTTTAAGGTCCCTTCCAACCCAAACCATGCTATGATTCCATGATTCTGTGATTAAATGGTGGCCAGAAGAAACTTCTCAGGGAAAGGCAGATCAGGATATGCACAGTGTAGAGCTCCCTCTGGCACAATCTTGAGGCCATCAGCAGTGTGTATTGATGTTGACTCACGATAAATGCAATTCAGGGTTCACTGTTCTACAGAGAAGCACACACATCCCTGAGCTTTTCCTGCAAATATTTCTGAAGTCACGGGACTACCCTGCTTTATGAAAACCACTTCTCCAAATAACTATATGCAGGTTGAAATATAGTAACTGGTTGTGGCTGAGATGAGTTATCTCCTGTGGCCCTGGTTGGCTGCATAGACTGGTGAGGAGACAAGGGGCAGGAATTTAACTCTGTTTCATCTCCTGTCCCTGAGCAGACCTCTGAAAACAGGGGGCAGTAAGAAATTTGTGCTTGAAATAGGTAAGTCCATCTCACAGTGTTTCATGGCAGGAAAGGTTTTGAAAAATGAACAGCCTAAACCTTATGCGCAGTAGAGTAATCCAGGCTCTTCTACAACTGCTGAGAAAGTTTCCTTCTGCATCTAAAATGCCTGTACTTCCAGGTCAGGCTCTGAGTTTTATGGCCCCAGATGGAACAGAAAATGGTTGGGTTCGGATTCAGCTCATCAAAACCACAGACAGAAACTCTGTGCTATGTAGTCAACTCTTTTCATGAACAGGCAAGGGAATGCACAGAAGATATGTTCTGTGGTTATCTGTTACTTGAATGTGCTGTCCCAAATTTATGTATGTAACAAAATTCATCGTAGGAGCTACAAGACAAAACTCAGTACAGCCTCTACAATGTGACTCTCCTACTGGAAATCATAAAAGAATGGCTTGTTTCTTACTCTCTATTAACACATCCATTTCTGGACAGATTTTTAGTCTTACATTAACCAAAATGTAACAATTTCCCATAAGGAGGGAGGATGACAGGAAGACTGAATGGCTGGGGACTGGGGGAATGGATGAATGCTGTGGAGCTGGAGTCTATCCAGATCTCCTGAGCTGTTTCAGCTTTTGCAACACTGATTAGCTTGCAGAGCATTTTTTCTGTAATTTAAACCTATCTGTTTTCATGGATGAGTCATTTTAAGAAATACTGTTCTGGATAAAGGCAAATCCATGCTATGTACTTAGAGTAGAAATATACTTTTTTCTTATTAAAAAAAAAAAAGAAAAAGAAAAATGAAAATTAAAAAAAAAATAAAAGAAAAAAGAAGTGAGATTTCTATGCTGTACAGTTAAATAGTCTGCCTGTGATGGAAACAGTTCTAGTACTGCTGTTAAAATCTAGTCTCAAACAGTCTCAAACATACATGAAAAAATGTATGTTGAGCAATCAGAGTATAATAATCCCTATCGAAAACACTAAAGAGAGTGGCATTCAGTGAAACTCTACAAAGTGAAAATCAGCAACAGATAAGGAGACAAACAATTCCAAGCACTAAAAGGATGTTGTAAAGAAAATGTATGGTTGTCAAGCAATTTTCTGGGAAGAAGCCTCCTGTACAAAACATGCAATCTACAGCTCAGATCTAAAAAGAGAAAACAGAGCATCTTCCAATCTTGTTATGGTGGTGCTGTAAGAATCAGCTGGGTGACCTCTTAGCATTGAAAACAGCTGATCAGCACTGGAAAAAAAAAATCGATATTTAATCAAACTATTATTACAACAGAGAGGTGATTTTATGGTCTCTCTCTGGGATCATATATTAGAGCTAACATTAATATTTTTGCAAAATTTTCAAGCTCCATAAATGGCCTAGACATGCTATAGTATATTGAGATATTCATAGATATAGAATTTTACAATGTTTATATCACAAAAATATTCTAATACATTCCTGATTTCTGATGGAGTAGATGAAATTTTTCCTTCCACAGAAACAAAGCAATTGCCTGCATGATAAAACAATTTCAAATGCTCAGCAACATTGGCACAAAAAACCTAGTCATCTGCAACTGATCTGAAGTCAGCTTGTAAGGAAATTGGTCCATAATGGCTGGTCAGTGACCTTGCAGATGATATCACACATCATAGTACAAGTAGGAGAAGTCGTGAGAACACCGAAGCAGCGGTAAAAATTAGAAAATCTTATCTAATGAAATACTGTGAATTGAAGCTACAGAGCCTCCTGCATCCTAGGACAGCATGGACTTCTAATTTGCTTTCAGTGGAATAAGTTTGATGAATTTCTGTTTCTTAGCATGGATTTTTTGGTGGTGTTTTCATTTTTACATGGCTAGCAGGATTCCTTGCTAACCCCTTGCTGACCCCTCTTATACTTTCCCTTCCTGTTTAAGATCTCCACTTCCTTTATTTTCCTGAGCACTTTCAAATATTTACCACTAGGTGCACCACCAGATGTGCAGCACCTGTACTCATCCTCTGAAGACAGATTTCCAAGAGATTTGCTTGTTTAGTGTTCTTCTCCATCATGGCTAGAATATACTTAGCTTTTAAGGGATAGTAAAGGTATAAAAGGCACTGTAAGATATCTTTATGATTTGCTAGGACCAGCAAAAGGGCTAACTTAAGGTACTGTTGTTCTTTTGAAAGGAAGAGTTTCATTCATCTTTCAGACTATGGAAGTAGAAAGCAGTCTTCATCATCAGAGGAGCTACATGTTTTTTCCACATGAAAACTTAATAGAAGTCTCCTTGTTTAGTAATTAAACCTGTAGCAGGAATATATGAAAAATAAAATCCCACATTATGGCAACATTCCTGAAGGATATGAAATGAATGAGAATGAGAAATAACTCTTTTATAAAGGTTTGGGCAATAGTAAATGCTGACAGGTTTTTATGTTTTTAATTGTTCTAAATTCGTAGAAATTTGTTGTAGACTTATTTTTTTTGTTGTTGCAAATACACACCTTTTTCTTGTGTATTTGCTGAAGTACAGATTTCCATGTATAGTTTTATGCCTCCAAATGTTGTCAGTTTGTGCATGCAACAGTTGGCTGTGTCAAGAGGAAAAATATTCCCCTTACCTCAACACCACAGGGGGCTGTTTTTGTGACCATAGATTTGTTAGGTGGCCGCTAACCATTTTGAGGGAAGCAGAGGACTCTTTCTAGACAGGAACCTCACAACATCTTAGTAGCTGCTCCCACTTAGATATGATCCCCACAGACCATCCCTGGACTTGACATGTGTGAAAGCAATGAGTGAGATCCTCATGGCTGGAGAAAATATTGACCTTGTCATATGAAACTGTATTTGACTTTGAAACCCTGATCCAGACACTGTGATTATGCCAGAAAATAAAATTTTCTTGCCATTTTTTTCTTGCCAGTATTCCTGGCTGTCAGATACTTTAGACAGCAGGAGCCTGGAGCCCCATTATCTGTGTGCTTTATAACTCCCCTGGGTTTGAGGTGGACCGAAGGGGTTCACACCTTCTCACTTCACACCTCAGCTGTCTATTATTTTATTTGCTCATCTGTATCCAGATGTGCACTCCCTCACTGAGAGTAGTATTACTTACAGCGCCTTCATTTCTTTGAATTGCGAGTTCAATTGCACAGATTCTTTATCGAGGGGGATGGGAATCTTTGGCGGAGGTTCTTCATTCCAGGTGATGTGGAGAAGGAAGCAGGAAAGCATCTTTCTCTCTGTGGGTGTTTTGTGCTCTTGCTGATTCCCAGACACATCCCGTGGGGCAAGAGCAGGGCGCTGGGCAGGATCCTCACTCTGACCCCATGGGGCTGTCTTTGCTCCTGACTTGGGTGTGAGTCACTTCAATTCCAGTCAGAGCTGCCTAGCTCATGCAAGAGCTCGCTTGTTCCTTGCCGATGTGTCATCTGGACATGCTGAAATGCTGCCACCAGCACTGCCGTGTCTCCACAAGGCCTTCTGAAGGAGGGCAGGGACATCCAGCTGGCACAGGGTGCTGAGCTTCCCTGCTGATCACAACAAGGTTGTGATTTGATTAGGTATTCAAGCTTCTATTTTTGGTTCCATTTTTGTCGGCAGGAGCATTATTTCTGCTGATAACCTCTCATCTGGGCAGAATCTCAGCATAACTCTCCCCAGGCTGATTGATGACTTCCTGGAGCTGGTTGCAAAGCCGTCTGCTGAACACTGCTTCCTCCAGAGGCTCGGCCAGAGCTGCTCGGGCTGTAAATGGATTGTGTACACAGGCAGCTCAGGAGCTGCAGCATGCTAACATTTTATGGCTGTTTTTTCCTTCTCATTATGTCTAATACTAGTCACCCAGGTGCTGTGGGCTTTCCCTCCCCCCATTGTCTTGGTCGCATGAACTTGTTAGGAACTGTTTATCTGACACTTATATTACCAGGACAAAAAATTGCTACATTTGTTTTGGTTTTGGTTTTTTTTTTTTGTATTTCAGTGTAGCTGTACCCCTCCAGAGGCATTAACAACTGTACTGCTGCAAGAGTATTTGTTTCCATCTTTAATTTGGATGATTTCCATCCTGCATCTGCTCTTTGCTTTTAGAGTCATGGTAAAACTTGAAGTTCACATGTGTGATAAAGATCTGTATGAACGGATCTAATCAAGATTTCTTCTAGAACAAACTATGGAGATCATACTGACCTTCCCAACCAGTCATCCAAAAAATATGTCTATGGATTCAAGTCATTTATTAGTCTTGGCTTTTATTTTATTATTTTGTATATTGCCCAGCACGAAGTTTTCTCTTGCTAAACATGAGATCCTGCTGGGGATTTTGGTAGCTCTGCTCCACTTCTGTTCTCCTATGATTGAAATATGCTGTTGTTTTTCTTCTATAAATGTGAATCTCTTTCAGTTGACAGCAGATTCTGTAGCACACAGAGTGCTGCATCCAACGCCTTGGTCTGGATTCCATGTTCTTATTCATTCCAGCTTGTTAATGTTATCTGCTGGTTTTTAGAAAAACAGTTTTAGCTTTTATTTCCTGTCAGATCAACTTCCAGCCCCATTTACTGCCTCCATCAAAAGTCTCTGAGACGCTACTGTCTAAATGTCTTGAGCTATAGTATAAATAGAGCTAGCAATTTGTTTATAAACGTGCCTTTTTGCACAGATCACAGGGAAAAAAAAGCTATAGAGGCATTTTGAAAAACCAGCCCCACTTAGTCCAATACATGTTTATTCAAGAGGCTAGGCTCCTTCTGGAGTGTATGATAAATAAATACCTGATAGAATTGGATTTACTGCATGAGCATCTCCCATGTACTGTGAAAGGATGTAGCAAATCAGAACAGAAAGTCTCATCCTGCGTGGTGTTTGTTTGAGCAACACCGCTTGGAGAAAGGAGGCTTATTGCTCCCCAAATCTCATCATCCCTGTAGGGCTGGGAAGGATGGCAAGTCTGTGGAGGGGGTTGTGCTGCTGCCCTCTCTGCACCGTGGTCCTGGGGTCAGCTGGGAGCCTGACCCCAGCCGGTGACTCCCACGGCTGAGGTGTCTGTGTGTCTGTGTGTCTGTGTGTCTGTGTGTGCAAGGACCCCCAAGCAAAATTCCCACCTCCCCGTGTGGAGGGCATGTATTTCATCACGGCCCTAGATTGATTCCAGATGCGCAGAGACAACTACAGAGGAAAGACTGTTTGCAAAGGGGCTGGTGCTGGAAATGGACTTTCTGCTTGGGTAGCTTTGCTGCAGGCATGCTGAGCTCAGTCTCCCCCCTGGAATCAGGGGAGAAGAGGAGGTGTGAGCTGGTGAGCCACTCTCTGCAAAGCTCTATCCCAGAGCTGTTCTCTGCTCTGTAGCAGCTCACCCAGAAAACCATTTCTGGACCAACATTCCTCCCTCCCTACAAAGCAGACAGAGAAGATGGACATCTTGGTGGCGTGGGCTCTGAACCATTCCCATGCCATCTGCTGGGCTGCCATCTGCTGACAATGATGCCTTTTTACAAAAATAATAATTTAATAAAGTGCTGTTAAATAGAGCTTCAGGGGTACCCCAAGACTCTTTCATGTAGTGTGATCATGATGAGGAAAGGATTGCCCATGGCAGCAGTCAGTAGAGGCAGAACCATTCAGATGTGGGCTGAGGGGTGGCTGTGTCGGTGGTACACCCACAGAGTGGGCTCTGGGGGCTGCAGGATGTCACAAGCTGCCTGTGAGTCAGTAGAGTTGCATTGCCACAAAAAAAGCAAACATCCACTGCCTTTACAAACAAGCACATAGCCTGCAAGAAATGTGAAGTAATCCTTCCGTCCTGCTCCACAAGGATACTGCCTCAGCTGGAGTATGGCAGATGATGCATTTCCAGAGGGTCTGGAGAAACTGGAGTTAGTCCAGAGAGCAGCAGTGGGAGAGGTCATGTTTCTGGGGCCTGTGATCGTTGAAGGGAGGATGGATGAACTAAACCTACTGTTGTCCTAAAAAGGGCAGTGGTACAGGACCAGGCTGCAGTCTTAAAGAATGCATAAATGTTACGGGGGCTAGTCTGTCCTCCTTGGCATCTGTAGAAAGGATATAAATTAATTACCTTAAACTCAGCCAATAAAATCCAGGTTAAATGCTGCGAAAAACTTTCTCTTTGGGGAGGTGGGAAATGGCTCCCGGGTATAAATTCTACGGCAAGGCTGCAAAGTCTCCAGCTGAGTGCCAACGTTGCTCTCCCTCTTGGAAGGACAGGGAGGCAGCAGAGAGCCTACCTGCTCTTCCCTGCTGTCCCCTTCCCAGGGCAAGGGATGCTTGCCAGGCACCTCCCTGCCCACCTAAGACAGCCCCATTGACAGAAAGCAGCCATTTGACATCTGTCTGTACTGACCTCAACTTTTCAGCATAGATTTTGCTCTTCCTGAAGGAGTTGATGTATTGCATTGTATCTAAAAGCAAAGCTTCTTGTAATTTCATTGCAGATTTACTCTTGGGCAATGCTGGATTTTACAAAGGTTCAAAACACATTAGTGTTGGTGTTGCAATTCCAGATTGTTTCTTTTTCCCCTTTGAGGTGTATTATGCCTGACATTTTAATGACTCCAGTTAATAACGCCGTTTTTGTTCAGCGTGTTTTGGTTTTTGTTCAGAAACACAAAAATGTTAGAATGTGTCATTTAAAGAATTTTGCAGAAGCGTAAACTATGTTCATCTACTTAAGAGCTTGGGAAGTTAAGAACTTCCATATGTCAAGATGCAGCCCTGGGTCAGAGTACAATGTATGTGTTCACAGCATGTAGAAACGGTAAAGCACTGGAGTCAATGTCTGGAAGAATTCAGCATTTGTTTCAGGTGAATTGCTCAGTCAAAACCCAAAAATATTCTTGGCAAGGCTCTAATAAGCATGATGGTTTCAGATTAGACCTGCTGCAAGTGCCAAAGGACTATGAATTTCATTCACTTTTCTTGAGGATCCTGTAAAGAGCATCAGCACAAAACCTTTTCCTTTTATCTTTTTTTTTCAACTGCATTTGATAGTTACAGTTTCCGTTTAGACTGGCTCTGGCATTGGATAACTCATAATGGGAATTCCATGGCTTCCATGGATAAAAGAAGTTTTACATGGAAATTTTAGTTACCCCTGCAGAGTGGATAGTTGAAGAGCAGCTGCAGTAGCTTTTCATATCTAAATTAATGGGTTTTTATGAAATGTAAACACAATTCCCAGAAGTTTGATATTGGGAAATGAAGCTCTAAGGTGTTTATCAGAAAAAAGCACAGGCTGCTATCTGCACCTCCCAGCAATCACAGGACACAGGAGGACGGCAGAAATCTTGCGTCAGTTTGCCAAAGCTCCCACTGAGGAAGTTCCTCTTCCCAACAGTGGAAGCTTCTTTGTTTTCTGATGTCTTAAATCAGAGTAGCACTTCCAAGCACAGATTCACGGAGTTTGAGCTACGTTTTAGAAGGAACTGGTTTGCTGCTCAGAGATGTATTTTTCTAGAAAATGTATTTTCACACAAAGCCTTCTTTGATAAATATATTTTGAAGGTTGCTGCTTTAATGGTTTTCTTACTTTTTAAAGATATGTTATTTGTGTGGATTTTTTTTCTTTTAGAACAAAGTGAATGTTCATCTCATATCCAGAAGTGCTGTTTATTTATTCATCCATCCAAAGGCTAAAGCATTTGACCCAAGCATAAATATTTTGTCTGTAAAGATGTCACAAACATTAATGGAAATTTCTCTGGGTACCTGAGATTTGTGTTTCCCTGGATAAGGTGATCTCCAGCGATCTTTGGTTCATGTGACGTACTGCAAGTGCATGACTGCCATGAGGAATTATCATCTCTTTTTCACCAAGAGAAGAAAACACACTGTTGTGTGAGAGGTGTGGCTTTCCTCTGAAACATAAACAGTGTGCAAGAATGACAGCAACCCTCTTCTCATTCACTTCAAATTAAAAATATTTCTTATTTCTTCAACTGCAAAAACTTTGGCCATTTTAGGTGAAAAAAATTTCAAGAGCATAAGGGATGAATAACCTTTTCCTGTTGAGTTCTGAAATAAATTTTTGAACCACATTTAATAAATATTTTATTTTGCTGCTGCTGCTTCTTTGGTGTCAGCCCTGAGCAGCTGCTCATAAGTTTGCTTCTTACTAACTTTTAAAAGCATCATTCAGGGGTTTTTTTGTATCACTTTTTGTCCCCTCTGTGTCAATGACATAGAAGATTCTCAGATAATTTTTATCCAAATATGCCTTTGTTTAACTTACAAAATTTCAATTTCTTTTAAATTCAGGAAGGATGATGAATTTTGGAAGCAAAATAGCTATTTCTCATTAGGCAGTCAGGAGTTTGTTTTGGGCTGCAGAATAAGAATAATGCAATGAGACTAATCAGTCTAAATTATACAGTGAGTTTTCCTTTCTTCAAAGTTTTACTTTGGATCTTTGTATGTCTCTGACTTACTTTGGATTATGTGGCCTTCCTATATCTGCCTTTTTTTTTTCCCTGAGCTATTCTTTGGGAGAAAAGGTTGTTTTCATTTGGTTCACAACATTAAGTGTTATCTTTTAGATATCAGGACTTCTGGGAAAATCAGGCTCTCATTTAGTGCTTTAATATCCTCTTACCATCCCTGGGACCCCCTAGACCCTGCTCTGTGCTGTTGCCTCCAGCTTGGCAGCCAGTGATGTGTTCCACCAGGGTACACCAAGCCCTTGGTAAGGAAACTGGGCACCTCTCAGCACATTTTGTGCCAACAGCAACAAAACAGCAATAAGAAATGAGCAAATGTGATGGGGTGACACGGGCAATTCTCTTCCAGCATCACTTCCAAGGAACTGTGTTAGAGAGCAATCGGTTGGTCCCAAATCACAGCACCAAGACATTTCTGCAGTGCTGTAAAAAAGTTTAGGCTTCACTCAAATACTTTCTTATCTAGAGTTTTTCTGCATTTGACAACAAAAATTGGGTTGTTTTCTTTTTTTAACCTCTTTGTAAAAATGTTGCATTCCTGACAAAGGCCTGAGGGCTCCACTAAAAGACTATGGCTACAAGTCTGAAAATCTGCATTGCTCCTGAGCTGGCTGGCAGCCTCAGCTTGCTTAGGAACCTGTCACCAGAGCACAGGAGGCTCTTTTCTGAGTTTCAGACCCATTCCTTTCTTTTCACTGTTGTTTATCTCCAGTGCTGAATGCATAGAAGGGGAGATAAATCACTGCAATTGCCGGTATTTCATACTTAAATAAATGCGTCATTGATGCCATATGTATTTCCATTTTGTGAAAAGATAATTGCTGCTCAAACTGAGAACGGGTCAAAAGTGCACAGAAGCCATCTCAGGGTTAAAAACAAAATAAATAAATAAATAAATAAATAGCAGAATCTGTTGACTCTGGTGCGGAGAAATGCACATCTGAACTCCCTGTTGTATGCATGAGGTGTTTCCTCACTCACCAGACAGAAAATTTTGGAAGAACTTCCTGTGGTGACACATCTCACATCAGAGCTCAGCAGATAATAACAGGGAAGAAGGCTGTGACTTGGGATTAGCACTGTGCATGCAGGGTCTTGTTTTAGTGGGACTTGGTACACCAGTGATGCTGCAAAAATTTAAGGAGCCTAGAGCAAGCACCACCAAAATGTGTAAACATCAGTGAAAAGAAAAAGAAAAAAATTGAAGGAAAACAATCCTTTTATATTTCCTATTCTTTTCCTTCAGGATGTCTGTCACACAGCAAGCAGAACAGAAAGAAATCAGCAAACGAATGGAAGGTGCCTTACTTGGGTAGACATGAGCAGCACAGGCAGGGAGAGGAGGGAAAGAATTTCAGTGTCCATGGTGACAGGGTCAAGCCTCCTGTTCTGGGCCATGCCCTTGTGGATGAGCGCCCCAAACCTGTTGTGGGGAGCAGGAATCTCCTGTGGGGCGGTCAGGGTTCTCTGCAGCCGCCTCCACTCCCTGTTTTGAAGGATGGCTGCAAGTCAGTGTGCTCAGTAAAGCACTAAGCAGGTGGGACGTGGAGTCTGTAAGGAGCCCTTAACTGCTGGAAATGGGCTGACTCAGAAAATAATGAAAGATAATAACAAGAGACAGCAAGAAGCAGGAGTGTGGTAAATAATATGGACTGTGAAGGAAAGCAGTGAAAGGGTCTCTGCCTCCAACAGGAAGGGAGACATACTTCACCATGGCAGTGGTTAGATTATGTAGCAGGTCTTTTCCATCTCTGGTTTCTGAGATCATACAGCCAGGCATGTTACCTGTAATTAAGCATGCCATCAGGCACTATTTACCCAGGGGTGTGCCTTGGCTCTTCTACTCTTTCCAAAGTTATGCAATTACCTCCATTAGGCACAGCTCCCTGAGCACAAGCATCTGTGACTCACGGAGGGCTGCCTACCTGTCCAACTGCTCACAGACTCAATTAAACACCGTCACGGAGCAAAACACAGGGTCCATTTGCACTGCAGCATGCCACGGCAGCCTGGCACATGAAGTTACCTTGTAAAGGTGCCAGGTGATGGGGAGAGGGAGGGTGGCACCCCCCTGCATGGGCATATGGAAAGCTAGATACTGCTTCAGAACTATACTAACAACATCAGGCTTAATTCAAATATTCTTCTCCCTAAAAAAAATATTTTAGAAAATTAGAAAACTAAAAAGTAGAGTGGAAGTGATGATGTATGCTAAATACAGTCCTTTTTAAAGGTCTGTACTTGCTTTGCTTTCAATACTGGTCTTTATCAGTGTCATTTTTAATGTTGCACACTTGGATCACTGGATAGCAGCAATCTCCAGAACGATGTAGCTGATGGTGTTAAGACTCCAGCCTAATACTTGAGACGCCTTGGTTTTATTCCCTGCTTTGATGGCCTAATCCCAGATTCAACCCAGCTAAATTTAGGAACTGCCTGAAGTAGGAGCTTTTCTTCCTTTCCAGAGGAGCCGGGGATGATGCTGGGCCATGGTCTCTCTGTGCCTTGTATTTCTCAGAAGCTGGGGAGGTGGCTGAGGAGACTGGGGAAGGGCTGAGAAAATAAAAAGAGACTGGAAAAGAAGAGGCACTACTACCAGGCACTGAAGTGAAGGACTAACCCTCAGGTAAAAGCCATCAATTTTCATCTCTGAAGTAGGAGAAATGGTCTTTATGCCAAAAAAGGGGTGAGGAGGAGTAGGTGGACCATAGTGAGGCATGTCGATGAGACAGTAATGGTGAACAGGGCAGGGAACTTTAATTTAGAGACCAACCCCAGCCTGTTTCTTCATGCACCAGTGCTGTGTACCAAGTAACTCATGAGGATTTGAACAACGCTAGCCTTTCCTTCTGGACTTGTCAAGCCAAAGCTTGGATTCTCTGTTATAATTAGCAAACAAAGTGACAGGCAAGCTGCTATCTTTCCATAGACCTCTGGAAGAGGCTGGGAGGGTGGGGTGAACAATACTCAGGGGAAAGAAGTGTTCACAGGGTTGCCAGTAACTGTACTGCTTGGTACATCAGCTTACACTGAAAGTGCCCTCTCGAAAGGGAAGAAATGGTAGATGGGCATATGTTGTGATGATGGGCACATGAAGATTGGAGCAGATATGGTATTTACAACTCTGTAGTATGTGGCTGCATATCAACACCAGAATACGTAGAGAAAAAAATCACTGGATTCCTGTAAGCAGATGTTATGTACTGAAGCTGGCTTCTTTGTCTTGTTTTGTTTTTTCTTTTTTAGTTTGTTTTGGTGAGTACAGCAAGTATGTTATTACATGACTGTGGTAAAGAGCAGTGGACTCTAATGACCATAGCAAATTAATCCTTACAAAAGCTCTGTGAGTAGTAGCATTATTATTAAGGCTGGCAAAAGTCTTTAAAGGCAAAGCGTGAATAAATGCAAGGTGTTTACATTATCATTACAGATGTTTGATAATGAACAGCCCCATGGACATGCATTTGGTCTCAGCATCTCCTCTGAAGCATGTCACAGATGAGGAGTGGACAAAGTGTTGCACTGATCCTGAGGACAACTGTTGACTTTTAGGAAATGTCATCCTACATCCTGTTGTAGCTTTGTTGTGGTTGTTGATACTGCTGGTTTCCTTTATTTCTGTAGTAGAAAGCCTGGGGGATTTGGAGTGTGTCTAAAGTGCTTCTATTCATTTGTATCTTGGTGGACTTTGGCTGTAATATGCAAAATAGCTTTATATGAATCAAATTACAAAAATATATATGATTACAGAATATATATTTAAAGTTACTAATTACCAAAAAATACTCTACATAGGAAAGACAGAAGAAAAAACATGTAAAAAATGGGAAAATTAAACATGCCTGGCAGCTTCCCTGTGGTAGATCTGTCATCTAGAAACTATGCTAAAATACTGTCTGTCTTCCTCTCCCTCTGTCTCTATTCTGTTTCTCTACATTTCTTACTTTTTTTAACTGTTTGATAATTTTTTCCCATTCCTAACATGAGTTTCCTGAAAGTCTTGTTGTTGGGTTGAGAGTAAAATCAGATTCAGAAGAAAGTTTCTAATTAGTGACACTGCATGTGAAACTCCCCAGTAGCCTTTGAAACTTGGTGAAGCTTCCTTCTTGGGGTAGAGCTGTGCTTGGAGCAGCCACAGGAGGTATTGCCACACTCCTGAGTTGCTAGATTTTCCCCTGAAGGAAGAACCAGAAGCATCTCCTTGAAGCCTGACAGGTGGGGCAGCATCCTGCTAGTCAGTACAGCTGTCACCCTGTCACCACACCAGGCAGTGGCATCCTGAGCACTTCACACTGCCTTGATTTGGTCACTTAATTGGGGAGAGGGACGGGTGGAAATTTGCTCTCACCTTCCTGAGCTTGTCTGCACAAGTCACTCCACTGTCCTTGTCCCTGCTGTCGATCTCCAAGTTTTATCTTTAAAGTGAGGTAAGTTGCCAAGGCTTAGGGTGACTTGCCCAGGGTTCCTTAGTGGGTCATTTGGTCCAGCAAGGTGGGAGCAGATATGTTTTGTCAGCACACCTGCTGCCCTGGACAGGCTGGTGTGCTCCTCAGCTCCTTGTTTCTTGGGAAAAATGGGCTGTGAATGTACAGGAAACATGCCAGGCCTTATGAAGAGCAACTGGAAAAGAGACAAGGGATACTTGTGTTTTATTTATTTACTTATGAGCTCCCAAAGTGGCAATGTGGCCAGAAACACTAATGGGTCTTTTTGAATGCAGATTCAGGGAATGCTCTGGGGATTTCAGTCCAGGGCAAGGATGCTATCAGTGTGATACAAATTGTAGTCTGAGAGTGAAGCTCTGTGTGTGTGTGTGCATGTGTGTGTGCTGAAAAATTCTGACCAAGCTGCTCAGCTTTTGAAAAGGGGGATAAAGGGAATCTGAAGGTTATAAGCACTTCCCTGGAAAATAAAACCCTCAAGACTGGACACACACCCTGTGATATACAGCAAGCTGTTAACTAGGTGACCTACCAAGTTTCATAGTACATTCCTCATCACTGGGAATTTTTGAACCCATGAGCTGATTTTTCACTAAAATGGATGTGTTTAGTTCAAACAAGCATTAATTCGGGGAAGCCTTCTCACTTGTGTAGTGAGGCATATCAAATTGGATACTTGTGCTACACCTTTTGATTTATTAATTTATTAACATTTTCTCTAAACAGTATGTTCATTGGCTATATTTCACAGATTGCAAAAGATGTTCTGCATGATTGTAAAAACTTGTGGTCAGCAGTTTGCTCTGATTTTTGAACAGTTGTACTTTACATTCCTGTAAAGTGCAACTAACTTCCACCCCCTCCTCTTCGCCTCCACCCTGGTTTGTGAATTGGTTCCAATTTCAAATACTTAATCAGGGGAATTTTTGCTGTTTTATATTCTGGGCAGAATTCATGGATTGCAAACTTTCTGTGATCCACTTTATTGCAGCAAGATTCTTTCCAGAAACATTATACTATGTGTTGCTGTTTTGTGACTGGGACATGTGGTAAATCTACTTCAAGAATGAGTCAGTGCCAGATTCCACAATACATTTCTACGTTGTCATGTGTATAGAGGAAAATAAGAAACATCTGTCCTTTTTAAAAAAATTCATTGAAAAGAAATGTTATAAGTGCAAACTAGTAAAGGTAGTAGAAGGTGATGCAGAAGTGAAATTAAAAGACCCATTTGAAAGCATATTCTGGAGTTTATTAATAAAAAAGGCAAATCACTAAACATTTTTTACTGATAATAAGCATTGATGTTTAATATTCTGTGTCTCGTTAGGAGTCACCACTGCTTGTCTTGCAACCATAGCCTGTGTCTATGTGGAATGCTGTTATCAGCTTCCAGTGTCTAAAATTAATTGCAATTTTTCACCTTGTTAAAGATTGTTACTGTGTTTTTAAATATTTACTCAAACTTCATATTTTAGAAATTATATTTTCTTTAAAAGTATTTTATTCATGTGTTGTTTTTTAGACCCTCCTTTGGGCCAAGTATCCATTCACAGGGACACATACTTCCCTTCTGTTCACATTTTTCATGCAGAGCACCTTCAGCCTAACTGTACAGAAAATTGTTCTGGCCCCTAGAAGTTAAAATTGGAAAGGTACTACCTGTATGTCAGCACGAAGGAAAACCAATTCATTTTGCTTTAAGAACAGCAGGCAGGATGAACAGCTTCATAGACCCTGCTCAATAAAAGTTTTTGTAAAAGCTCACAGGCAGTCCTCTCAATAAAGACAACAAAATTACTGTCATATTTATCATGCTGGGGTGTTTCAGCTCCATGGGATAAACTTAGTAGTGTTCTTGCTCTGAGTACTTGGAAAGCATCCCTATATGTCTCAGTTTTCAACATTCCTGTAGATTAGGAATAAACTATCTCTCTTTTTTCACCCTTCATATTTCATATAGTGATAATGATTTCCCTGAGTGCTTGTTACAGTTATTTTTTTGGAAAACAGCATGCATTTTTCTGCACGATGTTGGCAGATAGCACAACAAGACTATACCAGTGCTCTTCCCTTAGATTAACAAATCTCAGTCTAAACAAGACGGAGAGAGTAAGGGTTGAGTGAAATGCTTTAGTTCAGACTTCCTTCATGAACCTAGGCAGCAATTTAATATGCTTTGGAAGAACAGGGTTTATCACAGCAAATTATTTCTATTGGGGGAAGACAGGCCATAGTTTTAGAAGCCTTTGTATCCTCTTACAAATATAATAAAATATTTTATAACTAAAAATTACTTTGTTTCAAAATGCTTTGTAAATTTGAACACAAATATTTCATCTTCCTAACTGAAATTATTTCTTTTGGTTTACTGAAAACTTTGAAAAATAACTACAATTTTTTATCAGAGCTTTCATCACACCAGATAATCAGTCACATGCACTGCCCCTCGGCTTCACATTTATAACCCTGTCAAAATTACAGGAAGATGCATAATTACAAATGTTGTTAAAATATTTTTTCACTTTTGTTTCCAATTTTGCCTGGACAGGGTCTGTCCTGTCTGATACTTGCTCCCGTGTGACTTCTTGTGATACAGCTGCCTTTGTGTGTGCATCAGTAATTAAAAAGTTGGACACAGTGCTATTGATTTTTGTTTAAACAGAAAAGTAATATTATTGAGTAAATATTAGTCAGATGCAATAGATAATTTACTTGGAATTTCCACTTGATATATGCCCTGCTGCTCTTCTAATGTTTCATTAGGTATTTTTGCTTTTGTGTGGAGACTGCCCAAGCACACATTTCCTTTGCTCTTATGGCAATTTTAGTTGTTGGTGATCATGACAAATTGGAATCAAGCAGTTGTAGCAGTTTAGTGAAGATTCAACAAGACAGGAATGTCAAGAGTGCACTAGCTTGTTTCTAGGAGCCCTATCAATGCTCCCTTTATCCTGTGGGAACAGTTGTGCCTTTGTTTTGGTGGTGCTGTTTTTTGGAAGATGAGTGAATAAGAGACCATTGATACTTTTCCCCACACAAAATCTCATGTGTGTCCTTTGCCTGGCATGTCACTCTCCGAAGTGTAAAAATAGTGATTCGCTTTGATTTTTACATAGTTGAAAACCTAAAAATGGGGGAGAAGCAGTGAGTACCAGCTCTGCAGGTACTAGTGGCTAATTTTATCCTGGGACTCATAAAATGAGGCTATTCCCTGGAAATGCCAGGGAGCATCACTGCTAGGTTCCAAAGGCTCTAACAACTAGACACGTGTTGATGAAGGATGAGGTAATTTCCAGACGAAGGGTGGACAGTGCTGCAACGGTGGCAGGAGAGCTGGTGGTGGGAATGGTCTCCTCACAGGTTGTGCCACAGTTGTGCTCCGTAGAAGCCTGAGGTAGGTCCCATGGAGGGAAAGAGAAGGGAAGGTGGAGGAAAACAATAAATTACTGCTCTGTGTGTACAATTTTTTTCATTCAGTTCTCCCTTTGGTTGTAACAGTACAGATTTTGCATGACAGATGGCTTATTGTTTCTCTCCTGTAAGCTGCTAAAAAATTTCTGAGCAGAAACTCACAGTGTTCCTTTCAGAAAGGCACTTTGCAAGATCTGGGTTCCGTCCGTGAGGGACCTGAGGTCTAAGTCACGTAAACTACAGGCAGGAAAAAAGTGGTGGGGCTTAGTATGCAGCATTCAAAAATATATTTGCTGCTTGTACTAGATCCTCTTTAATTTTAGTCTGGGATTCAGAAAATGTAATGACTTCCAGATATTGTCAATATTAGCATATAAAAATATTTCCCTTTTTTGTGTTAAAATGTTAGTTGAAAGGAATGGAAAAAAATACTGGAAATATAATCTTCCTGCAGAAAAAGTCAATTTAATTGTATAGGCCACGTGACCACATATTGAGAAGAAGCACAGCATCTTTAGAAACATCCATAATAAAACTTATGTTTTTGTAGACAGTAAAGAATGTAAGCAAACTCAATTCAATTTTCAAGTGAGATTTTTTCAAGTAGTTATTACAAAAGTGTGTCTAAATATAAATATATAATATTTATTTCAGCTTAGATAATGGTCAAGGTCTGGTCTATGGCCACAGCAGCAAGTGGGTGGCTAGATCATCAGAGGCCCTAAAATACAGGATCAGAGAAGGTACACTACAATAGAAATTGTTATTTAAAATCATGCAATATGTCCTGTGGAAATTTCTTTCAGAATTCTCTATACCATAATGTAAGACAAAAATTTGATTCTGGCTGTTTCAGTTTCAGCATAATATTTTTATGGATGTGGTATCACTTTAAAGCTCATCCTGTGGCTTTAATTCATCACATGAAGCTGACTAATCTTCATGTGTATTTGTGGATATTTTAGCAGGCACAAAATAACATTATACTTAATAACAACTTATTCCTTTATTTGTTTTGTTTAAAGATATAATAAATCTTGAACACCAGGTTTGATTAACAATAAATTTGTTTGTGGTTCTCATGCATATCCAGTATCTTACAGAACCATGGAAGAAAGTACTGGAAAAATAACCAAGTGCAGGCTTGCAGAAGTAAATAAACCTGCCTGTGTTATGCCTCTGGCCTATCATTCAAAATGTTTGGTGACATTCTTGAAAATCCAGAAAAAACTTCTAAATGTGGCCCTGTAAGAAGATGAAAGGGGACAATTAAAAAAAACCAACAAACCAAAACAAAACAAAAAAAAACCAAAAAAACAAAAACAAAACAAAAATTAAAATAAAAAAAACAGGAAAAGACAACTTTTGAGCAGGCTGTTGTGAGGTGCTGAACAAATGCAGAACTGGACCCATAAATATTTAGAGCTGGACAAAATACAGGGCTACTGAAAACAAGGTAATTTGTTTCCTCCCAGAAATCATGTGACAGTTTTCAAACCTTCCACAGAGGTGAGATCCTGCCTCCATTGAAGTTAGTGGGGCTTTATACTGACTCAGCTGAGACCAGGCTTACCTTCTCATGATCTGATAAAAGTACAGCTGAAATTAAGAAAAAATACTGTTCTCAGTCACATTCTGGCTCAGTGTTAGACCTTGGCGTGCTGCAATACCTTTTCTGTTTTCCTGTGAAAAGCCATTACCTGATAAACCTTGTAGTTTGTTTTGGGGTATTTTTGTTGTTGTTTATTTTTCTTTAGTGATTCCTGTATCAGCTTCCCCAGATTTGAATGGAATAAGGAGCTCCCTTGGTGACCAAATTCTTGTTAACGATTTAAATGTGTTTGGAGAAGGGAGGAGGATTTGCACTCAGCAAATGAGCTCAAGCTCACAAGCTCTTATTTTATTCCTTCTTTAACTTGGAGCTTCATAACGAGGATGATTTATTTGCAAATGAATTACTTTAATAACAGGTTTTGAGTTACACAGAATATAGACAATCCTGACCCCATCTCTGCAGCTGTAAAAGTAAGAGCGTGGGTGTGGTTGCCTGGTGGCTGGCCAGGATGATCCAGCTCAAGGGGGTGGATAAAATAACATTTACACTTACAGTAACTGTTTAAAAATGTAATTTGAGTTCTGCCAAATCCTTCAAGTTCATTTTGGGAATCCAACTTGCTAGGGTTGCCAACACTCAACTCCTCTCACCCTAGTTTTTTGCACGTTATCTCCTTCTGCCAGAAGCATTTTGCTTGCAATGCTCTCACTGCAGAGCACGAGGTTCCACCAGCCTCGCTCTGTCAATGGCTATGGTGGGACACTCCTGGCTGTCAGCCTGCCCAGGCAAGCAGTGGCTGAGGCTGGCCCGTGAGACTCAGCATGGAGGGAGGACGCAATTCCAGAGGAAGTGTTCCACTTACAGACAGCTCTGTTTGTGTCTGCTGCAGTAAATGCTCCCAAGCCAAGTAAGGTCAGGCATTTGTTGGATCCTTGAGAAAAGCCTGTGGTGGAGAAGACAGAGGCTTGGAAGTTGGAACTTGTCCTTCTGAGCTGGAAATGCAGAAATGTTCCCAGTCAGTGCGGGCAACGGGAACAAGGCACCTTGTCTAACAATGACACGGAATGAGGTCTTCAACACTTTGCAGTCTCACAGCAGCTTAAAAAGGGGGAAGTGTTGTCTGAAATTGCCAGATCGCTCCAACTGGACTAAGTGCTCACTCTCCCAGTGTTCCTGCTAAGGCAGCATTTGTTTGAGGACACGGGGTGATCCCGCACCATGGCTGGCACAGGCTGCCACACACAGAGCTTTGCTGTGTCTAGTCCTTGCAGCCCTAAATTGCCTCACCACTGCGCTGAGCAGTTGTGAAGTGCTGTAGCACTCCTGAACAAAACGTGCAAGGCAGCATTTATGGATAGGAACAGCAATCACTTCCAGTGGCATACTGTGAGCTGTGCTGACTTGTGTAAATTGATGGATTACAGGGTTTTTTAGATAAAGAGCCCAAGCAGGGTGGTGCTTGGGCTGCTACTGCAAAGAAAATTATTTTGAAGAGTTTGCAGTCTCTGCTGTTTGAAGGCCCACATTGACAGCAGGCCCATTCAACCCAGCTTTTGGGGCTACTCACAGAGTTCTTGCTAACACCTACTTATTGTGTGACAGCATCCGTAACTAATGCAGAATGGTTCACAGAGCTTAAGACCTTAGGATCCATTACCTGCCCTGCCCTTTTTAGTTATACCATCATACTTCACCTGCTTTGGGTAAAAGATGGTTTTTTTCAAATCAGCATCTAGTGTTGAACACATAAGAGATGTAGAATTACCTCTTTGTTAACATGGCAAATTATTGCCTTCGCTTGTTAACTCAACCTTTTTGCCTTGAATTTGGCAAAGTTCTTCAGGTTAAAAAGGTGTTGTGCTTTTTTCAGATTAAAGAGCACTCTTAGTCCTTAGTGAAGGTACACACATGTCCACATGGTCTTCAAGTCAGCCATATTTTGTGTCTGGATCCTGCAGTGATTAGATTTGTGATCTTCTTTTGTCCAGCACCTTCTCTTATCTAACACATTTGGAATACTCTGGTGATTTCAAACAAATTTGAAAGAGTGTGGAAGTCTCAAAGAGGAGACTTCATGTTGGTTTGATGAAAAATTGGTCTAGGTAGAGGAGAGAGACTCAGAGAAGGGAGAGTTCAGCTGTCACACACTATTTGGCAGCACGTGGCCAGCCAATCAGTGTGAAGGTATTTACAGGCCACCAGCAGTGTAAGTTAGGGGAGTCGTAAGAGACACCAAACCATGGAGAGTTTTCCTCAAGTTTTGTTTACATCAAACCCCTTTACACCAAAAATTAGTATGAATTCATGCATCAGGAATTTTGGTGTTCATAGGAAATTTTCTTTTTTAAAAAAATGAAATTAATTGTTTTTCACTCATTAAACTTTTCAGTAAATTATGTTTTCTTCTGCTCTCAAGTCCTCTGTGTCTTCTTTTCATTCCTTTTTACCCTCTGCAGACTTTTCAGTACCTAAACTATGAGTCCCACACTGTACGTACTTTCTCCTTTCTTCAAAACCTTTCAGATTTTATTGCTGCAGCTTTGAAAGGTGAATGTTTCTTATCTGTCATGAACCCAAACTAGACCTTGTAGTTGATGATTTCTAAGATGGTGCCTACCCAGTTCTGCAGACAGAGGCTGTTTCTGACAGTATGGCCATGCTTGGCTCTGGACATAGTCCCTGGAATAATGTATGGAGTTTTCCAGACCGCTCTATTCAGCCACTGTGGTCTTCTCAGCGGAATGAGAAGCCCTTAGTCAAATTAGTTTTAACTGATAATTATTTTTTATTTACTTCTACTGAAGTGAAATGCCATGGTACTTCTTTTCAACAGAGCAGATAAACACCCTGAAATAGAAAAGAAGTGAAAAAAAGACGTTGTATCATACATGAAAGATAAAAATTATGTCACTCATGAACCGCTCATAAGACAGCACTGAGGACAATGTGACAATCTTTTAGAATACATCTGTTCAGCTTCCATAATACACTGATCTTCAGTTATTCTGTACCAGTGAAAAAAAGTAGTGGTTGCCTGAGGTCCTACAAACATGGTGCCAGATGGTCATCAGTGTCTTTAGAACCATTGCAGGTAGACTTTATGAACATATAACTTTGCACTTAATTTTATTCTGAATTATATTTTCCTTACCAGGAGAATGTTCTTAACAAGTTTAGGTTCAACGAAAGCCATTGGATATTCCTTTACAAATTTCCTTTAAAAGTTCTGAAACTCTGCAATTTCTATGGAAAACTGGAATCTTGGTTTAAAAGGAAATTCACCATAAAAATCTTCGACACCTTTAAATAAGGTGTGGATATTTCTTTTTCACTCCACAAGCTTTTATTAAAACCTTGACGACCTTAATGTGAATCAAACAGTGAAATTTCCATTCAGTATCAGCACAGAATTTATAGAATCATGCAGCCAAAAATCTGGAAGACATCGACTAAACTGTACCCCAATCTTCAGCGCTTGTAAGTCAGTTTAATCAGGAGGAAACACGAGACTGTAAAATTGTTTAGACATACAAATAAGTGAAAATTAATTGTGAGGAAATTTTTCTATCTCCATTCACTAAACAAATTCAATCAACAAGATGTGCTTAAGGTATCAATTGAAGCGAGCATCTATGAGTGTATTGTTTTAATTAGGAGATGGCAGTTTCAAATGCTACTTTTGAATCCAGTCCAAGGTTTTCAGAGTACACAGACTGTTTCCAAAACACACTTTTAAATATTAGAGCTTCAACTCTTGTTTTAATTATTGCAGTTTGATGAGCTGTTCTGGTCTGGGGCTAGTAAACAAGTCTAGAACTTGCTGGATTTCTCCCAGCAGAAAAATCGTCATCCGCTTACTTTTAATGTTGTCTGGATTTGTCAAGTCTGTCCTGCAATCTTTGTCTCCAGGATAACATGCAATGCAGTCATCTCATGGGAATATGAAAAGATTTTCATTTGTAATAATAACAACATTCAAGTGAGCTTTTTGTGAAAAGTCTTCCTTGTGGCAATAAAAGAGGTCAACTTCCCTGGAGCTAAATCTTTACAGCAATCTGCAGAGTTTTTGATATATCACTCCTGTTGAATTTTTATAGGGATAGAGTGGTTGGGTTTATATGCAGTAAATATCTTTGATTTACATCCAGACCATGGGTCTGGTTTTTTGAGCTTCCCAACATACAACAGATGTACAGGTAAGTGCAAACTAGCATGTGTGTGGATACAGGACAGCATGAAATTGCCAGCTTTTGTGATTATGTTACCCATGGATTTAACTGGTCAAAAAAGATCTTTTCATCCACATGCAAGTTTTCTGGTTGTTAAGAAGATGTGCAGATATGTGAAAATAAAATTATTCCAGGCTGTGCTTAGGCTGAAAAAAATTAGTGCAGTTCAGAGACAGAGATGTTTTGTAATTTTTGTTTGTTTGTTTTGGTAATTTTAAAACTTCCTTTTGTTCCTCTGCTTTTCTATTGCCTTTATCAGCCCAACACATTCTAACATAATCAACTTAAATAATATTCACAAGAAGAAAAACGCCCTTATTAACACCATACTAGGCAAACACTATGCTAGGCAAAATGTCTGCTGGTTTTCAGAAGCACTGCGTTTCTCAAACCTTGCAGGGATTTTAATTTCTGAAAGGTCTAAAGAGCTTCTCAGGAGGAAACAACACTACAGATAGTGCGTGTCACAGGCAGGCACCTTGTTGCCACTTTATCCACATATATTCTTGGACAAAAGCGTAAGGCACCTGTTGTCTGAGATACCAGATGCCTTTTTCTAGGAAGGAGCTGTTGGTCTTTTTGCTTTTCTTGGCACCTTTGAGAATGCTTGGAGACTGCACAGTATCTGTGCTCTTACTGCAGGAAAGACCAGCTATTTATGGTCAAAGCTGGGCTCTTTGAACCCAGGCTTGCTTTATCCCCTGAAGGTATTGTGATGGTGAGTGTGTCACTCCATCAAAAAGTAGATGGGTTTTGAAACACATGCACAAAAAAAGTCTGATCAGAAGGGCCCAGTGTCAAAGGTCTGGAGGTGGATACTGCAGGGAGATAGAGATGGAGGGAGGGGGTTATACAAACTGCTAGGAAAGCTGTGAAGTGGAGCTGAGTCACAGGTTTGTGACCAGGCTGTCTCTGAGTTTCATAGACATTCTTTCCCATCAGGGCAGCAGGGCTCACCCTGTGAGCTGTGCAAAATCTCCCTGGCTGGAGAGAGAGTCTTGCTGGCTGGAAGGGAGAAGACATTTCTGACTAGTCTTCCTCTGTCTGACAAGATCACTACTGCGCAGTCTTCTTGTAGCCGTAACAAAATCCTTTTGTCCCACAGAGGGGATGTAAGATCTGGTCTCTGGTGGGCTGCATTTCTCTTCTTGGTGTGCTGTGTAAATATTCAGAAAGATTTCTCTTTTGCGCTGCAGTACTGATAGACTGGTTGTTACATGACGCTTTAAAAGAGCTATTTAAAATCTCAGCTGACTGAAATGTGGTGGGGAAAAGTCTGTTTGGTATTTTGTCACACAAAATATAATGGTTGTTCTTCACTAGATAAAAAAAATTTCTAAACTCTTTGTTTTAATGTGGGCTGAGTCTAACGGGAATTCTTCAGTTTTCCAAATTTACGAAGTGTTCTTCCTGAGTGGTTAACTGTTCCCACATTTGTAAAAAGGAGGAAAGAGAAAACTGTGGAAGAGGTTTTGAAAATTGCCCTGGACATTAATGGTTGTTTTCTGATTGTTTTTTTCTTGGTCTAATTTTAGTAAAGGTTTCTCAAGTCACAATATTGTTCTGCTCTCTTCTAAATGTCTGCTATGAAAATAAGTTGTGTTGGGAATATTTGTGTGGAGTTGTTCTGTTTTGTATTATAAAGCATTTTTGTGTCATAAAGCTCTAGACCGGTCTTTACCTCCATCATTAAACATGAAGGGATAGAAACTCAGCTGGCCTACTTTGGCTTAATTCCATGGAATTTACTGCTGTGAACAAGTTAAAGATTTCACCTTTTGCAATGAGATTCCTCCTTATGAGATTTATTTTCTTTTGGTTATGTAAATAATCCTTGAAATGTAAAAGAAAAAAAAATATTGATTCAGCCTTGCTTTACTCATGGAAGATATCACATGCAAGGCAAATTGCAAATTTTCAGCTCCAGCTGCAGCAGTCTGCAAGTGGCAGGACAGCCCCGTGTTGTGTGGCTCTCTGCCTGTGATTTGCCCACATGGGCAAATAGCTGTCAGCTAAGTTAGACACTTGCCTAGAGAATGCACAGGTAATTGAATCTTGGCTTAGGCCTGTGTGTGCAATAAAACACGGCCCTCTCCTCTGTGCAACCTCCCAGGAACTCACAGGCAGGCTCCTGGCAAATCCACAACTCTCTTGGCAGAATGGCACTGGCCCTGCCTGGCTCCTGGCCACCCTGGCAGAGCTGCTGCCACTAGCCAGGCGTGATGAGGACTGAGGCAGTGACAACTGCAGCAGTGGTGATACCCAGACCTGGTGCAGCAGCAGCATCACTGCGCACAGGGTTCCAAAGCCAGGGCAGCACATTCCTAACAAGCACTGCTAGGAAAACCTACTGATTTATTTATTTATGGGTTTATACCAGCCAGCCATGAATTATTAGCTAAAATAGCAGAGGGACATGCCTTTTAGGCTCATGGCAGCCACACTTGTCATCTTGTCAGAGATGGAGCTTGATTTTGACTCCTGCTTTACTGTTCCTTGAGCTGACAGATGGCCACATTTTAAGATAAACAAAGACACCAAAATTTGGGGACAGAAATCACAAACTTCTACATACCTAGCTTGGCATTTTCTTGTACCATCAGGCTCCTCCTTCCTTCAGAAATCTCTCCCTAACTTTCCCATGCAGTTACCCACACAGTAAACAGGTGCTCTTCTTTATATCACATTTTCTTTGAGGTCCTGGTGATTTTACTGGCTTCTGGAGCATTTTTTTCGGTCCCCCTCTTTCTTTGAAAACTGTCCCAGCTGAGTTGCAGTAGCATGGAGAGTCCCAGCAGAGTGCTGTAGAGCTGCACTCTGCTGCGGCTCTCAGGTCTCTGCTGAGCAGTTGGAGGGTATGTAGGCATGGCATTGCGGAGTGGACAGATGATTGGCTTTCAAAAAAGAAAAGTAAAAAACAAGAAAAATCATTATTTGAGATGTCTGGCAAGCCTACTGCGAGGCAGGATGAGGTGGTGGTTGTAGAGGTTGTTATTCCATGGGCTAAACCAAGAAGGCAGGAAGTTCCCATCGGTTGCTTTGTGGTAGTCAGACTGAGTTTCCACTTCATCCGGTCCCTTCTAGAAAAGAAGAAAAATGTGCACCATTTAAAGTGGTAATTTGGGCCAAAAATACAAGCAGAGTCCATGTAAGTAAGTGCTGGAGAAGTGCTGCCTCTCTTTGGCTTGGTGCAACTGTTTTTCTATGCATGGACTTAACCACTGTCAGCAGGAACAGTACATCCTGCTGGATGGGACAAAATCTGGGACAAAATCTCCAGCCTGGAGACAGAAAACCAGTCTAGGAAAAAATAGGACCTGTCAATCTCAATGACATCATCATTCTGCTGTTGCTATGGGGTTTTTCTGGTGCTCATTGCAAGTAATTCATACTCAAAAGGAACACTGGTAATTCTAGCCACCAGCCAAGATCTCCTATTCCCCACATAAATGTGGTAATTCCCAAGATATGGAAGTTTTGCTTTACACAACTATGCACTGAAAGCAGAACCAGCCTTGTTTAAGGCTGGTGGGAACAGTTACATTGACCAAGAGGTCAGGAAATTATCTGCCCGGCAGGTGTATCACTGCCATGATACAAACAGCAAAGAATCCTTGCTGCTCTTGGGCTCAGTGCAACATAGTAGGTGGCTGAAACCCATGGACCTCAGGGAAAAAGTCCTGAGTAGGCCAGGCCAGGAGCTCACACTGGGGAAGGGGATGTTTGAGTGACGCCTGTAGGAAGCACTGGCTTATATCAAACTCCACCTCACCATTACTGTATTTTCCTTTTCTCTCTGGTGCATGTGGCAGTGTCTTCTTCTGTTGTGCTCGGAGTGTGGGCTCTCCTCTCCACTACTTAATAAAGCAGCATTACTGCATTTTTCTCATTGTCTATATGGAAATTGTCCTGTCTTTTTTCCTTCAGTGTAAGGAGGAAGGTGGGAAGATCTTTGTTTTTAGAAATAAAATATTTGAAAAAGGTAGACCTAACTAAAAAAAGGCATATATTTTTCCTTCTTGGACTCTAATTTATCTGAAAGCAGCTCAAGCTTCCTTTCTCCTTCAGAGCCCAGGTCCTGTTCTCTAGCATGGCAAAGCACCTCTGGTACAACACTTGGTTTCACAAGGATTTGCAATGGTGTTTGCTTACTGCTAGCCCACCAAATGCAAAATCTTGTAGAATTAAGAAAGCCAAAAGAATGAAGTCAGGGCAGTAGTGATGGGAACGCCTGAGCATATGCCTCTGGCTGCTGCCTTACTGTACCAGGCAACACTCAAACAACTTTGCCTTGATAGTGCACTCCTGAGAGTAACAGATGCCATGTAAATCTCTGTAAACCACCACACTGTCAGGTGTATGGCAGTGTTTAGCACTCAAGGGCTGCTTACCTTGTTTCTGAGGTATTTTTAAATTGGTACATTGTTTTATGCATTTTGATGCTGTGTTTGTTTTTAAAAACCAACCAAATGTGTTATCTGTTTGCCAATTAGACAGGAGTTAGTTGAAAGAGCTGTGTTTTCTTCCTTTGATTACCAAGCTCTTTCAGATGAAGTACTATCATCTTAAAAGATCTTTTAGCAAATAACCAAATAAGATATTTTAAATGAAAGACTTCATAAAAAGTCTTGAGAGAAGCTCTTTAGTTTTCCTTTCAAATAATCCTGAGGAGCTCACCACAAAATTCTCCTGTTTTGATCTAAATTGCCTGGAGAACAAGGCACATGTGCCTGATCGAGCTCAGTCACTTCTCTCACAGATGCACGTGCAAACACGGAGTTGCACAGGCACTTTGCAGACAAAGCCAGACTGTTGTGACAGTAGGTTATGACAGCACAGGTTTTGGTCATGGAACTTTTCAGTTTTGATTCCTATGTGATGTCATCCCTGGTTTTGGGAACTAGCTAAATTGTTTAAGGGACTTCAGCAAAGAACTCACAATGACAACATTAATTCAGATGATTTACTGCCTTTTTCTGCAGAAAAAAGGGACTCAGTGGATTTTTATTTTAGCCTAGTCTCTTTTTAAAGTCTGATCAAATAGTTTGGGAATGTTGAGTTCCACATATGAAATGTTGCTTATGACCAATTAGAAATACATAATGCTGTCTCTGTTCTTATTTTGGGTGAACTCAATATTAAGCCAAGGACAGACTTGTAGGTCTCTGAATGTCCTGGTGCCAGCACATATTAATTGGTAGCTTTCTCATATTCTCCATGATCACGGAAACATAGACAAAGCTTATGAAATAGCTTATGAAATACTTTCACCAGCACTGTTATGAGAAGAAGCGCTCTGCTGAGGATGGCTTCTTTTTCTTCTCCAAACCAGGGTAAGTTCTGCTGCTAAGAGCATTGTTTATAGCTGTTCCTACACCAGGGCTAATTACTGCACAAGAGCTCTCCATAATGGTCCATATAGCCAGGTATCCTATATGCAGAAATGAGCAGTAACAAAAACCAGTGGAAGAGATAACAAAATTATAAGGAACGATTGAAGGCACCTTTCCAGGTTTGGAAATCCTGAGTCACAATTTGAATATAACCTATTATGTTTAAAATATATGGAAGAATAATGCTCTGTGGCTCTGATCAGTTTAGATTTTGATCAACATGTAGTTTGGACCTTTTACAGGGGGTGGAAATATATTTCCTTGTGTTGGTTTTCAGCCTGCTGCTTGATAACCTGATTGACTGCTGCTTATTTCCTCCGTGTTAAGGAAAAGGGAATAGCCATCCCCTGTTTATTTTCTCTGTGTCTTTCATGATTTAATAGATCTTCATTGCATCTCTCATTGCTTTGTGCTGTCTTGATCTCTTGCAGTCCTACTACTGCCTTCAGGGAAAAAAAAAATCTGAATATATCCACAGATGAATGCAGTGAGAAAACATTTTCTTCTTTAAATCATTTCTGATATTTCATATAGTGTCTCCAGAGCAGCATGCTGACATTTTCCCTGGTGATACTGATGTCTCTCTTACACATGGTAATGGCTATTTTAGAGCCTACTGCAGGTAGAGTTAGGGTAATTTTTCTATAGTATACTACCATTAATATACCAATCCAGTTGTAACATGAGAAAGCTACATAATCAAAAGTCTTACGCCTATACTAGTTCTGAAAAAAAAGTATAATTCCATTATAAAACATGACTTTGTTTTCTTAGTTTTAATTGCCAATATGTCATAACTCTGATTATCTATTTTGAGTCAGCTATTACAAACTGTAACTTACCTCCTAGGGCAAACATACAATTCACTGTTCACAAATGCTTGAATGTGTCACATCTTTCATTTTGCTGTGGTATCATTAGAACTGTGTGATCATTTATAGGACTTGCATACCTATTCTTGGGGGTTTTTTCTGATCTTTTTCTTCCTTTAATTACTTTTGTGAATTTTATGTCAACGGTTTAATAATTGGTTGTGAGAAGTTCATGACCTATAGTAGATAGTTATTAATTTAGAGGTTGTTGCCACTTCATGAGCAAAGATAAGATTTAAAATATGTGTTGTGTTAATTATGCAAACTATGCAATCAAGCTACACATTGGCTCTTAATTTAGGACTGGCTCAAGCACAATAGACTGCTAATTGTATAATGTGTGTTGCTAATTAAATTATTTAATGCAGCTGTTAACCACAAAAGACGCATAGAGTTTAAATTCTCTCCTGACAAATAAGTGTTCACCTGAGAGAAATGCTGCCTTTAGAATGGGAATATATGAGTGTTTTTAAAAAGCAGTCTCTTAGGACATGGCTGTGCTGCTGAACCATACTTCCCCTCAAAGATAAATGCACGGGTTTGGGTGCAGGGGGGGAAAGAGCAGTTTGTAGCTATTAGCAAAATTAATTCCTTTCTCTCCAGCTTTCCTCCACCTTACCTGTTCTGCTACCATTTTTTGTCAATAGTTTGAGCCCTAAATATAGAGTGATTAGGATGACTATACACGGGGTCTGCTTATGTGTAGTTCTGCATAGACAAAGGGGTCTCTAATCTGAGGACTAAAATATTTGGCTCTGTTGCTGAGGCTGTGTGTTGCACACTTCATTGCTGGCAGGCTGAGCTCTGTGTACCACTTACCCTGCATCTGTGAGAACTCACCAGCCTTTGTTTCAAAAATTATTGAAATGACCTTGCAAGTAGCTAATTAATTCTATTTAAATACTTGCTAATGGCCGGAGAACAAGCGCAGTGCAAACTAAAGCTAAATCTTCAAATGCTGTTTTGCCAATAATTAGACTCAGGGCCTGCAAGCAATGACCTGCTATTACGTTTGCCTGAAAGCCCTGACATTTTTTCCCCTGACAAGAGTGCTATTGAATGCAGGACTGCCATGAGAGAGCTGCAGTTGCATTCATTGACACTATGCCCCAGGGTATGAGACTTGTGTATACAAGGTGTAGAAAATACTTAATTTACTTGTTAAATCAGTTCCCTCTGTTGTTTCCCATTAGCAAAAGTCTTTGCCAACTGTGACTACAGATCCTGCTGAAACTTCATGGAAACAGTTTATTCTTGCTCCTGTTTTTGCAGGTTGGATGTTAGTTCTCTGTGTGCTGCAGAAATTTTGGGTGGAAATTTCTGAATGTGAGAAGGAAGGAGCTGGTCCCTCCTGGGCTGTCCGGGTGAGCAGAGCTGAACTGAGCCGCTCAGGTGACAGCAATGTGCTCTTCCTTTAGGTGTTCAAACAACCGATGGTGCTTTGCTTGTCTATGCCTAAAACCACCCTGGAAGTAATAAGTAAAGCATTTTATGTCTGCGTTTGAAGGGAGGTGTGTGCTTGTACTTTCTGGTTCAATATGATTCTGTAAGTAGCACTTATCTTTCTAAAAGACTTTGTGGATGGGTAAGGTACTTTCTATGTAATTAGTTTCTTATTTGTAGTAAAATACTTTCCTTCCTTTTCTATTCTTTGTCGCACCACATGTTTGCACTTGGCTTGCACATTGTTGTTCTTTATGGTCAATACAGACATACTACAGGTTTAATTATATATATAATCTAAGTGCCTAGACTGTGAAGAACTTTCATTAAAATATGATGCTATCCTAACAGAAAAACTAAAGATCTGTAAACTAAAGATCTGGCACATAATTTCTAGTCCTTTTTTGCTCTAGGTTTATGTCACTACTTGATTTGCAATGTTAGAAAAATGTAATCCAAAATTTTGTTCTTACCCTTTGTACTTACAAGTCAAAATTATTTGAGCAAAGCCAAACCCTCTGAAATGAATTACATGGCAAATTCACTCAGACATTGCTGCTAGACTTCAAACCACTGGACAAGGATCCTCATTTCTAAGACTTTTGCATTGTTTCACTGTGGACAGGAAAAGTCGGATGCAGGATACCCTTTTTTATTCTCTAGAACCAGATAATCTGGAAGGAAATCTGCTTTCAAAAGCAAAAAATTATACAGATGAGAACATTTTTCCTCTGAGTGTCTTAGCCTGGTTCACTGCTCATTGTTTCAAATCTTCTCAAGAATAAAGATTCCCATGTCTTTGTACGGTTTAGCTCATTGTAGAGGTAAGAGTTTTCTTTTAAGCTTAAATTTAGCCATAGATCCAAGCTATCCCGAATAGTGTTTGCAAGGTTGGAATCAATGTTCTTTTAAAGCTTCGTCCATGGTTTGTTCTTCGGGAGAGTAATACATCACCACTGTGTCCTCATCTGCTTAGTATCAGTTAAATAATCATGAGGCCTATGGAAAGGGTTGTTACGATTTTTTTCCCCTAAGAGATCTGTTTAGAGAAAAAAAAAATACAGGGAGTAGCATCACCCCAAAAGCAATGTACTATCCCTGTGCCTGATTTCTTACTAGTAACTATAATGTAGGTCATGTAGGAATTAGAGCTTCTTCCCTCCAAAAAGACAGTAGGATCAAAGGTCCAGCTGAGGTGGATCTACACCAGTACATACAGCAAGGGCGAGAAATAGGAGGAGCAGGAAGCCATTGTCCAGCAGGAAAACTGGCTCAGTTACCATCACAGAGACATGGGGGGAAGAGTCCCCAAACTGTAATGCTGTAATGGATGGCTATAAACACCTCAGAAGAAACAGGCAAGGAAGGAGAGGTGGTGGGGTAGCCCTGTATATTAGGAAGGGCTTTGATTGTCTAGAGCTTAATGCTAGTGATGATGGAGTTGAGTGTTTATGGGTAAGAGTGTTTATGGGTATTTGGGGGAAGACCAACAAGACAGGTATCCTGGTGGGAGTCTGTTACAGACCCCCCAACCAGAGTGAAGAGGCCGCTGAAATATTTTATAAGCAGCTGGGACAAGTCTCACAGTGGCCCTTTAGGGGGACTTCAGCTTACCAGATGTCTGCTGGAAATACAACACAGCAGAAGACACTGTCTGGGAGGTTCCTGGAGCGCGTGGCAGACAAGTGCCTGACACAACTGGTGAAGGAGCCAGGTGCACCACTGGATCTGGTGTTTGTGAATAGAGAAGGACTGGTGGTGTTTGGAGGCCTCTTGGAGGCCTCTATCAAAATTTGATAGAGTTTTGATTCCCGGAGAAGTAAGAAGGGGCTCAGCAGAACTGTCACCTTGGAGTTGTAGAGGGCAGACTTTGGCCTGTTTGAGAGACTGGTTGAGAGAAGAGAGGATAAAAAGTGCGTTCTCAGTCAGTTCACAGATGACACAAAGTTGAGCAGGAGTGTTGACCTGCTGGAGGGCAGGAAGGTCCTGCAGAGGGAACAGGACAGGCTGGATCAATGGGCCAATTGTATGATGTTCAGTAAGGTGAAGTGCTGGATCCTGCCCTTGGCTCACAGTAGCCTCAAGCAGTGTCACAGCATGGGGCAGAGTGGCAGGAAAACTGCCCAGCAGAAAAGGGCCTGGGGGTGCTGGTGACAGCAGCTGAACATGAGCCACTGTGCCCAGTGGTTTGCTTGTGCTGCTCCATTCCCTCTGAGTAGAGCTGCTCCTCTCTGGTTGAGGCGATTGGGAGGCTACGGAGGAGAGGGAACAGGAGATAAAGGAGGTGTAGGCTGTGTGTGCACAGACAATAAATAAATAAATGTAAAGGATACTTCAGGAGAGGTGATGCCTTAATAATTTCGGCTTTTTTTACTCTTCATGTATCTGTAACTTGGTGTAGTGCTGTGCTTCTTACAAAGTGCTAAAAACCACTGTTCCCAGCACCTTTAGCCAAAACAAGGCTCTCTGAATACAGATTCAAGACATATTTGTTGCCTTAGGGCCCAAAAATATGTAAACAACTGTGAGAAGCGGGGAGGAGGCCTGGGGTGGTGAACATCATCACCTGAGGGTGCAATTGGAGAATTAAGGGCCAGTATGCTAATGGGACGGAACGTATAAAAGGCGAAGGGCTGGTGACCCAGTGTCCATTTTGGGTGTGGTCCCTGAGGGGGACTTTTGCTTGCCTGCATGCGCTTTCAAGGCCTTGAAGGCCTTGAATAAATTTGTTTGCTTTTTAAACTTCTGATTTGTCTTGGCCTCCATTTCAGGTAGTCTGCTTTTAAGGTATCAGGGGAAGAGGGTATGTTAAGGAAGAGAAGAAATGGATGTGTCCCAAGAGGAGGAGGCAGGGTGAGATGACCACGTCCCATGGAGAGCCCCAGATGTCCAAGGTTGCCATCTCACACAGCACAGAGCCTGGTTTGCCCCTCTGCAGCTGTGGGGTCATTTCAGGAATGGTCCTGGTAGGCTCCAGAGGAAGTTAGACAGCTGTGCTCTGCCCTTGAGATGAACACCATGACGTGATTGAAAGACCTCAAGGAGAGCAATAACCAGCAAACATGGCAGATTCCTCGGGGCTCCTGTTGTTGAAATGTCTAGCTAAGGCATAAGGGAATATACTGTTATTCCGGGAAGCTTTAATTATTTTAACAGTTGGCTTGCAAGGAACCTGGAATTTTTTTATTTTTCTGCACAGTAATAGCAGGTTTTCTGGGGTGCCATGAATACATTATATTCACTTTGCTATGATGCTTTAGATTTGATTTGTTCTTTTTCTTTTTTTACACCAGTGTGATCTCTTGCTTAATTACAAATATAACTCTTTTCCTTAACAATTAAGAGATTTTTAGTGTAAGTTGTAGTTTTATACAAGTGCCTGAGAGACAGACTGCTAAGTCTGCTCCATTTCCTCTAAGTGAGGTTTCTTGCTTAGGTGAAACTGCCTTTGTTTCCAGTGTGGTTGAGAAAGGTGGGGGAAGATGCATGTCAATGTATGTATGTTCCATATACACACGATTCTGTGTAAAATGTGTTTTTCTCTATATGTGATAATAGAACATGGGTATAATGATGTATATTTGGAGTATGGGTATAATTTCTGTTCTCATTCATATGATTTGGTGACAGGTAGAATGTGTTTATAGTAGATATATTCAAGTATTTGCTATACTATACAGGCCCAGCCTGTAGTTGGTGTTGTGGCCAGACTGGTGATTCCTAGGCAGCTCTTGCAAGTGTTCAAGACTAGCTCTGAAATTTAGGGATATTCAAGGAAATTCACAATGGTAGGCTGCTCTTAGTGCTATCACTTTTAGAAATAAGGTTTTTAAGGTTTTTCTTAACCAAGCACTGGCACAGGTTGCCCAGAGATGTGGAGTCTCTGTCCTCAGAGATACTCAAAATTCATCTGTATGTGGTCATGGACAACTGGCTCCAGTGGCTCTGTTTGAGCAGGAGGGTTCCAGAGGCCCCTTACAACATCAGGTATTCTGTGGTTCTGTGATCCTGCTCTACACTGGAGCTGTTTTGTATTTGTTCATGTTTAGCAAGACCAAAAAACTTCCCCTGCATTTTAAGCACATCTATCATTCCCTTAAGAAGAAGTAACTAAAGGAATGAATTTCTTTTCAAGGAAAATATGGACTCTCAAGATACTTCAGTCTGGTTTATCTTCTGTGTTTCTGCTGCCTAGATTTGATTTGCTCATGACTAATGGCAGGCCTTCCAAAAAGAGGTTTATTAGGTGGAAGTTGCTGCAGCTTTCTGTCTAGCAGAGACGTGCCAGGCAATTCCTAGGGCTTGGTATAATCTTTTTTCTACTAACTTCTTAATTAACTTAGAAAAGCATGCCCTGTACTTGATCTAGCTCAGCCATCCTCTTGGATGGCTCACAAAGTTGAGTTTTATGAATTGGAAAGGAATGCAAAGCACCCAGACAACATTGGCACTACACAGTGAGAAGGGAAGAGCTCCACTGCGGCAGGAAAACAATCCATCTGGTGCTTTTCATCCTGATCTGCAAACAATTTGCATGGTCAAATTGCCCATGCCTGTTTCTTAGAACCTGTGATCCTCATACTCTTATCCCAGCTGTTTCAGTGCAGTTTTGCCCCTTTGAGTTCCATATAGAAGTTTGAGTTACAAAGTAACCAATAATGTCCTAGTGTAGAGGAATTTTCTTGATGTGCTAAGAGAACTACCTTCCTTCTCATTCCAGCACCAGGAGACAACAAGGGAAGTCTGCAGTAGGAAACAGGACTCCGAGCCCATCCTATGCACTGGAAGCCAAGTATCTGGGAGCTCTGGCAGTGATCTGTGCCTCTCAGGTGCAGGTCCTTCACTCCTGGGGCTGTCACTCTTGCTTCCTTCTTGTCCCTCTGCGGTGCTGCATTCCCCCTGGCTTGAAAATGCCTCAGCACGGGGGCTCCTGCCACTCAGTATGTGCATGATTTAGGGCAGATCCCCCTTCCCACACATGTACATTGCATCTTGAGATGTAAATCAGGATGAGCAGTGCAGTCCCATTGCAGACTGAGCAAAATATCTGCTTTCCCCAGACAGAAGAAAAGTAAGCAATGACAGGCTGGCAATATTTCCCATACAGTGGTCTTGTGCAGCCTGTGATTCGCAGTCCATGGTTGATTCATAAGATACAGGAAGATGAAAGGAGACATGATGGCTATGAAATGCCCTACATTCTGATCATACCAATAGGAACGTAACTTTTCTCACTGGCAATGCCCAAGAAAAAATGTGCAACTAATAATAAAAAGAGATACAAGGACAGTGGCTTCTCCTCCCCCACAATGGTAGATTGCTTTTTTATTTCAGAATAGCTGGAAAACGCTGCTTTCAAGCATTCAACCTGCTAGCAGGAATTGATCCTCTGGGAAACAGTCCACGTCAAGAATAAACAAGTTTTGAAAACATACTGGCTAAGAGCTGATTGTGACCAGTAAATATAAGTATGCGAGACCAGCTGATTTATGTTTTAAATACTGTTTTATTAAAACAGACTTACTTCTTGACTTTGAGGCTGTGGCAAAGCCCAAGACAGGTGGATGGCTGTTACAGAGGAGCCATTCCTGGCCACTATAAGAGGGGCTGCTTTTGGCAGTGATTGCAGAAATCGAGTTGCCTCTGTGTGGTATCTAGTGAGCTTATTTTTGAATGAGAGCACAAATCTTCTGGCAGGTCTGTGATTGCAGCTACAAGGCTGAGGATGACAGTGAGAGTTGGGGCTGTAAAGGGCTCTTTCCCCTGGGTCAACACCGGGGCTGCTCTGCAGCTGGAAAAATGCAAGGGTAGATCCAAGTCAGACAGTATTGAGAGGGATTCTGGTTTCTAGGGTTTTTTCCAACCAAACCCCAAAATATTTCTATTGGTGGGGAAACAAATAAAGAGGATTGAGTGTCACCTTTACTGAACGGTGGAGCAGTTAAGGAATTTGTCCACTTCTCTGACTACCTTGACCAAGGTAGAAGCAGTCAGGCGGACCTCAGCCTCTCCTCTTGACGTTCTTCCGCTTTGGATAAACAATTAACATTTACTAGAAGAGGGACTGGTGCTCAGGAAGTCTAACTTCTCAAAAGAAGGCCCGCCAGGCTACTGATTCATGCACACACGTGTGTTCTCTCTCAATGGATAGTTAATGTTTTATTAAGGGTGGAACGGTTCCAAGGGGATGATTCAAATCTTCTCCCTGGATCCAATACTTGGCTTTCAGCTAATATGCTTTTTGTTCCATTAGAAATGTCATTGCTTTTACACAACTCCTCCTTCTTCTCCTCATCTAAATGCCCTTCTTTGTTCCAGTTGATTTTTGTTTCATTACTTGCTCAGACCCTGCCCTCTCCTTTGCTCCTTGACCCTGAGAGGAGGAGATCTATGCCTCCATTATATTTGAGATTAGCTGAGCCTGTGGAAGGGCCAAAGGTAGGTTTTCCTCTGATCCAAGCTGGGGAGGGCTAAAGTGTTCCCATCTCCATGCTGTCTCCCAAAGCACTTTTAACATATTGCCCCCCATCTGCTCCACATGCCTTTGATGAGCCTATAGGTTCTTGGCACTTCTTGGTGGCCTGTTTCAGAAATCAGCAGAAATGAAAGGGTGCAGTCTCCTCATCAGACTCATTTTCACCACTGCCCCCCTTCTGCCTCTCTCAGGATGGTTTTGAAGGAGGAAACACAAACTACAAGTGGTAACCAGCATCTGCAGGCAGTGGGTTGTGCCGCATTGCTTTGCAAAGGGGGAAACCTTGAGGGAAATACTAAGCTGAGGACATATGCATCACCTTTATATTCTGGAAAATAGCCCCAGCCTGAACCTGAACCTAACCTGGATTCACATGAACACCATCTGCTTTCCAGGACTATGATGTGTTACTTGGGCTGTGATGCTTCCGCCCATGGTTTTGTGCTGACATTGTAGATATATTTCTCTGCCCGCACATTGACACTAATATGCATGTTGTTGCACAACATGTCCTGATTTCTGGGGGTGGAGGTGGGTGGAGAAAGTGAAAGTAGGGGTGAAACAGCTGAAGAGATGAGGTTGTTTTCCCTGCACTGGCTGTTGGCCTGACTGGTTGGATCAGTCACAGCCCAGAGGAGAATTAATGGCCACTTCATGGCTGATAGTCAGATCAGTGGCTAAGTGGCACTTACAGGACTGATAACTAATTGAACTGCAGATGCAGCCATGTACATTATCTGTTGACCTTCTGCTTTTCCTGGTTCCTTCTGTCTTTTGGCCGACATGTCTCTTCTAGACAGCCTCTCCATCCCTCAAGATGTCTCTTGTCTGCTTTACCTCCAAGTGGTGATAGGAGAGCTGCTCCAAACAATTGTAAAAACTCCCATGGTAACTGGCTCCTTGGCTAACCAAGCCCCATCTGTTGCAAACCACAGTGATTGCATTGATATCCCAGAGCCATTGAACCGTTCCATATGGGAAGTTTTGCCACATACATAACCTTGTCCACAACAAAACCTAGTAAAGGAGTTGCGACGTTAGGAAAAAAACAAAACAAATCAAGACAACAGTTAACATATTGGGAGAACATGTCTGCAGTCTGCTAGTTGTAAATTATAAATTCCTGCTGCCCACTGTGCGGCTCTGGGAGACGAATGTGAATGATACCAGCACCTATGCTCAGATCTCAGACCAGGTGCCCCACCTGCTTTGATTCAACTTGGCTAAAAGGGTTATCATGATATCTACTGTTCTTCGTGTGGAGCAAGTTGATTTTGTGATTCAGAATGTGCATGGTTTTGCAAATTGATCTCAACTCTAGATTTCTGGGTTTTTTTAGAGAGCAATCATTATGCCCTTAACATGTTTTCTCAGTTTTGTTGCTGTGCCCACCTCCAGCATGAGCTCTGCTTCTTGGCTCTCTGAATCAACTCCCTCTTACAGGAAAATCTATAATGCCTTACCACTGTTTCCACAATTGCATATGGCTTTTTCTTATCCTAAATAGCATTTGAGCTAACTTGGGCAAAGCAGAATGAATTCAGGTTATGCTGTCCAAGCCAGTTTAGGCTAAGTTTTGCCATGGTAGGGAGAGAAAATTAATGATGTAATTACACTGAAATTTAGTGACAGGTTAAAGGGCAGTATCTCACAGGAAATGCAGTAAGAAGAAGTCATTCCACTTTTGAAACCATAGCCAATGTTCCCTCTGACACTTGCCAGCTGCCATTTGCCTTCTGTTTTGCCAGTGTTTTTATTAGCTACTTTGTAAAGGTGCCAAAGACACCAAAGAAGCCGGGAGCTTTTATTGCAAGGGTGGATTAGGACTCTCCTAGGTGTGATGGTTGTTCAGAGACTGTGCTGTAAGAAAAGCCAAGCAATGCCACTCCAGGATAGGGAAATTCCAGCATAGCAGCCCCCAGCTAGGGAAAGAGATATCTGAGCTGCATCACCCTTCTTGGAGAGGTGATGTTCACTCTGAGAAGCATGGACAGTGACCAAATTGAAACACTCTGACGATTTTCTCATGCTCTCCCTGCTGTACTGCCTTGCTGGCCTTCGTTTGGTCTGTGCAAAACACAGCCCACCTGCAGGTTTTGCACATCTGGTCCCTACCACTGCTTGGCTGACTTGGGAGCGTGTTAGGAGCAGAGAGGGGCGGGCTGTGTCCCACCGCTAGCATCACAGCATGCCTCTGTGTGTGATACAGCCGGCAGTTTGGCTCTTGAGTTGAAATGCAAGTTCCTTTCAAATGGTGGGGTTGGGCTTTTGAGCCTGAAGCTTCCAAATTATTAAACTCGTGAAACTTCTCTGCCTCCACCAGAACCCAGCTGCCTTTTTTGTGTCTTTATAGAAGTCTTGTCCTCTCTTTCCCTAATAATACCATCTCCTTGTGGATCCTAACAGATCCAGGCAAACTGATTATGCTACCAGCAGGATATAAAATCTCCATTTTTCATTAGAGACTTAGAATATGGGTTTTAAAAAAAAATCCCAAACAACAACACCCACTGGGAAAAACATTCTGGGAAGCTGGTGTTTTTCATGCATAGGTCAAAGTCAAGCCTTCATTTCAATAATTGAAATGCAATTAGTAAGATACAGCTGTGACTCATTTGGGCTCTCCTCTGAAGATCTATATGCCAGGGGCTTGGAAAGGAGGGTGTGCCACACCATCTCACAGAAGTATGGTGGATGCATAATTTGCAGCTGCTTTCAGGATACTTCCTAGTCTTTTATTACCTTGTAGATGGATTTTCAAGTAGCAGATATTTTAGATTTTTCTGCAGAAAGTTAAAAGAAATATTCTTCATTTTCTTTCTACTCTTAAATGCTGCGTTCTCATTTTCCAGATATGAGCAGCTCTTTGCATTTTCTTTCCTGTTACTTCAACTCTTATTTTATTTTAGTTAAAGGCTACATTTTTATGAGCTTGTGGAACACGTTCCACAAGTACTTTCCTTTTCCTTCTGGACATGTAATAACTTGGTTTTAAAAAAGGTTGTCTTCAACATGTCAAGGTACTCTGAAGAGGATTTTTCCCATGTTTCATGGCAGCAGTGAACAGGTAAATCAAAACACTGGGTTTGAAGTGCATCAGACACCTCTTAGAGGAAAAGTGTCACTTTATAGTCTTTCTTCTCTGAAGAATGGCCACAACACAGACGCTTCATCAATCGTGTTTTCCCTGTCAGATGAAGGAAATTCTGGTCACCACTGTGTTTCTTTTTCTGCCTGCTTCTCCAGGCAGCAAAGGTAGTGTGGAGGTCTGTCCGTGCCCTGTGCTGCTGTATGCCTGTGCCCATACAGCAGCACAGGCAGCTCTCGCAGATACAGAGGGCACTGGCAGACACCACTGCTTGAGCACTTGTGCTGCAGCTCACCAAAGCTGCAGAGCAGAGGGGACACCACCATGGCAAATCCTGTCCTTTCTCTCTCCACAAGGTTAATGTAAAGCAACTTCCCACTCTTTTACAAAGGCTTTTTCATTGTGAGGTTTCAGTTTTGTATATTTTTTTTCTCTGATACCTAATGTAGAACAATTTGAGGTGCCCTGGATTTCACAGTAATATTTGAGCAATGGTTGTGCACGTACCTACTTTTTCATGAATGCAATTTATTAAGCTGGAGATAGTTCTCCATCTTAACGTGCAGAGAGCAGCAGGGAGCAAAGCCTTTGGCCCTGGTTCACCCAAGATACAGCTGAAGCTCTACCAGCTGGAACAGAGAAAGGATGACAGGGTTACTGCTGAGTCTCTCCTACAGGAAGGTATCTTCTCTGTTGAAGTAACATAGGCCAGCAGTCTAGTCTGAGCAGCTCCAGGGCCAAGTCCAAAGTGTGAGACCTCTTTCATCAACTGCAGCCATGCTGACTGCAATGTAGGCTGGAAAAAACTGAATAGAATCTTTTCTTATTTAAAACAGGTTGTTACATACATCAAACTAGAATGGGTCTTTCCATGATCTGAGACAGAAGTGTAAAAAAATTAAACCAGAAAGTTGGTGATAGAAATTGCTAACCAGATAAAGCGTATCTGTTAAGATATTATTCTGGATGGCAAATGAGCCAAAAAGCAGCCACTTATTGCTAACGTTGTTTTAGAAATGTGGGGGGACTTTTAGAGACACTTAGAGGGGCTATTTTGGACAGGATTTTGGCAATGCTAATGATAACCTGCCAGAAATATTTTATATCTATTCAACTTACTTCTTGTTGGTATTGAACTAGCACTCTGTGAAGTGACTGAGAGTGGTGGAAGAAGAAACAAAAAGAAGAAAAAATAACACTGCACAGTGTTAAGCAAAGAGATTATTAAGTGTACCCTTTTAAAATGAAAACAAAACCCCTTTCAATTAAAAAGAGCAAGAATAATTTTCGTGTGTGTTTTAATATGAGAGCCACAATAGTTTCTAAAATGATGTTTCAATTAGCTATGATTTATTTTCTGCTGTTACACACTTTCCTTTTCCACAATTGTTGTGCTGCGTCCTACAATTACATTCTAATGATATTTTGGCACAAGTTTTGAGTCTGCAACAGCAGACACTGTGAGGCCATGCAGCATATTCTGGTTGGTCTCTGAGATCCTTTCTGAATGAGTGATTTTGGCCTTGAGAATATTATTTGTGAGATGAAGTTAAGGAGTGCAGCTCTTGTTCCTAAGACCTCTCTTGCCTTTTAAGGAAGACTTTTATAGCCAGTTTTTCCCTTGTTTCCTGTCAATTTTTTTTTTCTAGAGAAGCTAAACTGGGGTGCTGCCCACAACCCTCTCCTCTGAACTCTCATAAATGAGCAGGAACAGGCAGCACAGGTTCCAGCTGGCCTGTAAATGAAGTGTGACAAAAAGCTTTACCTTTCTATTTTAAAACAGAACAGAGCTTTAAACTGCTGTACATAGAAAGATTACAGGCATTGAAACAAATTAAAATAGCATATATCCTGTATAGCAGATGACAAGAGATGAATATTTCAGTCTTTCACAATTTTTACTCCATTTTCCTCAAGGGTTTTATACAGCTCTGTGAGACACCGTAATTGCTATAGGATACCCTCTCTCAGCAAAGATTTCCAAGAATATTGCCAATTTGCAATACAGAGATAGAGAATACTTAAGCAAAAGCCACATCTTTTAAACCCCCCTTTCCACTTAGAAGTCTGACTGTACTCCAGTAAAGGAATGAAGTTAAGGTACAGTGAGACAATTTTGAAATTATATGGTTTTGGGCATGATTAATGGTGCAGAGTCCTGTCAGGTTTCAGATAGCATCAACTGAAAACACTTACTGGTTCAAATTGCCTGGAGAAGCTCTAGCTCAGTAAGTGAGAATGCAGAGCACAGCAAGAGGAATGGGAAGCAGGATGTACTCAAAGTACCTGGTTCTGAATATGTAACTTTAGTAACTCCAGACTGATACTTCCAACCCCTGTTGATAAATCACTGGTAGGCTTGTGATAATACCAATTGCACAAGGAAACTCATCACTGTGTATGAGTAATAAGATGAAGGAAAGGTGTAAATAAATCGTATAGTAGTGACCTGAATATAGAAGGGCATGTTTCAGTGGTGGTTTCTTTTGGCTTTTTTTCTATTGTAAAAAGTTATTGAAATGTTGTAGTAATCAGCCTTAATTTTCTCAACAGATACTCAAAAATAGATTAAGATGCTCAATAGTTAAGATGCTCAAAAATAGAAAAACTCCTTCCCATTGCAGGCATATGAAAGATTGTCAGAGTTCTGCTGTTTTCATTTTAACAGCAATGTTGAACAGGTAGCTGCTGCCCCAGGTGTGGCTATATGAGCATAAGAGGATGTAAACTTGTTTTTTCGAAGCCCTCATAACCTTCTGGAGTAGAAAAAGGGACTTCTTTGGAATGGGTGGTGCAGAACTTTTCTGCTTTCATGGAGAAGAAAGCTTTGTAAACATTTGACAAGTAGATCTCTCACTTGATTATACAGAGGACATAGTTTTGGCAAGGAGCCAGGTCAAATCCTCTTGTGATCACTATCAAGCTTTGAACAGACTCTGTGTGAAAGTGGAATAAAATAGAGTTTATTCTTTCAAAAAAACAAACAGAAACACCCTTTCAAAATCCAGCAATTCCATCATCTTGGCCTTACGTATCTGTTTGTTCTCAGCCCCTGAGGAAAACCTTACTAATGCCATCAGGAACTCAGCCTAGCTCTAAGGTGAGTGACTGATTAGTCATGGTGTACAGAAAGGACTTGAAGGACAAAAAGGAAACTGTAACCTGGAGTCTGCTGCTATCAGTAAAAACCTGTAATTCAAGTTCCACTGTCCTTTTAGAGTTTTGTTGGCTGTGAAGCGAAGCTGCACAAGTAACTTTTCATCTGTAGTGAGGATGCTGCTGTAGCAGCCTTGGAGTATGAACATTGTGAAAGGTGACAGAAGCCTACATCTTGAAATGATCAAACCCACAAACTGAACCTGCAAAATATACTAATTCACAAAGCATATAGCTAAGTAAACAGCAACATCACAGCAGCTAGTAATTTCAGCCTGAAGCCTGTTACTAGTCACACTATTTCCCTAACCACCCTAAAAATCTGTTAACATCAGAAATCACAAATCAGCATCATTTATCATAGAGCAGGTTCCTCAGTTCTTTTAGTCTGGGTCATAAGCAAGTTCTCTGTTTTGTTTTTTTAATATTAGGGATACAAATATCTGATTTTCTCATTGCTTCTTTACTGTCATCAATATATGTGATTCTTTTGTATTACTTACAATTCTGGTTTTACAAGAGATTATGTTCTCCCTTCTCCTCCTTCCAGGAGGAGGGAGGCTCACTTGCTTAAGCTGCTGGTGTGTGACAGCACAGCTTTTCTATCTATAATGCTGAAGCTCATGCAAATACTGTCTTTGCTATAAAACCAATCCCCCAGTATTTAGCGCAAGTGTGCCATTTCCTCCTCTCAAGCTGTGATATGAATGTGGTATTTTATATGCTACAACTGGAAACATTTGGGAGTTTCAATAGGATAAACTTTTATGAAGTTACATGTCCCTTGCAGGTGACACTGCTGTAGCACAGAGAACTTATCCCCTCACATCTTCTAATCCCTGTGTGAAGGCCAGGCAAGGCTCTTCCCTGGCATAATCCTGAACATTAAGAAAGATGCCTGATTAATGCATGTGCATATGCAGCACACCACAGAGATGTGCCTGTTAACATTAATGCTGCTGTCAGTAATGTGCTTTCTGGAAGACATGATGCTCAGCCATGCTAAGAAGCAGAGCATAGGCCATGCCTTGGGACATTCCTGTGGTGTTCAGCCCTAAGACAGATGTGCAAATGGAGTCTGCCTTGTTTTCTGTCCTGACAGTTTTTGTATGGGAACTGAGCAAACTATCATTTGTGAGTGATGTATTTTTAGTGAGTGGGTGCTTTGCTTGCTAGCTGAGAAATTTTGCAACTGGGAATACATGCACATTTGCTCCTATCATAGGTAGCACCCCAAAAAATGCCAGCAGATGTATCACTACATAGATTACATGACAATGCTGTAACAGAGGATAGAGTCTCTGTGTGGTAATGCTTGATATCTCCTGCAGATGCCTGAATTTGGGTGTCTACTGTTAGCTGAAAGATCCCAGAATATCTGAGATATCCACAAAGAGCTGGCAGCAATGTCACAGGAACTACAGAAAGTCCATGTCATGATGGAGGCCAGGCAGCTTCAGCATTTGAGTGTCTGAAAGGGCATGAGAAGCCCAAGAGTTGATTTGCAGCCCTAAGTCAGGAGGTGTCAATAAAAACATGGTTCAGTACATAGCAAGCTGTTTTCTGTAGATAAGAAGTGTTTGTCCATGGGAACACAATTCAGCATGAATCAGGCATTATTTCAACATTTTTGTTGTGTTTCTGTCTTCTGCTGTGGAAAGAAACACCTCTGTTAAGAGGTTATAAGAGCTGTCAGCTATGAAGTGATGTTTGAGCTCAGTTAACAAGACCATGCAGACTACATTAATGCCTCAGTAATAATGCAAATGTTGCAAACTGAAGCTTCCTGCAACACATTTTTGAAATAGTAATAGTAATAACATTAAGAAGAATAAGAAAAATAAGAATAATGGGATTTGTCTTGCTGAGTTGCAGAGATACTGTGTTCCCAGCTAGTTTAAAGGCTGTGTGGTTTGCCTTGTCCCTTCAGGAACAGCTGCTTGGTTTCTGCTGGGGAAGATGGATGGTCCTTGTTCTCCCTTGGTCAGGTCAAGAGCTGAGCAAACACACAGAGCTGATAGCCTCAGGCAGTTCATCGCCTATGGATCAACACCACTGCTTGCAGCCTCTCCTGTTTTCTGTTTCTCACCCCCTTCCCCCTCCCTGCCTCCATAAATATGACAAGCGGTGCTGCATTATACAAACTCTTCTTCCACAGTGGAAACATCTGCAGCTTGAATGCTCCTGCAGAAATGTCACTTGGGGAAATCGCTCTTCATTTTATGAGAAACCTCTCTTTCAAGCCCTCAGAGGGGCCAGGGAGGGAGGGGACACTGGGTTTGACACTAGTTCTGTGTTGTTTTTCAGGGATTTTGCGGAAGAATGTTGTGTCTGATTTTGTGGATTGTCAAAATGAAGCCAGATGGCAGTGGATTAAGTGTAATGCTGTTTTGTTGTTCTTGGGTTCGCGACTGCGCTTCCCCTTGAGCGAGGGAGCCCTCCCCGCACAGCAGCCCCAGCCCTGTGTGCCCCCGGCCACCGAGGGCCCCTTCCCATGGGCTCCCGAAAATGCTGCCCTGGAGGGGGGTAGACTAGAAGCTTTCTTTTGGTGAGGACTGCTAATTGGAAACTGCTTCCCTGACATTTTTCATGCCTAGATTATTCACCAAGAGCCTGTTCTCTGCGCTTTCCATCCGGCGAAATACAGGTATTTTCCAATTGTAGTAATGGGTTTGCTTGCTGAAGTGAAGCTGCTGGGTGAGCAGCTGAGCCAGTGAAGCCTAGATTCTTACAGATTTGTGTCTGGTAGCTGCATTTCCTGATGTTTAGAAAGGTGTGAGTTTAATTGGAGTGCTTCCTATGAGGCATTCAGGAATTTCAAGCCTTTTGTTGATTCCTCAATGTATTTATGCCTCAGTCTTTCTCTCCATATGAATGCTTATTGGGGTCACTTTCCTCTATTACTCTATCTTATTTTCTTTATATGTATGGGCACATAATATCTTTGAAATCACTATCTTTTGCCAAAGTTAAGGTACTGGAAAAGGTCACTGGACTCTGAAGATATAGAGGGAAGGCATGTAGACAGACACAGACAGACAAAGGTGTGATTGCCTCAACTTTGTTTCCCTAAGAAACTGGGTTAAGGATAAATTACTAATTAGGGAGAAGGTGAATTTAAAGCTGTGATGCTGAGCATTTTCTAGTTTCTTAATTAAAGGTAGACAGGCAGAAAATTTCCTCTTGTAGCAACTGTTCTTCTCTATATCCTTTCATCATGAAACCTTTTTCTTTCCAGGATAACTTTTGACTGTTTGGGTTACAGAGCACAGTCCTGTCACTCATTCAGAGCCTTGTGAGGGCCATTCAAGCTCTGCTCCCTGTGCTCAGCACCTACAAACCAGTGCAATTCCCTCTAGCTTATGAAAACACCAGCAAAGGATGCTCTACATTTTTCCTTTCAGACTGCAGCATCACTTCAGCCATAAGTTTAATAATTTTCCTTTAGCTTCTTCCTCCATGATCATTCATTGAAATTTCAGTTTAAACCAGCAAATTTTAATTTGTAAATAAATTGCCTGTTCTCATGTAGACCAGTAAGGGTCTGTTTGGAGTTTTTCATAAAGTCCTTAAGCCTGGAAAGCATTCTGACAAAAACCTGCTGCTTGATAACACAGGAGAAACTAAAAACCAAGTCAGTGCTGCTGCCTTGTGCTCTGTCCTGTTCTTTCCTAGAACAGCTTCTCAGCATCTCAGGAACTTATTTGAAAGTCAGCCGTGTTTCACAACTGTTCAGATCTTTTTAGCCTTCCTCAGCAAGTCAGCATCCCCTATCTTTTTTGAAAGTCAGTCTTTTCCGAATTTCTTTCATGTCATGCACAAAGTCCTGTACAGCTCCACATAATTTTGATTTGTTCTGGAATTTCTTGTGCAGATCTAGTCTCCTGATCTCAGCTGCTTAGCTTGCAAAGTCTTTGATGTGCAGACTGTCTGTGTGGCTTGCACAGCACAGTCTACTCTGACAGTTTCTAGCAGGAGAAACTGGGGGAGGAGAAGGGCTGCAATTAGGGTAATGTTTGCTATTATATTGCATGTTGTATTCGTGTAGATAGCATTAATCACTGTCCCCAAAACACAATAAGGAATGGCAATTTTATAACCACCAGCTATTACCAAGATGCTCAGAAAAGCTGGGGTTTCCTAATCTTCTGTTCAGTGATTCTAAAGATAATTTTTTCTGATCCTTGAGGAGATACCCTGGTGCTGTAAAGGAAATTTTTCAGAGAATTTGCATCCTAGTACTCAGCTTGTAACCTCTGGATTTCACCTTCTGCTTTGGTGGTCTAGCGGGGGCGGCCCCAACGTCAATTCTGAGTGCACTTTCATCTTCCTTGTACTACACTGAGCAGTCCGGAAGGTATAAATTAGACATTTTCAAGTATTTTACTAATGTGCTGAGTCTATTTTAAGCAGAAAATTCAGTAATTTTCTGTTAAGCAGAGGTAAGTTTGGATGTGCTTTTGTTTGTGTTTATTCTCAGAAGTATTTTTCATTTATATTGTGAGTGTCTCCCCCTCAAATTCTTCTCCTGTTTTTCTTTACTGTATCCTGTTGTAATATTCCCTTTGGAAGGTCTTTTATAGAGTATTTTTTACAAATTCTAAAAACTTCCTTCCTGACATTTGCATTCTCTCTTCAGATGTCAAAATCAAAGATAATGGTCCATTGCTGGTGTTTTGGGAAGGGAGGGGTAAGCAAGGGAGTTTTCAGTCTCTACACACTCATCAAGTCAACTTACTTTATGTGCAGTGTGAGGGACTTAGTGTGTACCAACAGTAGCTCACTGTTAACCAGTACAAGAAGGAGACATTGAAATTCAAAGCAAGCATTTTGAAAATTGTCTGTATTTTCTGATCCATTTCCCCACATACAAAGTGAACAGATCTTCCAAGGATCTTTGTGAACGTGGTGCAAATCTAAATACGAATGGCGATTTTGTCCTCAGGGCATGAATATAGACTTGTTCTGTCAGCACCAGGGATGCTCTGAACAACTGCTTCAGTCTGAAGCCTTTAACAGATAATAGTAATGCCATTCATTTACCCTTAGTAAATACCTCATACAGTGTAGTCTCAGCACCAGTTCCCTGGCAAAGCAGCAAGAGAGGTCAGTAGCATGAAGCACAGGTATGTTATTGTTGTACCTACAGAGACTGGGGTTTAGCTCCTGCCATCCTATCATGGACAGAAGTAGTTTGGTGGCTTTGCTGTCCTACATCTGGAATATTTCATCATATGTGGTTTTCAGAGGCCTACAACAGCAAACGTTATGTCAACATTATCAGCTGAGATTCAAATAAGTGAGCTGTGGTACAAGTGCTTTTTCAAAACCTTCTGCTTTGTAACTGCCTGGGTTAAACCTTAATTTTCACATTTTCAGAAGTCAAACACATTCAATAGAGATTCTTTAGAAATAACTATGTTAGAAAAAAACCCCACACAAAATATTCAAAACATCACCAGACACTGAAAGCTGAGTTTATAGTTTTGTAACAGGTTTTGTAATGTAATAGAAAATGAGTCTTATTTTCTCTGTTTTGCTGTTTTTCTGGAGTTTTGCTGCAGCCCAGAACACACTGAGAGGGGAAGTGCACTATGACAGTGACCTAATAACAGGACGTTTCTAGAATCACAGAATGTTCTGAGGTGTAAGGGACCCACAAGGATTACCAAGTCCAACCCTTAAGTGAATGGCCCAGAGAGGTATCAAGCACACAACCTTTGTGTTATTAGCAACATGCTCTGACCTGTGCTAATAAGCAAGTCAGCTACATAGAGTTTCTGAATTTCTTTCAAACGATTTTGTTGGAGTTGCCACGCTAAGGTGTTTCATGTTATAATGTATGAAAACAACTGTTTTCTCAAGGAGGTCTCATTTGAAATGATACTTAAGCATTCACCTTGTAGACCCAGACAAATTCAATACTACTACTACTACTACTACTACTACTACTACTATTTCCTTTATGAACTGCTCAAATATCATTCAACCTTGTGTTGAATTTTACATATGTGTGCATTTTATATAATGTATTATACAGTTATATATCCATTTGTTGTATTTTTGAAAATATGCAGCATCTGAATATACAGTGTAAAAACACTGTTTTGGATCTTTGGATCATGGATCTTTGTAAACAAACGGATCCATAACCACCGAAGTCAAGGAATCTTGCTGTAGATTCATGACTACTGTGAGCTTCAGGAGATTTTCCTGCTGTTTGGATATTTAAGACCACTTTACCATGATACAAACAGGAGCTCTGCATTTTAGTAAGACATTCACAGAGAGAGTTTTCTCCCGGTGTAATGCTATCAGTCTTTCATCTCCACCTGAAAGCTTACCTGCTATTACTAGACTTGTTTAATTGCTGTTGAAAGCCCCTGTCATCTGTCAGAAGTGGTTGAAATTGTCCCTTAAATCCAGAAGTCATTACAGGTTCTTGGAGACTGACAGGTACACAAGCACAGTTACATGAGCTGCTTAAAATGCATTTTCTGTGTCACAGGAGGACAGAAACCCATGAAAGGGGGCAGGGCTTGCTCTACATGAAAGGTCAGCAACACAGCTGCTCCTCTATCCGTTGTTTTCAGACCTTTGGCTTTGTAAGTAGAGCAGTTTAGGACAGCATAGCACTTGCTCATTTGAGCTTAGGTTATATCTCTGAGCTAAATACCTTCAATTCCACTTCAGTGCAAGTACCAGGCAGATCCAAGATGTCCATGGCCCTCTGCCTGTTCCCAGAAAGGTCCTGCAGAATTTCCTAGTTTGTGCTGTGTAGGGGGGAAAAAAGACAGGTACAAGTGGGTGACTGAGACATGCACAGCTATTAGTGCTTTTTTTTTTTTTCTCCTGTGTGGAGCACATCTGGGTCTCTTCAGAGAGTTTCCATGACTGGCTCAGGCCGGCACTGAGCCTTTCGGCTGCAAGTTATTGCAAGTACTGCAGAAGACTGCAGTTCCTTGATAAGTTGGGCCTCTGTGGCCTATGCGGCGTGCTTACACTGATATTAAATATTTTATTTGCTGAATTATTTTGCAACGACACCTGCAAAAACATGGCATTTTGATGCAGAAAGAATGATGCTGAATGCCATTTTTTAAACAGTGCTGCAGAGATTGTATCCCAGACAGCCTGTGTCAGCATTCCACAGGTCAGCACAAAATATCCATGTTGGTTTTGGACTGATTACACACCATGGAGCTAAACCCTGTACTGGCTTGTAATATATACAGTACTAAAAGATGGAGAGATTGAATAGGTGTGGCTGGGACAAAATATCTTGGCTCTTGGGAGCTGCCACAACTGTATTTAAAGCAACTGCATGCAGAAGGGGGTTAAGAAAGTAAATGTGGTTCAAATTCTCCTTGTCAGGAACAAATTAAATCAGCATGGTAGAGGATCCAAAGAGAAATACATTTGGAAATGCTTATATGCTGAAGTTGGGAATCTGGGTAATAAGTATGAGGAACTAGAATTTATCAATAATCAAGATAAATTCAACTTAATTATCTCATCAGGTTACAGTGCTAGGGAGATCAATATGTTAGAATATTGTATAAGTTGCTTAAGCAGACCAAAGACAATAAAAGAAATTGTGTGACAGGAATGACTTGTCTATGACCTGGTGACATATATCTCCCTAACTCGGAACTGGGAAGTGCAGGACCTTAGGAAAAGCAGCACAATAAATATGCTGATTATCAAGGCTCAGAGGTGAGCAGGGGTGGGCAGACATGACATTATATGTCACTGAAATGAATCTAAAGGCAGCATGAGCTACTATTGCATATGGGGAGGCAACTGTGTAATAATGGGGAACTTTATTTTGCATAGTTGCTGAAGATCTCATATAGCTACTGGTGAAATTTCACTAGAGTAGCATTTAATACTGGATGATAGCTCTGCAAGAAAAAGTTGTTAGACCTGGAGTGGAAGAATTCTGCTTTCAGACAGCCTGATAGATAAAAGCGAATTTATCCACTAGAATGGAAATCAGGTGCTGTCTCAGGAAGAACTGACCATGACTTGTATACATTTAATATGTTTGTAGACAATACAGTCCCAAACCATAATATTCACACATGCTATTTGGAAAAGGCCAATTTCCCAAAGCCAAGGACAGACCTTAATAAAACTGAATAAGCAGAGGAACACAGGCATGAAGAAAAATGAAAGTTTTTCAAGAGCTTGCTAAACGGGCAAAACATTGTTAAGACAACATGTGTGGCAAAAGAAAACAAAGTGGAAATGGACTTACATATTTGTATACATATGTTTAAACAGATATAAATTTATCCACACATATCTATATATGGGACTGTGTAGGTGTACATATCTACAGACACATATGTGGGCAAGCAAACATGCAGTTCTTACATATTTAAACAAACCGTATGGCTGTATATTGGAAAAATAGGCTATAAAAGGGAGATAAATGTCCATTGATATTTCTATGTTATTAAGCACGGAAATTACTAATAAAACTTAAACTAAAATCTACTCTTGGCAAACAAATGGTGTTTTGAATGAGTTTTAAATTTATATAAGGGAAAAAAAAGTAGTAATGGTGTGGGCCAAGCAAGGGTTGTAGCTACTAAAACTGTTAATAAGAAATGCCTAGAAGGCTGAAATGTTCAGAAAATATTTCTGGTTTATGTTCGGAAAAAACCAAGATGGTGTATATATATCATGTGAGGAAGATGAATTCTTTTCCAGCCCATCTGCAACTAAAAGAATGTTAGAGCACTCCAACTTCAAAACAGTAGCCCCTGTGTTGCCTGCAGCTATCCATCCTAAACTTTTTTTTTAATTGGCTGAGAAATTTTCTGACCCACTGATAAGAACTTTTGATAAATTTGGGAACACTGGAAAAATCTGACAAGACTGAAAACATGCTCTTTTTTTTTTTGTTTTGCCAATGCCCTAACAACACAAACAGGATAATTCTGATAACAGCAGGGCAGTCAGCCTGACCTCACTTCCAGGAAAATAATAGAGAAGCTGATATGGGAATTCAAGTATAAAGAACAGGAATATTGTTAATGGCAGTCAATGATGTTTTCATTGAATTCAGGTCTTGCCAGGTAAACTTGGCTTGCTTTTTAAGAAGAGCTACCATAGGCCTAATAGAAACTGAAAGTCTTCAGTTTGATATCCTACCATAATTTTATCAAAAATGTAGTATTTTACATTCTTGTTTAAGAACATGCCAAGTGGCTAAGGGTGGGTGGATCAAAAGGAGTTGTTGCAAAATCACATTAAAAAGAATTTTTCTAGTGATATTCCAGAGCCAGATCAGGACTCAGCCCTCTTCCGGCAATTCTCACTACTTAGTCTTGCAGGAAAAATACTGAACCACTCTGTGATTATGCATGCTTCTAGAGAAAAGGGAATCCGATTTACCTAAAATGTGGACTTCAGGCTGAAAAGGAGTGCTTTAACATGGTCAAGTGCAAAATTACAAACCTGGAAGCTGGGAACATGTACTTACTATATGGGGGAGGCAGCTTCAGAAAAAAAATAGACTTCGGAAAGACTTTGGAGACCTTAATGTAATTATGTAGTCCTGTGAACTTAGAATGCAGTCATAGCTCATTGGCAGGGCAAAATATCTGTTGTGATCCTTGAGTACATGTGCAGAAGTCAAGTCAGGGCAAAGGTCTGATTTTGTCTGTTTATAGTATGTATGCATATGGAGAGACTCATGGAGTAGCATCAATCACATCACAGACAGCACTTTAAAAGATGATTTAAAAATTGGATGAGAAGGCAGGGAACAGCAAAAATATTACATAAGGGCTAGCTAATATACTTGCTATACTGGCAGGGCTATACAACAGTCTTTTTGTTCCACATGGAAAGTAGATGAGGATGTTAGTAGAACTGTAACACACGTAGAGGTACAAGATAAAGGTAGCAGCTTGGGAAAGGCTCTTTCAGCTTGCCAGGAAATGCATAACATAAATTGATGCCAATAATCTGAAGTGGTGTCATCAAATTAGAAATAAATTATTCATGTATTTTTACATGTAAGAACAATTAATTCCAGGAATAAGATACCAGAGACAACTTTTCCGCACCTTTTGGTCCTTCAGACCACAGTGGAATGCTTTTCTAGAAAAATTCCTGGTAGGGTTAAACCCAGGCAGCAGGTACCATAAAGGGACAGACCAGGGGATGTGCAGCTTGTGACATGGAAGGAGTTGGACAAGATGATCTCCGTCTCTCAACAAATCTTGAGCTCTATGAATCATTGTCAGGTATTTAACTGGATGTAAAAGTCAATTCAAGAGTGGACTGGGCACACAATGTATTTGTAAATGCTTTTAGTACCAACATTTCACTCTAACTTAAACCATTTCCTTTACTGTGTCTAACAGAGTATGGGAGAACTAGTAAGATGCTTTTTAGGCCAGAAACTTCTTTGGTAATTAGGAGCAAATAATTTAATTTCTGTGCCTTGATTCACCCACTACTAGGAGAATGAATCCCACCTTTCCTCAGTTCCTCTCTTCACACTGTAAAAACCTGTGGGATGAACTGTGAAAACATATTCTTCCAAAAAGGCAAAAATAATCTGAAAATTCGGGTAGGGCATGGGACTGATGTTTCAAATAGATCAGAGAGCTTTCACCCTGCAGAAGGTACTCATGTTACCTTGGTCAGCAATACATCTGTACTGGGAACCTTGACGAGATAAATGTAATTGTCCCAGGACTGGTTATGTAATGAGTTTGCTTTTGCAATTTAACTAATGAATGTGCTGAGAGACCAGATTAATCTTTTAACTTCAAGAATTTCTCCCAGTGGAAAACATATAGTGCCTACCTATCTGTAATATTATCCTCTCCCTACAGCCAGAGGGATTTGGCCGCTTGAGTGTTTGTTTTGCTTATGTATGTAAAGTTCATGTGTTCACAGAATTTTTTTTCTGGGGAAGGTGGAAGGACCCCGAGTTTCACTTGAGATTTTACAGCTGGGTCTGCAGGCTTTCCAAGGTCAGGGCCATTCCTGACAGATGCCATATGGGCTCTTTGGTGGGATGACTTTAGTTGCTGGTATGGCACAAGTTGCTGTTTTGGGATTTTTCTCAGTAGGGCCATATTTAGTCCTGTGCTCTCTTAGTCCATGAAAGCTGTCCATTTCAGAAAAATAGTAGTCAGGTACTATTATTGGTTCATTAATTGAGGACAAGAGCTTGTTTTAATAATGGGAATTTAATTGCTCTTCTCAGGAGTCATTTAGAAAATGTAAAGATACTGGACACAGAAGATCCTGTAAATGCTTATGACAAACGAAACATGACTTCCCAGAGTAACAGACACATAGTAAGAGCTTTGCCAACTGTAAATTATACCAAGTAGGTCAATTTTGGAAGTCAACATCTTATTTAAACTGTCACACTGTACAGAACTGCTATTTAATATTAGTGATTAATGACTGCAGAGTCCGGTTTAATTTCCAAGAAGACTATCAGTGGCACTCAGTAGTCTCAAGAGAGTCCATAGTTCAAGTGCTTGGCAATCCTTTTATGTTTTGTGATCCAATTCAGGTTGCTAATTTTCCACAAAGAGGAAACAAGAGAGGGAATTGATATGAAAACGCTGGCCTGAATTCTGGAGTGGTTTCTACACCTGATTATTCCCCTCCTAGAGTTTCATATTCTTCAGTATGCCTCTACAATCCTAGGTGAGAACATTGAATGTTCATGCCAGATGTGGATGTGGCCTGCTGTTGTGGAGGTCAGGAGAGATGGTTGCATCGAGGGGACTTCAATCTCCTCCTGTCTGGTCTGTCTCCACCACTCCAAGTTGTGACCCACAGCTCTTGATCCTCCTCTCCTGCCATCATACCTTCTCACTGCTTCTCCACTGAGTCAGAGGGCCAGCCAGGTCTACCTGTCCCCTTCCTCCTGGTCCCCATCCTACCGACTATCCGTGGGGGTCAGGGACAAGGCTGTATTTTGGCTTTGTGGTATGTCACAGAAATCCACAAGGAATCTCCTGTGCTGCTGAGTTCTTGAAAGAGACAGCATGGCTCAGACTCCTGCCAGAGCTGTGTGGACAGGAATATAACATGCACTGGAGAAAGCTCTTTTATTTCCTTTTTTGTAAGCAGTCTGCTGCCTGGCCTGGACCAGGGGCTGGGAGAGAGTGGTCAGCAGCAGGCAAAGAGCTGACCTGACCCCTGCCTCTTCTGCTCTGGTTTCACGTGGCTTCACAGGAGGCAGGACAGGGCTCTGTGTTTGCAGGACACAGTGATCTTTTCAACCCAACACAGATGGCATCCATTACAATATTATCAACCAGCATTTGATTATTATGATTTCTCCTAATTTGACTTGACTAATCTTTTAATTTAGCTTCCACAGTGTGTACTGCCAATGCTTTCAATGTATGCTGAAATAATTTAGTTGAAGTAAATAAGTAAGTACAATACAATAGAGTTTATGGCACGCTATCCTCCTGGAAATAATTTCAACAGTAGTGAAGTATGGAATATCTGCAACTTGAAATATCTGTCCTTTAACCTGTATTTGCATAGCTTGAGATAAATATACAAATTTATTTTAAAATTAAACAGAGCTAAATACGGGGGTTTTTTTGCCTCCAATGTATAAATCTCTACTGGGAAATTAGAAGTTTATCAAACAGGTGTCAATGAATCAGATGCATCTAGGATCTTCCATCAACAGGTACCAAAGAGCTCACCAGCAATTTGGTTCAGAGCCTATAAATAACTCACCTGCTAGGAAAATAATTTGACTGGTATGTGTAAAGAAGTATAAATGCCATTCCAGAGTGAAGAATTTGGATAGGAATGAGTGCCCAAGAGGGCTGTTTGCAAGAGCAGGAGAGCAGAGAGCCTTTTGTCTGAGCAGAGACTAACAGAGTTTGAGTGGAAAGGAAAACAGGAAAACATATTATGAGATAGGAAAGGCTATTTAAGCAATCCAGTAACATTGGCGTGAGAACAAATGAGTTTGAGCTGGCCCTTAGTCTGGAAACTTAGAAAAGCCTCCCAGCAGTGGGAGGGAGGGCAAACTTGGCCAGTTTCTAAGATGGAAATTAAGTCTGTAACTGAGCATCTGATGTGGTCACCTGTGACAACAGGGCTCTGGGCTTTCTGATCTAGGGCAAGCAACCTCGGAGAGACCTCCCATGCAAGGAAGGATTTAAATGTAGGCTTTTTTCTGTGGGGGTGTATTTGCTAATGTTTAAGCTTCTGTAGCTTAAGCATGTTTTTAAAAATACATTTCATATGCATAGTTCAATTTTGCAGATGACTGACGCATGAGGCTTGCATATCTGGCCTTGTGACTGCCATGGACATCTGGTCCCGTGCAGGCTGTGTCTCTCCGTACTGCACCCATCCTGGGGGAAAAGCAGCAGCTGCACAGTGCCCCAGATCCAGCACAGCATGGCGTGGGTTTTGGACAACTCTACACTGAGCACAGGCAGGCTGGCTTGGCAGGGACCCATCCCAGGTCTCCTTGAGCTACTTGAAGCAGAGGTGTTATGCTGTCAGGGCAGAAAAGGCAAATACTACTGCAAAGAAGTATCCATCAGGCTAAGGGTATGACTGTCATACTTGCTGGTAGGACTTGACACGTCCTTTGATGAATTCTTAAAATAAATATTTAATAAGGGATTTTATAATCACAAGTAGCAAGCATGCTTTTAAAATGTTTGAAGGGAAACATGCTTGCATAAGAATGAATTGGAGGCCAAGACCTGGTAGCCATAGATGTTTATATCAAAGGCTGGGGATTTCCTCCTGCCTGTTTTCAGCATATACTGCAGTTGCTTGATTCAAGTCCATCTCCAAAGCTCCCTTGCTTCCTGTATAACACTTCCTTCCTTAGGAGCAAGTGCTTAAGATGGCTGAAGTCATTGCATTTATTAGTGATTCATGTAGTTGGAAGACGAGGGTTTCTTTTCCTCTGTTGAAAATATTTTTTGAAAAAAAGATCTTTTTTGCTACTGCTTTTGTTATTAATATTCACAGTCAGCCATTGCATTACAGTGCAGCAGCACAACACCTTATCTACACTACAACATTTTATCACCATCTTGGGTGCTTTTTAAACTGAAAATTACTGAGTAAGAGTGCTTAATTCAGTCTTAATTTTGCAAAGTTCAGAAAATTAATGGAGCTTGTATCTTCAGACAGCTGATTCTGGAATTTACAAACTGCTCTTTTGTGGTTCAAGAGTTCACCACCAAGTGTACAGGAACAAAGTGAAGATTCAGATTCCATACTATAGATTCTGGGTTAAAACTTGTGGACCTCATCTTCCTTTTCAAAGGGGAAAGTTGATTTGAATATTCCATCTTGAAGAAAATTTTAGGATGAGCCATTTGTTTTTGTTAAATTTGAACTGTGTTGATTGTCAGGTTAAAAGAAGAAAAGAAATGCAAGGAAGAACCTGACTGAAAATGGACTTTGGTACATGCCGGAAAGAAAAGTAAAAGCTTCAAGTTACACTGTTGTATGAGCAGCCTGCACATGCTTATCTGCCTGCGGGAGACATGACCGGGAGGGTGTGGTCTTTTAAACCTTAAATTGCTGAGGTTTATGCAATTCAGCTTTTCTGTACCTTCTGTCATGCCATAGGCCTCCCCATCTGACACGGGCACCAGCCGCTCTCTGCCTGCAGCTGCGGGGCTGAGGGCGAGCGCAGGCCCTGCCCGGCCTGGTGAACTTGCACCTACACCACTGTCAGCAGCGGATGAGACACTGCAAAGCCACACATGTGAGTGCAAAGACTTGTATCTTTTCTGGTGCTGTTTCTACTTTTCCCCTTGAGTAGGGCATGAGTTGTTCCAGAGGAGCACAGGTGGAAGAAAATGCTCTGGTAAACAAACCAGCCCAGTTTAGCGGCAGGGGGAGTGGGCCCGAACCTCAGCCTGCACACTCTGGAGTGCCACGCAGCCGGGCAGTGATAAATATCCACTGTGTCTGTCAGTGATTCAGCCTCCCTATAACCTAATGTAGGCATTATTTTCATAATCTAACAGAAAAGGGCATATAAAGTACCTGTAGGTTGCTGTGCTTCTTGGTATGGAGTGTTAAAATATGACTTCTGTATATACATGCTGGTATGCAAAAACACTACGTTTAGTTTATAACCTTTTTGTTAGCTAGATGTGTTTGGGTTTGCTTTCCCCATTTTTAAGAAGGTATATTCTTTTCAGTAATGTGTGTTGAAATCCACCTAATTATATGTAGAGAGGTGCCATTTTTACTGCAGGTGCTTTAGCCCACCACTTTATTAATCCTCTGGAAACCCATTTCTTCCCCTCCCCCAGGTTAAAACCCACAAAGTCTCACTGCAGCTGTAGGAGGTAAATTGAGGCTACATTCACTACTGCTGTAGCTTGCTGCTTCATTTTATGCATAAAACTGCAGCTGAGGTGAGGAAAGAAAGAGAACTTGGTTTAGTTTTTATCTTTAGCTCATGTTCTTCTCACTTACTTCAACTTACACTCAGTCCTTTACTCAAAACATCTTGTAATTCAGTACAGGTATATGCAGCAGCTGCAAACCTGTGAATATTTATGAATAGGCATAACTCCTTATAATTTCTTATAAGTTTTATTTCTATCTATAATACTGATAGCTCATGTGAAAATGTGTATATTCACAGTGCCAGCACAGAACTCAGAACAAGAATGAGGATACGTGGACATCCTCACTCACCAAAATGGATACTCAGAGTATTCAGTAGACAAGAGGTACAAGTACGTAAATCAGAAGGACCTGTTCACATGTTTAAACTTCTTAATGTTTTGGGCTGTTTGCAATGACTAGAGATGGACTGCTTGCATCAAGCTCTCAGCCACTTTTACATCTGCTAGGGAAAAACACAAAAACCAGAAAAGGTGCATATTAGACTTGTATGCCATGCTTTCCCATATTGCCTGATGACTAGGAAAGGGTTCCTTCAAGAGCAGGAAAAGCAAGACAACCTTAAGTGACTGTACTGGGCCCTATACAAGGTACTTTTTTTCCCACAGTCTTCTGTAAAAATGGAGCTCCCACCACTGTCCAAAATACTTTTCATTTGCTTATTCAGGTTCATGCAGAACAACATCAAATGAGCTCCATTACTTCATTGAAACAGCCAGTGTCTTTTATCTGCTAGTGTTGGAAAAGCACAAATGGTGATCTGCAAATAAAAGCCAGAATTCACTGTCAGGAATTTGGAAAGCTGCTGCTGTGTGAGGAGTTGTATCCTCAATACTTCCATCTACTTTGCTAAGACTAAAAATTCCTCTTAAGGAAGTAATCTGTTACTAATTTGCTATTTTATTCTTCCACCCCAAACCTCAGAGCCTATGTGTATTTTCCGAAGATATAAATTGAATCAATCTGGGAAAGTTTGTCTCATCATTATCTTATCCTTGCCCATTGAAAATAGTCTCCCACTGCTAATTTCTCTTACTTGTTTGTGGTCCTGTAGAAATGTCCTCCCCTTTCTTCACATGCGTTCTGCTTTTGGAAGGGTATTCCAAGCCCATGTGTTTGAACATTAACTGCATCAGGACTTCATTGTAGCACAGAGTTGGAAAGAGGAATGTTCCTGGCTCTGGGTTGTGATTGTCTATTAGAAGAGAAAATTGAATTGTCTTTTGGAAGAAGTTTGAAGGTGCTGGCATCTTCCCCTAGTGTAGCTTTTCTTTAGTAAAATGGGAATAAATCTTGCACGCAGGATGAGATGATAGATTAGCTTCATTTCACTGCAAACCAGGAAGTCAAACACCATTGTTTCCAGAAGGAAGGTAAATTAATACAGGCTTTCGAATGTAGAGAGTCTCCTCCAGGCTGGCTGCTGGAGGGAAGCAATCCAGTATTTCTGGAGATGTCAGCCCTGTCTGCAGGACTGGATGCTGCCCCCTGGCTCCTCTCACTATTGGGGCTGATGGAGGCCTGTGGCTGATTTGGATGGATTCTGTGGCCAGAGCCTTTTGAGGAGTTAATGAGATCCCTTTCTTGTTAGAACGGACAGACATGGGTGTCATGCAAGGCCACCTGACTTAACATTTGTTTGCAGTGCTTGTCCAGTCCTTTCACGGAAATTAGAAGCTGGGATGGACAAATATGCAGTTGATCTTTCAGTGCTTTCCCTAAAGGCTCAACCTGAATCTGTAAAAGCAATCATTACCTGAATCATGTGATACAAAGGGATTCAACACTGAAGACAAACTTTCACCTTCAATAAATATTCAGGGAACGGTTAGCTGGCAGCTCCTGTTGTGTACAACTGCTTCCCACCGTGTACTGTTCCCATCCCTCTGAGTAAAAATCAATTTCTCCTTTAACAAGGAGCTAAACACTCAAAATTCCCACCTGCCTAGCTGCTTCTGGCAACCCTCTCATTGGTCCGTCCTCCAGTTTCACTTTAATACACCCGCAACATTCTTACTGAAACAAAGAGTCTTAATAAAATAAATGATTTTTATGTGCCAGTAATTTCTTATTAAGGAATGCTTCCTATTTCTCTGTCTCAACTGATAATTTTTTCAGAAAATGGCTTGTTTGAAAGCAGATAAATTTTTATCTGATTTTGGATATAATTCCTGTCTACTTTTTCCATGTCTTTTGCCTAGTCTTTTGCTTTCCATGCTTACAGCTATATAGTATAGATACTGTTGAAATGCTGATGTTAATAAAGTATAGGTGATGCTATGATTTAATTTTATTGTCTACTACAAATCTGATTTTGTACTATACATTTAACAGTATCAGTTCTCACAGGATTTTAGAAGTAGAAACCAGTGCTGGAAAGTATAGCTTTGGCTTCTCATAGTTTCAGTCTGAGAACTCATCTAATCACAGTACTGCTATTTAAAAGAATATCACAGTTTAGATCCAGTCAAAAAGGGTCTGAGGCACTGAAATAACTATGACTTGTAGGAGGAATTACAAAGAATTAAAAAATCCCCTTGCCTGTTTGCACACAGCAGATCACGTCTGATCGTGAGAAAGGATGTAGGAAGCAGGACAGTTTGAGCATGTAATTCCTAATTGGTTTCTCATCACGGGACTAAATAGCACACAATTGCTCTTCACACCCACAGAACCGGTTCTGGAAGCAGATATTAATTCAGCCGCAGACTTAACTATCTTTCCCAAGCTGGTGTCACTCGCGTGTCCTGGCTGACAAAACCTTAGTAAGCCTCTTGTTGTTAAGGGGAATATTACAAGGCCATCAGCAAGGCATGCATATTAGTTAGCAATGGGCTTTGGGGGAGCTCCCACGAAGCCCCAATTAAAACAGTGATGAATCAAGTCCAGTGAGTAGTGCCATAGTCAGGGATGTTGCTTCCCAGAACTGTGCAAATGAAGGCAGAACCAGGCTCTACAGGATGTGTTTTGGTAGCTGAGGGCTTGGTCACTATAATAACCAAAATTTACTTGCTGAGACTTTTGTTGGGCAGGGATCTTAGTCATTATCCTGCTACAAAAAAAAGGTGCCCTGGAACAGAAACTATTGCACAGCCTCATCTAGAGAGAGCTGCTTCCAATTCTACTTTAATACTTCATGTTTACGTAGTCCTTTCCATTTTAAAGGGTGTTATAATCTCTGCTGCACCGCTCACTCCCAAATGAGCAACAGGGACTATCAGCGGATATAAATGGGCACTGTCAGCACTACTTCATAAAAGAGGTCTGTTCAAGAGCCAAAATATAACTTGTGATAGCCCCAGAAAACTGATAGTCAGACCACAGTAACTGGGCTGCTGGATTCAGCCCCTTCAGTGTGCAATGTCTCCCTCTTTCCAAGAGTGAATTTTTCTTAAATGTGAAATTTACCACTCAGCATTGCAAAAAATCTCTTAGCTCATCAAAATTTCTTCCCATTGCCCACTGAAATTTCCACTTAATGGCTGCATATTGTATGTTTGCCCATTTTTTTTGAAGGCTGGCACTGGGCTGTATCACTCCCCTAGGCTGCTGAAATTTACTAGCTGACTATCTTATGAGGGCTTGTGCCCTCCTTTTTCCAGGTTCCTGAATGGAACTGGGCCCCAGCAGCTATGACTCTGGAACTGACTGGCTGGGAATGCTTTCAGACTGTGCTATTTTAAACAGCAGAATGTCACTGTACTGTGCAGTTCTTCAGTAAGGACAGTTTTTTCTGGTTAGAATTTGTTTATTCAGTCATTTTTGCAGATCCAAGTAGCAGGAGGAGGAAAGAGTAAGATACAGACATAATTTAAGTTATAGACATTTATAGACCTATAATTTTAATTAGATATAATATATAATATTTAATAATATTTTCACTTTATTATGTTTAATGTAATAATAATAATATGTAAATCATAGTATGGGAGTTAGGTGCAACATAAGTAGATTTGAGATACAGATGACTAAATCCTTACTCCATTGAATTTGCTTAATTTTTCCTTTGAGTGCAATGGGCCAGAGGTTTTAACTCAAACATTTGCTTCTGTTGTTTAGACAAGTTACTCTTGGGAGCCAACCGCTGCAATTTGCTGCTGTCCCCCTGCAGGTACATGTCCATAAAGCAGAGGACAGAGTCCTAGAAGTCAGGAGTTTGTGAGGGTTGCCCACAGATGAGGTCTGAGAGTATCTCTGTGGTCACATTGCTGCACAAGAATTCTTGTGATGGAGTCTGGGCACTGGGCCCATGGCATGGGAGCAGCCAGCAACCCCTTCTCCTGTTCACCTAACCATGTAGGTGCTTCTAACCATGTGGGTTGCTTCCAAAAAAAGGTCCCCACAGGGTGTTGTGAGAACTCATTAAGTAGTTTGTCAAGTATTAAGAAACTCCTCCTGGATCAGAGAAGCAGTTGTAAAGGCACAGCACAATTAAAGCACAACTTACTTTATTATGCGTTATTAACAGAGTTATCCATCACATGTTCCATACTTTGTAGTTATTAAATGTTATCTCATGGTCACATGTGAGAAGATGCTGTGTGGTCTGAGGGTGGCAGGTACCATGGCCGTGGGAGGCAGGTTGAGGTAAGATTTCAGTGTCCTGAGGGGAAGAAGTCCTCCACATCTCTTCTGCACCCTCTTCACCAGCTCTTCCATCCCCTGGCACTAAGAGGGCAGAGAAGCAGCATCACCCACCTTCCCTGCTGACCCACTTGGGGCCCTGAGAGAGGATTGCAAAAACAGATTAAGATTTACTGTGAAGCTGTATTAAGATTTTCACAATCCCATGCAATTTACTCTGCTTATTGTATTGTTATTTTGAAGTTAAGTAGGACAGGCCTGCACAGAGAACACATGGTCCGCAGTCCTCATCACAGAGACACAACAGACACACCTGCAGAAAGGACCAGGGGTGCTCTCCTTCATGCAGTTCGCATGGACTGCTCTACCTGTTCCTGGTTTACCAGCATCTTAGAAGGCAGCTAGGGCACGTGGTTGTCCTGCTCAAATGGCTAAAAACAAGCTTGTGGAATTTGTGAGGCTGCCAGTCTTGCCGAAGTCAGATGGAGCAATCAGCCAAATCGGAGTGGAAGCGCACCTTTTGTTACATAACTAGGCATGCAATTTTATAATTTAGTATGTGAAATGCCGATGGCATTTATTATGTCAATTAGGATGAGCATATGTTTAGGAAGCCCTTGAGAAGTCAATCATAATTGCTCACATAGCTTTGCTTGGACCACATGATTGACTTCCTTTGAGCAGGTAGACCGTGTGCCTTTGGGAAGCAGTTACCCACAGCCTGCCCATTTTGCTATAACTCATCTTTGCACCTGGAGTCTGAGCTTGTCGTTCTGGCATAAGCTCTTGGTCCAAGTTTGGGTTTACTGAGCTTTGAAAAAAAGCAAGAAACAGAAGTTACTACCTTAACCATCACAGTATTGACAGCTAGAGACATGCAAGCAACAAGTCTTCTCAGAAGTACTACTTTCTACTGAGGTGAGTTCATTCCTAGGACATGTTCCTTGTAGTAAGGAATACTTAACCTGCCAGATATGTACTGTCTTATTCAGATCTTCTCTTCGCTCAGATCTTGTCCAGCTGTTCCTAATATTGTCAGTGCTTCTGGGTTGATTTTTTTTCATTTTAACATGCTGAGTAAAGTTTTGTATCCATGAAATCATCAGAAAGAGCAATCCAGGTTTGTGTGGGTGTGTGAGAGACAGACAGACAAAAAAGCAGAATGTATTTTCATACATTCTTAACAGATATTTCAGCTACATAATTCCACAACAAAAAAATTTTCCAACATTGGTTTATTCTGTAAATTCCAGCATGAGCCACAGAGAAAATAATTTTTTTCAAAGTGTCTGGTTCTGGTTTTAGAAGTTATTTTGTGTGCAGGCACAGTATGACATTGCTGTTAGATCTCACAGCTTGAGCTACAACTTAAAAAGTCGGGGTTATTCACCTACTGTACTGTACCATTGGATTTTTCTATTCAGTTGGAAATGGCTTTCATCACTAAAAGCTCTGCAAAGTACTTTGATTGTTATAAGCTCTGAGAAGGACTTTTTGACTGAGAAAAACTTTGAAAAACCAGCTGTCTTAAAACTGGGGCCAGGCAGAGGAGAGGTTTTGGAGCTCCTTTTTGTTGTCTCAGAGACATTCTGTACTGATGTCCTGGACTTTTAAGTATAATTTTTTTCCTCTAAGAGCCAGTTCTAACAGTCTTTCCTGTAATCTTAAAAGTCAAACTGAATTCTTACCTGCTAAATTGATATCTCTGGGACCCCCAGCTCTCCTCCAGCTACTGGCTTTTTATGTGGAGGTATTCGTCTTGCCTCTGCCCATAACAAATCTTCATTTAATTACACATCAGGCAGAAAGAAAATGTTGTGATTCTTCTTTAGTCAGAATAGATTTAAAAATAAGTGGAAAGGGGAAAAAAAGATAGAATTAGATATACATAGGAGGAATTCTGGTCAAAAGGCATGATGATAAGATTTTGGGCACCACAGTGTTTTATAACCTTAATTCGAACAAAGTTTCAAGTCTAGGCAAACTGACTCACCCTTTGACCTTCAGTGCAGCAATGCCAAGATTGGTGCAACTTATTACATGATATTTTATAGCCAGGTCTTTGAAATGTGAATCACTGTCTTTTTTAATTTAAAATACTGTCTAATACATACTATTGGAGTATGTGTCACTCTATAATGTTTTCCACAACTGTTGTGTAGTACCACCTTGAACAGTAAAGTCAGTGTAATCTATAAAAAGCTTCAGTTGGAGGAAAGCAGTTGGTACAAACCATGGTAAGGGGAAACCTGGGAGACGGTTACCAGGGAAGAAAGTCTGATGAAAAACAGTAAGTTAAAACAGTTAAAATTTTGCTAATGGCAAATAGTTTTCTAAAACCATTCAACTTGATACTTCATTATAAAATGCAATATGAAATAAGTGGCGTGATCTTGCAACCCAGATTCTGGCAGGAGCAGTAAGGTCACAGCTCACTCTGCATAACCAGAGGGCTTTGTGCTTTTGCTTGAGAGGGTGAAGGAGGACCTCTGTTCCTTCCTAGCCCTGATGCACTCTTCTCCCCGGTGGGGGTGAGCCACTAGATGGGGACAGTGCCCACATCTCCTAACCTGCCCACATCTAGCCACTGGCAGCTGGGCTGAGGCTTCATTAGAGAGCTAATTCTCTAATTGTGAAAGCTGTCGAGCCTCCTAGCAATTTGATTTGGGTATTTTTTAACATGAGCAGGCAAGATGGCAGTCTCTAAGCCCTCAGCAAAGAAGCTGAGTATCAAGTAAGGCAGGTATTGGTTGCAGCATGCTCACAGCTAGTGTGGTGAAAGGAAGGCCAGGTAAAAGCATCTCTGAAAAAATAAGGAGCTTCCAACCTTACTTGGCAGCTGGCAATGCTGCTGTGGCAGAAAGGTTTCCTTACGTGCCTTCAGTCTGGCCCCTTAGGCCTTACCGTGCCTTGCTGACCCACATAAATGGATGGCTGTGGCTCACTCAGAGATGTGCATTCGTAGGAGATAACAACCCATGCTGGGACTGGGGGAAGGATGCAGAATGACTTTGCTATCACAGTTTAGCTAAGAAGAGCACAACAGATCTGTTGGTAGTACCTCCATCTTTTATAGTGTTGTACAGCAGAGAAACAGGGTATGAAAAGGCATCTGTTTTAATCAGCATATACAGGATTTGTTATACACATCCTTAGAGTGTATAACTTAGAGTCCAAAAATAAAACAGGAGCATTAAAAAACTGTGTCACTTAAACACAGGGAGAAAACCAAGCTAAACCAAACCCAAAACTAGAATTTGTCAATCTTACTGTAGTATTTAGAATCCATTTTCTTTACACATGCTGGCCGCCTTTACCATTGACTGAGGATTTCATTACCACCAAGCCATAGAACTTCAGAGCTACTGTAGCTAAATTCCTCTAACTGTTCTGCAGCTCACCCATTTTGCTCTTCTGTTTTCCAGTGACGCCTGCTCACTGGCTTATCTTTCATCATTTGTGATTTAAGTCAGTAGCCGTCTCTTCAGGCTCCATGTCACGGTTTCTCTGGCCTTTAGGCATCTGGTTTTTTCTTTCTGTGATAGCCACTTCCTCAATATCTTTCATCACTTATTTGTTTTTCTTTTAGCCTTTGTTACTCACTTTTGCTACCTGAAGTTTCTTCCGTTTCATGTCATGCTACTTCTAAGTGCAGTCTCCTGATCTGCTGGGTTAATATTTGATGGTGGCTGGGCAGAGGCAGTGGGGTTCTGCCGCTCTGCTTGGCAAACCCTCCCCTTGCTAGAGTTCTGCCAGTGTAAGTGTGGTGGTAAGTCAGTATTTAAGCTTAAGATTGATTAAATGCTTCATTGGGATGGGACAGCTATGGGCTTGTTATTGCAAGGAGATGAAAGACATTCTCTGTACCTACTCTTCATGTTTACTGTCCAGGCTTTTTGCAGCGTTTGTTCTGTTATTCTCTTAAATGCTTCTGGTAGCTGCTAATTCCTAAGCAGTGAAGACCAGTAAGTTGAAAACTCCTTCAAATCAGTGCTGCCTGTTGGGTAACTTTTTTAAAAATGTGGTTGTCACTGTGGTCACAGTCCTGGGATTATTTAATGTCCTGATGTGACCATTGTTACTACAGCTTGTGGCTGAAAATTTGACAATATGGATATGCAGATAACAATGTTCCTCCTTCATCATTTGTACTGTATTCATGTGCTTCAGGTCTCTGCCTTGGCCTAAAGCTTAGTTCACCGCAGTGTCACAACACTGTGACATTCTTACAAAGCAGTACTTGATTTTCTTTATCCAATCTGTGCTGTAAATCTAGGACCTGAGTTGTTGAAAACTTCGTGCACAGCAGGGAAGTAGCAAATTCTGGTGATGTCTGCTTTGGCATGGCACCACTACCTCCTCTAAAAGCTTCTCCTGCCAATCATCCTTGCAAGAACCAGTCTCTGTCAATATGGCTCTGACTATAAGAAGCATGAGACTGCCAAGGTGACTTCCGTGCTTCACTGAGGCTGCCAGTGGTGGTTGACACCAACTCAAATGTAGCATTCCTCTCTCTTCCCGCAAGGACAGGGCTTGAAGAATAGAAGTTCAGCCAGGAAATAATTACCTTTTTTTAATTTCACTATGGTTTACCATCTACCTGTGCAGGTTTTCTTGCTCATAGTGTATTTTTGGTTTTTATTCATAGGTAATAGAAGAAGTAGAAATATGCTCAATCAATAGATCAAATTTAAATCCCTTTTCCCCTCTCTTATACAATGTTCAAAAGGAATCAAGACTTTAAGCTTCCTAAAAGGATGTGATACTAATTATGTAGCTATTATGGCAGCATATAAATGTTATAAATACAAATGACTGCAAACATTGCAAAGAACATCTACCTCTGACTGAATCTGTGCAACAACTCCATCACATGCTCTCCATGCTAACTCTTTTGGTGATATAATCACTTCCCAAAGATGGCAATCATTCCATTGTTTGATATGTCCAGCAGTTTATGAAGGTTCATGGGTGAATGAGGACCAGGTTAGCTAGAAGGGGCTGAGATTTTTTTTTTCCAGAATTTATATTATTATGTAATCAAAATTTTCTAAATAATAGAGGCTATAGGACTTGAATTAGCTTCTCCTAAAAATTCAGTGTCTGTTACTAATAAATGTGGACAGTTTTGTTTCCCTGTGCTGTAGCAAGTATTTGTAATTTATGTAAACCTCGTAAAATTCAGGTACAGCTCCACACACCTGCCCTTTTCCACTAGCAGCAGTGCATTATTAGTATGTCAGATTCATAAAGAGTATCTGTAACGTGGCCAGGACAGTCAGACTTTACCTCCTCTGGGGCTTCTCTCATTGTTTTTGCTGCAGCAGAACATGGCCTTAGGGCAGTGATGCCTCTCTTTCTCTGTTGTCATTGCAAAAATAATTGCAGTTGCTTTGGAGCTGTAGTACCATTTCCAGCTGTACCTAATTTGTATCAGGGGACTTGATGTGTTGGACATGTGGAAGTGGAGAAGAGGTACTTTCAGGGTTAGGGCACGAGGTTGGGAAGGGGTGGCTCAGATGCCCATGTTCCTGTTCCTGAGAGCTGCTCTATCCTCAGAGCAGGGCTTTGGCTTTGGCTTTCAGCAGGTTTGCTGATAGGAGCTGTGTGTTGGGTCTCCTGCCAGAAAGAAGCAAGAATTTCTGTCCTCAAGAACATCCATAAGGTGATAAAATGTTGGGGTTGGCTGTATTTTGCTGTGTGGTGCATGGGAAGAGCACCCACATGGATGTGCCTGTGTGTGGTGGTACAAGAGGATGTGGCAGGGGAGTGGGGAAACAGCATGATATTACCCACATCCCTGGTTGCCCCAGGTATCCTGAAAATGTAGGAGAAAACAAAGTTTATAACACAGTGCTATTTTTTACATGCTTTATTGGTTCCTAATTCATTTTATGTCTATTTTTAAAACCACAATCATGCAAGTTCCCAAGCCATGTGTTGCCATTTTTGCAAGCAGTCCTATTGACTTGAGATGAGCTCCCTCCATGAGTGAGGGATGCAGAGAGCAGCTGAACACTCGCTCACAGCCACGCCACTTCATCAAGACGTTATCCAAGGGCTTCCTGCAAGAGCCACCCACAGTGCCCAAATATTCCCCACCTCAGCCTCTGATAATTTTTTATCTTGTTTCCTTTTGCTGTGTGTCACCTTAGTAGAACGAAATAATAATTCCTATATTAAAATAACAGGTGAAGTTGCTCCCTGCACTATGGAGAGATGTTTGTTTCATCACAAAGAGCTTTTCATAAAGCTCTGGAGAATATTTTTACAAAAGGAAACATTTGACCCAGTATAGCGTATTTTAAATATTTGAAAGTGTTCTAACAGGCAATGATTTTAATTCCACTGAAGCTACTGCTAATCAGGAGACAGAGCTTATGCAGAACTCTCTCTTGCAAGCAAAAACAGGCACTTAGCATAATTGCTTCATAAGAATAGGATCTAGCAAAGCATGGAAGAGAATGTTTGACATTTAAACATCTGGTTAGAATTAGTGGGGCTATTATTTTACGTTCATGTCAGAAAATCCCTGCCATGTTAAAGTTTAATTTCTCAGGTTTCGAGCCTGTGAGCTTTGCATAAAAATAAAGGTTTATTTATATGAAAATATGCTCTGTCATAGTCAGGTTTTTTTATTATTCTTTCCCTCATTTGCCCTCAGATATGGGTGTCTGAGGCTGACACATTGTCTCAGCAAATTAAGTCAAGCTGGAAGCAAGGGTACAGTGTTATGGCAAAGCAGCAAATAAGATTTACATTTTCAAGTAAGAGCAGTAATTAGGCCATTGCATATTTTATATCTTCATGTTTATTTTCAAAGTGTTGTATCAAAATAAGCACAGAAGTAATGAGACATAAGTGCTCCAATGAGCAGTTGGGGTTCATCAAGAAAAAATTACAAATTGCTCTTTGGTATTGCTGCCACACACAGAGTTTATGTCTTTAAAATACCAGCAGGCAGGTGTTCTGGCCAGAGCTAATTGGGTTTGTAGTTAGGGACATACTGGGTTTCTGTATTACAAATTATGAAGGGAATGGGCCTCTTTTTGAGCAATACACTACTTAGCATTGTGTTGTGGACTTCGGTTTAGTATGTGAGGTGTTTGGTGCTTTGTGGAGCAAATGAAGTTTTGAACTTACTATGTTGGTGCAGATGGTTGTAACTGCTTGACTTCAGGCAGGCAGGGGTCCAAGTCCCTTGCTGCTGTGGTATGAGAAGGGTCTACAGGGTCCCAAGCTCTAAATTCTTATGACCCAAATTATCCTGCCTCTGGCTACACATTCAGGGTTTGTACGCTCATGTGCATTAGGTGAAGCTGCTGCTCTCCTTTGCTGTGCTGAGCAGGCAGCTTGGCCCCCAGCCTTTATTCTTACCTGTATTTCTGCACACAATCTTGCAGTGTTTGCCCACACACAATGCTGCTTTTCTGGCAGAAGTAATGTGGCCGCAAAATCACCTGACTGGAACTGCAATTATGTGCTAATTTAAGGGTTTCAACCATTAAATGCCTGTAATATTTCTCCCTATCTTGATATCTTTCTTTACAATGAGAGTAACTGTATAAATTGAGCTAGGTTTAAGAGAAAATAAGTCCCTGAAGTTGCTCTTCTTTACCCTCCCATCCCAAAGGCACAATTCTGTCCTAATACCTTCTCTAGTATTTCATATCCAGATACATACCGCAAGTAAGGCAAGAAAACACAACCCAGAACATAATCCTTCGGCTTTCCTCCCCACAGATCTGATGACACACAAGCCTTGCTACAGCTCTCACAAATAGAAAACAGGTTGGGTATTTCCACCTGCCCCCTTTTGAATTGCATCAATTCTGATTATGAGCCAGAAAGAAGAAGAAATGGAGGAAATCTCCCCACCACTCTGTGTCACCTGCGGCCAAGCGCATTTACCGGAAGAAAACCATTTGTACAGCTACACCGAAGAAGTAGATGATGATCTGATATGCCACATTTGCCTGCAACCTTTGCTTCAGCCATTAGACACACTCTGTGGTCACACCTTCTGCACAGCCTGCCTTACGAACTTCCTTGTGGAAAAAGATTTCTGCCCCATGGACCGCAAGCTTGTGATTCTCCAGACGTGCAGGAAGTCCAGCATACTAGTGAATAACCTCCTGGACAAGCTAATGGTTAGCTGCCCTTTCACAGAACACTGCTCAGAGGTCGTGCAACGGGGTCACCTCGAACAGCATTTCCAAACCCAGTAAGTTGTTGCTGAGAGACCGTTTTTCACTCTATTTTTGAGTAGAAGAAAAATACCTTCAATTAATACTGATCAAAATAGACAGTTAACATAAAGAAAGGGTTGTTGATTTCACTCCAAATGAACACCTACAGTATCGTTAATTTAGAGCTGAATTTAGTCCATTTATAGTCCAAGAAAGACTGTATCTTAGTCTTTTTTTAGAATCAAATGCATGTAATGTACTTCATGCTATCGTTAGCAGTTCTGGGTGAATACCTTGTGGTTAGCTGCACAATGACAGTGTGTATGTAGTCCAAAGAGATCTGTGAGTTTTGGGAAGCTGAGCTATTATAAATGTTTTAATAGCACATTAAGGGTTTTATAATTGCCCTTTCTTCAAACCTTTTTGAATCACAAATGACCTATATGAGAAGTAGAGCAGAAAATATTCCGGTTTGGTATTGGTCTTTGGACCTGAGAGCTCCTTTCTTCCAGGTGAGCACTTACCCAGGGCACCATGGGGCTCACAGAGAGATAGTCTGGAAGAGCACCCTGGCTGGACTCCCCCTCTAGGTTTATCTCTCCTGGGAGCCAGGACACCCTCCATCCTGCCTCTGGGAGAGACCCATCCAGGGAGCAGTTTGGTTTCTCTTCAAGGAGAGAACTAAATGGTTCTCTGCTTTGCAGGGTAAAAGCATGTGCTGATGCTTTTGTCTTCCATGTTCTATCTTTTGTAAAAAAAAAGGCAGAAGGATAAAAAAGTACATTCAGGGCTGAGATTTCTGACAGCAGACAAACACTTTGGCATATTCTGCCATAATAGCACCTCAGGCCTAAGGAGAGATGGGGTCTAAGATATGCCCTTTTCTGTGAACTGTATCCATTGCCCAGTGAAATTATTACCCCTGAAGTTTGAAGGTGTAAATTGTGCTGCTAGGTGTGTACATCTGCATGTGCAATGTGAAGGAAGCCTTGAGCAACCAGCACAGGGCTCCAGATTGCTGCTGGGCACACATTCCTGCACAGACATGGCAGTATTGAGGGTCAGAGCAACACTGGTGAGCCAGAGAGTGAAGGTATGTTCACATACTGCACACTTCAGAGCCTGGGAGCCCACAACTGGAGATGGCTCTGCAGCCTGCCATTCAAATATGTCCCCATTTGCACTGGAGACCTCATTTCCTGAAGGACCTGATTCTCACTAGGAATTTATTCACTTGAAGATATTTACTGAAGTTGTGGTGTCCTAACCAACCAAAAATGTGACCACTTTGCATTACTAAAACAAATTAAAAAAACCTTAGCAATGGGTTTATTGATCCCTTGCAAAGGTCATGAGACCACTTTTCACATGCAGGAGGCTTGGTGTTAGTGGATTTGGGTGACCTTGTCTCCCCATTTCTGGACCTGGCTTCCCCTGTGAGGGTGCTGCTGGCTCATGGTGTAAGAGGCAGTGGCAGTAGGTCCCAGCCCAGGCTAGCAGTGCTCTGCAAGTTTCACTGTGTGCTGCTAAGGGGACAAAATAGCAAAGTTACTCATTATTATTTGTCTTAGGCCAGTACTTCTCTGACACACCTCAAATGCTAATTTCCATAGTAATGCAGGTAAGGGGACTGTCAGTCTTCTGTGAGCTGTTGTCACTGAAATTATGTTTCTCTACAGATTCCAATCACAAAATCTTGAACTCCTAATGCAAATGCCGTTTTCCTTTGCTATACATATAGCTGAATTTAGACCTTCCTGTTTGTCTTCATTTTTTTTTGACATCATGATGTGGCCATAAAATTAGCAGGACACCCACTCCCAATTCACCCCCAATGTTCAATAAATAAGTAAATTGAAATATTGTTTATTACATGGAAGCCACACCGCTAGCACAGCTCCTGATTTCTAGTGTCAATTTTCGTATGTGGATGTGTGCAAGTCACTCCAGCATCTTAGTTTCTCCTCCTTAAGGTGGTAGTAAAAGTACGCTTCATTACATACCTTACACAAGTGCAGTGCTATAAAGCATGATTTGGTCCTGTAAAAGCCTGGCAGGTTTTATTCTTGCATTTACTGTTGAATGTCAATGGCCACCTGGATCTTCCCCTCAGGATCTTCAAGATCCTGTGCTTCTGGCTTGTTTGGCCTGAGCCCAAGCAGAGATAGAAAGAATTGTCTCAGTAACATGTTCCCCCAGTCTCTTGCTGCTCCCTCTTCCCTGTGTCAGGTTGCCTGTACCAGGTCCCAGCTTTGCAAATCCCAGGAGCAGAAGACTGGAGAGATGGAGCAGGGGTCTTCCTTCCCCGACCGCTAAAGCCTCTAAGGTAGTGCAGCACAAAGCATTGCTACGTAGGCTGGACGTTTGCTTCTTTGCTACTCATGACATGGATTTTCCTTCCTCAGAATGTTTGGGAGGGCTGAGTTACCGTAAGGCCAAAGGGCAGAGACAGGAGAATAGGAAACCACAGGGAACTTCTGCTGTTGGGGGCTTGAGTTTTACAGGGAGTAGGTAGTGCAACCTCACTAGTATTCCCACATGAGAGAAGAAATAGGAGGGAACATTCTGAGTGATCCCTAAAGGTGGAGATCTGCATCCTTGTACTTGCAGATACTGCCCAGTACCTTTATTTTTTCTAAGCACAGCATTAATTATTGCCTAAGGTATCTTCTGCCTCTGCCTAATTTAATTCTCAGAAATGCAAAAACCTCTCTTGCCATCCCATCTCCAGTTAATGACATAGAGAAGGACATTGTGCTCTGTCATGCCCAGGGACAGATTGAGCAGACTGGGCTGATGCTATTCTCTTTAACTCTGGTGAATCAATAGAGGGGAGAGGAAATGTGTGACTTTGTTAATAAAACAAATACAATCATAATCATAAATATTTGGTGCCTGCAGTGAGAACAGTTCAGAACCCATCTGAAATCTCAACAGAACATTTTTGTGTTCTCAGTGAATAAATTAAAGTAGACTCTGCTAGGGTCACCAAGGTGGTCAGCAGTCCTCACATTTCTTGCATGATTTGGGATCAGGGTAGTTCTGGTTCTCAGACAGAAGACAAAAGTTTGCCCTGATCAGGGATGAGGTCACTGACGGGACAAGGTGAGCTTGCTGTTTTATGCTTTGTAATTGATGAGAGAACTTTATCGGTTTTTTTTAAACACCGGTTACCATGGAGCAGTCCATTGAAAGCATCCTTATTTAAAATGTTTGCTCTTGCATCCTTTAAAAAAAAAAAAAAAAAAAAAAAAAAGAGGGAAGAGACATGTCCTTGGATTATTACATGATTTATGTTTGTACAAAAACATCTGACTGGATTTGGGGAATTCAGACTGAGATGCAAAAAGCCAGCAGTTGGCTGTGATCTTTTGCAGCATTTTACTTTAAAAAGGTGTGGTCTTCTGATATCGCCTGCTACAAAACTCCACGGGGGGCATTTTTTCCCCCCTTGTCAGACAGCTACACCCTTCCGTGATGCAGTTTAGCTCGTAACCCATCTGCTTGTGGGCAGTGATGTAAACATACCAGCTGCCTCTGAAGAACCACTCCGAATCCTGCAGGAGGCAGGTCTCTTCCCCGAGCATCGCTCTCCTCTGCAGCATAAGTCACTGTCTCGCCAACCACGCTGTGCTGTCCCTAAACCCTCACATCTACCCATCTGAGAGTCAGATCGAGTAATCCTCTTACAGGTCAATGATTTTTGCAGTGTAGCTTCGTTTAAGGGATTTAAGCTCGATTCAAAATGTGCTACCATTGCGTTGAAATGGAAAGGCTTGCTTAGAAGGGGCTTGGCTGGCACGAAAGCTTCTCGTTGTGTGTCCCACCAGCACAGAGAGACGGTGGGAAGGAGGAAACCTAGCAGCAGTGCCAGCACTGCACTGAAAATGAAGGCTCTCCTGTTACTGGTCCTACCTTGGCTAAGTCCTGCAAACTACATAGACAATGTGGGCAACCTGCACTTCTTGTACTCCGAGCTGTGAGTACGCACAGTCGCGCCAGCGTCGTGCTCTCTGTCTGTCTGTCTCACCGAGTGGCGGGAAGGGGCTCACCATGAGCGTTTTGGGGGGTCTGTCTGCCTGTGTGTCTGTGCCTGTGCATACGTGCAAAGAAAATCCTGCAACGTCTTGCCAACAGCTTCACACCGTGCTGCTTCCCATCCGGAGGGCTAATAATAGCAGTACATCCCCATTGCTTTCTGCTTTGGAAGCAGCTGAGACATACTGAGTGAAGCTGCTTTTTTCCTTATCAACTTGCTTTTCTGTGCCGATGTTTTAGGTGTTTGTTGGTCTGGGGCTTTTTTTCCATTTCCGAATCTGTGTTTTTTCTTTATTTCACATAAATAGCCTTGCAAGGAGCTGAGTATAGGGGAGGGCATCAGGATAGACACCCCCAGTAGAGCACTCTCTATGTGTACATGCATAATGTTCTGTGTGTAAAGCTGCATGCCTGTAGCAAAATGCTGAGAAGCCTTTCACCAGAAATAATTCACTTGAGACAGAAGAGAAATTTCCCGTATTTCTGTTTTTGCCCACAGCAGAATGTTATTTTCTCTGTAAAGCAAATTTAAGTGTAGCAATCCATTCATATATCTTCATGTTTAAAAAAACCCCACCTTCAACAACCCCATAGCTGATCCTTCCAACCCATAAAACAAATATTCTATGGTATTATCTGTAAATGTTACTACTTTAATTTATGCTTGAACGTTGTACTAATTAGTGGAGCCTTTATGACTAGAAATAGATATTTGTTTCAGTATGTTCTCATTAATTATGTGTTATTTATATTTTAACAAATTCTAAACTTTCAAAATCTTTATTGAGATAATTAATGAAATGTCTAATTCTGCTCAAAAATGAAAAATGACTGTATTATGTCTACAGTCAGAATGTTTGGGTAACAGTTGTGATTAGTACCAAAGAGACTAATTTGCAAATGATTTTGTCTCTACTCCCAGACAAAAATAGAAGTGTTTTACAGAAGCACAAAGTCCCCTTTTGAAATTCTTGTGTGATATGCATGGCAACTATTAATAATTTAGTCACACTGCGTACAACAGCTCAGGATTTCTGTGTATCAGAGGTGGTTTTAAACATTAAAAAAAAGCTAGTGTTGAGGGTTGCAGCTATATCCTCATTTTAATTTACAGGCATTTTGTTTAAGAATGTTAGTTTAAAAAAATCATCACAACAACCAAACAAAAAACAGTTAAGCCAAGCAGGCTACAGGAGCAATCAAGCTCAAAACAGGGCAGATGAGCACTTATAATGGAAACAATGGCATCTGGGACATCTAGTTTCCAGGAAAACAAACCAATGAGATTAATCAGAGCACAGGCGCAGATGCAGCCTACTTGCTTTTCTTGGGGAATTCAGGTTCACTGATTCTCCCAGGATAAAAAGCTATGATGTACGGTAACTATTCATCTCTTATTTACTTAGCCTTCTAACCCACAGAGATGGTAGTCGTGCTGGATGTTGGCAGTTGTTCTTAATGGAGTGGGTGTGGACTGGGGCTTGGACGTGCATCTTCAGTTGTCAGCAATGGGAGGTGCACGTCCCCTCTCCAGTGCCCAGCCCTGGATGCTATCTGGCATCCTGCTGCCGGGAGCCAGTGCTCAGGATCTTCCACGCCATGCCAACTCCCACCAGGGCAATAGGAAGTGGGATTTACTGGGGCTGACACAATCCAAAAGGGCACCAGGCAGTTTGACCTCCTTTCAGGAATTTCTCCTTCTCCTTCACATATACGTAGTGCCTCTGGCTGCTGCTGGATGCTGCACAAGGTATTGACATACTTATCTGTGGGATGGATTCAAGGTCCTTTCTAATAACAGCAGATTAAAGAAAAAGAGAAATACTCTTTTCAGTTCTGTTTAATCAGTTTATACCACTGTTATGACCTACAGGTTGTTGCTTCAGTTGCATGGGCATTTGGATGTTTCTAATGCAAAGTTTTGTGAGTGGAACTGCATAGCCACTGGTGTTCAGGACAGCCTGAGACCCAGGAGCACAGGTTAAGTGCCACAGAACTTTTGTACCCCAAACAAGCAGCTTTGTAAATCTTTCCCCACAGTCAGCTGAAGAGTCCCTGCTGTGTGCAGTGTGTCTGATGGTTTGCACCATGGCTCAAAACTAGACCGTAGTACGCAGAAAGTATTTTTTTCATTATCACACTATCTTTGGTTGCTAGCCAGTACAAATACTGGCCTCAGTCAGGACTCATTATTTCCTTGGCTGTCAGCCACCAGAGGTACCAGTTGAGGAAGAAGCGGGGGATGATGGGTTTGCTGGTGACACGGAAGGGGCTGGAGGACAGTGGGGGATGCAGTTACCATCACTGGTGCGGGCACAAGAGGAAGAATAAGTGCTCTGGGATTCACACTGCCCTCCCTCTCACAAAATCCCTCTCTTCCCTTCTACCCTGTTCAAAGGTTATGTTATTTGTATTGCATTGTTGAGGTTTGCTTTAGTTCCAGGGCATTTTTGTTCCTAAATGTGGAACGGGCAGCTTGGGGAATAGGGATTACAGTACAGCACAAAACCCATCTGGAGAGGCAGGCTCTGGAATCCAGCTAAGAAATAAAGAGATTTTAGGAGATTTGAAGAGGAGAAATGAAGTTGGGGAAAGGCTGTTCCAGACCTTTGCACTGCAGCTGGGTGCCACACAGGTAGGAAAGAGAGGTATGTGGATGTGTTGTAGTGGCACTTTATGGGATTGATGTTGGGTGCCACTATTTTTAGTTTTCTATTAGTAGTCTGATAATTACAGGCATTCCCAGGAAGCAAATGCACATCCCCTGATGTTGTCACCTGCACTAAAACCACTTCCCTGGCCATTGTCAGTTGTCTCTCCCTTAGGAAAGATCTCCACACAGGTGTTGTTCTTGTCCTTGGTCTTTGCCAAATCATGAAGAGCAGAGTGTGGTAAGCCCGGGTTCTCCCTCTTGAGGAGAAGCCCATGGAATCATCTAACAAAAGAATAAGAGAAACCTGTGAGGTCTACTTTGAGAAATCTCTTGGAGACAGTGGGATGTAGCCACACCAGCCCAATGTCTCTCACCTTTGTAAGGGTCTACATGGGTGTTGAGGAGACTGTACCCCATGGTCCGTACCTTCTCCTTTATATCCCCATAAAGGGCTTTGAAAGTCATCTGCCCTCTTTCTTTCTTATTTAAGATATCTTCAGAAAGGAAATACTTGCCCAAGCGTTGTTTTGAGTTGGGGTATGTTATTCCCTCTGGTTAAAAACATGGCATGTGGATGGAGAGGCAGCCTGTGGTCACTGTATGAGGCTTTCCAAAGTATGAGGACCTGGTGGCACTGCTCATACCATTGCTATCCCTCTCACTTCACAGGAGGACCTGTGCAGCAAGATATTTCTCAATAGGAGGATTTTCTGCACCGTGAGCTCAAAGAGCCACTTAGAAATAAAATTGAGGGGAAGGAGGTTGAAAGACTAGGCAGTGAATGACCTCAACTTGTCCCCCTAAGGACATGAATCACATGAAAGTGTGGGGTGGTTTCCAACCTAATCCCAATTCAGTACATGGCCATGCTGACTGAGCGAGTGCCCGGGATGGGGCTGGGCATCGCGTGTGCTCAGTACAGGTCAGACACTGGGGAGTCCTTGGCAGCCACTCTTGCTGGCACTGTTTCCCTCAAAGGATTAAACAGTTCCGGGCCTTGGTCCCTGCTGGTAATACATCAGCTAGGTCTACCCCACTAATCTGAATCAAGCCATTGTTTTTTAAAATCTATTGTTTGTTAGAGGGAAATGCACTATCTACTCCCACATGTGAAAAAAGTACTTTTTTTTTTTAACCCTCTTGAGTTTTACATGAAACGCTCAAAGGAATTTCACGAAATTAACTGGATCGAGTTTCCTTGTATAACTGTTATATGATAATTACTCTTTTAAATCTCAAAACAGCGCTTTGGACTGGAATAACCAGTAAAATTTAGTTTCTCTGTTCATTCAATTCAACAAGAGATGCAGATGCCAGCTGTCTTCCAGTGCCATTGAGCACATCCTTTTTGCAGTAAAAACAATGAAGTGCACCCTCCGAGCCCTCTTACAGCCCTGAGCTTAACTGTGCGGCCAACTTCTTCAATTTCTGTTCAGCTCAGCGGGGAAACTTGTATCTGGCTTCAGGTCTGTCCCTGTGAAATTAGCCACACAGAGGCTGGGGAGCACAGGACATGCATTACTCATGACAAAATTGATAAGCCTCGAGCACCTTTTAGGCTTATGTGTTAGTCCACTGCAAAAGCCACGTGTTGGCCTCCTTACTCTGTGCAAAGCTGTGTTTATGGAAATCTGTGTCAGAGCTAAACTGTGAGGTTCATTAAAGCTGAAAGTGCTGGAAAGCAAGGCTTGAATGGAAATAGTCTTGAATGAAAATATACATGAAATATTTAGGATATCTGCATTAAATAGCCAGGACAAAGCATACTGAGATAAAATTCAGAGGGTCTTCTCCAGGATGTTAAAATTGGATGTCTCTCAGAAAACAGAACTGAGGTGAATTAAAGCTGAAAGGGCATGAGTGTGTCAGGGCTACCATTAGCTTCATCCCTATGCTACAGCTTCACAAAGGGGCCAGCAGGGAAACATGGAGCTCATTTTCCTTCAGAATTCTGAGCTCTCTCCCAAAATCTCCAGCAAAGACCTGCTAGTGTCCCTTTCTCAGCCTAGTCCTGCACTGCAGTTTGTCTGACCCCACTCCACCAGCCCTCATACTTGCCCTTCTGCTCCTGTCCTCTGCTTCATACCTTTTCTGGTCCTCACCTTTGTTATTCCCCTCCTCTCTCATGCCTTGATCCTGCTTCTATTGTGCTCATTTGTATTTCCAGCCTTTAGATTTGCACAGGAAAGCTTGAAATTTTAGTACAAATAAGGCCTGAAAGCCCCCAAGTAGAATCCCACGTAGGTGAAGTGTAAATATGCTGTATAATTGTTAAAAGTACATGAGGAGTTGTAATCTAAACTCTTAGTATGGAAGTGCCCAAATTAAATTTTATAAATACATTGTGTTGTATTCAAGAGTGTTTTATGTTAGCATAGGAGTGCAGCAGAAAGTAGTCATTTAATTGACTGCAAATATCTGGGTCCAGTCACTCTTTGACCAAAGATTAATTGCACTTTTTAGCAGCACAGTGGGGTCTGGGTCTGCCCCCCACCTTTTGCCACCCTCTCCCTGAGACAGTACCTTTCCCCACCAGCACATCCCTCCTGGCTTCTCAAGGTAGGTTAGAGTGCTGAGGTTTTGTGTTATGATTAAGTGTTACTGTGTAGCATTTTTTTCCCCAGGACAGTGATTCTAGGCGCCGAAATAAATTTGTCTGGGGCAGCTCCAGAAACCAAAACCCCCATAAGAGCATTAAGAATTTGTTGGTTCTGCCTGGGAATTTTGTGTGTAAGGAAAGTTGGCATTTCAGTTACAGATTGAGACAGGTCCTGATTCATTTCCTTCTATGCGTGCAAGAAAGTCACCTTTACTCCATTCACAACTACCCACACATACTTGAGATCAGAATTACACCTTTTATTCTTCTGGATTTTTTCTCAAGGCTTCTCACACCTTTGGAAAAGGCTGACATTGGCCAGTGTCAATCTCAGCAAACACATTTCGTTGCCAAAAGTAAAACCTGAGCCAGCCAAAAAAAAAGTAAAACCCTGCCAAGATGGAAAGGCAATGCAACAATTATGGTTGGCAGAAAGGTTTCTTTTCATGAATGACTTATGTCCCAGTTACGTTTGATTTTTCCGTAAGAAAAAGGGTGCTTACAGGCCTGGCCCATGTAACAGGAGCACAGAGGGGTCAAACCTTATATCACTTGGAAGCTCCTTCAACAACAGGTAATCCACTTTGGAATGGCGACCAAAGAGGGCAAAGCACTGAAGGTCTGGTGGGGTAGGAGGAAGGAATGAGGTGGTGGGAGTCGCAGGAGGTGGGCAATTACTCACAAGCAGCAGACTCTCGTTTCTTGTCTGACATTAAGCCACACAGGCCGTATGCTGCAAGTTTGGCCGACCTCCACATCTCTCTGACAATTAACCTAGTTTAACACTGGCACTGGCAGCATGACAAGGATATTTTTCCTTGAGCTATTTCTCTGACAAATCTGCCAGAACTGGGCTGTCCTGCAACGTGAGGATAAGCACTGCTCTTGCAGAGCTCTTATGCCTGTAATAGCTGAAATCCTGCTCTGAATACTGGTACTGAGATTAACTGCACCGTGGCTTGTTACACTGTAGGGAAGCAGACTAGTATGTCTGAGGGTCTTCTTGGTATTTTTGACTCTCTTGACCTTTTGTGGGAATCTGCCTTCAAGGACCCCAGAGTAGAGTAGCCACATTTCGTGACCTTCTCCATGATAAGAGCTGTTGTACAGGAACTAGAACTGTTTTTCTGCGTCTTGGCGTGTGACGGCATGTCCAAACTGCCTCCCTGAGCTATGCAGTAACTGAGTGCACAAGGATGGCAACAGCACAGGACACAAAAACAGAGGTTTTATAGTAACATCACTGGCACTGATGGACTAATAACAGCCTGTGTGGTAGCATGCATGTTACTGCTTGGGGCTTCCTGTTTCAAAAGGAGGGTCCAGGCTGGTCCCTCTGTGTTGATACCTCAGTGGAGGTATCTGTTAGTCAGTGACATGTCACAAGTAATGACTAAATCCACACTACTACCAAAGAATGGCTGGCTTGGATCTGAACTCTATTTTGGGATTAAGAAAGTGAACTCTTTTTGTAACATAGAAAGCTGAATGCACCCCTCGGCCTCAGCCAAGTTGCAGCTGGTGAAGACTGCATTTCACCAGTGAATTCTTGGGCTCTTCCTAGGACATGCTTTATCCATTCATTTAATTTATTAATTGACAACAGATTCTGGATACCAAGCAAGGCAAGTTCAGCAGCAGCCCAGTGAAACGGCTGGAGATTTCAACAGATGCTCTGCAACTTTTGCACAAAGAAAAAATTCTGTAAAGCATCCATAACTTTTACATGTTGTACAATGTATCGTCCCCATATGAAAGAAAGTAGGCTGACTTTAACAGTGGGCAAGTCAAGTCATATTTTCAGGAAGTTTCTTTCACATTTTGGTTGGATTTCTGCTGGCAGCATCCTCAAATTGTATTGATAAAGTCTTGTTCTCCTCAGCAGTGCAGGCAGACAATCAGATTTGCAACAATGACACATTGCATTGACTGTATCTGCTTTCATTTTCTCTTTTCATCAAGACACTGAGTTCAGTATAGAAGATACCTGGCTGAGGAGTAAGAAATTACCATTGACTCCTCTGTTTTAATGGAGATGTCTTGCTCCATAACATTGCTGTGCACATGGTATGAAGTAGGCTAAGACATTTACGGTTAAATGTAGCCATCTTAATTTTTATTTGCTCTTCTACTACCTATCTGAATATTATTTACCTGAATAACGTAAAATAAGTGATTAAAATGCCTTTAGAGCTATAAATTTCAGCTACAAAATTCAATCATTAGTGTATTACTTTGTAATATGTTCTTCTCAGCTCTCCTGAAATCATGTTGGCTGGAAGCACGTGTTTTGCATCAGCAAGTCATTTCATGTGCATACGTTGGGAAACTCACACCTCTCTCTACATTACGCATTGCAGTCCCATCATTCACTAGACAGTGTGTAATATATTTTTAATGTAGAATTTCAATGATTTAGCAACCTCTTAAATAGAAGACAAGGGAAATCTGGCATGCTCCAAGGATTGTAGTCTCCTTTCTTCTCTGCAGAACTTAGTGAATGGATGAGATTAGTAGACTTATGGCCTGGGGTTTTTTGTGTTTTATTAAGAGGAGATAGAACTAATTTTGAAAGCATAATTCAGGTATTTTCTCCTCCCACATGTGATAAGCATTACTATTATATGTTATTTTTAACATCTAGTTAGCACTGGTGATATTCTACTGGTTTTAACTTTTCTTCCCGTGTAAAAGGAGTAGTGGAATGGCTTCACAGATACATCCACAGAGGAGTCTTCACTTGCAGATTTTATAATTCAGCAGTATGAAAGGCCAGAAAATATCCCTTGTGGAGCAGACTTTTATGGAGAGGAGATGGGTAGGATTAACCAAATCTGTCCTGTGATCCATGAGAGACCACTGGAAACAGAGAGTGTGCTGTGCTGCTGCTATTATATGAGGATGTGTAGGTTGAAATGGATGAGCAAGGCTGTTTCACTCAATATGTATGAACATCTCCTGCCAAGAGGCTAAATTACAGTCAGAAATAAGTACTCTGTGTGAAAAGCACATGTTGCAACGCAGCCCTTTGCCAGGCAGGTTTTGCAGTAGGAGCAGGAATTCCAGGAGTTGGTTGTGGCTTGCCTGTGTCAGCTCCCAAAGGAGCATCACCTCTGGTTCTGATTTAAACAATTGGCACATCTCTCCTTCGAGCATTACTACCTGGTTTGTATTTACAGCAGGAAGATGGCACTGATTCTTTTCCAAATGCAGTGCATATATACTGGTGTTTCTTTTTTGTTCTTGGCACTGCTGTGCCTGCAGTTGTCATTGGGATCCGTCGAGGGGATGAACAGGGTTGAAAGTTCCAGTTGCTGCTACTACTTGGCTCCAACCCAGATGGAAACGTTGATACTAATAATATTAGTTAATTAATAAATTAGTTTAGATAAGCTTAGAAGATTCTGCTGTGGATGCCCAGTGGTATCTACTGCAACCCATGCCATCCTTGAACCTCTCTGCTGCAGCCTGGACCCTAGCATAAGATTGGCAGAATCTTGCACATCCCACACAGCCTCCAGTGCTGGGAACATGCTGTGTTCTCAACATCTGCTTTCCACCTGCACTGTGCTTTCATGGGTCAAGGATATAGGCAAAAAAATGTACTTTCCTTGGTGCCATGTCTGTAAATTTTGTCAGTGTCCATTTTTAAATGGCATTTAAATTTTGCATATCTTGATGAATTTTAGTGGATTGAATGTGTGCAGTTTCTAGCAAACGTGCTGCTTTCAGTTTCTTCCCTCAGAGGAGATTAAATTCCAGTACATTTTTGTTTTAATCTTCCAAGGCATGAGTGTAATGAAGTTGGACAGTAATGGTTGCTGCATTTCACTTTTTTTCCGCTCTTTCCCCAGTGGCCTAAGTATCTGTAAGTTTGAAGGCGCTTACAGTTATGGTCTTTGAGTTCAAAATAAATCAGAAGAGAACAGACCAAAACAGGACACAGCATCTAATAAGATATATTGTATACATATAAACTTGCACTTAATAAGTTGAGCTGACAAAGCAAACAAATTCAGTCCTGCAGATCTGCCTTTCTTATAATCTAGACTTGAATAATAGTGAAGTGACCCAAGTGAACAAAAGAAATTCACCAGGGGAGGCCAAGACCGAGTAATCCTCTTCTGGAGCTGATGAACTGTAATCCATACCAGATATTTTAAGAAAACATTTGCTTCTGTTCCACTTACCTCACAACGTCCTGTCCTCTCCTCCCCTCTCCTTTTCTGTTGTCGCCTCTCCTCGCCAGCAGATGCTAAGTTACATCCTTCATATTTTTGCTAAATCCATATTTACAGAGAGGTTAACAGTCTCTTTCTTAGAGAGAAAATGCATTTCACGGATTTACTTTTTGTTAAGGGCTGCTAATTGTTGCTCAGATCTTCCTGTGCTTTGTGTCTCCTCTGTTTTTCAAGTCTCCAGCAAACAGAAGTTGACAACCAGCACAAAAAATACCCGTGATTTTGTGCCCTGTGGTGCTTTACAACACCAAGGGAACTCACAGCTGACAGCATGAAGGGTTTAGCCTCTGATGAAAGAGCTTGATTTGTTTGCATGTTGGGTAAAAATAAGAGTTTGCTCTTAAATAGGTGCTTATCTTCTTGCACTGTTACGTAAACTCTCTGGGCGCTACCTGCCAAGCACGAATTGGCTGCTTCTGCCCTATTTATGCTTTGAGAAAAGATGCAGGCTTGAGTCTTTAAATAGGTTTTTCTGTTGGTTCTCTTGACAAGACTCGTAAAACTTATTCAGTCTCTGTCATCACTAGTCCCAGGCTGTGTTTTGGTTTCTTTAGCCATTTTCCACCTGACTGCTCCTGGCTACTCTAAATCTTTGTCTTTGCCTTGCTTCTTCTCAGTTCCTGTTTTCTTTACACCTCTGCTTTTGCTTCTTGCCTCTCCCACATGTCTCCCCCAATAAGTGCAGCTATACCAAGGGGTCAAGTTTATCAGGGAAGTGTGGCTTTGAACACTGAATGGCATGACAGCAACATGTTTCTTCTGCCTGGTAAAGGAGAACTGAACTGATTTAAAAACATTAGGTGCTCTTGGGTTGACCTGTGAATAGAGATCACCAACTGTAATTTCAAAACCACTTGAAGTTGATAGGTTCAATCAATCCATTGATAGACACTTCTGCTGGGGCTGCGCAAGCCCTGTCCTCTTTGTTGTAGTGGTGGCAAGGTCCTGTCTGCATCCTTCTTTCGTCTGTGTAATAGTGAAATAGTGAAAGGACTATTCCCTTGAGTGTGTTGTCTTGTTGGAGAAAGAAGAAAAGAGAGAAACTAGCTGACTTGATCTGTCAAGAACCCTTGTGGTTGACTCCAATGGTGCTGAGCACACCAAGCAATGTGTCCTCTATCACTTTGCACTGTTGCAGTACTGCAAAACTCTGAGCTGATTATGTTTCTTACTCTAAGTTTATGGATTAATGTATGAGTAAGGTATTGCGAAGTTAAGCTGTAGAACTTAACTTCAGCAAAACACGTGGAGATGAAGGCTAAAAGCAAGGAAATCCTTATGGGTTGACTAGATTTGGTTAGACTCCCTTTATAATAACTTCACTTCAGCAGTCTTGGTGAATTCTAAACATTAATCTGTTAGACTAAACATAGGTTAAGGCAGGCCATGGAAATAGCTCAGTTAGGAGCTGACATCTAATCAGAGTTTTATCAACTGATCTTCTCCCTAGTTAAATTACCATCTGGACTTAAATTCTTAGAAGAGTTGTAAACTGTCCTATGAAAACCACTACAAATGGTGAGAATAAAATAAACCAAAAAAACACTAGGGGTCATAAGTTCTCTCCCTGTATAATTCAATTCCTCTTGCTTAGTTGATTTGTTTGGTTCAAGAGGCTTGCTCTAGTTGTTCCCTCTTTGCTATTCCAGTACCCAGACAGAGGATACTACAGAAGAAGTAATGAAAACAGCAAGATCAACATGTTTGATTCTTGCATCACTTAAATTAATTCTACATAGGTATTATTCCACTGGCTTCAACAAATTACCCTCTTGAATTTCATTTTCATAAATTTGGAAGAAAACAAGGTTTTGCTTACATGGGAAAACTGTTTTTCACACCTATAGAGCAGAGAGATAGAAGAGTGGAGATCTAAAAAAATAGTTTTGAGTAAGGAGCGTCTAACCACACTAATTCACACCATGGAGTTTTTGGCAGAAATAGCAATTTTAAAAAACAGAACATCCCTTGAGGGCATGTGGGTGAATGAGTTGAAACAATATGAATAAAATGTCATGGACTCCAGCTTCTGCAATCTCTGTGACAACCTCTCCCTCCCTCAAAAAATACACACACCCCTGTATGGGAGCTTTGTAAAACCTCAGATTGCACTTTTTCTGTCCCTTGCGACAATGGTAGTTCTATGGCAACAGACCTTAAAAAATAGTGACTTTTCTCATGGGTATTTTTTGCTGAAATTTATCTCCCTGCATTGGCAAACACAAATTCCATGACTTTAACACTGACCAGAAAGTCCCTTTGGAGCAGGATGTTTTCAGGAGAGTAGCAGGACTTGTGATAAATAGCAACCCATTGCTGAACGGTCAGATCTGCTCCTGAAGGGCCAGGGTGCAGAAAGGTCCCTGTTTGTCTCCAGCTCTGAAGCTTGTAAGTCCTTGTAAGGGTCATGTGTGGCACCACAGAAGGCTTCAAGGGGATTAGGGATGAACAGACTTGCTGCCTATCTCATAATTTACTGAAGAAGCTGAACAGCATAACTATAGGCTAAGGATTAATCCTGGTCCCCTCTCACCACCTCTCACTGACCACAGTGATGGGGATGAAGTAGGAATCAGTTTGATGTCTCCATTTCACCTCAGTGTACCACACATAAGGAAGCAGAGGATTCAGATTTGGTAATTTTTTTTGTTGACTGAAAGGAAAGTCTGGGCTTATAGTTTCTTCATTCAAAATCTTCTGTATGATTTTTTTCTGTCATCTCCTGGCAGTGCCTGAGAGTGGGGCAGGTCTGGCACCATTCTCCTTCCTGGGGAGGCTGTGGACATGAAGGAGGACAAGAGACAGCACATGTGCATCTGAGACCTGCTTTGGCTTGCTGCATGGGCGTACACTGGCGGGACTTCAAAACAACCTTGTTTGATAATGTTTAGCTTCTGAAGGTGTGTGACTTCCTGCAGAATCCAGGAACAAACAGAATTTCGCTGTTTTCTGTGGGAGAACTGGCCCTTCATGGACCAAGTGTCTTACCAAGGGGGCAGACACAGGGAGAGACGTAGAGTCACAGGTATGACCTGAAATCCTCCTGGGACATTCTGTAGAAATGGCTGTGACTGGGCAGGAAAGGGCTTACATCAGCTGCGGCATCTGCACTGAGACATGCCTGTGCTCTGCTTTGTCAGAGAGAAACAGAGAAACTGGATCCTAAGTAATTTTATAATTTACATATCTGTTTTTCAAGCAGTGTTTGCTCTTTGGAAAGTTCGACAGGCCTGGGCTTCCTGAGCAATGTTTTCAAGAAAAGTTTATGACTGTGTGAAGCACTATTCTGGAATCACCTATTGTGCTGTCTGATGACGACAACTCCCTCAGCACCTATTTTTTTCCCCTCTCTGACATTTCCAAAAAGAGCAGCTGTGCTGCTTATGGTCCCTTGTGCCAAGGAAGCAGTTGCTGATGTTATCCTCCCCTCCCTTCTGGCTGCTTTGCAAAGAGTGCTTCTTCCAGGTCTTCTGAAATAGTCGCATTGTAGAGTAATTGTCCTCACCCTTGCAAGCCAATGGTGAGTTTTCAGGACCGGGGCTGAGCACAGAAATTCACGTGACTCATAATTCTGCATCTTTAGCAATACACACATGGATGTTTGAAATCCCAAATTCTTTTGTGCTTTTAGGAGGTAAATGGGTGTTACTTTAATTCCCCTCCATCCTTTTTGATAGAGATGCTGAGGGAATAAAAGCGCTATTCCTACATTTAGGGCATTATGGCAATACTTTAATTCTCACTGCTTTTTGCGCTATGGTAGTTTAAAGAGCCAAATCCTGTGTTGTGGGAGACATTGAACAAAAAACCATGGTAAGCAGTAAGGCCTTTTCAATACACCTTAAACAAAGCAAACCTGTAACTAGTTTTCAAGATGTGGCATATTGAGGGGTAGACTGCATCTCTCAAAGAGACCCAGGGCTTGAACAATGAGACATTTGGTGCCCAGAAGAAAGGGCAGGGAAGAAAGAGCAGAAATTATTCCAAAAATGTGGTTTGAACGTACAGGGAAGTTAATCAATAATGTAGTTGGGTGTGTAGTGACAACACCATTCTTATTCTAGGATAGCTTCTCCAGCTTCTCTTGCTCTGGAACGGGGATGTCTCCAGGGAAGCTATTCTCAGATGTATGTGTCTGCACATATAATATACATAGTGTGCCTGAGGTATCATTCCACATCCACTACAGTAATCATGTACTTCCCTGTTGCAGACAACCCCTTAGAAGCAGCACCACCTCTGTAAACTGAATGTGGTTAACCTTTACAGAATGCTTTATGCTCAGTTTTGGAAGGTCATCTTAATGCCGGTATCTAAGTACTCAGAAAACCCTGCAACATGATGCTGTGGCATCTTCAATTAGCTTTAAAGAAAAGGAAAATAATTTGCCATGAGGCTGTTCTGTTTACAATCACTAATTGTTAGGTATTTATTTCCCTTTCTTCTTCCTCCTTTTCTCTCTGTATTGCACTCTTACAAACACACTGGGCTGAGTATCTGGCTTTGTCCTTTGGGAAGCAAACTTGTTTCAGGGTACTTAAGGAAGTTCCTCAGAATCTGGAGAAAGGTAAACTGATAAACCACTGGTCCAAGACATTGTGATCAATTACTACAACAGACACCCATGTCTCAATTTTTAATACAAATATTTAAATGCACTGCCAATTTTGTTTAGTCTGTCTACCCTTTTTTGTTTTTTAATCCTCAGTGTCCATGTCAGGCTGAGGTGGATATTTTGAAACCACTGGAAAATTTCTCATTGTGTCTGTAAGACTATTTTCTGTTATATTGCTTGTCAAGCCGTCTCCATTGACAGCATGCTGTGGTTATGTTTGCATGAAGCAAGTAGGATTTGTTTTATGTGTGTCTGAGTCAGTGCTGCAAACATGTCCAATGCTCCCAGCATGCTGCTGTCCACTGGACACTAGTATAGATATCCAGCTGGAGATCCTGTCTTTTGATGATGGTTTGGGTCACCTTGAGTGATCCCTTTGATGTGAAAATTAGCAGATGATGAGGCATGGCATGAGCATGCTGCTGGAAGTTAGATTGCCAGCTGCCTTCTGAAGGACCGGGGTCATCTCAGTTTGAAGAAGACAGATGTAATTATCCCCATCTCGAAGCTGATAATGAAATGACATCATTTCCAATGCCACCTTGGTTTTCCTTCAGGGAGTCCATCATTACTGCTAACAAGACCCAAGTCTACTTAAATTGTGACGTTAACAAAATCACAGCCTGGGCTGGAACAGCCTCGGGCAGAGAGGCTGTCTGAGTCACCCAGATGCCACAAACTGTCACAGAGAATTCATGGTTTGGATTCATTTCAGGACAGGCTGTCGCACAGCAGCCCCGACCCATTTTGTGGGAGCAGCAAGGTCAGGGAGGATGTTCCTTCTCCTAGGACAGCAAGAGCAAGGCCACTGTCTTGTATTATCATGGGGAATATAATTGCAGCTCATGCTCATGGTTCAGTACTCCAAACCTGCTGCTCAGGTTTTACCACCATGTCCTAGGTGCCCAGCTGTACACATGGTGTTTATATTTTAATACTGAAAGCAAAACCAGGCATTAGAGATTGAATATTAGAATTTTCAAGGCTGCAGTTTTGTAAAAGGGGAAGGAAACTGCATCTTCCTAAGGAACATCTTGGGTGTTTTGATTCTGCTTCCAGTATTTTAGTTGGATGAATACAAAAGTGAATGTGTTTTGTGACAGGACAGGACAGGATGAAATAACTGCCTCCTATCCTGAATGTTTTTTTGTTTTTCTTTTTTTAATTGCATAATTAAAAAAAACCCAAAACTCTGTGAAAACATCCAGTATCTGACATATCTGAAGGGGGCCTAGAGGGAAGCCAGAGAGGGAGCCTTTGTCAGGGACTGACAGGATGGGACAGGGAGTAATTGATACAAATTGAAAGAGGGAAAACTTAGGTTAGTAATAAGGAAGAAATTCTTTACTGTGAGGGTGGTGAGGCACTGGATCAGGTTGCTCAGGGAGGCTGTGGATGCCCGAAGCCTGGCAGTGTTCAAGGACAGGTTGGATAAGACCTTGAGCAATCTGGTCTAGTGAAAGGCCCCCATCCATAGGAGGAGGGGTTGAGACTATATGTTCTTTAGGGTTCAGTACAACCTAAACCATTTTATGACCTTTTCTTATTTATACAATGCAAAAATAGCATGAAATCTTAGAGAATTGAAGTGATTAAGAAAACTGAAGAAACATGTAGCATCTGTAAGGTAAGGAATATGAAGGAACAATAGCCTAAGAAAATTTGGTTTCAAGAAAGATAGAGTGAAAATAATTTTCCCCTTCTACTTTTTTCACAGTGAGTACAATCATTCACTGGAACAACATCCCCAGGGATATAGTGCAGCTCCCATCTCTTAAGGTTTTTAAGATGCTTAAGGTTAATCACTTTAGCTAAAAGTTTTATCACTTAAGGTTTTGGAGGGCATGCTAAATAATCTCATCTAGGCTTCCTCTCCCATGAAAGGCTGGACCACACGATCTGTTGGGGTCCCTTCCAGCCGAGGCTCTTCTGTGATTTTACGGTATTTTTCTTTGTCAGGGAAATGCATTTGGTGAGGTTGATAATGTGGTATCCAATTCTGAAGGCATCTTTTGTAATTAAGCGGTTTCAGGGTTGAATCCCTGCTTGTACCCTAATTTATGTGTTTTATTCAATGTCTCACCAGTTATATCCTGGTGATCTAAGAACAGTACACTGCTTTCCAGAGAGGTTCTCAACCTGTGTCTGAAGCCTCTAAGGCCACTTCTTCAGCTTCAGACTGAAGATGGGCTTGTGTGCCTAGATGATATTGGCCAGGTTTTCCCCAAGATACGCATTGGACTAAGAGAGGACAGTGCCTTTTCTTGTGAACCTCCCCCAAATTCAACTGAAGAGTCACAGCAGGCTCTGAAGCATGACTCAGTTTCTCCCTCCCCAGGTGCCAGTTTTTCATTTGGACACAACATTGGACTCTCTCTTGCTTAATACACCTCTCTGAATAAGCTTCAGCGGGAGGAGCAGAGGTCAGCCTTATCCCAGCCTGACCTGAGCTTTAGTGGTTAGAGCACTCCTGAAAACTGATGTGTGAAGGTGTGAGCTCCTTCAGCCTCTGCCACCAAGTGAGAACCTACAGCAGTCTGCATACAACAGGAGGGAAACCACACCACTGCCTTTTTGGATGCTTTCCATGATATTGAACGCAGCATTGCCTGTAGGTGCCTGTGTGGGGAGAAGTGTGAGTGGATTGGGCTTTTTTCAGATTTGGGTAAAGGAATTCAGGTTAAAAGTGTTTCTGATAGTTCTGTTATAAAAGCATGTTAAAAAAAAAAAAAATTCACAATTTTTACAGCAAAAGTGAGCATTTCCTACTATGGGAGCTTTCAGGAGACTGTAAACAACATTCCAGCCATGCTTGTGCTGTGGCTGGATTTGGACTTTCTGAAGCCCTTAAATGCTTTTACAATGTGTGTTTATTTTAATGGATGGGTGAAATATCTCACTGAAATATCTCATATTCAACTGGGTGGAACCCATAAAACACAAGCAGTGAAGATTTTTGCATGCCCAATGTGTCTGGGGGGATTTGTTCTGAAAACTGGCTTGTGATGTCCCTCTGATCCACCCTCTCCTAATCATATGTGCAAAAGAGAAGACTGCAATGCAGTTTAAGTCCTTGTTGAATATTTGACATTGAATTCGATAAGAATATGGAAAACATTTGTGACATCTTAAGAAGCTGCTTAGTTGTACTGGCAGAGATGTTTGCTCAAGACTCAGGCATCTGACAGGGATCTCTGTGGTTTTTCAACTGCTAATGTGTGCTGAAACCTCCTTTTTTGAGACCTTCTGTATGAGGAAGCAGTATGTGTTTAGACTTTGATAAGTACCAAGGTGTGTTAACAATATAATTTAGATATCCATGCTCACCTAAAAGGGATCTTATGTGACTTTTGAGTCACAGTGGACAGAGACAAGTGCCACCAGAGCTAGAGCTGGTGGGTGGCTGTCCACAGCACCCTGTTCTGTGAATAAGATAGTACAAAGACAGCATTCATTATTTACTGGATGCAGCTCCATTGTTTCCTATAATTTCAAATTCCAGTGGAGAACACAGTAGTCACCCCAAGCCTTGAGTTGAAAACATCTTGAAATTGAACACAGCGTTCCCTTTTTATTATTTTATGTTTAGACACTTATGTGCATGTGTCACTGCTATTGCCAGCAAAAGCCTCACACCTGTTCTCAGTAGTGTTGGCTTGTTCAGTCTCTGACATAGCAGATATTGTACTTAGTTTTATTTTTAAAATAAATACATGCTAAGTACATGTAAATACAAAGTTTCTGTCTGTCAGGCTTTTCTGTTTGTAGCTGCAAGAATCAGATTATGCTGATCCTGTCAGTCTTGTTAAAAAACCAAACCTCCTTGTCCCATTACAAACATATTTTTCTCACTGCATCATGAAGTTTTTATAGCACAGGTGGGGATAGTAGGAGGGGAAGACAATGCTGAGATATTAAGTTCCAGGAGACAAGTTATACCTGTTGAATATAATCCAGTGATCAAAAGACTGAACAATAAACATGAAAAGCATATGAATCAACAGATTGAATACTTATTCTTAACATTAATTATATGTGTACCTACATAGTTTGAAAAACGTAGTGTATTGGATTGTGCGGTGCTGTGAGAAAGAGCATTGCAATGCCTTAAAAATTCCTTTGTCTTTGCAATTGTTATTTTTGTCCCAGATAACTTGACTTTAGCAGTATTAACATTTCTTGACCCTTTGTATATATATATGCAGTGGTTTTCCTTAGGCTCATTTTGTAGTTAATGCTCTAAATGGGGAATATTTTCAGTGATCCTGCTGCAGCTTCATTATATACAATAACAATTTCTAATGTAAAAAGGTTGTATTATCATTATTTTATTAGTATAAAACAAAATCAGTGGTCAAGATTGCCTGCTGAGTGCTGGTCCTTTGACTGCTCTTGGATGGACTTGAAAAGCAGATATGAAGCTCATGGCTGCTCATGGCAGGTCTTACGATGCTTTCCAAATACCCAACTGATACACATTACTTGTGATTGCTCCCTCATTCACAACTTCTGTAGATAAAAGAATGTACAAATATTGGTAAGTAGCCACATTTTCCATGAAGAAAACTCTCTTTCTAATTTGTGTTTTCTCACTTTCTTTTGGAAAATGTTCAAGTTGCACTCTAAGTGCTGAAAGCTGAAGCTTTTGAGCATGTTTCATAGATAATGATGCAATTCTGGAAGGTGATGAAAGCACCTGGCAAAGTTTTCATCAAGCTGCACTTTTGCTGCAGTCAAGAGGAGTTTTTAGTACTTCAGTACTTTAATACAACACTTGAACAGGATTAGTGGGTTTAAATCATGTATTATATGTTGAATGCTGTAAGTACTAGAAGCCATCAGCAAGGTTTACAGGCTCTCATCAGCTCAAATCTGCTAGTACCATGGGTCTTGTTTTTCTCTCACACTTTGCTCTGAATCTCCTAACCAAGTACTCATTGGTTCCTTGCTGTGTCAGTGCCTGAGCACCTACCAGGAATTAGAGATAGTGTGCTACCTCGGTTTTCCTTGTTTGTCAGCTACTGTGAGTAGATTCCATGAGATGTGTAGATCACTTTGGGGAGCTTCAATCTTTAATTAAGTTTAGTATAAATAATACTACTGGTTTTTTGTATCAAACAAGATCACTCTGGTTCTGTACTTCTGGTCAGTAACTCATCTGTGATGACAAATGTTTGTTGATAGTAATCTAGGCATAAACAGTGAATAATAGGCTGACTGGGGTCCTTCACCCAGGTTAACTCCTCAGTTTTGTTGCTCCAGGCCTACTTGTGCTCTACAAGCATTACATTTAAAGGCAGCATTGGAAAAGGTAGAAACTCTAGAAGCAACTCAAGGCTATGCCTTATGTGAGCAGTGGGAACAGACTGCTGATGCCTTTTTGCATTCTCAAAGCATTTGTGACTTGGACACAGGTGGGAAAAGGGCATAGAAGGTGAAGTCACAAAGTCAATTGTGAATATTGGCTTCTCTAAAGTAGTAATGTTAAGCAAAAACAGAAGGTGTGTTAACCTGTAAGAAAAAGTTGACATTTCCAGCCTGGGTGCTGAGTTGCCCATCTCAGCTCTCTCTAGCAATTTACAACTCCATTCTCCTCTATGTAAGACAGCTGAAATTTGTTGGAATGCTTTAAGAGTAGAAGTTGAAATGATAATCCAACCTTGAGGAAAAATCAGTACAGTTGTAGTTTCCAAATCACCAGTGATGGAATAATGGCCTGGGAGAAGTGTCAGGAGAGAAAGAGAGCATGATCTGGACCAGCAATTTGTACTTAGTCCCAACAGCAACTGGGATCATAGTGCAATAATCCCAGCCATGATTTTTGTCCACAATTGCAGGCAACTAGTATTGTTTACCAATTTCTTCCAATTTCCTGTTCCCATGACAGATGTTAATGGGTCTTTTAAAAGATTTCATAATAGAAGCTGAAGATGGTGACTGAAATACAGCTTTCTGAGTTTTAAAGAGAAGGGGGAAAAATCTTAAATATGACCACGTTACATGATACTCTTGTAGCATGCACACGAAATTTAGGCTCTATTTAAGATTAAAAATGTGTTCCAAGTTCTTTCAATTCTCCTGAAAACTAGTTGGAAGTATGGAGATTTTCCCCTTCTTTCAGTGTGAGCAATCAAATATGAAATAGGTACTTCATTGAATGTTTGTTCAATGTGTGTCTGATACCATGTCTGTACATTGGTAGTTTTGGGAACTGTGGAGTCTGAACTCTGAACTGTAATTCCATTCTTCATCAATGCAAACTATTTTCAAGAGCCTGAAACTTGCCATGCTTGCTCCACCTTCTCAGCAAACAAATCCCAGGAATGGAAGTATGTCACTGTAACTGTTGACTAACCTGTAATTATCAAGAATTCTCAATACTTATTTCCCTCATATGCTTAGAAGACCTTACTCTTTTAATCTATGGGAACTATAAGTCCTTTTTCTAGTGGTGGACCCAAATTCATACAGAGCAGCTGATGTGGAAATATAAGTATACAGATACTCCTGCGCACGTTCCTTATATAATGCACAAATATATTTTGTTTGACAGCACCTTAGTGAAAAAGCATTGTGGAAATGACAGCCTTTCCCTGGGGTCAGATCTTTACAGACAGAACAAAGCACAGTTTTAGGCTTTGCTAGTAAGGTAGTTTTCCAGAATTTATTGGATTTTGATGTCTTCATTGATACAAAAAGTGTGGAAAAACCCTTAGGAAACCATAACAAGAATATGCAGAAATTAAACTGAGAAAGATAGATATGTGAGAGGTTTTTCCCATCTTGTGGGAAAGTATTTAAGCTAAATAACTTTAGCTTAAAGAAATAAATGTTATGAGGACCTTTATAAATATTTAGAGACTAGTAATGGAGAAATATAGAATCACTAAATCTATTACATGTTTATACTATAGGAAAGGCCTCTGGCTGACAATAGAGAGCAAATAACATGAGAAAATCTCTCTGACAGCTAGACAGAGAAGCCATTTGCCTCATCTTAGCTTCTATCGTAGCTATCTCTGTGCTGACACCGAGAAGAGCAGTGTGTATGGAAGCGTAGGAAGGAATTGCTGATCCTCAGCCCTCCAGAGGCAGCAGGGATCATGCCACTGGCCCATGCTGCCCTCCCAGCCAGCCCTGATGCCCCAGGTGTCAGGAAGCTGTCTCTAAAAGGCTTTTGTTTACAGGGTTATTGAAGTGAAAGAGCAGTCGTAACTGGGACAATTTCCCACTTAAGTGAAAAATATGCATTTTTTTGGACCAAACAAGATGGCAAGCCTCCGACACTGAGAGATCATCAGGGAGAGGATACCCAAGTGCATCAATGCCAGGGTACAGAGTGCACAGAACAGCAGTGGCAAGCACCTGGAAATGTTGCTGGCATTATGAAATTCAAGTGCAGGTGCAGATCAGCCTGTTCTAGTTGCCTGCTTAGATATGGGTTTTGCAGCCCATCTTTCAGCAAATTTTCACTGCAAACTGTAATCCGTGACTTTAAGCTTTGCTTTTTACATGGCTAATTCCCTTCTTTATCAATATTGAGTAAAGTTTAATGTAGGCAGGATCTTCCTAGCCATATCTGCTGATTGCAGTAGTTTGAGGAATGTTCTTGACATGAGACAGCTCTTTATAAAAAGCAGAAAAGGCACATGCATTAAAAAAAAAACAGGTACTTATTTATGAAGCTTTTCCATAGGCAACATTCACACAATGGTTAATCCTTGTAGGAACTCAGAATTACCAAGGAAAAATAATTTCTGTTTAGCACTCTGTTCCAGGATTGATTTCTCTATATAGCAAAAACAAAAAAACAAACAAAACAAACGAACAAACAAAAAAAAAATAGAAATTTTACACATAGGACCAGGATTCACAGAAACTAGTTTTCTGAGCAAGGATGATACAATGTTGTCAGGTTCAAAGAGCAGTAGGGTAGTGGTCACCTTCATTGCCAAAGATATTGATGTTTCTGACCTCTTAAGCACCAGTATGGTTGGACTGGATAGGAGGTTTTACATTTGCTGCATTTTAGCTTATATCTATAGCATGGGATTTGATGGGAATTCAGGTGTCTTGCTTCTTTTTCATACCTGACTCCATTGCTTGGTGCACTGTTGGCAAAAGTGAGATCAGAAGAGTTGGTGTCATCCCTGTCTGAGACCTGATCAAGTCACTTCACTCCCTCATGATGGAGTTTCAGAAAGTTTTAGAGTTCAGGTGTTCATCCTGAAATCCATGTGGTTGGTATTTGGGTTCTGTTTGGACTACTGTCACTGCTATTGTGCACATGGTATGAATGGTTCCTGTGAGGCAGGAATTGGCAACACCTTCCTGTGAGTCAACCTCTCCAATTAAACCCCATCTCTCCTTTCTTCCCAGGCATAGCAGGAGCCTGTCACCAGGGTCTCGCAAGTGAGCTTATCAGCACCAGGTTATCCAGGGTGCTCCTTTTGGATCAGCCTTGGTTTCTCCATCATCCTTTCCACTGGATTAGTTCATGGGTGCTAGAGCAGTCAGGGTAGTTGGTATGACAGGAATATGAAACACACTGTTGATACTTTGGACCCCAGCTTGTGTCAAGACCAAGTTACACAGGGATGAGGCTGCTTGCAGTGAGACCATAGCTCAAAACATACTTGTCTACCCTGACTGGGGTTTAGCTTTGGATCAGCAATGTCAGGCCATTATACAGTATTTTCTTCTGCTGGGCAGTCTTAAGTGCTTTGTATACATAATTTTTAATTGCATTCAGACAATGTGTCTACTGCTGCTGCACTAAAGCAAAACAGCTCCAAAACATGAGGGGTGCTGGAAGTGAGGTTGAGAAAGCACTACTGGAACTGGGCAGGGGAGGGTTCCTGCTCTGTTTATTTGTGTCAGGCCTGGCTCAAAAGCATTGTGATTCTTTAAATTCACTTTTTCTCCCTGTTTCATGCCCAGGCAGAGACTGTGAAGTAACACAGAAAGCAGGGCATTTTTAAGAACAAATGCATTATGAATCATAGAATAATAGAATGGTTTAGGTTGGAAGGAACCATAAAGATCACCTAGCTCCAGTCCCCCTGCCATGGGAAAATATATACATATATTTGTGGAATTTTTTATTTAGATCACTAGAAGAGAGGTGAAAAAATCCATGCAGTTGTCCTTGCTTATGTTTTGGCTTTACATTTTTTCCCTATGTCAGCCTAGGTAATTGAAATCCTTAAAGTCAATCTTACTTTTGATCCCTCCTTTGCTGTGCAAGTCAGGGATGCTCCAAGGAAAACTCTCTTTTCAAACCACTGTTTTAATTTGAATTTCAAATGATATGGATATGTTTCTGTTGGCCTTGAGTTTAACTGAAGGTTGTTTTCACAAATGGTAGGACCAAGTTAAGGGAGCCACAGGGTTTTGGACCTCCTTGCTCCAGCTCTTGGGATGTGCCGCTCCTGAAGCCTGGAGTGCAGAATCTCCCTTGAGTGTGGAACAGGGTGTAGGGCAAAGATTGCCCTGTGGCTGCCAGTGTTGATACCAGACAGAATTACAGCCCTGGGTGAAATTTCAGCAGCCACCACTGCTCTCCCACTACACGGTGGTTAGCTCATAGGGCCAGAATTTCTGCTTCATAAAAGAGGCTGTGCAAACAGAAGAAACCATTTTCTCAGTTTCCTGTACGCACCTAGTGACACTACTTTAATGGCACGAACTGTACAACACACATTATTCATGTCTGTTTATCTCTTTGGGGTTTGGCCTTCAAATTGTTTCAGTATCGTACAGCTGCACAGATGTACTCACTGTCCAGTGCGACTGAGAAGGAACATAAATCTGTAGTTCACCTTGGCCTGCAGACAGTGTTGAGTTCACTCTGTGACTGGCTTACGTTAATCAGGTATCCCACTCTTCCAGCTGTAAATCAGGCATTGTGATTAATACTCACAATGAGAGAGCTGATTACTACTGGCATGTAGCTGTTTTATGTTTCTCTCTTCTGGGAGCCAAATCCAACCATATGGAAAAATGTAGCTTAGACACTATAAATATGATTCCACTTAGACAGTCATCTCTTCTGTTTTCTGTTATCACAGCAGTGTCAGCACAAGCAAAACAATGAAAGTGAAGAGATGCTGTTGCAGATTTTATTACAAGTTTGAGGTCTTGGGACTTTTTTTTTCTTCTTCAAGGACACTGTGTTAATCTGAAGAAAGAGGGCTTGATTTGTGTTCATTTATGCCTGCCACAATTATTTAAGAAATAACTTCAGTGATCATACTTGAAGAGCTCTGGTTCTTCTTTAACTGTTTCTGGCAGAGCTAGAAAGATGCTTTGTGCTTTGTATCATGACAACTTGTCTTCTCCAATAAGCCACATCTTGAACTGTGTCAGTCCTCTCTACATTCAAAGTAGCTGTCTTCTGTTCATTGTTGTTGGAATGAAGATGTTGACTGTGTGTCTGCAGTGCAGCCAGCAGCAGCGAGTGAGGATTTCCACAGAAAGTGAAGGCTGTAGCAGTGACATGCAGATGGGCACCAGGCAGTGGTTGAATCCAAATAACTAGGAATCTTTGGGCAGAGTCACATCTGATCTTCATATTGATCTTCATAAAACTCACCAAATATTAAAAAAAATCTGCATTTGAGGACCTATTCACAATGCTGGTGCTCTAGTATCAGCCACTGAAACTTTACTGACATGGGAAAAACACAGGCAAATGAAATAAAATGGAGAGGAGCTGGAATATCTCTTATCATATTCTGAATCTTTTCAGGATTGCTGTAAAGCAGAGACTGTCTTCTGAGAACAGCAAGCAGCTCTCCCCAAAGCCACTTCTTTGTGTTCACTTAATTGTGTTGGGCTTTTAGACTATTTTTTAACTCTTTTGTGAAGCATTCGTAGGCTGGATTAGCAAATGTGACCTTACTGCAAGAGGGAGATATCAAGGATGGGTTTCCAAAACACTGTGTTGAAGAAGTAGCAAGAGGAAACATGAGTAGCAAGAGGAAAAGGCCTTTGTGCTTCTGCTTCCTAAGAAATCTAAAGGAGAGCATCCTGCCATGCTTTAGCATTCTGGGGGACTGAGAAAATCTGGAAATAAATAGAAAAATATCTGCTGCAGTGGAGGCAGGAGAGATCTTCTTGTTTTGCATGATTATTGTTGCAGTCTTGCCTTGCAATAGGTGCCTCAAATAGCTTTTCCTTGGTCTTTTGAAGTAGTTGACCAGCCTTCTTTTCCATAGGAGTATTTTCTTCTGAGATACCTCATTTTGCTTGTGAAAGGTTTCAGAAATAACTTCTGTTACAGCTGTTCCCATCCAAGCCTTAAAGCATATACGCAGCCCTTATACAGTTGCATCAGTTTGGTTTAGGTATTTTTCCCCTCTTTAAGATGAAAGTTGTCAGAAGCAGCACGAAGTAAATGATAATAAAACATAATTTAGTGCCAAAAAAAGGGTTCTAATTCAGTTGTCTCATCAAAAGCCAATACCATGAGAGAAATTAAACTGCTGCTCTGAAGTTGATACAGAGAGCTCTATGACTTCTCCTCATATCATCTTTCTGTCCCAGGAATTGCTTCCATAATCATTTCTCTTCCAAGGCTTCTGTTCAGGGTACTACTCCTTTTCGTGACACTTAACCCACTAGCATTGTGTACTGTATGTTTTATGCATTGCCTTTTGTGTATGCCATATATTACGAAGAGCTTTCTATCCCTAAGGGTTTCTGCAGCTATTTCTGTGAGTTTGTCCTACAGGGCACTTTCATGAAAGTCATCAGTTAGCCTTTGCTATGAAGAAAGAGATAATACTAACTGAAAGTAGGCCAAGTTCATTAGATTATGATTAAAAGCTTTTTTTTTCTTTTAATGCACTGAATGTGGTTTTAGTAGGTGGGCACTGGGCAGAAGAGGTGCTGGAGAAGTCACAGGTGCTGTGTCCTTGGTCACTCTGTCTTTTCAATTACTTTAATTATTTGTTTATAGCTTTAATTGAATACTGAATCATGAAGAGTACAGTGACCTTTAATTTTCATTCAACTGTCTTTCTTTCATGAGTCTTAAAAGACAAACACCATGCATGGTCCTGCCTTTGGTGTCTAGGATGAATTTAGAGCAGAGAGTTGGAAGCACAACTTAGTTTGTTTCAAAGCAGGCTTGGAATTTGTCCCTTATAATGCTGTATCTTCAGCTCTTTTGGGAGCATGCATGCCTCCATTAGAAACAGAGGACTTTTCCCCAGAAGTATTTTAGAACCTGCCTTGAGCTCCCCAAGCTGGTGAGATCCCAGGCTGGCCCAAGGACCTTGGTCTGAGGATGTGGTCACAGTCCCTTGGTGGGAGCTCTGCACTCACTCCTTGACTCAGGTGAGGCTGCAGGGCTATGTGGGGTCCAGTGGGACCCCCTACCCCTGCACCTCTTCCTCCTTCAAAGCAATGACCTGCCTATTTTAGTCTCAACTAAGCTGAAATAGCAGAGTTGGCAACTTCATCTCTGAATTTGGCTGAATTTGAAATAGTTTATCAGAAGCAGTTCGTGTAGTAAATGGCCTGGACAGTCACTGTGTGGGACTTGGATTCCTGCAGCCCCCGGATGTTCAGCTCCCACCTGCAGCCCTCCCTTTATTGATTGGACTGGTCTCTACAGACCACAGTGCTGTGTTCCATGTGCGACTGCCTTGGTGACTGGGAGGGCTTTTCAGGAGGCAGGACTGGGTAAGCAGCAGACCCAGAGAAGCTGTCAGGCCTCACCCTGCTCTCCATCAATCAGAGGCAAGTAGAAAATTACAGATTGTAGCCTCTGGCTTAATTAGCCACCTGCTATTCTTGTCCCCTTGCATCCACACTATTTATACACATAAGACTACACGCAAGGCTGAAGCTCTCTATTTTTCCTTGACCAGCAGAAGTCTTCCCATGTAAGGTGGTAACCCACCTCCTTTGAAGCACAGATTTCCTTCTTTTTGATTCTGTGTAACATGACAGGACTGGCATTTTCTCATCTTGTTAATCGTCCATGTTTCACTGGTCACCATGATCGTCACAGTTTGTGCTCCAAGTGATCCCTTGGAACCAGATAATTTCCATAAGTACACAGCATTTAAACACAACTTGCTATCATGTCTTTCTTTCCCTCCCTTCTCCTTAGATGTAAAGGAGCATCCCACTATGGCCTTACCAAGGAACGGAAGAGGCGTTCCCAAGACTGCTCTCCAGACCATGGCTCCAGCTTAGCAGTAGCTGCCCTTGGCCCTGAGCTCTCAGCAGCTGCGGCCATTGCCTTAATGACAGATGAGCCAGGGCTTGTGAACCCAGCCTTCAGCCCCACCTCGGAGGACAGCCAGCTGGGCAGCAGCCCCGGAGACCTACACCGCAGCAACCGGAACAGAAGTAAGAGCTAAAAATGATGGCTTCAGAGCCTGATAGACCCTTTTAACAATCTTTTTTTTCTGTTAAATATATGTCATTGGAGGACTCAAAAAAAAAAGAAAAAGAGGTGGGGGAAGTGAAAGCTTTCATTTTACAGTTTATCAAATGCGCACTCAGTGACCCAATAGAATTGAGGTGAAAAAGAAGATGGTTTGGCCAGGAGCAGCACCAAGCTGAAGATGGACTAACTGCACACATGTAAACTGCAAGTCTTTAGAAAGATTATTTAGGCAAGTCAACTCAGTTGGAAGATTAAATGTTACATGTGATGTGCTGGGGAGGTGGTGCAGTTGTGTAATGTGTCTTCACTAGAGCTTGGTGGCCCAAGTAACCCCATAGACCACATACCCAAAATCCTGTTGGGAACTGTGTTTGGCATTTGCCAAGTATTTTCAGGAGAAAAAAACTCTAAGAATTGCATTAGGAGCTTGGGGGATATCTGCCAGCTTCTTGGAAAGGTGCAGCTCAGAGGAGCTGGTCCTGCTGAAATAACAACAGTCGGGGACAAGCTGCATCAGTAAACTTTGCCTTGATCCTTCACATTGTGACAGTGGACCTGTCTCTGATGAGTGTCATATTTGAAAAATATGGCCTGGCCAAAGGCAGACTCAGAAGTGTTAATGGTGAGTTCAAAGCATGTCTTTGAGGATTCTGAAGACAAAATTGATAGCCTACCTTGTGCGCCACCAGTTGCTTGTTGGGAAAATAGAAGAAGGGATGAAGAAAGGCTAGACAATGAGAAGTACTATCCTTTTGTGTGTCAGGGTTTAGAGAGGCGAGGAAAGGGAGGATGCAGGAAGAGAGCACCAGAATCTCAATAAATTCTGTCAGTTTTATTGAGTGTAGAGGCCACAGTCTGGTTTGAGGGAATGTTGTATTATTAGATTACAATGTTTGGCTAGCATGCAGAGCTGGAACAGACAGAACAGCAACAGCCATGAAGATAACTTTAGCAGGATGGAAAAGAGTGACATGTTTTGAAAGTATTACGACTTTTCTTTCGTATTGCCTTACCCGAGTCAGAATATGTGATTTTTTTAATCCCTCCCACCTGATAATATTTGAATTTTTGACATTAAATAGTTGGCAGTCGTTGGTGGCTTTGGAAGAATTACAAGGTTTTGAGGCAGTAGTGTAGCAGGGATTTTTTCAAGATGAGTTTTTAACAATGACTTCCAGCTTTTTTCAGTCAAACATGTATCGGTCAGGAAGGACAGTGCTTCTTCCTTTTATATGTACTTTTCACAGGATTGCTGCTGATTCTGTCTTGATGGAGGATTAGTCTTTCCAAGGCTGCCACACTCATAGGAGATTTCTCCATGTGGTTGGCAAAACAGAGAGGAAGGTGGCAATTCGAGGGTGTGGGACTGAGATAGAGTAATTGTACCCAGATTCAGGTGGATGCAACCTTGTAGTATCAACAGGACTCAGGTGCAAAGGGGAAGTACAAGCAGGCTCACTGTTGATGTAATATCCCATCATATCCCGAGGGCTGCAGAAATGCTGTGGTTCTAGCCCAGAACTGCTGAACTGTTTTGATTTGTTTTTTTCCTGCTGTTGCAGCTCGACACTTTGAACGTTCCACTATAAGAAGCAGATCTTTTAAAAAAATAAACAAGGCTTTCAGTGTTCTTCGAAGGACAAAAAGTGGAAGTGCTGTTTCCAACCAGACGGACCGGGAAAGGGAAAATGTTGGAAACTCTGCTGCTGGAGAGGAAGGTAATGTTTTGTTCATCTTGTGTTATCACTTAAAATGGGGTAAGGGACTCTATCCATGTGGGAACTGGATATCCACGGCTGACATGTCTTTCATGTGGTGGGCTGTGCGTGATTAAAAAAAAACAAACCAGAAAAATGCAATCTTTCCTTATTTTCTTCTTTCAAAAGATGTTACTGACTGGCAGGCAAGAATATTGCTGGAGTGTATGGGACCTCATGTAGGGCTGTTCTGGTAACAGCCTGCATGCTATAGCCAGCCCAATATCTAGCCCATGGGATGTGGTATTTGGGCATCTGGGATCTATTACTGGAGCTGTCATTGATTTGCTCTGTAATTTCGTTCAAGTGTCTTCACCAGCATGTGCCTGTCCCTCTAGAGCAAATGGATCACAGTAACCATACTTTAGAAGAACTTAATGAGTTTTGGCTAATGTTTATGAAGCACTGGAAATTCCCAGTGGGAGGATGGCATGAGAGTGCAAAGTACTGTAATTATTCCAGCATTTCTGTGGGATCCTTTATTACCTCAGCCAGGCAGGTGATGAGGAAAGAATGTTCCGCTCTTAAACAGCAGGGATAGGTAAGTTTGTCTGATGTGTGTCAGGGATGAGGGGTCTGGCAGGCAGTAACACTTAACATTTGGCATTCTCAAAGCAATAAGCAAATGTTACTAATCAGTTTGGACAATAATTATGAAACCAACATTGGCATTCATGCATCAAGAGGAAGTGATGATAGAGTGGGAATCAATGCCTTAATCAAGGTCTTCACTGTGGTTATTATTCCTTTGCTTGATACCTCAGCATCTCATGTCTCTTCCCAGATCAAGTGTTCAGGATGCAGGCTTTAAGAATACAAAATATCCAACTTCCTTTTGCTCTATATTACAGTTCTCATTGAAATCAACAGAAAATAAGGACAAAAGGCTGCCAAATACTACTTTCAGGCATCATTGTGATGCGTTGTGAATAGCGGTGAATCAGAGAGCCATGTTCAATATTCTTCTGCTTTATCTGCTTATTCCTTCAGGAGAGTTTCACTATGTTACTGTGTTCTTGGTACTTACTCTCCTACTTCACACACTTGCTGATAGACCTGAAATAAAACCTGGTAATTCAAAATTGTGAACCTTTTCCATAAAAGGAATATGAATATATTCGTTGACCTGGAAACATCATGAATAATTTTAGTTTATTTTAAATAATTTTAAATAATTTTAAATAATTTTAAATAATTTTTATTATTAAAAGTAATAGGTTATTATTTTTCCCCAAGTAAAATTTTGCAAGTAAGTTGTTTATATCTCTGTTTGATCAAGCAGATATTTTTCTCATTCCATAGCAACTCTTCAATCTACTACAAGCAAAAGCTTGCCTTTTTTCAGAATGAGTGAAGTTCTCCATGCCTCAAGTTCATATTTTTCAAAAGACACCTCTTCAGGATGAGATGTAGACTGCTTTCTACCTAGGCATATAGTTGACATTAGTAATAGTTCTACTGAGAACTTGGTTTCAAGTCCAGAGTGCGCAGATAATCTGGATGTCAACAGCACCTATTCAGTAGCCCAGTGCAGTGCAGATGTTAACAGAACTTAGCAGAAAGGTATGACAATGACACTGGCCTTTACATTTCCAGCAAATGAAAAGCACTATTATCTCTATAAGGGAATGTATAATGGCAATAACTCCAGGACCCCACTGACAGTGTCAAGATTGTCATTCTCTCCTTGGCTCTGCTTGTGGTTTCATTCCTCTGCACCAAGCATGCCTGTAAACTTCCAAATGTATTCTGCTGCACTGGAAAAACCAGGTAGGCATATAATTACTTAATAAGCAGTTACTCTTAAGTATGAGATCACAGAAGCTGTGTACCTAAATTGCTTTATTAATTACATTTGCAAAGAATGCATTTTGATTACACAGTTCTGGAATTCGATCTTAAAAAATGCAAGCAAGTATCTTGCAGCAATAGAAATACAACTTGAACAAAGATTCCTATTCAGTCCTTTGCAACAGGTGCTTTGTGTAATGGCATCTCAAAGGCTTTCTCTGTTTCTTCTTGTTGGAGGAGGAAATGAATGTACTTCTTTCTGTAGCAATTATCATCCTGCCAGCTGGAGGATAGTTTTTCTTCTCCAGTTCTGTATGTTTTCTTCTTTTTTTTTTTTTAGTCCTCAGCTGCTCTGAGCAGTCTGCAGCTAGACTTCTGATTAGAGCTGTTGGTCAATCTTTAGGGATAGTTGCTCTATGCTCTGCCCTGTGCTCACTGAAGGTCTTGCCTATTGAAGAAAAGGTAGCCCCACATATCTGTCTCACCATTGCCACCATTGCTCCTGGGAATGGAGGTGCTCCTGTGGCAGTGAATGAGGTGGTTCCTGACTTCAGAGGTCCCCATACCCAGTGTGAAATCAGCTGCTGCCTGGTTCACAGGTTCACGTCTGGCTCCATCTGAGAACACAACTCAGCCATGACTCATTGCTTCAGGAGATCGGACAGCACCTCACCAACTCTCTGGTGATCCCTTTCCTCACTAGGTTTAGTCAATTTATGAGCATAATAAAGCTGAGACTATATCAGCCTCAAAGGGAGCACAGAGTGATGTAACCCCTTCTTGCTGATAACCTCTTCTTGATAAAGGATCATCTGGCAGAGCTTGTGTACAATTCATCTGACTCCAGTTTTCAGAATTCCCCCATCTTAGTTCATATGTCTCTGTTTAATATGTGTTTTGCCTGTATTTCAGTCAAAGGAGGTCTGAGAACAAGCACCATAACAAGTAGCTATGTATTAGCCTTCAGCAACCCTTCATGCAGAGTGTGTAGGTGCCTTTAATCTGAAACTGCTGTTTGTTCAGCCAATGCACAGTTGCAATATGTGAGGGTGCAAGGCAAAATAATGGTTTCTGATGTGGGAGAAAAAAATTCAGATTCTGCTTGACTCAAAGCTGAATCCATACTGGTTTTGGAAAATTCCTTTGACACCCAGGGACATTTTAAAATATGATGTATAATATCAAATGTGTTTCTGTTACAATTGCAGCAGAGAAATAGTTACAGTCTAGTGCTGTCTTATACCTGGAGCTGGTAGCCATACAGCACTGTGGAGATTACTTCACAATTTACGTTTGTATCCTGTGGTTTGATTTGTTTAAACAATGTTGTATGTGCTCATTTTGTATTTGAATTATTCAGGCTTTCTTTGTTTCTCTGTTTAAACATTTTTGTGACCTTTTCCACAGAGAATTTTTAAATGTCCAAACCAAAGAATATGTTAGAGGTGAATGAAAAGTATAAACACTAATGAGAAAATATTTGGGGGAAGGAGATGTTAAGATTTTCTCATTTTTGATAATTTTTTATTTGTAATATCCCATGCAAAGAAATATTTGTCTGTAGTCAGCACCCAAGCTTGTGGTATTTACCTGAGAGCAATTTCCTTAACAGCATTTACAGCGACAAAGAGTTTTCCAGGTCTGAAGTAGAAGTTTAGAAAGTTTAAAAGAAAGAGTTTCATTCTGAGATGTGAGGGAAGGTGACAGGGATGTGCTTATGGCACTGATGCATTTAAGATGTAATATCTTCTGACTAGATCTACTGGTGTAAATGACCTTGACAATCTACTTAAATGATAAGATATCTCCAAGCAAAGACAGCTCCAGCTTTGCTATGCTTATTTGTGTCACTGGGCTCTTAGTTTGGCTTTTCACTTTAAATTCAGTTCCAAGAAAGATTGTAGATATTTATACTCCTTACTTAAACTGATCTACAAATACGAGTTGTAAACCAGCAAATATTTTAGGAGGAAAGAATGTGCAGGTACAATTGAAAAAACCTCTATACAGTTTTACAGTAAAAGAGCTGTGTTTCTGACTTTCAAAAACATTCATTGGTTTCATTTTGCAGTCAAACCATTGTAAAAGCAATTTAATTTATGATTGCTTGAGGATGGCAAATGTTTTTCAAAGTCAAACTCAGTCTCATAGTGGATGCAGTTCTACCATCTGTTATTGCTTTGCAGCAGTCAAGACCAAGGCAACCCCAGCAGGCACTGGCAAAACCACAGAACAGCCTTCCCTCTTGTACTGTTCAATGTGAACCCTGTTGTATTTTTGAGAGATATATATACACATACATACATATGATAGATAGATAGATAGATAGATAGATAGATAGATAGATAGATAGATAGATAGATAGATACTATAAATACTTTAATGTTTAAAAAAGTACATGAAGAAAAAGAAGGTAAGTGAAACACAGATGGTATCAACCATTTCATGGCATTAAGGCTCTCTACGGGCAGAGAACAAAGTTGTTTATCCAGCCCTAGGACAAGCCAGTGCAGCCCAACTTCTGTCTCAGGAAGGCTGCACCCCAGAGAAATCCCGTACTGTTCCTATTTTTCTCAGATTTTATTCAGTTGCCATTCTGATTTCCCAAAACAGCTGTTACAGAACTGGTTCAAAGTACTCTGCTCTGGAACAATGAGCCAGGCAATTTCCAGAAGAAAGAGATTGTCTCTGTAACATTTCCTCTAGCACAGGCAGATAAATTTGCCTGCTGAAAATAAGAGAGTCACAATTCTTTTGAGACACAGTCAACTCGGCAACAGTTTCGTTTTAGCTCTTTTGGGACTCCTTTGGTGAGAGGAATATCCAGAAGCAAGAAGAGATATTAGAACTGGCATTGCCTTCTACCTGCACCTCCGTCGGAGCGGCATCACTGGAGAATTAATGGAAGGCATTAAGTCAAAATGATGGCAAACCTCTGGGAGAGTGAAGTGATAAATGAAAATCTATTGGGAAGGAGAAGTTGCAGAATAAAGTTCCCTACCAGCGCAAGGGCATGTGACATTCACAGACACATGAATTTTCCAAGACTAGGTTACACAAGCTTAATTTAAATTCTGGTGTCCAGATGCTGGGAAGGATTGAGTGTGTGTTCCTGCAGATAGTCCTATTTGTGGGGGTGAGCTGACACCTCATATTAGTCAGGCTGCCTGATCTAAATGAGGACGTGGAACCACAGATACAAGTTTTGTTTACAGTGATCTTTGATTAATCTGGACTCAAGAGTCACAGCAAACATTGCACATTGTCACACTGAATCCTGGGAATGAAGGCAGAAGTAACCCTCATGGCAGCACTGTCAGAAGGAGCATGATACACATGGAAATCAGCAGAAATCTGAGCACTGAAGGAACACTACCATTAAATATTATAAACTGTGGGGAAAAAATAGTAAGCATACTTAAAATTTTGCAATACTCTCTCATGGCCACTATACTAACGAATGCTCTGCGTCCCACATTGTGCCAGAGAAGAGGAGTTCGCTGTGCAAAGCTGGTCTCTCCTATGTTGTTACCATAATGGAAAGTGTGAAAATATCAATAAAATTGCACATTAATGCTAAAATAACACTGCTTGAGAAAAAAGCCCACACAGTCTTTCTGAATGCAGGTGACATTTTATTATATTGACAGATTCAGAATGCTCCATACAACCCCCCGTGACAAAAACACAGCACTCTGTGGGAAAACCTGGAAGAAACACCAAAAACAAGACAGAAAGTTTCCTTCTTTCTAGATTCAGCAGCTCTTCGATATTTAAGGACTGGAAATTTAAAATGATAAAGAAAGGTATGCAATACTCCTGGGTTTTCCTGCTCTGGAAAACCCAACCAAAGAAAATGGAGAATTCTAAATAAGAGTGTAAGGGCTGGAAAATGGGTTCTGTGAAAAATGATACTCCAGCCTCACAACAGGCTGTATATATATCTGAAAGGTACAAGACCTCAACTCAGTTGGAGTCTCTTAAATTGGACTGCTGAGGCCCCAATCACTGTACGCAACCACCTGCTGAAGTAGGGCTCACTTTTCCTGGGTGTGGTATATACATTAAAAAATTCAATTTGAAGACTTTGCTTTCTAGACATGGCATCATCTTGAAATAGGCATGGTAAGTTTTGATCAAACTGCACACAGTGGATGCAGACTGTCTGTTGAAAAATCAATTATGTGGGGTTTTTTTAACTGGATTTTTCTTATTTAAAAAGAAATACGTTTATGTACTTTATATATTTAGATAGCCAGACTTACTGTTAGTTTATCAAAGTAGGCATTGGCCTTTTACTTACAACAGTCTAGGCTGTTGATAAAACAAATGTCCATGTGTATGGTCTGAGATGAAAAGAAGCAGCACGCCTTCAATGAAGAGAGCAGAAATTAATGGATCATGGAGTAATTTTGGTTGCTTAGCCCTTCTGAGGAGAAAATGATTCTGTTTATCAATAATGTTTGGTAAAAAACACAAACCAAATGAAGACAGGAAGTGAGGCAGTACAGCCCGCTATCTGTAAAATAGTAGCATTAGAGAGTTGCAGACATGCAAGAAAATCCTCTTGCAAAGATTTGTTTTGTTGTAACTGTATGTATCAGAAGGAAATTAGACATTAAAAAATCCACTAAAAGAATCTGCAGAAAGTCATATTGAAAGTCAGCCAAGTGCCACTACAAGACTTAACAAACCAGGTAAGGAATTGCTCAAGATGAAAAGAAACCTATTTATATTTATACATTATGTAAAGATATAGGTAAGTCTTGTAAAAGTGTAGAGACTTGTTCACTGCCATGTTGCCCTGAAATTGCTCTGGGATAATTTCAGACTGAAATAACATGAGAGTGTCAATAGCTTGTTCAGTCCACAATTCTCCATGGACAAGAAATGTAACTGGATAAATCCTTTAGAAAAGCTTTCAGAATGAGCTATGGTAAAATGAACATTAGAGTCAAAAAGCATAGTTTGTTAGGATGTGAAGTGAGTCATTACAATAGAAGCAGTTCTATTACAGTACTGTTTTGGTAGTCTTCAATATATATACGTGCGTTAATTTATTTGTGTGCAGGGAAGATCTAGGTATCCTGATTTTCATTAGTATTTTTATGCATAACTACTCTTATAGCCACACTGAGAGTGTGAAATGTGCATGGTTATTCTGATGCAGGGATTAGGCCGTTGGTGATTTTTGAGGAGTATTTGTCTGGCTTTAAGCACCACACTGAGATGCCAGAGTTAATTGCCTCTTTTCTTACATAGCAGTGGGGAATGTTTGGCACCTCCAGGGGTGATTTAGCACAGGAATCACTTCCTTTGGGTGCCTGTGCACTACAAAGGAAGTCAGAACAAGTAGATCACCAAATTGTGCATTTGTCTTAGAAGCCTGAATTTAGATCAAGTAAATCGACCCTTCAGGCTAGAGAGAATTGAACAAATTACAAGCTGAGCAAAGAGCGTTTAGAAAATAGAGGAGCATGGGGGAAATGAAGCACCTTCCATTTCTGAGACATTAAATTTGCCTTTAAAACTGAAGTAAACATGTATTAACACAGAAACTGCTATTACAAGAATGAACGGTTGAGTATTAGGTTGGAAAAGGCTGTGTAGTTACCTAGACAGAATTTCATTGCCTGTCAAGTCTGTGTAAAACCACAAAGTCGAAGTCTGTGCTACCGGTAGGTGCTTTTTACAGACGTGGAGGAGGACAGCTTCCCACCCTGAAGAGCATATGATCAAAGAAGTGGTAAGGGATGCAACATGGTGTTTCTCAATATATTTTTTCCTGTTCTTTCTTTCCACCTGCTCCCTCCCAAAAGGTTTTGGTGCCTTGCTCGTTTGCTGCCTGCTAATTCTATAGTAGCAAATATTGTTTCTATCTCAGATACTGGTCTATTAAGTTTCATTTTACACTTAACCTCTATTCAATAACAGTCACTGTACTTCCATTTCTAAAATAGGTTATTGAAAAAATATTAGCAGTTAATTTTTTTACTTACAGGTTCGTCATATAAGCACTGGATTAGACTCACATGCAAAAAGTTCAAAAGATTTCTCTCAGCTGTGGGGGATTCAAAATAATTGAAGGCTGATATGCTTGTGCTGGAAAACTCACTGCTGCTTTTACTTCAACTTTGTTCACTGCTGAATATGGATTAAAATTTTGAATTGACTTAGAAGGAAAGAAAAGTATTAGTGACGTGTTTTGAAATCAGACATGCCAGTTGAAAAGTAGGGCTTGGAAGAGGATACTCTTATCCAGTGCATTATAAAATAAAGGATTCCTGCCCACCATTAGTCCCTCCTCCCCACAGCCAGACTGCCAGGGCCAGAAGAGATCTTTTCATCCATGTACTTTGAGCATATACTGGTTTTAATACAGGCATATCACAGTAAGAGCCACTCATTCCTAGTCCCTAGAGTTCAAGCAGTGATGAAAGGAGAGGGGTCTGGTAGGGAAACTGCTGTGTGCTTTGGGTTGTCCAAAAAAATCTTGTCTTTCTGTTAGCTAAAAATAAATGAAAAGCTTCCTTGGATGTCACAAGACAAGAGCCCAGTCCACCACTATGGCGCCAAAAATGAAGAAAACAGGGCAGCCTGGGATGCTACCAGTGAGACAGGGTTTACAGCCCAGCACAGTAGGGATGGACGTTTGTTGAGGTGCCCATGTCCATCTGTTCTAGGGCCAGCAATAAACTGGACTGGTTCTGAGGCGTCTCTGGTGACTAAAAATGTATTTTGTTCCCTTGGAATATTGATATGTATAACTGTTTTTAAGTACATTTCATCTGTCCGGATTACTTCAAAGGTTTAAGGCTGTATTTTGTGGGAGAAAAATGGAAGTTTGAATATATAAATTGTAAAAAGAGCCCTTCAAGTCCATTCAGCAAGCTTACCTATCCTTTCCTCCCCACTTATTATAAATCACATCCATGCATGAAACCTGGCTTGACTAACTGGAAGCTACTTGAGGTTGTGCAGTGCATGTTTCAACAAAGCAAAGCTCTGTTGTCAAATAAATACCTTACAATATGCATTTCCAGGTTTTCCTAGGTTGTATCACCTGATTCCAGATGGGGAAATTACCTGCATTAAGATCAGCCGTACTGACCCCCACGAAAATCTGGCCATTAGGATTGTGGGAGGCAGTGAGACCCCTTTGGTTCACATTATTATACAGCATATTTATCGAGATGGGGTAATTGCCAGAGATGGAAGATTGCTGCCTGGAGACATGATACTAAAGGTACAGTACTGTAGAGGTACGAGATAAAAATATCCTGACAAAAAATCATGATGAGATTTGCAATGTTGCATGCAGAAAGACATTCTAAATTTCAGAGCATCACCTGTAAGGCACTGTGATTTCCTAGCTTTTGCCAACCCCAGTGGTAGCTGAGGATACTTGAGGCACACCAAGGTTGTGCCATGCCTTCTGCTTTGTGTCAGACAGACTTGGCCAAAGGGATTTCCCAGGATCACGGTGTGGGCATACTTCACAACAGCAGTGTGTAAAAATGTCTCTTGATGGTGGTTCCAGGTGGCAGCTGGATGAGCATCCACCACCCAGCTGGGGGTTTCAGGGAGGCTTTTTGTCCTGGTGCCAGCACAGAGCAACAGATCTAATGGCACCACTAAGAAAAAGCTGTTCCTGCAGGGCACATCCAAACCATACAATGAAGCCGTGACTGTAGCACGGATGGGCCCAGCCTAGCTCTTCCCAGCCATGGCTGACTGCCCAGGGATTTACCAAGGATTTCTATGAATTTCAGTCCCATCCTGGTGCTGCTCATGCTGTTTGTGGTACCCAAGGTAGCAACTTAGTTGAGCAGTGTGTCGCTGGGTGCAATCCTCCCCACCAGACTGCAGCAGGAACAGCCCTGTTGTACCCACATAGGCAATCTGCAAAAGGCAACACCAGCCAAATGCTTCTGTCCATGCTGGGGAGTATTTCTGTTGCATTTTGGATAAGTTTCTTAATATTTAAATGGTTCAACCTGTGCAATGTAAAGCTACAGGGAAATAACTTGTCTGATTCAGGTTTTCCAGCCAGTGATGAAATACAATCTTGCAACTGGTTTTCATTTAGTAATGTCTAGTCACTCTTATACATATGAACACCACAGGATTGACTAGAAGCTCTTTTTTTCTCTTTCTTTTCCCCAGCAAAATTTAAAAAGTGGTAGTTATGCAGTTTTACTGTCATCTGAATTAAATCTTACATGGAAAACACTGAGGAAAAAAGTCTGATTCTCCAGTGTGGTAAATCAGCATAATTGTTAGTAAATATCCAGGGCATTTAAACTTCTACTTGAGGCATTTTCCTGGTTTTTAGTTAGAGGTTCATTAATGAGGGACATGGGGTTTTTTTTCTGTACCTAGAATAGCTGGGAGATAATGAAGAAGAGAAACAGTAGGAAAGCAGTGGGAGTGAAAGAAAAGGCTGGCAAAGCCACTTGAAATCAAAAGCCAGTGGAATAAAACTAAGATATATGAAAGGATATTGAAGCTTGGGAAAGAGCAATAAGGAAGATGAAAACTAACATGTATGTCTGGAGACTATCAGGGAGAAAATGGTAGAAAAAGGGCAGAAACTCTGTGCAGTGCATCCTTTCCTTGGGGGGAAGATTGTTCTGCACCACAAACTTGGCCTCCTGTGTGACGCCATTTGAAGTAGCACATGTCACTTCATATGAAGACATCTGTGTAAATAGATCTGCCCTCCCCAGTGCCAACTCAGAATAGACCATCTTTCTGCTGCTGATTTATACATCTCTCTTCCAGGTAAATGGCATGGACATCAAAAATGTGCCTCACAACTATGCCCTGTCAATCCTGAAGCAACCCTGCCACGTGCTCCGACTGACAGTGCTCCGAGAGCAGAGGTACCGATGCCGAAACAGCGGACTTTCCCTCGATGCTCACTGCAATAGGGATGACAGCTTCCATGTTGTGCTAAACAAGAGCAGTCCAGATGAGCAGCTGGGAATAAAGCTGGTCCGCAAGGCCGACGAGCCAGGGGTATTTATTTTCAACTTGCTGGAAGGTGGCATGGCTGCCCGCGATGGACAGCTGCAGGAGAATGACCGGGTGCTGGCCATCAATGGGCACGACCATCGCTACGGCAGCCCAGAGAGCGCAGCCCAGCTGATACAGGTTTGTTGCTGCCACTTGGACCACGGGGTTTGGGCTGTGCAAAAACCAAGCAGTGTTTTTCACCATCCATTGCAAAGCACTGATTTTGTGTATTTGGAAGAGGGAAAGAGTCAAGGGTAGATGGGAATTTACTCCTCTAAAAGCTCCTTGGTTTCACGGTGGGTACAAATGTGAACATGGGCATGGGCTCTCTCAGAGGTGCCTGCTACCGTCAGGTTTTGGAATGTATAGATTAGTGTAAACACCTATATATTCTGAGCAGCCCCAGAGAGTGATGCCAGCTGCCAAAAGGCATGCCAGCCTGGACCCTGGGAGCACTGGTTCCAGCAGGATGCTGACTCCTCCAGCTCAGAAGGAATCACAGTGCTCTCTGGTCAGCCCTGGAGCAAACCAGAGTAGCCTAAGACAGTGGATGTCATGTTTCAGGATGAACATCATTCACCCAGACTCAGTGACTATTTCCCATGGATGTGCTTTACAACTGAAGGTAGTCCACACCTTACAGATATTTATTACCTAAATCCAGTATATGGAAATCCAGATGTATTGGAAAAAAGGGTCTGTAGCTGCAGTTTTCATAAATTTCTATTTTGACTCTTGTGGAGTACTAAATGGGTCCTTCTGCCATGCACTAACCAGTCTTAACACAAAACCGTCATACAAAAAAACCCCTTGTGCCATTCTTAGCTGCAAAATTGGTCAGCTTCTGCCTAATTTCCCCTCCAGAATAATTTTAATTTGTTTTCTTTGTTTACTGACTATGTTTTTAGGAAACCTCAACATAAAAAGCAAAGCAAAGAATCTTTTGTTTCTTTTATCTCATATTTATAGCCACTATTATACTTGTGCAATTTTGAATTTAGTTTGGAGGCATGTAGAGTGGTCACATGTTGAAGAATTTCGTGGACTTCAATAACAAGATGTCAAATCAGGCCAGCTGCTTCCCCTTTCTGGCAGGTATAATCATGGTTGTATAAGTTGAACTGAAACAAATAGTCAAATCCATGCATTTCGTGGAAAGGATTCCTCTGTTAGCATAGATTCACAGTTGGTTGTAGCCAACTTTTGTTGTGAAGTTTATAGCATAGGTGAAGAAAATGTTATTCCCTTACATAATGCCAGTTGTTGAAATTCTGGTCCAGCATCTTTCTGGATTTCCTTATGTAGCTCACTAACTGGGAACAGAAGGCAGAAGGGGGAAGGTTTAAATTCTCCGAGGGCAACAAGTCTGGAATGGAAAACTTTCTGAAAAACAAGTATTCTTGGAACAGTTCTTTATGACTACAAAACAAGGTATCAGTGCTTCATAAACAAACTACACATGCGGCCTAGAGATGAAATGGGAAAAATTCATATACTATTCATATACAAGTGTTTAAAAATGCAACTAAAGCCCTTATTGGCCTCCAAAGAGTAGATGTTATTTATAATAATGCTTGAAATGCACACCACTCCCTGGGAATTTAAACAACAAGCCCATCAAAGGGGAGACTCCAGTTTCCAAACAGCCAGGATTACGCTGCATTGATGTGAGCTCCATGAATCACATTTGTCTAATGCAAAATTCCCAGAACCTGTGTCTTTTTTGCTATGTTTTTTCATCAATTATCATTTGCCTTTCCTGTTTCCTTGTTATGCCAGAGAAAACCGTTATACTGAAGCCACAAATGTTTTGCATTTGCTTCTTACATGAAGGGATATTTCACTGTGTCCTCTGATTTCTCAATAGCATCCTGACTGTTGAGACCTCAGTATGTCACTTGCAGTGCTTTGAGGGCTTCTCATTTATGGTGGTGGAAGCTACAAATACACCATCGGTTTCTTTAAAAAAAGAACTAACACTCCCTAAAAGGTGTGGTGGCTTGTTAAACCAAGCACAGCCGGAAGACTGTCAGATTTCTGTGGAATCTGTTTATTTTTGACTTTTAAATCATGAATAATTGAGACAAATCTAATTCTTGAGGCCTATGGGAATTATACACTAGCATATGTGAAGCAGTTGTTAAATAGTAGATTAGATGTCTGTTTTTAAGCTCTAAGCTCTGTCACAAGAACTGAAATTAAGAAAACGTGTAAGTGCTAATAAGGAACGTGCACACATCATAACACTTGGGAGTTTGCTGCCTCCTATTTGTCACGTCATCTTAAGCTGTGGCCTTGTGTCAGAAGTGGCACTTTTAATCTAAATGACGAGACATTCCACATCTGTTTTCCATGAGAGTGACAAGAAAAGGAGCAAGGTAACAGATCAGGGCTGCTCATGTGAGTGCATCAAGCCAAGCTGTATGGGCTGAGTCAGACTTTAGTGACCCCAGATGTTCACCCTTCTCTTCAGCACCTTCCCCCACCACAGCTCAGAGCAGCTGCTAGGGACAGATGAGCCTCTCTTCTTTCAAAAACTGCCTCTGACAAGCAGGTTGTGATGTGGAGCATATCCCTGCTCCGTCATCCCTGTGAGAGATGGGGCAGCTTCTGCCAAGAGCAGCACTGCTGCCTCTTTCTAAGAGGCAATTACCTACTATATGCTCAGAAATTACCACTGTGTCTCTGCCTTCCTGCTTGATTTGCCTTGGCTGTAACAGATTTTAATTCTAGTAGATTGTTTCAGCTGTTACTTGCACTCAGTATCAAAATTAACCTCCTTTCTTTAATTTTCACTTCAGCATAAAATACAGAGAAAGAATTGTGGGAAAAGCAATTGGTTAGAGGGAGGGAGAGATCAGAATGAATCAGCAATGAATATTCTGATCAGTAGAAACATTAATGGGTTTTTATACACATGTAAATAAAAAAGCTGTTCTTGTTGTTTGGATAACTTTCTAAAGCCCTCTGAGTTCTGAGAAACTACTCAACTTGACTGGCCTGTAGACAAATGCAACATTGCAATAGAGACTCTTGTTGAACTTTTGCTAGTTGTTCTACGAGAATTAATCATGTTTACAACCTTTCTCTAAATAACCAGCTTTGAGGCTTACCATGTGGCAACAGATAAGTTTTAAAAAGAAGTTGTGTTAAATTGAAATTATTCATTTTAGAGAAAACTGTATTTTCATGGGGGCACATATTCTTGGGAGCTTTAATCTTGTACTGTTCAGTTCCACCTCAGTCACATTACAAACTAGGGACCAGGGTGGTTTCCTTTCTCCCAAAGTACAGAATTCTGCTTATGGGTACCAGTTGAGTCCAGAGTCCATGAACTAATATAATTCCTGTTAATATAATTAACATAAAACCAGATCTGTTAAAAATGCCTAGAAAAATTATTTTGAAATATGTATGTATGAACCGAAGGATATATTATGAAGCTGTGCAGATTTCAGTTTCTAATCAAAAAAAGGCATCCCCCAAGATATTTGGAAAGCAACAAACAAATGCACATTTTTTACTTCATTGAAAATAGCACAGCTTGAACATGTATATTTCAGGCTTGAAGTTGGAGGTTTAGGAGAGGTAGGTTGCTTTTTCTTAACTAAAATGACATTTTTCCAAAGCTTTTTTTTAACTCTCAGCTACTGCTAGTGAATTCAGCTCCAGAAAGAGCAAACCAAGCTATAAAAACAAAAATCCCAGAAGCTTCCTCTGGCTTCTGTTAATTGTCTGTGGGAGATTTGATTTCAACAGCGCAACTGGATCTGGGTTTGGTTTTCAGCTGCTTGTTCAACGCCAGCTTTCCTTGGAGTTTCTCCCCAGTGAGCAGGGCATGTCACCGTGCCAGCAATCGAGCCAGGAGGTCTGATGGCCCCGGGGCTGCGGTACCAACAAGCATTGCAACTGCAGCCCTGGGGGCATCAGGCCTCCAGATATGTTTGTGGGTGGCTTCACGCTAGATAACGAGCAGTTCCTCGGGTATAACCTGAGGAGTCCCTCTGCAGATTGGTCCTCCTGCCTGGCACAACACCAAGGTCTTTAGCCTAGAGAGAAGGGGATTAGAGGATTAATTTTTACATCTTCTGAGTACACTTCTATGGTATTGAGGTTATTTCTACACTGTTCATCATTTCAGTTCAGTATGTTGGTTTGGCCTTATGGCAGACATTTATGATTTATCCAGGAACACCCCACTTGATCTCAGCTTTATCTTTGTAGCACTGTTGTCTTGAACAGATTCACATAAGCTTCCCTGAGGAGCAAATGAAGCCATTTGTTTCTAGGGAAATAGTACTGATTCAACAGGACAGAAAAAAAAATCACCTGTACACAGAATTAACACTAATATCAGGAACAGGCAGAGCACCATAAAAACAATGAGGAAACATCAACTCAGTAGAAGCATTGCAGCATCTCACAGGCACAGAAGTATTTTGACTGCATTGTGCAAAAAGGCCTAGAAGTGCTTTGAGCTTGGGTTAATTGCTTTTGAAGCTACTCTTCCTGGAGTGAGAGTTTGAGCTACTTTCCATCCTAAACCGCATTGCTCTGAGTGCTGGCTTTTGCCCACCCTCTTTTCTCTGTGCTCTGCTGCAGTAGGATTTTATTTCTCAAAATAAAATCCCTTTTCTCCCTTTCTTTAAGCTTCCTTACATTTCTCATGCTCATTGCATGCAGGTGGACTTAATTATATTGTTTATTCCCCACTTTCACCAGACAAGGTGTAAACACATACCTTGTTTCAGGGTTAATTGTATCTTTTTCAGCTTTCCCATCCATTGGGCAGCAACAGCTCTGGTTTTCTGTCTGTGTCTCTACCATGGCAGGCAAATTGCTGCTTTGCAGTGGTATACACAGGTGTAGGTGAAAGCTGATCAGCACTCACTGTGATGGATCACTGCTTCCAGCCAAATTTGGGGCAGGTAGAAAGGATTTTTAGGGTTAACACCAAATTTTCAAGAGAAGTATTAAGTAGCTGGCAACAAACTTTTATGAACTTTATTGACCTGAACTGATGCTAGTGCTTTATGTCATTGCAACCACATTAATGGGAAATCCAAACTATGTTGAAGTGTTACCCACATTCTGCCAACACTCTGGGGCTGAGGTGTAGAGGTTTATTGCACTGGGGTAGTGGGATTCACACTCTACCTCCTCCCACAGGCCAGCGAGAAGCAGGTTCACTTCGTGGTGTCACGGCAGACCAGGCAGCAGACCCCCGACCTCTTGCAGGAGACGGGCTGGAGTTACAGTGCTGGCAGCTCCCAGCCTTGCCCCGCCGACAGAAAAAACCCCGGCAAGGTGAGGGCGATTGGGTGCTTTCTGTGCCATCCATGGGACAGGGGAACGGGAGGGCAGCTAGTGTTTTCCAGGGTGTTATCTCTTGTTTCTGTCACCAGGAAAAGCGTGTCTTACTTGGCAATGGAAACACAAAAGCTGTGTTGCTCATTGTTTATTCACTGGTTCTGCCCTGACTCTGCCTGGGGTGGGGAGGGAAAGAGAAGGCAATGGACGGTGATGGGGCAGATGCTGACACGCACACAGCATCCTGGCCAAGGCCAGCATGGGGCCATCTGACCAGCAGTGTGAGCCAGCAGAGGACCATGCGCTCCAACAAAAAGAAAAGGTTTATCTAAAATTTCTCCCTCTGTAGCAAAGTCTTCAGACAAAAAACTTTCACATACTGGCCTGAAAGATTCCCATAAGCTACTTGAGAATTATGGTAATTACTAGGCTGTTGCTTGTTTATTAAGATGCCCATGCTCTGACCCAGCTGGCAGTTTGGCAGCAGAAGGCAGCTCTGGTCTGCCTGGCTTCTGCGAGCATGAGGATTGTGTGGAGCTTTGGACCTAAAGCATGTTGGTTCAGCTCTGGCAGCACCCAGAACTTGCATGGTGTGGGGTATGCAAGGGCTGGCACTGTGCAGCACGGCTGCACCCAAACCAGGGACACAGCACAGAGCAGCCATCTCACCCAGAGAAGGCTGTGGTTACCAAAATGTCCCCCAGCTCACCCTGTTCACCTGATCACAGTGTGTGTTTAGTGCATTTAGACCTGCAATATGTTCTTTGCATAAGACAGAGAGGTGCTGGTGCTCAAACATACGGCATTTTAAAGTAGGAACCAATGCAACTAGAGTTTTGAAAATATGTTTTCTGAGTTTACTCAGTGTTATTCTTTGCACTTTAGACAGAGAAAGGCATGTCCTTGCAGGAACTGAATTTATTTCACTAAATTTGAAATCACATGCCTGGCTAATTTGCATTAATGACCATGAGTGTCACTTAGGCAAACCCGTGTAAGCCTAACCCTGGCCACCAGTGCCAGGGGTGCACTGGGGAGGTGTACAGGCAGGGTTTAAATTCATCCTGCTTGATGGATAGCCACTTGTGTCCTTAAGGGGACCTCTGGGCCAAATATCAGGCGCACAGCTGTTAGCCAGGAGGCAAGTCTAGCTCTGGATTTTACAAATGTTAAAATATACCCGCTTTTGCAGGTGTTTTAAAACTGCATTATTCAGTGGTTCTATGTATTAAAAGATACTAGTATATATTTACTTTTTTTTTTTTTTTTAGTTTTCCGCAAAGTCACAATCACAGCTCCTGTTAGGTGGGATCAGATCAGCAGGAGTAAAAGCAGAAAGCAGAGCCAATGTTCAGTAGCTACTACCAAGTAGCAAGTAATGCCCAGCTAATCATGCATCTGCAAGGCATTACTTTTTAATGAAGGAATGATTTCCTTAGGAAGATATGTGTAGGACAGCAATTAGCTTGTGTTGCTACTGTATGCTTCCTAGGGAAGATCCAAGCACCTGCTAACTCTACTATGTTGATCTGATTAATTGATACCACATGGGATTATTTGGGAACATGACTTGTCTCCTCTGGCCTGAGATCCTCAATTTCTCTTCCTGTACCAAGAGGTGTTAGATGGGAGTTCTTGTTAAGTCCAGCAATATTTTGGGTAGCTGTGAGATTGAAGGCACAGTGTTGGCTTTGTAACAGTCCTTGAAAGACTAATGACTAAGTGCTGTAAAGACTAAAGAATCATCTTTTGTTGGATAGGCCACAGCTTTAGGGGGATTTACAGTTTGCCACAAGAGATGAGTACTACATAAGCACATGAGTGGGTGTGTTGCTGTGGGCTTCAGGCCAGTGCCACCATTTGGGCACTTTCCAGGAAAGATCACAGCCAAAATAAGAAAATTCTGAACTCTTCCTACCTCCCTTTAGCTTTATGTGTACGTAGTGGAGGGCTTCTATCAGAGAAAATGCTTTGGCAGTAGATCAGCAGATAGATCAGCTGGTATACACAGTGAGCTTCAGGCACCATGGAATTTTGGTCTGATACAAGCATTACTGGAGTGTTAGTTGCCCTTTTATAGGGCATGACTGTGTCAGCTTAAATTTTGCATGTTATTTTGCTGAAGGTTTAGCTGAACATAATCTGCAATTCTAGATCTTTAAACTGGCTTTGGAAGACTTAAAAAATGTTATTTATTTTAAATAGACATTAGGGCAGGAGTAACACTAGCAAGCCTAGGGCCTGTACAGCATCCTAACGCAGCACACGCTCCTGCCCAAAACCAAGGTAATGCTTGTTGGCTGGACCTCACTGTCAGGGGAGCTTCCTACGTGCATGTGGTTTGATGAGTCTGCTGCTTACTGCCATCAGTGGGATTGCTTTATTATGTGTGATTAATAGAGGATTGCAAGTCTTGCCTTGAAGTCTGGTTAATTTTAAGGCGTTGTTTGTCCTCTGAGCTTACTGTAGGAGGTGATATTAGAAGGTCAGGAATGCTCTCTTTGAGGGAGACTGCTCTCACGGTAGAGCATGTACAGATACATGAGCTGAAATCTGCTCTCAACCCTTGGCTGTATTCAGCACCAAGAATAAACTCTAGCTTCCAACAGCCGTCTGGCTCCAGCAGTGGCTCAGGACCGCTTTGGGCCAAGCTGTTGGCCTCAAGACAGCCAACCTTCCATCTGTATGGTGTGAGGAGGCAGCTTTCTTTCAGCTCAGTGGTGACCAGCCTTGTGGCCCACAAGGCTCTGCATAAAAGGAGAATGATCTCTTCTGACCATGTCCTTCGCTGGTGGCAGTGATGCCAGGCATATGGTGTGCCAAGAAATTGTTCCTGCGCACGGTCTTATGGATCTGTTTTCCTCTCCATAGGGATATGGGAAGCACAGCCCAAACGGTTCTGGCAGCTGCCAGGATTCAGAAAAGAGGAGATGTCAGAAACACTTTCTTGTGCAGCTGAGGTTGCAAAGCCAGGCTGTAATGCATAAACAGGCCAGATTCAACTCCTTTGAAGTCAGTGGGAGCTTTGCCATTAATTAAATAGCACTTGTTTTTAATTGTAACTGTTCTCTTACTTCTTTCAAATTAATTGTCTAGTACTTAAAGAAAATATTGCTGGAGCAGGCAAAGTTTCCTGACCATATGAGCAGGTTAACCTTCAGGTGAAGTACATTTTCCAAACAGACACAGCCGTGGTTTTTGCCTGCAAGACACGTGTCATGGCTTTGATGTTGTGATAATCTGCTGTAAATATTTATTTTTCAGTAAATATACAGAAAAAGAAAAAAAATAAAAATAGGAGAAGATGAACTGTTATGTTTTTCTTCTCCTGACCTCCAAGGTCACTTCAAAATGACAGAGAAGGACAATTGTTTAGAAGAGAATGCACTGAAATGAAGTCACTGATAAACACTGCCTTTTAACTGGTTTACTTGCTATCGATTATACCTCCAAGCAAGTTCTACGCGTGTTTATAAAAAAGGCTTTACTTTCCTTTCATCACTGCCTTTGTCTCAGTCAAGTCACCCCAAATCCTTTCTGTCTGCAGCCATGTAAAAAATGACATGGGAAAGAGTAGCTTCAAAGGAAAATTGGTCCTTTATGGTTGAGCATACAAGTACTGGTACTTTTGAAATTCTTCATTGAAACATAGCAGGACAATTTGTTCCTGAGTACTACTTTTAAATCTTTCTCTCTGTGCTGATTCCTCAAAAAAAATGATAAACTAGCTAATGCTCTAGTGTTTTAGTTGTCTGAAACATGATGTATGCTGCATAAATAACAGGGCTGCTCTGTCATTCAGAGCCACAAATGGAATCCCAGTTTCATGTTTTGCTACAAATTTTCAGACTGCAGTTTTGTGAAAATTAGTAGTGCCCATATCCCACATGTTTCAGGAAGTGGTCTTTTCCCTACAGAAAGCCATTCCTTGCCAAGAGAAAAATGACATTTTTGCAAAACATGGATGAAACACTAAGTTTAATTTGCATAAAGATAGAACTACTATGTTTAAAATACCTAGATCTTAAAAACAAAGGTGAAAGATTAAAATTATCTGAATCAGAACATAAAATTTATCTGGATCAGAACATTTTCTGAAGGTTTTAAAACCTTCAGAAATTTTTAGGTTTGTTTGCAAGCCCTAAACCCCATTACTCTGACATGGAGCCTGTGTTCTGCATGGCCCAAGTCTAAGATGTCCAAACAACTGTGTTAGTTTGGTTTTTCTCCCAGAGACTGAGAGAATTCGTCTTTCCACTGAGCTCTTTTCCTTTTTGTTACTGGAGCTCTGTGGCAGCCACTGTTCATCAGCTCAAGCACGTAGAAATCCTTTGCTAAACTGCTAGAAGGTCCTGTGTTTTGTGGTTAATGTTGCATTACAGAAATCTTGACGTGGGGTTAGCTCCACCAAACATACCTTTAAAAAAAACACAAATCAAAGACACGGTCTGCCCTACTCCCATAAAAAAATTCTTGCTGCAATCCTTCTTTGTCCGTCATTGTCACTAAGGGAGACGTTGTGGACTCATCTGCTCCACTTCCTGTGCCGCTGGCCCAGGAATCAAGGTGAAATGTCGTTGTGAGATGTCAGATTTCTAAGAAGAGATTAATGTGGCTTTAGATGAGTTTTATAGATTAGTTTTGCATATCATGAATGTGAGGTCACATTTGTGAATGAGAAGTGGTTTTTTTAATATGCATTCGAAATGTATTTAGAAACATGCTATTATATATGAGCCTGGAATGGATGATGCTGTTACTGCAAGAGGAGCTGGGATTGTCAGGACTTTAATGACAGGAGCACTGCTTCTGAAATACTTAAGGAAAGCAAAGCAATTAATATTTAAATCCAGATTTTATTTGCCTTTCAAACTCTCCTTTAAGAACTGAAGGCATGGTAAACATGACATTCAGTTCACAGCTTTTGTTGGAGCTTGCATTGCAGTGGTTTTCCATCCTGAGGGCACCTGTGGGTTTCACCCTCATTTATGCACTAGTTATTGCATGACCAGATGTGTGTATTCTACTTTTCCTATTCAGGGTCAGAAATATAGGGATGACTGTCCCAAAGTGACCCTTCAAGCACAAGCACTAAGAGCACCCTGAAAACTGCTGGATCTTCACTGTAAATTTCCTTCTCTTTTCCTGAACAGAAACACTTATTCTTCAAGTGTATTTCCTCCCATAACTTACACAGAAACACAGATATCTGGAAGATCAAATAAATGTCTCTTCTAATATGTCCCCAACAGTTTCATTCCTTAAACCCAAGAGGACTGCTTCTGACTAACTGTACAGATAATGCTCAGACTGCAAGCAGCAATATAAGAAGCACAACCTGATAGTCAAAGATATGAGGACCACTAGTGATATTAATACCAAGAACTTTTTTTTCTTTTTTAATCAAATTCCTTATTTACATTTCAAAGACCTGATTCTATTAGCCTTAGCACTAAAACAACTCTGATTTTGGTGGGAGCAGTGCCTGATTTTAACTACTAAAGCACAGTTATCTTGGTGGTAGCTCTGACTGCAGATGCCTAAGCCCCAGAGGGAGTCCTGCCTGCCATCAGGCCAAATGTGGCAAGTGGCTGGGAAGTGCCTTCGTGTTCCCTCCACAAATATTTGTTTTGATAGAAAATGCCAGAGCTGTCAGGGAGGTCGCCATGCCCACAAACTCTGTTTGTTGTTGCTATTTTGTCCATCACAGAGCACCCTTCACACCGTCACCTGTCATGAGAAGGTGGTGGCTGTCCGGAAAGATCACACAGAATCGCTGGGAATGACTGTGGCAGGCGGAGCATCTAACCGGGAATGGGATTTGCCTATCTATGTGATAAGTGTGGAACCCGGAGGAGTTATCAGCAGAGACAGCAGGATAAAAACAGGTAAAAAAGAGGGATTTTGAAAGCCTGTTTTAAATCAAAGGCTTCTTTTGAAAACTGAGGGGCAGTGAAAGAGCTTCATGCTCTGACATCTTCAGCAATCCTAGAGATTTTGGGATGTGTCAGATTAGACAGTCTCAAGTCAGCTACCACAAAAGGCACAATGTGCAGCGGTAATCGTCTCTGTGAAGTAGGATGTAGGAATATTCTGACAGGAAAAAAGATAAATAACTTTTCACGGGAAAATTAGCTTGCACTACCGCCTCCTAATGCCTGATACATTCATTGTGCAACCTCCACGTGTTTTTAAAGTCATTTTTTTGTGCTTATTATTCATTGCTTTAATGAATTTGAATGAAATATACAGGACCCAAATTCTCATCATATACGAAGCCACATTAGTGCCTTGCGGCTCACCATCATGTCTGGAAACACTGGCTTCCTAACTCCATTTGGCTTCTGATGTAACAGAGTGATAAAGCAAATAGTTTCTCCACTTCTGCGTGAATAAGCCTTTAGAGCAAAATGAAGAACATATTTTGTCAGTTGGTTTTGTGTGAGTAGGTGGACAGCAGAAGAAAGATGAAACACTCAGGGTTCAGGATGTTACATCTTCAAGAGGCAAGTCCCTCAGTAGCCTGCAGGCAGCAATGATACAACTCATTTGCTTTTCGTCCCCTATGTTCTCCTTCAGTCCAGTCACTGCCTGGAAGCTAGAGGGAAATCCTGAGTTTAGGGGAAGTAGAGATATCCAAAAATGGGACAGAATAACTGCAGCCAAGCCAGGCCCTGCAAGCCTGGGTCTCAGCACCCAGCATTGGCACACACAGGAACCTCCCCTTTGTGTCTGTTCAAAAAACCCATGTGAGAACACGACAACAGGAGCAAAACAGCAGGTTTCCCCTTTCCTCCTGCTGGGAAATCACTGCCTCTCAGTGGGATACACTTTCCAAAAAATATTCATCATGAGGCAGCATGGAAAATTCAGCCTAGTTAATTTGATAAAATTAGAAACAAATGAATATGTGATGTTATAAGAGCGCCATAGGCCTCTGATTTAGAGCAGCTCTTAGGCTGTTGCCTTTGTCATTGGGGGCAGACCACAAGAAGAGGTTAGTGCATCATAGTGCAGTGCCTGGACTGCCAGTGATACATCTCTGCCTGGAGAAGCATCCAGACCAAGCACAGAGGGCACCCAGGAAAGCCCTGGAGGGGGAGTCTGCTGTGAAGGGTAGCAGAGCATTTGGCACTGTGGCTGCTTGCATGATATTAGTGATGTCTTTATTGTTCTCCCTGTAGTGATTGAGGACATCTTTGCATTTTTCTCTGAAGCTGCTCTGCCTACATTATAAATAAGGCATACAGAAAGATGGTTTGGCTTGGGGCCATTCAAAAAGGCATTAATATGAAAATGAGAACATGTTATTCCACAAAGCAAACTAGGAAGAGCCAGTTGGAGGAGCAGTCCTCAGCTTACAGGGAGCTGGGAGAAAAACATCTTTCTGCTCTCGGGTTTCAAGCTCAGGTTGAGTACCAAAGTTGTTAGGTAGAGGTGGACTCTAGAGACCTGGACCAGTACTAGGCACTCATACCAAAGCTTGTAGGTACAGCAGGAGCCCAGCTGTTTGTTCTGCTCCAGATGCAGGACATGATGTGGAAAGAAATCAGGACCAAATCCTCTGTCCAGCCACGCAATGGCTCTGTGTACAGGAATCTAGACCCTTCCCTCATGCCTGTGGCATGTTTCCTAGCATATGCTTCACATCCATGTTAAACGATAGGATTAACAAAAAGCCTCATCAGGAAGCCAGTTCTTGGCCATGGCTTTGACTCGCTTGTTTGTGGAGGTGGGGAGGGGATCCTGGAAACACTTGCAGGGCTTTTATCATCTGCTTTATTGGTCTCAGGTGACATTCTCCTGAACGTGAATGGGATTGATCTGACAGGAGTCAGCCGTAGTGAGGCTGTTGCCCTTCTGAAGAACACCAACTCCTCAGTGGTGCTCAAAGCCCTGGAGATGAGAGCATGCGAAGCCCAGGAGGAACAGGGTCGCCTTCCACCCCCTGAGGACACACAGGCCACCTCCGAGAGCAGCGAGTGGTCACCATCCTGGGTTATGTGGCTGGGGCTGCCACGGTAAGTCCACAGATTGAAACCCCTTGCTGAGGGGGGTGGGAGGAAAGATTTGTATTTTCTGGCAATTCTTTCTTTTGGCTTGATTCATTGCACTGACATTTTAATTAAATCCAGGCTCTGTCACTGACTTCACGCTAAATACCTCCCTTTTGTAAATGGGTACGTGTACATGGCAAAATAGACATGCAGCTCCCCTTGCAAGGGAGGATAGGATACTAAATTGTTTCAATCTTGAAAATGTATCTGGCACTTAGGGAGTGAAAGGAAAACCTTTCAGTGATACAGGAGCTTGCTGAACAAGAGTCTAGGCTCGACCACCCTGCAGAACGCAGAAAATACCCCTCCTGCAACACTCAAGCTGCACAGCCCTTCTCCTTAGCCAAATCCAGCTGAATTGTTTGACTTTACCCAGATGTTGCAAAATTCATGCAGTTGGCCAGTATCTCCGAATCACCTCTTTTAACCTCACCCCCAAGTTGAAAGTAGTCCATTTGTCATACACAGGAAGCAGCTGTGTTGTCATTTCAGTAAGGATAATAACAGCCACATCGCATGTCGCTAAGCTCTCAGTGTGCGCGGTCTAATACCTACAGCTTCCACGACATTCCATAAAGTATGAAATGAGGACACACTGTGAATCTGTGAATATGCAAAGACAGGATCACAGAGTTGAAATTGATATTCAGTTTTAAGGAATGAAGAATTTAGCTTATAAGTTCCTTTTGACTGTACTCCTAACTCTGGCAGCAGTTCAGTGTCTCTCTTTTATGGGAGGTCATGGAAAGGGAGTCTGCAGAACAGGTGGGCTTTTCTCTAGGCACAGTTTCAGGCCTCCATTTCCTACTCTTGCATAACAGGTTTCCCTCTTTCTCGCTGGAGCCATTTTGAGCTCATTCACCTTGCAGCAAGGTCTGCTGTGGGCGCCAGATGTTTTTTGGGGCTTGGTCTGATGCTAATGACTGTATAACATGTGCTGAAGCACTGCAAGAGCAGAAGGCAGGCTGCGTGTCTGTCACCCATAGGCAAAAGCTTCCTCCTCCAGTGGAGAGGACTATGTCTTCATATTTGTGAAAGAAAACCAGTAAAAAGAAAAAGCAGTAAATGGATGACCCTTAAGTTGCTACCCCAGGCAATGATAAACTTTCCTCACCCAGTCTCTATGAAGACAGGCAGGCCCAGGGAGATCCTCACTCCTGCTGACTTCTACACTCCTGAGCTTGACCTGCAGGGTGGTGAAGGCACTAGAGCACGGGTAATGCTCTCAGTAAAGAGACAGCAACAGACTAGAGGCCTTATAGATGCTGCTGCAATCTGCAGTGCTGAGTCTTGCCTTCTATCACCATCCATTGCTAGATGGACTGAAACAATTGCACCCTGTCTAGCCACCTTCATTGGGCTCTGCAGAAAACCTGAGCTGCATGGTCATCATCTACTTCTCACGGCTGCCTGAAGTTTCCACTACCTTAGCATGATAGGGGAGATAAAGGACAGAGCTCCACAGTACTGCAGGCTTGCATCCAGCGCTCACATCAGTCAGTTCCACTTTGCAGTTTGGGAAAAAAAATAAGGGTTTTCCATTTTAGAAACAGTTTCTGAGCTCACTCTATCCTTCCTCCTCTGAAGGCTGCATGTGTGAAGGCATTCCAACCCTTTTGGTCTGAAGGAAAATCAACCCCAGTGTCAGCAAGGCTGAAGACAGGAGCTCATTGTAACTCTATCCCCAGCTGCGAGGCTGTGCACAGAGCACAGCATGGCCCTTCTCCTTCAAAGAGACATGGGGAGATTGGTATGCTGAGCAGGGACACTGCTCCCAACATCAGACTAGTGCCTGGGACAGGGACCAGCAGGCATTGGATGTGACAGTAACAAAGGTGCACTGTGTTCCTATTAGCAGCTGATTGGCTGAATAGGGGCACAAGAGGATCAGGTTTGGGATTGCTCACTAGGTATTAGCAGACCCTTCAGTCTTCCCCAGCATGAGTGCTCACCCATTTATTGTTCTGATTCTCCAGGGCCCACATCAGACATCTGGAAGTCCTTCAACAAGTTCTCTCACTAGGATGTGTATCATGTTAACTCATTGTGCTCCAAGTTGAACATTTAACATTTCTCTATCTGACTTTCAGTTTGCTTTCGGCAAGGATCACATCTCACTAGATCCCAAGATATTGTCAGCACTCTCATGACATTTTCCAGGCTGTTAGAGAAAATCATATTCCGTCTAAATAGATGTCTGACAGGTCCATCCTGCAAAAAATGCCTGATGTGCAGTTATGGGGAAAAATGTTGAAGAATCATCTGCCTTAAATAAAACTATTTACTAGAGGGACTGCTCCAAAATAAGCGAGTCTAAGAATGTTTGGTACAGCTAATGGAAAAGTAGAAATGTCAAAATCATGATTATGCAGAATCATGCAAAGTACTAGGGAAGATGGACAGGAAGGGGCACACCTGTGTAATCAAGTTGAACAGAGAGAAAAGGTGATAAAACTGGTAGGCCAGGAAGAGGCAAGGTTTTAAGAAGAGGAGGCTGGATAGTAGAATATTTAAATTCTTTTGAGAAGGGAAAGATGTGGCTTTAGACAAGCCCTGGAAGTGTGTGTCTGTTCAGAGTAAGCAAGGTGGGGTGCTCAGAGGCAGCTTGACCTCATGACTTAGAGTGGGATGTTCAGGCTCAGGAAACTGAGGGAACAGGAGAGTCTTTCCTTCTGTTTTCCAAATCTGTGAAATTTTGAGGAAAATCATGTGAATGGTCCCATAAAATGTGCTGAGTTGAACTAAATTCTAGAGTGTGTCTACAGACCTCTGTCCATGACCAATAAAGTAGAAAACAGGCTAACATTAATAATAGTGATTAAAAGTAGCTTACTGTAAACCCCTGATTTTCCATACTAGAACAGAACTCTCCCCTTTCCGAGGGACTGCATGCATATTACAGAGATGGGTACAGACCAGAGATGCAAATATTGAGAGTTAGGGAATTATACCATTTTTCTGGATGAAGTTGGTAGCAGCAGAATCAGACAAGTTATCTGATCCCTTGCACTGAAGCTCGAAGTCCTGGAAAAGCCATCTTGCTAATTTAACATTTGTGGCTCTTACTTCAATTTTGGTCCTTTCCTTGATCTTAGAATTGTTTTTTTTCACTTTTGTATGGCTTAATAATACATAAACAGCTCCTCTGTTCTTTCTGTAGTACGATTCAATATGTGGTGGTTATAAAATACGTGCACATGTGCATCTGACATCTGTCAAAACTTGGCCTGCATGCAAGCGGAGGGGCTGCGGGCTGGGCGGCGAGAGGAAACAGTGATGCAGGACCTTAAGCATTCTTGCCCGAAGACTTATTTCAGGGTAGCTAATTTAATTGTTTGTTGTTTAGGAAGACAGATCTCCTTTATTGGTAGAGGGACATGTTGTGAAGCATGCACAAAGGAAGTAACAGGGAACAGCTGGCAAAAAGCATTTCCCCAGCTCCGTGATGCTGCTTCTAGTCTTGCTTGTTTGCCTGCTTTCCTTTCTTTGCTCTCCTCACATTTCCTTCCCTCAGCTAGTACTTAAAATACTTTTTAGATCATTCTGTCATAACATTTGCAAATATTAGTACTTCACACAAGTGCTTTTCTTCATCTGCAAAATGAGATGAGAAAGACAGGAGGTGGCCAAAGTCATTCTGCAAACCTGGGGCAGAACAAGACATAAAACATTAAATTAGGTCAGAAACACCCCCAAAGTAACTTAATCCAGGCTGTAGGATTCTGATGGAAGCAATTCTCAAATATTACTTACTCAGCTGCCATTTGTGTACTGTAATGGGATGGGAGGAGGGAGTTACCCTCTTCATAGCTGTTGTTCAGCTATTGCTGAAGTCCTCCTGTAGTTGGGCTGGTTTTCATTCCTAGAGCATAAGGCTACTTGTGTTTCATTAAAATCAGCTGGGAATTGTGCATTTAACTACTTGAAAACAGGCACTTTTAAATTCCTCGTGCATCATTAACTGATGCTCAGTTGTAGTATTTCTTAGGATAGGACCCTGTGGCTAGACATTTTATATCCCCAAATCTTGTATGAGAGGCAGCTTCACACATCAATTATTCCTTATCCTCATCTTCTGGAGTATTTAAAGAGGCAGAAGGCTGGGAGCTGCTCTCTTCCAAGGCAGGAGATGGTTCTCCTTAGACCAGTTGCAGTTTAGTGGGTTATGGCAGTTTGACTGGGTCAAACTGGGGCTTTCATTACCACAGAAATATAATCTATTCAAACACACTAAGCCTCTTTGCGTGATTTTGTTTTCTCTCTGTGGTACTTTCTAGCTTGTTTTTATGATTAAACAGACCTACATGAATGGACTCCCTTTGGGCTGCCCTTTGCTTAGGCAGAGCAGGATCTCTGTTTAGGCACTGAACTCTTCATAGCAGGCGCTACCTGCGTTACAGCTCAGCTTTGCCTGCCAGCATCCTTTTCACATTTCTGACAGAGCTGACAAACAGCTGATGGATGATGCACTGCCATGCTTATACATCTATCCCCTAGGATGGAGATAAGAAAACATCAAGTTAAGGGCATAACACATCCTAGACATTCTGTCAGGAGTCAGTCTCTAGCCATGGCTGCTGTGATGGGTTGGACCTGCGTGCACCAATACCCACAGCAGGATGAGAGAAAAGAGAAAGAGCAGGTAAACTCATGGGTCAAAAGGCAGGGAAATCACTCACTCATTACTGTTGTGGCCAAAACAGACTTGGCTTGCAGAACTTAAAATATTTAATTACCATTTTGGGTATTGGGAACCAAAGAAGACAAACTTGTAACATTTTGGAAACCCCCTTTTCACAAACGGAGCATCATACCAGCACCTCACCTCTTCTCCCGACTCCCATGTCTCCACTGCCTTATTGTCACAGCAGGTCACACCCAGTCCCTTTGGTAAGGCAAAAAGCAACACAGGGGCTGGAGGCGGGACAGAGTTTGCTCTCTGCTGTTCCTTGGTTCCCATATCTTTTCTCTGCTGTGGCAGAGACAACAATCCTAATGTTATTATGTGGTGTCTATTTTACTCAAACTCATCATACAGTTACACAGCAAATATGTGTTTATGTTTTCTGGACTGATGGAGACCATGCAATTACTAACCTTATAGACTGCACATATAGAATGCATATAAGCCATGTTTGGCTTCACTGCCTTTTCTCCTCCTGTCTCTACCTGCTTGACTGCTACTTTTCTATGGCATTAGGATTTAGCTGATTACCTTTCAGTTTCAGAAATGTGCTCCTTAAGGCAGTGAGTGTAGCATTGGGCAGCCGAGACCCCTGCCCCAAAATCAACATTCAATTATGGCACTAATGGCTGAATCCTGGCATTGCTTGGTCATGACCTTGATAAATACCATTAAACACAGAGGGTTTAAGTGATTTTGCACATTGAAGAAGTCCATAGATGGTAAAGTAATAATGCCTGGCTGCTGAGGAAAAAAGCAAATGTCACCTGTTTCTTACATTAGCAACCAGTGAATTCTTATGCAAGTATTACATACCTACCATCCTGGCAGCAGGGGAATATTTGTAGGCCCTGGGGGACTAATCTGGTATTACTGCTGTGAAAGACAGCAAATGCTCTATTTGATAAACACAATTTTTAAAACACTAGGCATATCGATCTTTAAGATAAAGGCTATTTATCCTCCTATGGAAGTGTCAGGTGCTCCTTAGAAACCTAAAATGTCTCTGAATAGAGCTTGTAACAGTTGCCTACTGTAGGTCAGCCTAGATTTTAAGATTTGGAGTAGCAAATGTATTTTCGGTCATCCAATAATTTCAGTCATTCCTGTGTACACCACTAATGAGTGGGTTAAGTATTATGGACAGGAATTTCTATCACTCACTCTGTAACTAATGGAATTAATTTGGTTTTCAAAAATAGGAAACAAAAATTAATGTACTTGGAGCAATAGGCAACATTTAAGAGTCTAATAACACTGTTCTTGCTTTCCCCTATTCCTAGCTTTGGAACCTAAGCTTTGAGCATAACATACATATAAAATACATTCAGTAGACAAATGGAGGGAGAAGCAGATTTCACCTCTCTTTCCATAAAATCTTGTGTTAATCATTACAGTGAGGACAAGCTCTCTTCTTGAGAGCAGACTCAGTACTCCAAAGCACTGACTCACATGGACAAGATTCTTGCATCTTCCATGCTGTGACTTATCACATTACTCAACAAGCTCAGGATCCCTAATTCCACCAATATCTGTCTTTGTGTCCTCTGTCATTCTTGTAATTCATTCTACTTGCCTTAAAATTATTTCACTTTACATGCATCACAGTAACAAATGCCTGACCACTTTGACATAGTTAATCACATACAGGCTTGTGTCTGGAAGACAAACAAGGCTGTAAAATAGAGTGCTTTGAATTGCTGATTTACAAACACTAAATCCAGTCTTAGGTGTCTTTCTCCATCACACCAACTAGATCATTTGCATAGATTTCTACCCTATAAAAAAAACTTACTTAAACCCAAGATTACCTACTAATTTTACTTTTGGAATAACTGGTTGTAGAAAGCAGTACTACAGAAACAGAAGACAAGGGTAGGTGCTTAATACAGGGGAACTATGGTGCTATTTTGACTCTCAAAAACACTCTATGGGTGCATGAAAAGGCAGATTCATTATTAATGATTCATCAGAATCTGGAGTTAACTATATGACATTTAATTAAACTGGTTTATTTCAGGTATTTGTACAGCTGCAAAGAAATTGTATTACGAAGAAATACATCTGGAAGTCTTGGCTTCAGCATCGTAGGAGGTTATGAAGAACATACTGGGAACAAACCATTCTTTATCAAATCCATTGTTGGGGGAACACCAGCATATAATGATGGCAGAATTAGGTAATGATAATTATCTAAAAAAAGTAGCACTTAAGTAAGTTTTACTTCTAGTTCACTTGCAGGGGTTTTTTAAAAAGCATGTTTTCATTAAGACAGTGACGGGGAGCAGGGAAGGACTCATTGATGCAAACTAACTCTGGGAGATCTGAAAACAGGACATTAAATATCCTGAAATTTAACAGATCTGCCCTCATAGCAGAATGTTTTCAGATGTCTAGCAATTCACTAGCATGTGAATAAGTTAAAAGATGAGTCAATTTGATCTCTGGGGTGGTACAAAGCATACCAGCACAGAGATTTCCCACATACCCAGTTCTAAGCACCCCAACCAAAAGCCTTCCCTGCAAACACCAGTACAATCAAAGAGAGTAAATGCACAGTCATGGCACAAGCTTACATAATTAACAAGGCTTAAAACGTAAATTTGTTCAGAACACAGATCATTCTAGTATCTAAAGAGGGCCTACAAGAAAGCTGTAAAGTGACTTGTTTACAAGGGCAGGTAGTGCTAGGACAAGGGGGCATGACTTTAGACATGGGTAGGTTTAGACAAGATATTAAAAAGAAATTATTTAATGTGAGGATGGTGAGGCACTGGAACAGGTTGCCCAGAAAAGTTGTGGATGCCTCCTCCTAATTTGAGGACAGGTTGTTTGGGGCTCTGAGCAACCTGGTCTAGTAGAAGGTGTCCGTGCCCACAGCAAGAGGGTTGGAACTGGATTATCTTGGAAGTCCCTTCAACTGAAGCCCTTTTATTTGTTATATTTATTTATTATGCTGTGATGATGATTCCCACCTGAAAGAACTATATCGTGTTTTCTTTCAAATAGGTCTAATTAATTATAAATTTGTAAGAAATCCAAACAAGTGAAGTATTTTCACGTGCTTTATTCCCTTATTCATGAAAGACAGTTAGCCAGAGAAGGAACCATAATACTCATTTCTACCCCTTCCCCCCAGCTTAAGGACGTGCTTTGGCATTTGCAAACATTTAAGATAAGAAGTCACCTTGTTTAATTGTTGTCTTGCAATTTTTTTTTTCAGATGTGGTGACATCCTCCTTGCTGTCAATGGCAGGAACACATCAGGAATGATGCATGCCTGCTTGGCAAGGATGCTCAAAGAACTAAAAGGAAAAATAACGCTCACAATTGTGTCCTGGCCTGGCACTTTTTTATAAAACAAGTCTTCATGGAGAGTATGACAAGTAACTTAACATGGGGAAAAATTTAAAAAAAGGAACATCAGTCTTTGCTTTTTTTGGGGGGTGAAGTATGTGTTTATAAAGAAAAGGTTTGTGAAATTTCAACCTGCATGTCAAGAAAAGTCAAGTTTAGGCAAAGCATTGACACCCGTCAGAAAATCACTTCAGAGTGATCCAAGGTACAGACTTAAGTCCTTCCTTCCCTGTGTTCTTAAGGGTTTTTTGTTGTTTTTTTTATACATATCTGTATATCTATTTAATGCATTATAATAATAATGAAATTTAAGGAGCAACAGCTTCTGCTCACCCACTTTATTTTGATTTACAAAAAGAAAACCTTGAATAACTTATGGAAATATTTCTTGCAATTTTTCTAGTTGCAATAATCAGGTGAAGGTTTTTATCCAACACATTAATAGCACTTTGATTATGTGTACCTTTTCATGGTCAGCATGAAGCTGGTATTTTCAAGACTTTCAAGTACTGTTTGTTAGTCTGTAAAACTGTGAATGAAATTTCTAAAATAATTAAAAATAATTGTAACTGTGTACTTGTACAGACATTATTTTCATCCAAAAGCAAATTACCTCGTTTCCCTGGTTTGTTTTGATTAATTCTATTAAATCTGGAATTTTATATAGAATATTACTTTTAAGGAAGTACACTGCACCCTACTAATGCCAAGTCTTCTGAATAGCAGTACAATTTTTGTAGGACTGCCTTATCAATCACACTTGATACTGTTCTGCATGAAGTAAATCTGAAAGTGATGATGGTCTTACATGTCTCTTAAAACAGTCCTTTGTCTTTTTCTGCAAATTACTTGTGTTCCATAGTCTTGTTTTTATCTCACAAGCTTGCAGTGGGAAGAGGATATGTTTGTTAATCTTTATCATGTTAAGGACAGCTGTTCCCCTAGAACAAAGACTAAAATGAACTCTCTCTTAAGCCACTGAAAAGCAGTAGGGACGATTATCCAGCTTAATTCATCCTTATGCACCCACACAAACCAGACACAATTACCAAGTGTATCATCACCACATTCAGTGTTCCATCCAACTAACAATCGGCACCTTTCCCACTTTCCCTAATTTTTTTTGCCTCACATTATTACAAGGTTTTTGAAGAGTCTGCAGTTCCTGTCTGTCCCTGTAGTAAAGGATGACCTTTCCAAATAGGACTCCAAAAGCTAAACCCACAGTGCTCCAGATGTTCGCATATAATAAAATGAATGCACACTGTTTCTAAAGTCAGTATAGAAGAATGACCTTCCCGTTGGCTTATGAAAAAAGGAGACAATTTAATACAAAGAATTTAAGCCCTACTTATATTGTAAGAGCATAAGCCTCTAGCTGTAAGATGGTTTTTCACTGTTTCTTAAAAGACAAAGTCAGTCCAAGAATCTTAACATGAAAAATTCATCCTTTTATTTTCAAAAAAAAAACCAAAGTAACCTTTGATTTCAAACTAGGAGAACAAGATTAAGAGCAAATTATTATAATTCCCAGAAAAATAACAAGATTTATAGTAATCTATTCTGGCACTAATATATATGCAAGTAGGCAAAAATCACACAAGCCTATTCCACAGGGGCAGCTTCAGTGTTTTCCTGTTCAGGAGCAGGTTCACCACTGGCTTCTTTTCCTTCTTTACTTCTTTTGGACTTCTTGTGTTTGTGCCTTCTGTGGCTATCCCCTTCTTCACTGTCATGACGACGTCTGCTGTTACTAAACAGAGAGAAAACATGCCTCAAACACTTGACACTTCAGGCCCTATTTAATTACCAAGTACCAGAAAACCAGCTTCTGCATTCATATTTGAAAACTGGCACCTGTTCCCATTCCAACTCAGAGTATTTGGATGTCAGCACACAACCGAATTTTTCCTGGAATGGAACACACATCTACCCATCCTGTACTTTTCGTGGGGAAAACAGAATGATTTTTCACATTTGTAACCCATATTCTAATAGCAGTACTTTCAACAGTGGCATGTACCTACTGGCATTCCTTAATAATTTGACATTCTTGTTGACCCCTTTTTCTGGGCTTAACTTCTATTTCTAACTTAAAATGGATCATGTAAAACAACTTCTATTAAGTGACCAAGGGGATTATTTTACTTACTGAGAATGACTGTTGACTTCTGTTCATGCTGCTGAATGTCAGCTTCATTCCACCTTTTTCTGACGCACCATTTTTACCCTTCTTTCCCCAAAGTCCTAATTTCTGTTCACACACTGTCACATACATCATTCAGTACTAGGTTACCCATGGTCAGTATTGCTTTTTGTCTGTCCATGTTCTATAAGGCAGACTTGTTCCAAGTAGCACATTTAAGTGTTTACAGTCTTTCCACAAAACTCCTGTTTGTTTGGGGTTCTTTTAAAAGTTTCCTCTTTTTTTTTTTTTTAAACTGGGCAAGTCTTTCATATCCTATTAAAAAAAAAAAAAGTCAAACCTTCGAGATGACTTGTGTCGAGTCTCTTCTTTCTCTCTGTGTCTCCTGTCTCTGTGTCTGTCTTCTTTCTCTCTACTTGTCCTATGGCGGTCATAGCCCCTTTCTGCATAGTCTCTGTATCTGTAGCGTTCTTCATCACTGATTCAGAAAGAAGATATTTTCAGGACAGTAAGACCAAGGAGTATAATAATAACAAACTAAATTTGCAATCTGTCCCATCTCTTCCATCATCGTCCGCCGTGTGCCCCGCAAAACACGACAGACAGGAAAATCTTAATATTGCTTCTGAGTGTCTAAAGGAGTTCCAAAGCTCAAAGGACAATAAAGTTCTTCCTGTTATACACTAGAATTCTGCAGTTAATGCAATTTTGAAAGGAAATTGTTAATTAAAAATGAAAGAAAAAAAGAATACAACAATGTCCCTTTATACAGGAGTTATCAAGCTGTTAGCTTGAACCTCTATCTAAATGAGAAGGAAGTACTATCCTACATAAACTTCAGTAATGTTTTTAAGATCAGTGTTTGAAACATTCAACATTTATCAGCACACTTTTTGACTATTATACAATTTGGGTAAATTAAAATTAGATTTTGGTACAGTTATCTACTTCCTTACACATGCTTCAAGAAAAGGAAAGCTAAGTACAAAGAGTAAAATATACTAAATGTTTTGGGTTGCTTTTGAAATCAATTGTTCTTGAGTGCTTAGTGCTGTCTCTACTTCCACTTCTCTCTTGGATTACCATGAAATGCTGGCCTGACACAATATTGGCAAAACCCCCTAAATATCATACGTTAGACAAGAATTCAAAGGCTTTACTTAAAAACATATTTTTATATTTTGACTTGATGAAAAAGACAGTTCTAAAGAGAACACTATCCATTGTTAACCAACACCACTCAAATACTACATTAGCATAGCTTTAAAGGAATAATCCTTTCATCATTTCTCTACTAAGAAAATCCTATCCAATATCATTTAACAGTGTGACTTCAATACAAATGAACTCAGTATAATTATTCATCACATGAATTCTTCTGTAACCATAGTTTAGGAGATCCTCACCAAGTCCTAAAGAAAGGCACAATGTGTAACCAGGCTTTCACAATGTAACCAGGTTTCTAAAGATGTAATTAACTCAGTAACAATATAGATACTGTTCACCTAATAAAAGGCAAGTGTTTCTGTCTTTGCCAACATTTACCATGAAAGAAAGTATCTTCCTGAGGTCCCTGGCAGCAACAGAACAGATCAGACAGATCACACAAGGAGAACAGCTCCCGCCTGAGGAGATTTCCCATGTCCTGGAGCAGTGAGAACTGAGATCAAACCCATTTCATCTGCCACAACTTGGATCCTCTGGTGCCATTTCCCAAGTGAGGATATTACATTAATGATTATTACAGCGATGCATGAAAACTCAGAGTGAGAAGGGGGAACACCTGAACCAACAGCACTAGTCTTTTTATGAAACTCTGTATGATTACATCATTATGCAAATGCCAGAAATTAATAATTTAACACACTGTAGAGAAGCATTAACCACCCCATAGAAAATTCTGCTTTTCTAAGGGACATGGAAAATATTCGCACATCAAAAATAAGAAGACTACAGCTACAACTACAAAACTCAAAATTATGATTTGCCACTGAGTAATACAACTTCATTGATTTTATAATGCACTTACAACCACAGATCTGAGTACAAATCCTGCAAAGCACATTTGTGATCAAATGGCACAAAAACTAACTGAGGTTGGAAGGCAGGATTGGAGGCCATCGGGACCAAACCCCAGCTAAAGCGGGGTCATTAGGACCACCAGCTGACCAGTACCATGTCCAGACAGCTTTACGATACCTCCAAGGATGGAGACTCCCCAGCCTCTCTGTGCATCTGTAGTTTCCTCCCATATCTTATATTGCTTCCCAAAACTAGTATTTTGATGATCAATATCTAATTAAAAGGTTAAAATTTTAATGTCTAACACTACCTTCTAATAAGCTTGCCATAAGAAATTAGATGGCTACTTTTAGACTTATGGCTTGGTTTCAAAGATGAGATCCAAAGCCCTCAACATTACCCGCATTCTGCATTTGTTCTGTTACCCAGCTATTTTAAAACACTCTAGAAAAGGTTAAAAATATTACTTATACTCCTTTTTAAACTTTATTTTGGCAAACTACTAAAGAACCATGACAGCTTGTAAGTGTGTCTGATGAAAATAAACAACTTCTCTAAGTAAAGCAAAAAATCAGTTTGCCAAGATCAGTGTGTTGGGAGCTTTCAGGAACACTAATGCTGCTCAATGTTTTTGACCTTTATCGCACATTGATTGTGGAGTCTCGTTCAGTTTGTTGACCACCAGGACACTAAGTCCTGTAAAGCTGCAATCCAGCCAACCAGACCCTCATCTGCTCTTCTGTATGAGATTATTAAACTCCAGAACCTCAGAAACACAGTTGCTGGGGTTTGTTTTTTGGGTTTTTTAAAAATTTTTGCAAATTGCTGAGGAAGAACCACAAAACAGTAACATATCAATCAAATTACAAAGTCTACATTTTTAGTGGTAACTAATTGACTTGAAATTATCGAAATAAAACAAAACAAAATATAGCCCCAGCCTTTGCAGAAGGGAAACAGTCCAAAAATAATGGCATCTTCTCAAGGGGGCAAATGAGATACATCGTAAAAACGCACACTTTTCCCTGAGGATAGCAGGGTAAAAGCAGAACAGAATACAAAGACAGCTGAAAGTTCATTTTTAAACCACGTTTTGGTTATAATAAAATAAATATAATAATATTTTCTTGTAATTTTAAGAAATGCTGTGGCAAAAACACAGGCTATTTGTCTGGAAAACAACTGCTAAAAACATTGAAAGCTGTAATTTCTGAGCAGTAAAAAGCTAAACCTGATGCTTACTACAAACCCCACAAAAGTACCACTTGATCAAAGTTTAAACAAAGAGAATATAAGTAAAAGCTATAAATCTGTGGAGTCTCTAAAATAGTTCACATTCTCTTCCTCACAGCTCGATTCATTTTATTTTCATAAGTGCATAGAATTGAAAATAAACCTTCTTAAGAAATATCATGTCTGCCTGCTCTTCCTTAAGCCTCTCCCACCTCTTCTGTGAGTCCCAAACCAACTTGTCCTAGCTAAGGGCCTCCCATTTTCCTACACAGCTATGTGGCAACAGCTTTGCTACAGATGGTGGATAATTTAGTCACATAAAAAAGTCGAGGCCTGCTCTTCCCCCTCCTTTACAGATAACTCTGGCAGCAGCACAGAGATTTCTTGAGGCCTGGAAGCTATTAAGGTTCATTTCAAGCACCCTTGAATGACCAGGGTTCTTTCTGGCCTTCAATCAAGCTGTCTGAGAAACAGATGTTCAGATAGGTCTTGAGTTCTCAGAAACTGACCCCGGAACAAAGCACATGCACCCAGGAGAGGACATCACCACACTGACATACATGGAAAACCCCCATCTTGCACCCAGTTTGGGTCTTCAGCTAACAATCATCATGCAAAAAATGTCATCTCTCAACCACAGTAATGTTGACTCTCATTCCCCGCAGTGTAAACCCATTAGTAAAAACAATCTGCCTAATAGCTAACATATATATTGTGCAAAAATCAAAACTTAGCAACCAACACTGAGAAAAGCATCAGATATTTACCCCAAAATGCTTAGTAAATACTGAGCAGAAGAAATTTTAAAAAATCTGGCAAGCCAATAGACCTCTGCTCTGTGGAGCCACAGCGAGCTCAACATTTAATGCTCTGTACTTGAGCACATGAACCACAGAACAGTTGCAGCTTTTTTAAAAATATCAATTAGAGTAGAAAGCTGAATAAAGTTATCTGGCATAATTTCCATCATCTACACGAAAATGAAAAGAAGTTCAACTTGAAACAGTAGTTTAAAAAAAGACAGGAGAGATTATTATCCAGCCGGTTTTAACAACCATATTAACCATTTTAGCAGGTAGTAACACCATTAATTAAGGTCAAATGTTGCAACACATTGCTCTTAGTACTGAACTGGCAACTAAAACTCATTCGGTACTTCTACAGGTTTTTCCGTAAATTTTTTTCTAGACCTACTGATGTAAAAAACTATGGATATTTCAGTCATTCTCAAGAATCACCTTTAACCTGTAAAGCACTATGACCAGTTTGGATGTATACTGTCCTTTCTTTCCAGTTCTCTTTTACATGTAGAAATTTAGAATGATGGTTTCCAAGAGAAAAGGGTGAAGGTGAGGAAGCCCCACTGTGCAGCTCTTTGGAATATACAGCAGAACAGTATATTTGAATGCTGAAGTACACTGTTTAACAGAGACAAGGGTTACAGCACGTTTAAGACATTTCACTGACCTGTTGAACGCACTCGAGGATGGACTGTGATCTCGGTCCCTTTCCCTATCTCTGGTGCGGTCTCGATCTCTGTCTCGGTCCCGGTCACGATCCCGATCTCGGGATCTCTCTCTCTCACGTTCCCTATCCTTCTCTCTTCGTGCATAGTAATCCCACTGTTTGCTGGTGTCCAGAAGACTAGACCATGAGGGTGCAGAACCTGCAGGGTGTGGAAAGGTGACTGAAGAAAAAGATGCAGGTATTAGAAAGAACAAAATATCATACGGAAACTTCAGCATGAAAACACAGACATTTGTCAATTTCCTCCAATAACATTTTTCAATCTTCCCCTTTCACATTAGAGTTAATTCTAAGCAAACACTGTATTTTTTTCCATGATGATTATAAAAGCTTCTGGCACTCATTTAAACACTTCTTATGAAGATGTACAGAGCCAGGATATATACCCCAAATATACGTCTGTCTAAACACTTCCGGGGAAAAAAAAATGTGCAAATATTTCCTCAAAGAATCTGATTTTATATGGTCAAATGGCTTTATTTTGGGGAACAACAAAACAAAAACAACCAGAAAACAAACTGCCTTTGAAACTCAGGTGCTCCAAAAGCTCAGTTCAGAAAAAGAAAAAAAGGCCACTTCTAACCTTATATTTAAATGCTATTATTTTTATCTCTTCTACTTTAGAATCATTGTAGTTGAAATACAATGTTAGTTATGAAATGCTCATTCACTGATTTATATTCTATACTGTGCTTTGTCATACTTTTCTGATTACAGATGTAAAAGGAGCTTTGGAAATAAACTCAATCTGGGGAGAAGAAATAACGCACCCACTTGTGCTTTGTAAGATAACATTTATGAATACTCAGCACAACCATTAATACCACTAAAATACAACAGTTTAAGAAAATTAAGCATAGTCTTAATCTAGAAGTGATATGTTAAAATGTTAAGAAGGAAGTCTCACTCTGTCTCACAATCTTTTTTAGATAGCTAGCGATGGAGAGAAGGAACTTCTCCACTGCTTTTTGACAACTTCGATGTAATACAGAACTACTGCTCTTAATGCCCCAATTGTTCTGTCCTGCCCTCCCTCACCAGAAGTCCCGTGAACGCATCCTGTAAAGGAAAAACAAGGCTGAGCATTTAACTGGAAACAGCACTCTCTAGCGGACTTACAGCACTGAGGACTTCTCCCTTTCTGCTTATCTGCCTTGCTAGCTTTCCTAACTTTCAATAAATCGTTTGTTTTGAGCTCCACTTCATCATCTATAATACGAGAACAATATTTACTTGACTTCATGGTGTCACAAAGAGATTAACAGTACAATTAACATAAATATCCACTGAACAATGTAAAGGGTATTACTGGTGCTGTATTTAATACTGTTGAGTTATAAAACCAGTGGCTTCTGCTGACAGCTATGTTCAGACGGCCTTGCCTGTAACGTCTGGGGTATGCCTGCCCCAGAAAGCTTTGGCAGACGCTTAAGAGAGCAGTTTGCCAAACATCCAGAGAAGGAATACAAAAGACCTTTAGAGCAGGCAGTGGAGCAGGAAAAAACATTTCATTGTTAAAATACATTTGCAATGAAAAGTATTGTAATTCCTTAAAAAAGCATTTATACAAGGTTTTGCCTCTAATAAAACGCTTGGTACTGTTTAACTTCAGGTCTACATGCAAAATGAAGGGTTAACAGAAAAAAATGCCCTAATACAATATTATGCCGCTCATTATGCTGCCAAAACCTGAAATTCTTCAAAGGAAAGCAGCCAGAAATAGCAAAAAAACAGCTGGACTTAAAAGACTGCTAATTTCCTTGACTTGCCACTATGTCAACAACACACGTATGGTCTATGAGACGCTGGCTGCCAGCGTGTTCTGATCTAAAGTTTGAACTTAAGTTTAACTTTAAATGTATACTACAAAATGATTATTAATGGTAGCACAAACTTTTACAATAAATTTTGGATACTCCATCACATCTAGAGTAATTCTCACCAGACAGGAGTATTTTTACCCCAGTAAAAGAAAGATAAAACAGTAATTTGACATACTGCACATTTTTATATCTAGATTTTCACCAGGAATTATTCGCAACACACAAGAAGCTTACTTTCTAGTATGAACTGTTGTTCTGCTTTTACTACATTGAATGAAGTAATTTGTCACTTATTTCTACATGGATTATTCCAATAACTTCTACAAAGAAGAAAGACACTTCAAAAATTTATGATTATTTTTAATTGATAAATTTTAATTGATAAAATTTATTGATAAAAATAAAAACGTTTAAAGTAAATTATTTTATTTTTAAAACAGGGCGGGAGCTTTGAATAATTACTAGTTTTGGAGATGTGAGCCCTGTTTTGCAGATGGTTAAAAAACTTAAAGCTTCATGGCATAAGGCAAACTATTTAATGCATCTTCTTTGTGCCTCAAAAAATACTGACTCTAAAACTGTTTCTGTAATATTTAATGTCTCTCAAGTTCCTAAGATATAAAGAATGTTTAGAGCATGGACCAGAGAACAGCTTGAGGAAAAAGCAAACAAGCATTCAATACAAAGCACTTCCACGGCAGATCAAATGCAGCTCAAGCAAAGCCAAAGATCTGAAAGCAAAGGTAGCACTGAATTGTGAAAGCATTTAAGAGCAAATTGATGAAACCACATTGATGTGGTGGAAGAACACAAAAACAAAACAGACATTCTTGAAGCTATGACTTAAGAACATCATTTTACTATGTAACCTTCCTAAAGGACTTGCAATGGGAAACCTGACTCCCCACAAGGGAAGAGACGCTGAAGCATGAGCTGAGGAATTTGAATAGGAAAAAGACAGCCTAGAACCTTAATCAAGACTGGTATTATTTCGCAATGTGCTCCAGTTGCACATCTTCCCCTCCGATTTTGACAAAGCTAGGAAATGCACAGACTGTCAAAGAAGACAACAGGTTGGAGATTCAGTGCTATCACCCAAAGCAGCTATTAAATATGCTCAGTGGTTGTAAATCACAGTGATCATCTGTACCCTACTGTGCTGTGGAGCTCTCAATGTCCCCAAGTTCTGATTCACAGACAGCGCTGCTAAAACACTGACCAGCGATCGCATTGCACAACAGGGACTGGGAGAGTATGATGCTGACCAGGAAAACATCTTTCACTAAGACATGAGCAACACTGATAAAATGCCACTGGGTCTCTACAGATCCAAAAGTCCATATGACAGGGACAGCTTAGAGACAGACAATTGCTTTGTGCAGCAAATGTGAAAGCTTTTGCTGCAACAGGGATACCAGATACACAGGGAGCAGACTGGCAAGACCGGAGCAGGCTGTGCTCCTTGGTCTCCATAACTGTATAAAAGCAAACAATTTTTTAATCCTGCTGAAGAAGTTAAAATTAAATGTTGGCATGATCATGGTAACAGTCACCCTTTAAAATTGGTGCTGCAATAACACAAGCATGCCATCATCTCTAAAGTCAACATAAAACTTGAAAATATTCTTATGTCCCTGACGGTACTTGACAGAAAAGAAAATTCTAACAAAAGAGACACCAAAGTGAAAAACACTGGAAACCATGTAATAGATGCCAAATACATATATTGGTATGCATTAGTAAGACTGCTTTCCTTATGATACTCTGCATGGCTTTAGTTGTATGCCTCAGCTTTTACTTTTGGCTAAAACTTCAGAAAACACAATTCAATTACTGCTAAAAAAGAAGTCTATGTAGAGCAGCTGTTTATGCACATCAAGCATTCTTGAAAACATAACAAGCTTCCAACACATAAAAGCAAACATTTGATAACTGATGAGGATCCTTACAATGTCAACAAAGTACGGCTTGTTACTCCACGAACTGCTACAACTTCAAGAAATTGCAAGCCATTACAAAACGTCATTTTGTATATCCATGCTTAAAACTTCAGAACATTTGGGAAATAGATTTGCTGAACATCACATGTAGTTGCACTGTTTCAGGAATCTTTCTCTTCTTTCTCAGGGAGAATAGAGATAAGCTGCATTTTTTGTACTTTCTTAATCTCTGTGTTTGGTAGTAGGTGTTGTATCGCTGTGACCAATGGTTTTAGGAGGTGGATTCCCGGTTGACCAATAGTTGCTAGATTATTAATGGATATATAAAGAAGTTTCTGTAAATAAAGTTTCTCTTTTCACCATCTTGGGTTCTCCTGCCTGCTTCCTCTGCCAGCTTCTGTGAATCCCAGGAAATTTAAACCAACACATCACACATCCTCAGAAATGGACAAAACTTTCCTTACAATTTCTCCACTCACTAGCTAGGGTTCAAAGGAACAAGGAGCAAGGCAACAGAATTTAGCTGAAAGAAAAGGCACTGGGCATGGGGCTGGATGGCAAATGTAGTGACTGGCAACATGCAAGGTCCTGCATCTGGGTGGGGGCAGTCCTCAATGTCAGTATAAACTGGGTGACGAACTGATTCAAAGCAACCCTGCAGAGAGGGCTTGGGGATAGTGGTGGGCAAAAACTAAATACAAGCCAGCAATGTGAGTCTGCAGTCCAGGAAGCCACCTGTGTCCTGGCTGTATTGAAAGGAAGAATGGCCAGCAGGTTAAGGCAGGTGATTCTTTGTGTGCCCTCATGAGACGCCACCTGGAGTATTGCATCCAGCTCTTGGGACCCCAGTAAAAGATATGTTAGAGCAGGTCCAGAAGAGTACCACAAAAAATTATCAGAGATGGAACATCTCTCCTAGGTTGTTTAGATTGTTCAACCTGGAGAAAAGAAGGCTCTAGGAACACCTTATTGCAGCCTTTCAACAATGCAAGGGGGCTCATAAGAAAGAGAGATGGAGAGAGACCCTTTGCCAGGGCCTGTAGTGACAGGACAAGGGGCCATGGTTTTCCTCTGAGAAATGGTACATTTTGATTGGACATAAAGGAAAAATTCTTTATGATGATGGTGGTGGGCCACAGGCTGCCCAGAGCAGTTGTGGATGCCCCACCATTAGAAGTGTTCAAGGCCAAGTTGGACACGACTTTGAGCAAACTCATCTAGTGAAAGGTGTTCTTGCCCATGGCAGGGAGGCTGGAAATAGATAAGTTTTGATGGTTCCTTCCAACCCAAATCATTCTATCTACTTTATCTTCCCATTTTCTCCTTTCAATCAAGAAGCAGAGCTGTGCTAGGTAACAGTTCTAAACTCAGCACACATTCTGTGGATGCCCATTTGGTGACACACAATGAAGCTTTTATTTTAGTTCACTCTTACTTCACTTTTACTGAAAAAACACTAAGTCAAGTTTTCCAACATCAGATTTTTTTCCAAAACAGTAATTAAAAAAAAAAAAAAAAAGAAGAAAAGAGAGACTGACTTTGCAGTAGAATAGCTGAAGGTTATACTGTCTTAGACAAACAGTTTTTCAAAGGAGAGGTACATCACTCAGGATTTCTGAATGATTAGTCTTTCGGTTAAAATTCTGATGATATCTCAGTAGTACTTGTTCTCCTGCTTCTAAATCCTTGAAAATTCTCCCTGACTTACAGTCTGTATTATGGTATATAATGATTCAAAATCACAGTTTGGCAAAAGCAGCAGAAAAAAATATCCAGTATATAAATAAATAAGCAATAGTATTTACCAAGAGTAGTTAAATTTGCAACAGCATGTATCTATTTACAATGGTCAGCAATGTGCTTTCATAATGAAATACTGATGGGACCTGCTCAGTCTTCTAGCTAAAATCCTCGTAAGTGTATCAAACAATTTGATATCACACTAGTCAAAATTTCCAAAGCCAGCAAGCTTGCTTACTTACCACTGCCATATGGAAATGCACGAACAGAACGACCATCATAGCCGGAAGAGTGTCCACTGTGGAAAAGACATGAAAAACCAGTTTTAGCATTTTAAAGGTATATGTAAAAACTCAGCTTTAGCAACAAAGCTACCTCCTTCAATAATACATTTATATATAATATATACGTTATACATAATATATACAAGGGGTTTCTACCATCTTAAATGGGTATTATATATGACCTGGTTTTGGCCTCCAGCGAAAAGCAAATATTTTTCAAGGACTGTGTTTCTTCCTTTTAAATATTTTTATCTATCCATACAAATACATGTATGCATATACATATAAACACATATTAAAAAATGGTATTGAAAAAGTACTTGTAGGCCTATTACAGCTGAACACTTAAAGAGAGCACAAATACTTTGGATTCTGTGGAATTCGGGCACTTCCTATAGTTTATGAGAGCTTGAATCTGTGCTCAAATTTTTGTGTACATCTATAAAAAAAGATTTGATTGCTGAAAAGTTCACGTAAATAAGCGTTCAGACTACTAAAGAATACATAAACAATAATTACCTTAGGTTTTGGCATTGATACACCATCAAAACTGTAACTACTTAGTTATTTCGATATTGTCTCATAACTAAATGAAGAAGTGGCCAAGTAACTTACTCAAATAATACGATGATAGGTGAGACCAGTAACGTTTCTGTAAAATTACTATAAAAATCCGAAGCTGCCTCCCTTCTCCCAGATGGAAATCCATAAAACACTGGGCCACACAAGAGTACTTATTCATTTATTTCTGTTAGAGAATACTGACAGATTGCTTAGTAAGATTCCAAACAGATAATCACCTTTCTATTGTGGGTATGAGGGAAGGTGGAGGACCGCCAGGTGGTGGTGGAAAACCTGTAACAATAAATTAGGTAAGGAGGGGACGAAGAAAAAAACTATCACCCACAAACACATAAAAGAACTAGGCTAAGTATACAACAGCAAACAAATCCCAGAGAGAACAAAGTAAAAATTGTTGCTGCATAAATGGGTTTTATTTTGTCAGACTAAGAACTATTTTCCAGCTTTACAAAAGCAAAACATTAAACATGTATTATCAGTGCTTCAAATTAAAAACTTTATCATTCATAAAAATATGATAATTTAGAAGCATGGCCAAATTCCCGAGTATCTAACAATATTTAATAAACAACAATCAAAACTATTTACTGCATAGTTGAGAAAAAAAGATTGTAAAGAACAAAATACACATCCAGAAAACTGGCTAACTAGGTCCACTAGTGAACAGCATTTTCATACAATTTCTCCTCTGCCTGGAATCAAAACAACTGAGCCTACATATACACATATGGTTTAGTATATATGACCTTTCATCTATAAAATTGAAAGAAAGTTGGTAAGTTGCACATCAGTTAAGTTTTCATCTCTTAACCAAATTGGAAAAAAATCTAAGCAAATTTACCTGGTGGTGGCACTGTTATTGGTATACCTAAAAAGACAACAAATATCAGATATAGTAATAGTTTATTATCTGTAGATCTAAAACCAGACTGCGCTTTCACTACATACATGATTAAGAAGATTGATAACATATTTTCTGTGTCCTCAGATCAAGATCTCACATTAATATCGAACGTTAAAATTTTATACAAGCCTTGTGAAATCTAGCTTTTAATTTAAATTCTTATTCTTTAAGATCTTATTTATTTAGAGGCAAGAATAGTGAAGAATGACTCTGGGTTCTCTGGAATATGCAAGCTGAGGAAGAGTGATCAATATCAAAGTTCACTAATTGTTAGTGATATCACTGACATGAATTCCTAACAGCATTAATCCTATAGGATTAAACAAACTGTGAAATATAATTGAGGTTTCTGTCCAATCCTGAAGATTTAAAATCTCATTTCTTAGCCAAAATGTAAATCAAGAAACAGTGAACTCCAACAGCCAAATTTCTAAACTGCATGAGCCATTTTCTCTCCAGCAGCACACAAGCTTTCCAATGTGCACTACCATTGTTAAGAACACTGGGTATTACACCATAAAATGTTTGACAGTGTAGCATTTTAAAAACCAAACCCTCCTGGTGAAAATTTCTGAAAGAAAATCAAGATTAAGAACTCAGACTGTTGCACAGCCAAAGTGTTTACCATTAATCTTTTTTGGTTAATTGTTCTAATTAATAGATTCTTCACGAGCCTAAAATATAAAAAAATATATATAATATAGAAATGTTAAGCATGTATATATTATATAATGTTAAGAACATAAGTTAGAAAAACACCAGAAGTTCTTTCAAAGTGATTTATAGGCTGCACCTTATACTTTAAAAGATTTTAATTGCTGCACTAAAACCAGTATATTGCTGGCACTACACATGTGCAACTGCCTGGAAATCCATTAGCTAACTCCTCTTTACAAAAAGGAAAAATTTCATATTAAACAATATATTCCTCATTCACAAGAATTTTATCTTGGGCAGAATTAAAGGTAAAATATCCCCAAAATACTAAAAGTCAAATGAAAAATTTCACTTGAGAGCCATTCAAGCAAAATAAAGACACACTGAATATGACTAATACCCAGTGACCAAATGTCCAATGATTTTAATGAATAGGTTAATGCAGGGTATTACACTAAAAAAAACCCACCTAGGCATTTTTTCCCATAAAAACCTTTAAGAACTTTGAAAGAGTCATGATTAATGCTTGTATAATTTTAAAACAGAAGCTAATTTACTTGATGGCATCACAAAGGAAGAAAGATTCTATGTGCCAAGTTGACAAAAACATCTAAAAGATCTAAAAAGATCTAAACAAAGGTTTTTCCTCACCTTCTGCACTAACACATGAATATGACACAAAGCAAGAAAGAGAAATCATAAGCTTCAGTTAATGGAAAATAAGTAATTTCTTAACTCTTCCCTCCTTAGCCTTCTAAGTGCATGAAAATATACTTGTAGCATCACCAGGCAATTACTATTTCTGAGAAAAAAACACTCTATTTTGTCATTTATTGCAATGTAGGGACTACATTGTACCAGTGCAAGAAGGTGGCTTAATATAGACCTTCTCATGTGTCTACAACATTGTTGTGCTGCCACAAAGATGCATTCAGTCTAAACCTAAATACTCAGACTCGTGTGCCAAAAGCAACTCAAATGTCATTAGTGCACCATTTTACCTAACACACTCAAAATTGCTTGCAGGACATTGTACGCCATCCTGCTAACTCAAGAGCGCTAAATATTTACAGAAAATCAAGTATGTTTTACTAAAGGAAAGCAATGCCACATGAGCTCTGCTTGTGGAGTGAAGAATCAAACATGAACAACACTGCCAGAGTTTAACAACATACTGCAAATTAGCTGAATTGTGTAACAGCCCTCAGAAATGAAATATAACTCAACTTGGTTCTCTTGCCACAGGCTAGATTAGGTCAAATTCTCCGTAGCACAAGATAAAAACGACACACTTAGGATGCTGAGGCTGAGCAGTCACTCACCCTGGTATATATTGCAAAGTTATGCAAGAGAAGTTCATTATTTCAGAGAAATTTCTTTTTCCTTAAGTCCCAAATACATGTCACATTTTAACTACATGCTTAAACCAAAGCACACAAACAAACTTTTAAAGTCTGGTTAACAAGCCCCAATGTTTTGCTTTAGATGAAAATTACTCCAACCTAGCAATAAACCTAGCAAACAGAAACTAGCACATTTTTTGCCACAGCCCGTCATCTCCTAGGACTATTAGAGAATTTTCTACATTTGGCATTTTGAATTATTCCAGGACTTGTTCCTCAAAAAAGATTTGAATCACAAGAGTGAATGAATACAGAACAAGAGACCTAACTTCAAAGTAAGATCCTTTTTCAAAGGCGCTTTTGGAGGATGTTTTATATTTGGAATACTTAAATTTTCTGGCAAGTAGTCCCAGTTTAATATTGGGTAAATGTAGTTTTTTTACTCCTCCTCCAGTGAACCTAGGAGGGATGGCAGAATCTATTTTAGGAACAGCTTTGATGATAAAGAGCTGGCAACAGCACAATTAAAACACAGGCCTGAGGAAACCAAATCCACAGCTCTTAATCGTTATTTTCAAATCTACTTGAAGCACGGAAGGATGTTCCAGAAGACCTTCTGAACAGTCTGTGTCATAAACCTGCCTGTAAACCATGAGACTAAAGCCAAACCTGCTGGCTTGATCTGCAACATATGTGGATTTCTTTCACCTTTAAAAACTCAACAGGTGAGGGTTTTCATAGGAACAGTCCAGTATGTGACACCCTTGCACCAAGTGCATCTGGGGTGTCTTTGGGGCTGGGTCTAGAACACCTTTTCTGAACCCAATTACAATTAAAATAATTACTTTCTAAAAACGTGCAATGCATTACAGATACTGTTTTATCAGAAAAGTTTAAACAAAGCTTAAAACTGCAGCAAACATTCTTTCCCTTTCTGTCCCCCCGCTGCAGTAATGAAACATCACAAAATTGCCAGAGCACTAGCATATTCTCACTTCAGAGACCCTATTTTTTATATTTATGAAAAAAAATTAAAAAAAGGAAAGGGGCAGAGAATTATTTAATCTTTAGATCTCTTCTCTGTTTTCTAGGTGTTGATTTTTGTGTATGACCATCACTGAGGAAAGCCAGAGCTTGCCAGGCAGAATGAGTTATATTTTAAAATTTGGAGGGGCAATTGAAGAGGCAACTTCTTCCACAAGGGTTTAAACTCTATAAAGGCCCTCATTAGTTGCACACAAATAATGTTACTTCTTTACTTATACATACGAATATTAACAGAGAAACTTTTAAAAGATTCCCTGTGTAAGCAGCATAGCAAAGAAACTGCTCAGCATGATTTTCAGAACACGTCAAGCAAAAGAATCCAAGGAAGAGTAGAAATAAAGAGGCTCCACGTTAAATCAGTCTCTTCTGTAGACAAATGGTTCATTTTCCTAATCAAATACACAACAAAGATTCTCCATCTATTTTAATTTCTTACTGACCATTCTTCTTAGTTTCTTGCCAAATCCTTTTGAACTTAATGCCTTAAAGTGACACGTACAGGTAACTGTACTACTTGTGCAAATGCCCATGGCACTTCTCCCAGTAAATTTCCATATGTACCAAATTTCGATAAATGTTCAATAAACATCAGTAAATTTCAAAACAGATTAAAAATGGGAAGAGTTCTCAAAGAGCTTTGATTCCTCTAAGATTCATAGACGCAAGACACCAAAAAACATCAGGAACTAATAAGACTTCTGACTGAAAGAGAGGATACAGAGCAAATGCAATACTTATCAGAATTTCGGGAATTTATACATGCTGTGAGAGAAAAGGGGAATTAGAACTTCCCTTGCTGCTCTGACCTTAGACATCAGAGAATCCAACTTGTGACACAAATTCACAGTATGCCATATTTTTAGTTCAAAAGTTTGTAGAACAATGTGTTAACATGTACCTCTCAATTGCATTAACAGTTATTGAATTACAGAAAACAGCTTCTCACTTCAAATATTTTTAAGAACACAAGAACCAGCAGTTAGTCTTCAGGTAATTATTTACTATGTGGGATTATGCTTACCGAGATAGTAAAAATAAAGTTTCTGGTTTTGCCTTACAGATATATTGAAGAAGAGAGCAGAACACAAAATTCTGAAATTCTGCACAATGCACTTCAACCATTTGAAGTTAACAAATCTCTCATTATTCGCATTCTACGTAGTGCAGGTATTTACCTGGTGGGGGAATCAGAGGTGGAGCAGTACTGACAGTTGGAGGGGGTGGGAGGAAAGGAGGTGGTGGAAGGTGGGTAGGTGGAGCTCCTGGAGGGAAAAATGGAGGTGGCTTGGTAAAACTGTCTACTTCAGGATTAGAGCGTTCTGAAAGAACCTGTAAAATATCAAACGCTAGTTACAATTGCTATGTGAAAAGAGTAGAAGATAGGTTTCCTCTCTTTCCAGTTACTAAAATAGGAAAGTATCACTTCACACCTAAATACCCCTATTCAGACGGGTAAAGTTCTACCTGCATACCTACGTTCAGTGTCCCATACTTGCCAAGTGCCTTTAAAGGTCTAAGAGCAGCCAAGAGGGGACAACAAACACAAGACCTAAGAGGGAAGGTAAGCCCTCTTAACATAAGCCCTCCATAAGAATATGGTCCAAAACACCCCCTTAAATTTATACAATAGAAAATATTTTAAAATCAATATGAAAAGCATGAAAATAATCGAAGACTGTAAATTATTTAAACAGTCTGAGAACAGATGAAAAACACATGGCAGTGTTTTCAATATCAGCACTACAATTCATTATTATTTTCACTGTTTAACCTTAACATAAGTTGGCATGGAAATGCAACTAGGGCACCAAGCAACCTTGATCCTTCTCTCCTCTCTGATTCCTCAGGAGAGAAGTTTATTCCATCTTAACAGATTTAGTTGCTTTCTTAGGATAATAAAAGTCTAAAGACTAAAACCATAAAGCTAATCTTGCAATTTATGGTCAAATACAATATAATTTAAAAAAATCTACTATCAACTATTTATGCCTTCACACCTTATTTTTAAAAGACTGCATTTCTTGAACTGCATAAAAGGGGGCTTTCACTTCCAGCATTAGTGTCTGGCAGGAACAGGGGACAAACGGGCAGTTTAAGTATTTATTTTCATCACTCCATAAACACAACACAATACCATGCAGATCTAGCAGAGCCAATGCTGTCTCCTGGACTGTAAGTCTGCAACATTGCTCATTTGTTTACAGTAAGAGGTATATACCAAAACATTTCTCTTTTGAAATTTATCAAATATTTCATCTTAATATATTTTGATAACTGCCAAAATGTTATTCCTGAACTTAAATCTACTTATGTATTTTTCATTCATATAGACTGATGCTTTAATCAGAAGCTACGGGCAAAGCAAAAACGTCTTTTAGCCAAAATTAGAATACAAAACTGCAGTGTAAAACCTGTATGTTGCTGTTTTCATTAGCACGACGTCGTCCTTCCACCCTGCTGATAGTGATGGTCTGTCCAATCACATCTATTGTGCCAGATATTCGCCTGCAACACAGGACAAACCAGAATCAACAAGCAGAATCAGAAAAGGGAAAAAAAAGAAAAAAGAGAAAGAAAGCCTTATGGACCTGTCTCATTCTACATGGCAAAAGCTCTTTCTCCTGTAGAAAATACAAAAGACTATTTCTGAAGAGCATTAAAGCTGATGCATTTGCTGAACTATGCAAGTGTAAAGAACGAAACAATGCAAAAGACATTTGCAAAAGACTCCTTTAACAAAAAAACACAAAGGCTGACTCTACAGCAGTCTCCTTCCACCCCATAAAAAATAACACTTCTACTCTTCTGTTACAAAAAAACCCCAAAAAACACTAAAAATACCCCAACAAACCAAACCAAACAAACAAAAAAAAAAATCACAAAACTTTAGTAAGAAAAGAATACATTAAACAGAACTTCCGCAAAATTCTAATGTAAAATATCTAAAAACTACTAGAAATACTTTCTAAATTGCATAAAACCATAATGAAGGATTACATGGAAGATCAAACAAAGGTAAGACAGGAGAAAAAACATAAGCTTAAAACATAAGCACTAAAATTCAAAGTATAATCAATCTCTCAAAATCTTCAGTAAATTAACCATAGGGGAATATACTGACACAAAAGAAGTACTCCAGGCACCAGACCAGAAAATATGACAAGTATCTGAATGTCACCTAGTAAAACTAAAACCCGGTATTTGCGACAATGGGAATATTTACGACAATATTTTGAAGAGAGGAATAATCTAAAGTATAGTGAATTTTCCTGTTTGCAGCCCTAAAACACCAGAACTAAGGTTTATAGAAAATGTTTAACTCTTACACAGTTATAACAAAACCTCTCTGCCTAAGACTTATAAAGAACAGGTGGGACTAAGGCCTTGTGCAGCCTGGTCTAGGAGGACATGTCCCTGCACATGGCAGGGGAGGTTGGGGTAGATGATTTTTAAGGTCCATTCCAGCCACTTAACATTCTATGATTCTACCTGCTCTGTAGCCCATTGTTGATTCCTAAAAGAAGTTAAAAACTAGAATTTACCTAGGTCAACTCTGTTAGAAAATAATGTACAAAACTACAGCACTAATGGTTAAGGCATATCTGTGTCTCACCTATAAGGGAAACTACAGTTGATAAACTGCTAATATTTACTAAGAGCATGATATAGAACAGTAAAAGAAAGACTGGAAAAAAAAGTTTCCTGAAACTTCCTTAGAAACAAATCCATAGAAAGAAAAAAATACTTCTAGTTTTAAAAGACAAGTTCTTTATTTTTTACATCTAGTGTACTACTAACCACATGAATACAAACATTAGGCAGAAAAACTGGAAGTTGGAATTACAGGCTCAAAGTTCTGCCAGACTGAAAGCTTGGACTCCAATTGTTCAGATACCTAGATTCCAATGCAACTGGAAAAGACACAGCAGACACTAGAGCATGAAGGAACAGATCTCCCAGAGATAACCTGAAGTTCCTTAGCAGACTGCATCCTGAAGATGATCCAAATGCCTGTCCTCTGAGATTTTCACTATCTGGGTTTAGACCTTCCTCTTGGATTTTAAAGCAAGCTTATTAAGCACAACAGTTTAGAGTAAAAAAAAAAACAACAGTGCAATGGTACAAGAGTCTGAGAAAATATCTGCAAAATAAAACAGTATATGCTATACAGAAATATACACTCTACAATGACAACACAAATTTAAGGAATTCTCTGGTCTAATACCACATCCTAGAGGTTAGGTTGTTCCAATAATCAACATCTGCTTTTCTAAACTTCCCCAGTGGTCTTGTGTGGCCTTCTAGCACTGCCACACTGGATTATTATTTTGCTTTCAGTAACTAAATTGAGAACATAGGTATTATAAAACAGTTACTAAAACAACAACTGTTCTCACCATCTGAGTTTTCACTGACAGTTCATTTGGTTTTAGAGTTCTAAGACACTTGTTCTCCTCCATCACTAGTATCTTCTCTTAATTATCTAAACCATATCCTAGAAAACTCATTTTACCTAGCTTTTGTCTTTGTGCATAACAATGACACTATTCTACAGCAAAAAGTCCCTGTCTGGGTTGCTCCACTGATTTATAGTGCATCCACTTGGGAGCGATGGACACAGCAGAATTAAGACTCTTCCTCTCTTGTACTGTTTGCACACTGCCAGCAACTCTTGGAATCAGCCCTGAAAGCACACACAGTGACACCAATGCAAGAGCACCGGGTATTAAAGCAATATATGCCTCATCCACATTACAGTAATATTAATTTTGGCTTGGGAAGCAGCCCAAATACACCACTGCAACAGCAAGTGAAGCAAACCTAGACTACAAACTAGTTGGTTCCTAGACATCAATTTTACTGAAACGAACAGAGCTTTCACTTAATTTGTTTAAGATTCTGAAGAGTACACCTGTGCTCACTCAATCTCACTGAGATGGTGCTTTATAATTATTATTTAAATATTGTTGTATAGTGTTATGCCCACTGTTCTTCCCAACAACTGCCAAGAGATTTAATTTTCATAATGATGGATGAGTTTGGGAATTTGTCATCGTACCTTGAACTTGACAAATTCTTTATTTCCAAGACTGCAATAATGATTTCATTAAGTATTCAGCTAAAAGAGCTCGAACTTGAACAAGAGGAAGCATCGATTCAGCTGCAAATAGAGCAGCAGATGACGCCTGGAATCACAGGTTAAGTCACACACACATTAACTCACAACAAGTTGGCACAAGGAGAAATTTCCAAGACTCCCTAGACATTATCTAGAGTAGTATTAAGATGTTATGCAGGCACCACACGGTTTCTGTCTCAGTGCTGTAAGCAAAGAAAAGGAAGGGCTTGGTTTGTCCCTTACGCGAGCAAGGCACCTGGGATACAGATGCATTCCCAGTGGATCCACTGAAACATAAAAAGGCAATCCACACGTGTGGGATGCACATGAACCCACAGCAGAGTTCACACAAAGTGTAGCTTGAAAGGGACATTCCAGCAACTCTGAGTTATTTCACACTAATTAGAGAATGGTTATTTATGAGCTATTTGCACTAAGAATACCACTCTCCAGGGAGATTTAATTCAAAAAGATAACTCAATCTTATTTGGCAAGCTGAGTTTAGATTCTAAAGAGCAAACAGAAACAGGGAAAAAAAGAAGGCAGACGCAATTACTTTCCAAGTTCATAGCTTCAGAAATCCTTATCCTTACCACAGATAAAATAAATGATCTGCTTTTTGGAACACCCCTGAATGACTTTTCAGAATTCAGAAACAGACTAACTACTGGATGCCACATTTATTTAGTAGACTTACAGTATAGTCAAATACATATGGAATTATAATATTCTTCAATATGCTCTTCTTTCTTGTTTTGCTTATGTGTTTTATGTTTTATTGTCCTCGTCTTGAGGACAGCCTCAACTTTGCTGAGCTCACCACTAATTGATATAAATAAGAACCAAACAGATTTACTACAAAACCGTTTGTATAGAAAATAGACTTTTTTTTCAAAATATCTGAGTTTCCACCACTTAGTCTTGCAAGGCTAGTTAATGGAGCAAGAGAAACTGGTATGTTTTCAGTAATGGAAGATCAGAAATCCATTTTCTATAAAAAAATCTGTTTACAGAAAGACCTAAGCACAGATAAAGCTGACAAACAGCTCACTACATTGATGGGCTAATTTCTCTGAAAGTAAAACCCATTTAAATGTAATGCACACTTTAGTAACTGTAAAAGCATAAATGGATGTCTAAAACCAAAAAACTGGCAAAAAAAGTTTAGTGATGGAGAGCTGTTATAGGTATTACCTGAATGAGAAAATACAAGTCTTTGCAGCCAGGTTATAAGCGAAACATAAGCTTCTTTCTCTACTACTAAAGAAAAACTATCTCACAGTTCTTGAAAAATTAAGTAAGGAAAAGCATTGGTCTGAAAATGAGTTATTTCTATGATGTAGTTGGTTAGAATGCATTTGAAATACGTCAAATCCTCTTCACAGTCTAGAAAGCACTATAGTCAAAAGAGGTTCCTTCAGGTTTTTACCATAATTGTGACAATGCACACAATAAACCTTTAATTAATCTTCTCTAGAGAACAAAGCTTTTATTTTATACGATACTGTTCATATACAATGTCCATTTACTAAACTATTTCCATTATGATCTAATTCCTCCTTCAGGGTTATGCAAAACTTTATGCTACTCAATAGCCCTGAGTATCACAGAATCAAGGCAAGAAACTCAGGTGTCATTTCTTAACAACTAATACCTCAGCTATGGTTAAGACAGCCACTGTTCAAGCAACATTTCCCAGAGATACATTGTACGAATAAGCACTGAATTTTTCTTTAAATTACATATTTAGGATGTAATTCTAGTGAATTAGCAACATTTATTTGCTGGTTAGCAATACTACTGTTTCTATTTTGTCAACTACAACTTCCATATTGGTAAGGAGTAATATTATTGCTCAGAGGTTTTGGGGGGGGGTTTTGAGACAATTTACAATCACATGCAAACATCTACTGTACTCAAATCAAAAAGGTAAAAACATAAGCACAAAATTATTTTAATGTTTTTTACAAACCAATGAAGAAAAAGTAAACACAACTATCTGTCCCCAGACTTGCAATTGAAGAGCAATATGTAACACAATGTCCATGTGCAAAATCACCCATGAAGCAATATTGCAGCCCTGACTAGTAAGTGATGAACTAAAATGTTAAATGAACATCATGCCCTAAATTGTTTTTCCCCTTTACCTTAATTCCCATGATTGGTCTCTCCTGCACTGCTCCTACCACTTTCTGATGCTTGAGCTGGCTTTTCTGGAGGCAGTATTTGTCTGTGACTGAGAAGCACTGCTGCTTCTTCTGGTGACGTAAATTGCCTAGGTCCTTCTGTTTTCTTACCAATCCCCACACCAATGCTGCTATACCAAATAGTATCAATTTTCCCTCCCTTTCACAAAATTTATCAACAATGGCTAGAAGACGAGGGAAGTTTTACTCCTACATGAGAAATGCTTCCAGCAATTTCTCAATAAGGCTACTGCAAATGCCACATGGCATGAAGGCAATTATTTTAAATTATCGAAGAGCTGTATGTATTGCTGAAAATTTTCTGCCTACCTAAAATAAACTCTTTAACTAAAGAAAGAAATTTGTCCAAACCTGTGAGACACTGATTGGTTAGTAACACAGGTTCTTCTAAACAGAAAATAGTAAATGCATTATGTAAAAGTCATTAAAGTAGAAGTATATATAATCCACACAGCTAATACATATTCACTCACTGAGCTACTCTTAGAGTTCTGAGCATACACTTTTCTTTCAAAATCTCTTTAGACCACTTGGTAGAAATGCCTTTCTTTACAGAAGAATCTATTTTAAGCAAGTATATCCATAGGAGAAGGCATTCAATAAGGGAAGAAGTCAGTTTTGTCATTGTAACAACTTATAATTACAGTATTCACACTAAAGGTACACAAAAGAACCTATTCTAAGCACTGGAGTGCACAAGCGATACAATTGTCAAAGTGATATGTCAAAGTAAGTGTCACAAAGTGACACAGTTGTCACAACAACAGCAATTTCATACAACCACAGAATCTAAGCAATGCATTTCTTCTACAACTTTAAACTTGACTACATTTCAATATCCTGGTCATTAATTCCTGAAGTAGTTAAGAGGTTGTCTGTCCACCAATGAGATGAAAAAGGAATTGAAATCTTGTAACAAAACCTATGCTAGATACAGATTTGGAATCCTTACCCTGTGAACAATACATTCCAGTCTGAGAACTCTGTTACAAAAACGTCACACATTAAAAGCAATTCAGAAAAGAAAATTTAAAAAATAACTACAGGGTTGGCACAAAGTTTGGAAGACTCTTCTTGTTTCTTTGACAAAGAAAAATAGAAAAACAAAGAACTAAAATCTACTAAACATAGAGCAGCATAACCTGGTAGCTCAGAGAAAAATTTAGGCTACCAGAAAGAATATTCTAGAAGTGAAAGAAAAGTGCAGGCAAGGGTATGATTGATTTTTTTTCCCACCCAAGAAAAAAACATTTGGGTGTTGGACTCCTACAGGACAGAATAATTGAACACAAGTGCCTCTAAATTAGTCAAGGAACTTATGGATACAGTGCTAAAGACAGGTCATAGCTCCTAACATTTAATGGCTGCCAATGAGAGTGTACAACCTCCTCTACCTTCCTTACCATCATTTGTAAGATCATGGTAATATAATGGCTTTTAAATTGCACAGAACCAAAACTTCTAAACAGGATTGCTAAATAACTAAAGCAGAAGTATAGGTTCATCCTAAGCCAAGTGCCAGATATCAAACAGCAGTGGCGTAGATATAAAGGACACAACTTATTAAAGCCTGGGGCTGGGAGAAGGACCCTAGTAAGGAAATAATGTATCTCATTTCAAACAAAGTGTAATAAAATATTTAAATATGGAGAAGCTAAAGCTACCTTGCAGGAAAGAGACTAGGTTCCAGGAATTCTTCCACTTGTTAAAATCACAGCTGTCAGATTCCATCTTGTTTAACTGAAAAAATGAGTCCACTAATACTCATAAGGACCCTCACTAGAAATATTATGATGGTAAATCCAATTATACACAGAAAACACTGTGTCATGAATCAACAACCGGATTTTTATAACTGTCTTGTTATTTGGTCCTGCTGTTTTTTCTCCCTTTTTCTTCTACTTTTTCTTTCCCAAATAGCCAAGGTAGCACAGTATTCATGTGTGATTATGCCAAATGTGATTAGGACACCTCTTACCCTCATTTCTACCAGTTACAGAAACATATTTTCCTTTTTTTTCCTACAAAAATTGTAAACTTCAAAGACATAGAGTCAACAGTAGAAGGAGTTTTTTGGTCTTAAGTTACAGCTAACTGACCTGTTTGTTGGAATTCCTGATTTGAATAAGGCAGGAGGAGATGTGAAATCAGGTTTGGTCGACTGCACTGCCAGCTCTTTCTCCAAATTTCCAGTTCTGCCCTGCTGTACCTTCAAAATAATGTTTCATCGTTAGTTTACCCTCACAAGTATAGTAGCTCCAACACCCAACATAACAGCCAACACAAAAAGAAAGTCCAACTTTAACCAGAATTTCCAAAACTGCCACCTCTGCACAGCAAGCATAATTACATATTTTGTATTGATATATTACTTAAGTACCGTGTTTAATATATATAAGAATCAATATGCCAATTGTTACAGAAGATTAGACAGTTTAAATATTTATTTTCCAACCATTTGATTTGTACACGAATAGACCAAACTGATTTTCTTGAAGAATTTCCTGTATGAACAAAATTACATCTTAATTTTTGTAAGAAGCAAACTTATTTAAAAAAAAATCTTCATAATCTTAACAGAAATATCTAAAAAGCCTTCTATCCACCACCAATAAACCATGAGACAAGAAACTTGAATGGATTCTCCATCTGCCTCACTGATCATGAGATCTAGTAACCACTTAATTTCTGAGTCATACCAGGAAGTCACCTCATACACTGGGCTATGCAAACTGTAAAAGATTTTTCATTAGTTCAGACTGAATACTTCAGAAACACCCTGCTGTTTCTGAAGTACTGCAAAATTCCAGACGCTTTTTATATTAAAGCTACGCAAAACCTTTGGTGCAAATACTTCCAGTATTCTTTTACATCAGCAGCAGCTATATGTGAAAGAGAAACCTACATGGGTTAGCATTAAAAACAAATCTATACTGATTGAATTTTTAAAGTCACACCCACTGTATCAACCACACAGTTACATCAATCTACATAGCTAGCTCACTCATGCTACAACATCATATAAGCTGTGATCTCACAGCTTGTAGGCAAGTGAACTACTATGTTTCTGCAGAATCTCATTTCTAAACATGGGCACATCTTTCCCAACCCCACAAAAATGCACACTAATTGTTAAAATTAATTAAAAATTGACTTATTGTTTCCTATCCAGAAATATGAGGGGGAAAAGTCGTAAGTATTTATCCGAAAAATCTGTAAGACTTCTACAAACTAATGTGTAACTTGAAAATGTAAGAGACTTTCTTGCCAGTTACAGGAGATTAATCTAAATTACATGTAAATATCATGTACATTACATAACACTGTTTCAGAAGAGAAGGAAAAAAAGTTAATGAAATTAATAATTATATGTAAACTCATCGTAAAAACAGGACAAATGCTTACAACACAATTATTACCTGTATTGTTTGATCACCAGAGTCAATATTGAGCTAGAAATAGGGGAGGTTTTGGGTTGGATTACTTATCCTTCCTCCTTCAGAACATTTCAGAGAAGTTTGAGATTAAAGTCAATTGCAAATTTTAACTCCTATTGCCCACTATTTCTACTGTCCCACGGCACTATTATAATGATAACTGAAGCAGGTATGAAGCCCCAGAAAAATTCTGATCTATTCTTGCAAAAAAAAAAAAAAAATCAAAATAACATGAATATCCTCAAGTAGCATGTAAGAGAGAACAAAAACACCCATCTGCAATTGACAGTTCTGTCACAGGAGTACACAGCAGAAAGAAACAGTTCCAAGTCACTTCAAAGACAGTTCAAGAACAAAAATTACTACATACTGAGAAAAGGTAAAATAAATAACCTTCATATTATAATTTTAACTTTAGTATCAAACAAAAGAGTAAATGAGAAAGTGAGAAGATAAAAAAGAAGTTCAATCCTTAAGATAAATACTGTCATGTGGATCTTTCTATTCTCTCAAAATCAGCATTTATGAATGGAAAAATTATTATACGTAACTTGATTTATTGTCAGCTAACCCCAAAAGGACAACACAAAAATATGGAAGATTGATTTTCATATCAGAGTTGTCAAGGATAACTGTTACAAAACACAGTAAGAGCTACAACACCACAGAAAAAATAAACATGCTATAATCTACAAAAGCTTTCCCACAAGAAGATTAAATTCTTTAATCTGCACAAACGAACACACTACAACTACAAATAAACCATCACATCAAGAAAAATTAATTTCACTGGGAAATTTGTTAGTTCACCAGGCCACTAACTCACATGCTTGCAGAAGAGTGACGAACAAAGCAACACTTTCTAATTCACATTTTGTGACATATACAGAAAGTCACTGATGTAAGATGAGAGTACGAAATAATGGCTGTGTCCATATCAGTTGTTCTTCCATCAGTCTGGGCTGGCATGGGAAGCAATACTCAAGAAAAATGAGAGCAACCAACAAAATTTTACTAAAATTCACCTTAAAAAGATGGTATCTGCCATCGAGAATCTCTGCACTTGGTCTTACTTCCATAGCTTTGTCTTCAGCCTAAGTTAAATAACACATTGCCCATTAAGATACCATACAACTCTTAAATGATGGGCCACAATCTCAATAAAGGTACAGATGCAATCTAGCTGTAGCTGTCTGTCACACTATCCACACAATTGCCAGTGAAGCAACACAGTAACACTCGAGGCTCAGGGAGGGGAGTCAGGTGCAAACTCTAACAGAGGTACTGAACTAGGCAGAACAAGCTTACGACACACAAGCAGCTCTACAGGGAGAAAAAACATATACAACACCAAAAAAGCACTATTTACCGTAATTTTATTTGTGGTTGAGGTAACTGGCAAAATTTCAAGGCCCATTCGTATTCTTTTCTGCTTTTCACAGTAAGCTTTCCAGGTATCTTCATTGAAGCCATAGTTAAAATAATCAGAGAGATCAGCCCCTTTAAGTAGAGAAGCATAGGTTTTTTAGGACATGACAAAATTTATCTTTTCTCCACTAAACATATATACACACCTCTATTTAGAGCATCAAAACTGATTAGGTATTGATCTAAAAAAAGCAGAACTGAAATGTACAATTCATCAGTAGACACAGGGTATTCATGGCTAAGACCGTAAAACCATTAAAGTTTAGTCAGAAACAATAGCTTGCCTAGTATCCTGAAGTGGGGATCAAGAGTAGAGAATATCATAGGATGTTATAATTCCCCCATATCTTTAAAATAAGATAAATGTAATATCTATAGGTTTACTGTATGTTCAGTGAAGAACCACTCCCTTTTGTTTGGCTTGTTCTGTATTTGACTTCCATTTTGTTTTGGCTTCTAGCTTCATTTGATGTCATGAAGTATTTTTATCATAAGAGAGAGAACAGGTGTAACTCCAATGCACAGAATATATTTAATACAGCTAACAGCTCAAACACCAGATAATCACTAAAGGCTTCTTATTTTTCCATTTTGTAGACACTGTTTGTATTACCAAAGCAATATACAAACACTAGAAAAAAACTATGCAGCAGCAAGATGTACTGCTAACAAAAAAACCAATCAATGCTGGTATTATTAGGTACTATTAGTTTTGCTACTAAAAAAACCTATCAATGCTGGTATTATTAGGAAGGTCTGGACAAATCACTTGAGCCAACAAGTCAATGCAGAGCAGACTCATGGAAAGTCCGTGTGGAAAGTCCCAGTTTCTTATTCAAAGCTCATGGATGTCTGCGTGAAAACACAACCTAGCACAGGCAGCTACGTTTCACCATTCTTCCAGCTAAAACCTGCTAGAACTATTTTCCATTTTGCTTTATCTTGTGTTCCATGGTACAGAGCAATGGCAGTAATCTCCACAGAAATGCAGACTTACAAGGAGAGTTCAAAACACACATGGATTAAAAAAATGGCCTGTTTCTTTCTCCTGACATATGATTGGGATGTATACTAAGAAACACAGCACACTCAAACACTCTGTGGCACAGCAGGAAGGCAACAAGTAACGCAGTTTCTTTTTCCAAGTTACACTATACAGTACGTCCTAGGGATAGGTGAGATGCCATCCACATGCAGTCAATAGGAATAGCTACCAAACACCTACATATCAGTTAACATAAACCAGACATTACCTGGCTTTCTCCAAGGTTTATCTTCAAAAGAATCTAAATCTACTTCCAGAAGTGGCACACCATTAATACTCCCTGGTGCATCTAGATCCAGTCCTTTAACTTTTGCACCTGTGAAGAAAAGTTAGAAAGTTGGAGCCTTCTGTCTCTACCAAATGGAATTTTATCAGTAGCAATACACTTAAAATAGAAATTAAAAGCCAGACAAATTTATCAGAAAGTTTTAAAAGTAAAAATTATTTCCTTAATCCAAAACAATCCAATTTTCTTTTCATTTTTCACTAATATTACTGTGTAAATTTTCTTACCAGAAGATCCATAAGCTCGTCCTCCTGCCTTAATATTGAGATTCACAGGTGCTGCTCCATAACTTAAAGAAATTAACAAAAAATTAATTAGACAAAGAAGACACTTAAGCCAGAAGAAAACACAAAACAAGAGATAGCTAGATCCAGAAAAAAATTGGACCCAGGCTCAATCACCGTCCTGAATCTCTAGCTTTCCAAGCTGGTAACTGTAAAAGTAAAGAGATCAGCCTAGGAGGAAGAAAGAGTACCTTTCTATGCTCAGTAGCAACTTCTCCAACTAATAAACAGTAGTGAAGCAAGTCCCAGCCACTCTTCCTGAGTTGAAAGGATAAAGACCTTGATAGAAACAAGAATGGACAGAACCAGAAGAAGAGAGAGAAAGGAAAAATGCAGTTCATTTAGGGATACAGATGACAGTCTGGGGATTAGAGTAAAAACAAAATAAATTATTAAAAAAAAAAAAAAAGGAAGGGTTTAGATGGATCATTTTCTCTTTTCATAATCATTCCATTTAATCCGTACAGAAGTGGAAAATACAAGCATTTTTCTAAAATGACTGAAATGCTGTTTCAATGTACTTCTAGCAAACATCTATCATTGTGACCAACAGAAAAGTATGCAATTTTTCACTTTATAAAACACTTGAGAGCTTTCCTCATAAAAATGCATTCAGAATTCTAACTACTGAATAGATTTACCTGTTTTAGGAATTACAGTATTGTTAATCTGTAATATTAAGAGTTTGCTCTCCTTACCATTTGTGTGCAATGTAACTTACCTCAACAGGTGACCCATAAACATAATGAGATTAGCATATAATTAGAAGCCAAGGTTATAGTTTACAATACCCACTTCCATGCAGTTTTAGTTTTCATTTAAGTGCTACAATAGCACAAAACTGACACAAAACATTTAACCTTCTGATCTGCCATGCTGTATTTGTGCACGACTTTTTCAAATAAATCAAATGGGTTTTTTTAAACCACAGTTGACTACTATATGAAAAATTGTTTAATCCTATAAAACAAACTTGTTCTACTGCAGTTAAAATGAACAGCAATGTTCAGTTTGTTTTAGATTACTGCCCTTCCATGAACTTTCTGTCCAATTTGCCCAGAAAGAAAGGTTTTTCAGAAAATAGATATTTCTATATAAAACTTTCTGCTCTAATTAGATTTAGGATCATCTGCTCATTGTTTCCTGCATACATGGAAAGAGCATCAGCAAATCCATTGAGAATATAAATCTAGTTTTGCTTTAGTACCACAGAATTTGAAGTCACTGCCTAGACCACAAAAATACTGCAATTTATTGAATGCACAAAAACAAAGAACTGAAAGAATTGGGGTTTTATTATATTACACTGATTTGCACAGTACTTTAGGATATGAAATACTGAAAGTTTAAAAATACTATGTTTTAAACAGGAGTAAATTGACTGCATTTTAAAGTTAAGAACACCATGATACACATAAGTCAGACCTGCCTGCAGACTCATAATTCTATTAAGAAATGGCACCCTAGTAACTCTGGTTTTAATAAGCATAAAAATATTTGGATTGCCAAGAAAAACAAGTGAACCACTTCCCTCAGAAGATTTCCATGTAATGGAAATATTATTTCATAATATTGGGTAAAATTAACATGAAAGTGTTCAGGGAAAAACAAGCCCTTTTTCAAGACCAGAAGGATACGGGGTAATAAAAGTAGCAAGAACAGTACAAATGCCTAAACCACAATCTTGAGAAATAATCTCCAGAGGCTTGCACTCCATCCTTAAGTACATTAAAATCTTATTTGAGAACATCAATAGGAATTGAAACTACAGAGGTCTAACTAGAACTGTGTCCATTACAAACAGGATGAGGGACAAACACTTCTCATGTTCTTACCACTCTATCCTTTGCAACAAAAATGTCACTGTCACAGTAACGACCCTAAAAATGCTATATAACATAGCCACTCCATAATAAAAACCAACTTGCTCCTTTACAAACTTAATACAGTTTTTTCTCAAAATCTGAAAACACAATTTAAGTTCATACAAAACTCTTCCTTGTGCTCCACTGATTACATTTCACTTGTTTTCAAGCCACTGTATCATTAAAAGCATTGCTAAAGAGCTGAAAAAAATTTTTAATTGACAGTAATTGTGCATACAATTTGACATTTTGGCAAATTTTACATAAATGCCAAATACATGGCAAATACAAAGATAAAAATATAATATATATATAAAAAATATAAATATAAGAAAATGGCAAATAAATGGCAAGTATTAAAGAGACTGTGTTAATAATTAAATATAAACTTAAAAGTTTCCCCAGACTATGTTTGCAAATAACTTACCTAAACTGTGGAGCTCCTGTCTTAATATCCCCTATGGTGACTTGAACATCATCTTCATCATCATCACTATCACTATCACTGTCATCCTCAGCCTCTGCCACCTTCTACAAAAGAAAAAGTCATTGCTTAGACAAAAAGCAATCACTTACCTTCACAATGGAAAAACAATCCAGACAAAACTATCCATTCTAGAAATCTTTGAAAGAAGAAAATTCTTCTCTTCCTAGACATTAGAACTGAGTAGCATTAACAGTAAATTTAAGAGGTTACAAGTATCTGAAACATCTGAATCAAAACAGAGAAGCGTCTTTAACACTAAGTTCAGTTTCTCAAGCTAAAAAGAGTTTCCACTATCTTCCCAGTGGAAAGAAGATAGTGGAAACTCTATCCACTATCTTCCCAGGAAGTTTCCACCCTTCTTCCCTCTATCTAGCTCATACACACTGGTTCAACCCTTACCTTGTCGTTCAAGAAAGAACAAAAAGACATGCAAGACTAGCTTCTTGCCATCATCAATTATATATCCAGAGTAACTCAAGTAAATGTTTCTCCAGTTGATGCTGAACACTGCACTTCAGAGAAATCTATTTAGCTCCTAACATCAGTAAACTACATAAAATACTTCAGATATTTCAGCAAACAGACTGAAAAATCAGATACAAGAGCACGCTGTATGCTGTCCCATAGCCTTCAAGCTTGCTGGCAAAATAGTTGTGCCAGTGCACACCAAAAGTTCATCTAGTTCACTGTTTCAGGTTTGTTTGGTGTTTTGTTTTGGTTTTCCCCTTACAGAGACCACAGTGGAGACAAAAAAAGCAGGTATGATGCTCCTCCCTAACTCATTCAGCTGCCAATTATTACCAGTTCAGGACATTTCCTAAGCCAGTTATGGTTTGTGTTTTTAGCAACCTCCAATGGGTCTTACTCTCAAGTACTAGTCCAGACTTCCTCTGGACTCATGCAACTCTCGGCAGTGACATTCTTTGGAGAGGAGCTCCAAAGCACTGTTTACTGCATGAAGATCCAATCTCTTTCATTTTCACCCCGACTCCTATGATCTTCATTAAAAAGTCCCCATCCTCTAAAGGAAGAAACTATGAGGAATTAATCCTTATTTATATTCTCCATACATGATTTTGTTAGCCTCCATAATTTCCTACATATGCCTGTCTTCCCAGTTGAGAAGTTCTTGGCAACTCAGCCATTCTGTGTACGAAAACCACCTCGATTACTCTTGCTGCTCTTCTCTCAACCTTTCCAGCTGTCGTAAAGCCTTTACGAAATGAAGGGAAAGAATAGCAGTCTGAATTCAGGGTGCAACTGAACCATAAATTTCTGGTATATCTTCCATTTTGTTCTGTATTCACTTTCTGCTACATTGCAACATTTAACTGATTTTTAGACTCCAGATTAACACCTAACGGGTCCCTCCTAAGTGGTAATGGTCAGTTCAGACCATTTTATTTGTAAATCTGTTTCTTCCCCACAATGAACATCACTCTCCTTTCTTGACACATAATTCAATAACCATGTATTAACCAGTCAGTTCTTCACAGTCCTTGCTCTTACTATCTTGATTAATTTTGTATCATCAGAAAACTTGTGATTTCACAACTTAGCTCTTTTCCAAGTAAATACACTAAACAGCACAGGCTATGCACAGAATTCCAGAGAATCCCTGCTGGAGGTGACCTTCCTTCACTGTGAAAACAGAACCTTGACTTCTACCCTGTGTTTTCTATCTTTTACAAATCAATTATCCATGTGGGACTCATTCTGAACTGCATAGATTTTTTTAATCCTTTGATGAGGAACTTCTTCAAAAACTTTGTGGAATCCAAGTGAACTTTTCCAACCAAGTCACCCTTATTCACATACTGGAATCCTTCAGCAAGAGGCTGAACGCATCGAAGCCAAGTTGATTCTGCCCCAGCAGCCTGCAGTTATCCATGCACAGCTGAGTTCTAGCCCTTATCTATTATACCATCGAATAAGTTGCCTGGTACATAAATTAGACAAAAATAATCAGCTCCTTAGAAGATAATCTGTCAAAGTGCAGTTCATCCTTGCTGCACAACATTAATATAATTTACATAACGATGAAGAGTCCATTCTTGGGGTACGGGGGAGGGGGCAAGTCTAGATCAGTAAAGATATACTGTAAATAACATCTGAAGACAGTCTTTCAATGCCATATGGCTGAAAAGTGCAAATTCATCACTCACCAGGCAACCCACACAGTAGAGAAGACATCAAAAAGGCATCAAAAAGGAAATATAATTTTGTCTGGACCATGCACCTTTTCCACCAAAACCCATTTCACTTATAATGAATGATTTCTTAGTTGCCTCCTCACAAAAATATTCACCTGTTCCTATCCAACCAACTTGTACAACACCTATTTTTCTAAGATGCTGCTGAACCTTCATGGACACCATTTACCACGAAGTTCTCAATTTTATGGAAATACTCTGATGATAGCCTAACAATGCCAGGCTCTATATAGATAAAGAATACAAAACTATGCAAGTACAAGAAAACTGAGCCTATAAGGATTTTCAGAAATACTTTAAGATCAGCAAGTCTGAAAAAGTATTATTGTTGCCTTGTACCTGAGAAATTTACCACCCACTCAAAAGATTAACATTACACAAAACACCCTTGATGCACTTTAAGTAGCTTTTTAGTTTAAACAACTGAAATAAGTTTTAAAGTTTTAATACCTTTTTTCCCAATTTTAAATTTATTGTAATGTCTTTCATAAATAAAGCCTTAAGAGTTACTGGAAAAAAAGTACTTCACTAAGAGGCCAGTCCTTGAAACTTTCACAAATATCTCAATAATGGTTTCTGCATCACTTAAAGATATTTCTTGCAAGATATAAGCTAAAAAATTCTAGTGAAGTAAAACTACAATTTTCTCATAAAACATACTTAAATTGTTCCCATTCACAGTAATCTGAATTCTTTAATCAACACTGCAACTGTAAATTTAATTTCCTGGTCATTTCCTTCATCATACTAACACGGAAGTTATCAGACATACTAAACATTTAAGACTACTACAAAACAAGTGTTATGTTGCCTCTGAAAGGCATGTGCAACTCATCTTGCGATTCATACTTTTGCATGGATCTGCAAATGTTGCTTGTTTATCACACTCAAAAGAGAAAAATGATCAGAGGACTTTATTTTCTTTTCAGTGAGAAAAAAATAGACCACCATTTTGAAAAGGATGTCTTTGAGAAAAGAGAGCTGTCTTCAAGCACCATCTTTCCACCCCCCCGCCCCAAAAAACTGCAAGTACTATTAAGTCATAGAATCAACACATATTAAAGCAGTATTTCAAAAACACAGTTAAAACTACCGTTTTCACAACGCCGTTTTCTGCAGCTTCCTCTTCACTTCCAGATGGGGGTGGAGCACTTAAACAAAAACAAACAGGAAAAGATGAAACTAGGTATTTATGCAGGTATTATTTCACAGGTATCAGATAATGATGAAAAAAACCTTTGCGACATTATTCCAGGTGAAAAGCCAAAGCTCCAGTTGTCTTCTGAATTAATTTTTAAAAAGCCAACTTATTTTTAAAAATCTAGATGAATAAAACTTTATATAAGCAAGATTTAGCTATCATAAATCATACTAACTGGATGTTTGTAGAATAGTTGGAAGTAATGAGGCATTACACCTGGATCTTCTTTTGAAATCAAACTGAAATACTTTGCAACATATAAAAGGAGAATAAATTTGAGTTATTTTTCCAGCAGACGGACACTTTTCAAAAACATCATGGAAAAAAACATTTAAACACCCATAGAAAATGTTTCACTGAAACAGAATTCCCACATGGCCATTGTGAAATTTTCTTCTACCATATGGAATAGTTACAATTCAATGAGTAATTCAGCTATATTTTAACTGTAGATAGACTGAAAACTGAAAAAATTTTAAAACTACTGGTCCATCTAAAAGGACCAGTACTGTGACATCCACGCACATGAGCTGTCTCACCGGGCCTACCTACTGCTGTTTCTTACACAACAATATTTTAACTTCAACAGTTCCATTAGCTATTAGGATGCTATACCGCAAATAGCAGAGTAAGCAGGGAGCCATTTAGAAACAATATTCCTTCACCGAAAAGATATTTCTGAAACAGAGTGAGCCAATTGCCAATTTTTATTGAATAGAATAATTCCAGTCCCCTACTCTGTTGGCAACGCACTTGTGAGTGTTGCACCCAATACAGCCCAGGTATTGCCTCAGGATTCAAGCTTGAGCATTTCACTTCATCGCCTGGTAAAATGACACACAAGCTACAGAGTCTGAATAACACCTCACAATTTTTGTATACACAAACAATGCCAAAACTGAGAGGCAGAGACCAATACTTTTAACAGGTGAACTGTCTCCATACTTACACATTCAGTTTGAAACAACTCCTAATATGTGTAAGTTAATATTTGTTATGCTTTATTGTCCAGAACTATGCATTGAGACAGCCAAATGCCAAACTAGACACTATTGACCAAAAACTGGAGTACACTGTTTCTAAAGATCACTTTGGCCTCCACGCAAGTAATTTTCTTAAAAAACAATAATACTAACAAAGATGCCAGGTCAAAAGGTAACTGAACATAAGGAATCAACTGATATGGAATAGCTTCTAAACAAAGAGCAAGTAAGTAACTAGAATTCTTTGTTCTGGAAGAGATGGGATTCAAGATGAATGCAACAGAGGTCTAAAAACCTGTTAAGTGACACAGAAAAAGTGACAGAAAACAACTTTTTTTCTTATACCACAGAAATAATGGGAATCAAATAATTACACCTAGTAGCTGCTTCACTATTATATCATATGTAGTCATGTAGTACAGGTCATTACTGCTTTATCATTCTGTGCTTGTCAAAAGTTGATATGAGTTCCAAAAAGAAACTGAGCAAGCTTACGAACAGCAGTCCACCAAGGTTAACTAAATGCAAGGCTTCTCATTGAAAAAATTGAGACATATATAGAAAATAAAAATGTACGTTTTCATGTATTGAATTTCACTTTATTTAATATATCTTGACAATCAACAATTTTCACATTTTACCAATTATGAGAATTTCCTTCATTCAGCACAAGGGACTGATTCCCATTTCCAGTCAGTCCTTGTTACTAATCTCCATCAACTTTGCTGGATTTTCAAGGGAGCATCTTTGTGCTCTCGTACAGCTCTTTGTAACTCAAGCACATTCCCCCCAAACACTTACAAAGCTTTCCTAACTTTCTTTTAAGTATTGTCTTACTGGTAAAAAAACCCAACCAACCAACCAACCAACCAACCAAAAAAACCCACCCAAAAAAAAAAAAAAAAAAAAAAAAAAAGCCTAAGTGGATGTGATCTGTACACTGAACTACCTGGTAATCTTCCACTGCTTCCTGATATTCCTGTTTTCATAACTACACTGCAAATTCTTTGGGAGACAGGTTTCTTCAGTTTCTAAATTATATCAAACAAATCAAGTCCTGATCCTTTATTAAAGCCACAAAGCACAATGATTGCAGAAATAAAATACCTGTTAGCATTTTGTGAGGGGTTATTGCTGCCCATACAGTTAAACTAATTTTCATACTTAAGTCACCCAATTTAATAGGTAAAAGCACAGAAAAGCAAATTCCAAACATACTATTTTAAGGACATTTTCAAAGACACCAGAGCATGTTCAGGTGCTACCAGATTTCAAGCAGCTGGAAAGAAGAATGTAGTGAATACAATTTTTGTGCAGCCACACTACAGGGCTTCCAGTTGTCAGGACACTCACCTAGATTTTTCTTCTTCTGGTCTCTCTGCTTCATTTTCATCTACCATAAGAGAAAAGAAACACACTATTTAAGAATAAAATCCCCAGGGTATCAACTGTGACAGATATCTTGGCATGTAGAATATTAGGCAACACTTCAGATTAGTATTATGATATGTTCTTAACATTTTGATTTTGAAATCAGTCGAGCAGACCCCTGTGTGCTCACAGTGCTCTGCACTGACAGGTCCACCACATGGGCAAGGTTTAGTTTACATGTTTCATTTCCATCTGAACGTAAAGATAGTCCTTAAAGTTGTAAGAAAAGTTAATGCATAAAAGGTTAAGGCTGTTTCAGTACTTCAGCTCCGGGAACCCAGGCAGGAGGGCACCACGGAGAGGCTCTGCCCCCCATGGGTGCTTGTGAGGCAGGGACACCACGCGGGGCTCTGGCCGCCGAGGCCCAGCACGCCTCGGCCTGCGCGGCCCGGGTGAGGGGCCGCGGCACCGGCGGCGAACACCGGGGAGGGGAAGGGGCCGGAAGCCGCCGCCACCGGGGGCTGCCCGGGAGAAGAGAGGGGGCTGCGCAGCCACGGGGGCGGCGGGACGGGGGGGACCTCGTTCAGCGGCCCGGCGAGGCGGCGCACGCCGCGGCCTGCGCACCCCCGCACGGCCCCCCCGCCGCGGCGGCGCCGGGCCGGCCCGCTGGGGAGGCGGGCTGGGCACGGGGGTCGGGGAAGGTCCGTACCGCCATAGAGCCACTCCTCCTCCTCGTCCCCGGCGGCCCCATCGGCGTCCGCCGACAGCCGCTCCGCCTCGCCGGTAGACATGGCCGCCTCCCGCGGGACGCGCGGGCCCGGCCTCGGCCGCGCCTCCCGCCGCCGGGCCGCCCCCCCGCGCCGCCCCCAGGCTCCCTCGGCGCCTCGGGCCGCGGTCGGGCGGTGCACGGGCGGGCGGCTGCGAACGCCCAACGCGGCTTCTCGCGGAGGATCCGCCGCCGCCGCCGCCCGGAGCTTCCCCTCCCCCCGCGTGGTGACACGCACAGGAAGCGGGCCCGGCCCGGCCCCGCGGCGCCCCGGGCACGGGCTGCGGGGGGCGGCCCGGCCGGGCCCGGCCCCGGGCCTGCCCTTCCCGCCGAGCCGGCCGGGCACCGGCCGTGCGCTGCCACTCACCGCGGCTGTGCTTTCGCCGCTCTCCTGAGGCGCGCTGCGACAGCCGCCTTCCCTTCCTCCCGCTGCCCTGTGCTCTCGGTGGTCCTTGTGCTCTCCTGCGTCCCTGAACGCCCGTCCGTCCTCTCGGCAGGGATCACCTGCGGCAGGGCGATGCAGGGAGAACATCCTTGCCTATCTCCAGAAGCAGGAGTTGGCTAAACACATGTACACTCCAGTGCCGTGCATCTACTGGCGGGTGATGGCAGCTGCCGGGGGAGCGTAACCACGCGGTAAACACGCCGCTGCTTCTGCTAGTACTGTCCAGCTCTCGGCTCAGGGACTATCCCAGCTGCATGTACTATTTTAGGCTTAACAGCTCTTCACAGATTTTTTTTTCTTCACAAATTTCCTGATTTTGTTTTTAGCTACAGTAAGTGTTTAAGTGTGCTGTGAGTGTACCAAAGGGTTTCTATGAATTTCGTTAAGAGATTGTTCTGTTTTAAAAGCGGTGGGAAGTAGTGAGCCATTTTTCCTGGTGATTTTCTCACTTTACATCTGTGAATGCTAGACAACAACCGCAAGATTCATTAGAAAATTTAGGTTCTAACAACTATCCAAACATATTTTGACCAGTTGTGTGTACAAATGAAGCTGTGCTGTTTTAGGATGTGTATGAAAACTAAAACATGGTCCAGGTTTTTCACAGCAGGTCAGTTTGGGAAAAACAAGACTAGAGGACTTGACTGTAACATAAACACAACTCTCCGTAGGGGGAGCTTATTGGAAAGTTTCATATATGGCATGACATTTCACTGGAGTTCACATGAACAACCAACCTACTCAAAAACTTTTTCACCTAAAATTAAACGTCTGAATATTGTGTACTGATAATGAATTATGTGCTGTAATTGGGTCAGTTTTCAGCTTGCGATTTCATTTTTTGTACAACTAGTTGTTGAGTCAGCAAAGGCATTTTTCACCCAAAACATTTTGAGTCACTTGTTCCTCATAAGACAAATCTGTATATGTAGTACCTGTTAGTAGACATCAGTGGCTGAATTTTCATTCCTGTTTTGATTACTTTGGCATTTAACACAATTCTGGCTGACATGAAATGACACAGCAGAATTCTAATAATTTCCTTTGACTTCAGACACAAGGACAAAGAAAGAAATCCATGTTTGAGGAAAACACAACAAATAGAAATCAAGAGCAGGCTAAGAACCTAGCAAGTCTTAAAATACTTTGATGCAGATCCTCGAAGCAGTTCTCCTTGTGGAAACCTTTAAAGAGAAATCACACTGAGCTGGTAGTGACATAAAAATCCACCTTGAACAGTTGTGGCCTGTAAAAATTGTTTCTTCTAAGGCTCTGAGTAGCTGAAAGGCTGAAGATAGAATGCATCTTTGTGAGCTGCATCACCATCTTCACTCATGGGTTACATTCTTAAGCCTACAAAAAGATATCAAGTTTATGGGAACCCTTTAGTACAGTTTTTTTTCTAACACAGTAGTTGTCAACTTGCAGAAGGGGTAAAATAAGCTGTAAAAACTGCTTAGATAATTTTGTTTTGTAATTTAACCATTGTGCTTCAAAGTGATTGACCTCAGTTTGTCTTCTGGCTAGTAATTTTTTTTCAACACTGGCATATGCAGAACTAGTTGCAATCTATACAGTATCAATAGAGCAAAAAATTGCTCACTTCCTTAAAAAAAGTATCTTATGTTTTGACAATAATGTCTGAAAAAACCCCTCAACCCTCCCATATATTTTTAATGGTTTTAAAGGTAAAGAACTCTTTAAAATTTTGGGTAAGCCATAATTTATTTAGATTTTGTCTGTGGCACTCAACCATAAAGCAAAATAAAGCTCAGATACATAATCTCTGAGGTAATTCAGTCTGAGAGGAGGATAATTCTACTTGTTTATAAACTCAGGGGCCTAGTGGCTAACTATCCCCCACCCTTTCTTAGCATTCATTTTTCAAATCAAAATAGTCGAGAAGGGTATTAACTTACATATTTTTCTGGCGTCATGAAGTTGTATGGCTTCAGGTTAAAATAACAGATTGGGGTTAGAACAACGCAAAGATAGGGAAGAACGCATCTGGGTGGGAATGGGAATGGAGCACTTGGAAAGGATTTAATTACAGGAAATCTGGTGATTCTGCATTACTCAGGCTTTTCAGTGTTCTGAAACCAGTTGAACCTGTAAGAGACCTGAGAACAGCAGTTAAGTATTTTATCTCTTTAGTATTGCTGATAATCCTAATGTGTCAGAAAATGTATATTCCTCACTGTATTCTAAGGAGGTTACCCAAGCAAAGTACTGTGTAAAACACAGATTTGCAGGTAAGCCATCCATTCTCTGAGGAGAAGGAACTGTAGGTGCTTGTTATGGCGTTTTTTTCTAGTTAGCTTTGCAATTGATTTAGAGATCAAGAGCTTTTAAAGGGGAAAATGAAATTAAACTAATTTGCCATACGTCTGCAACTGTACAGAGAAAAGTTGCTTTTCTTGAGCGAGAATACTCCTTGTTGCCAGTTCATCCACAACTAACACAAGAATTACACGGTTGTAGGGCAAAGAGCAATGACGAGAGGTTCACCTCTCCGGTGCTGAACATTCAAAGTGCCGGAGAAGCAGCTCTTCCCGCGGTGTCACCAAGGCAGAGCGTCGGACCCGCGGCAGCCGCAGCGCTCCCCTGGCACCGAGCCCGCCCCGCCCCGCCCCGCCCCGCCCCGCGCCGCCCGCAGCCAACCCGCGCCCGCCTCGTCATCGCTCGGCGCCGGCGCCGCGCCACGCACGTGCGGCGTGTTGTGGCTGTCACCGCCATGGCGGTGCCGGAGCTGCTGCGGCAGCTGAGCCGCCGGGCCTGGGAGCCCGCGCTGGCACGGGGGCACCGCGCCGCCGTTTTCATGGACGCGCCCTCCGCCGAGGCGCTGCACTGGGCCGGCGGGGCGGGCGAGCTGCTGGCGGCCGGGGTGCTGGCTGTGAGCGCGCTGTCCGCCGAAGCGGCGGTGCCGGCGGGGGCGGCCCGTGTGGTGTTCGTGGTGAGCGGGACGCTGCGGGGCGGCGCGGCGGCCGCGGTGCGCGGCGTGCTGGAGCAGGGCGGCGTGCGGAACTGCGTGCTGGTGTGCGGCGACGAGGCGGAGGGCGGCGGGGCGGCCGAGCTGGAGGAGACCTTGCGGCGGTGGATAGGCGAGGGCGGCTGCGCCGAGGTGGTGCTGCGGGCCCCGCCGCTCCTGGCGCCCGTGTCGGCGGAGCTCTGCCTGCTGCCCGCTGTGGCAGCGCTCCTCCCGCCGCTGCCCGGCCCCGGCGGCCCCGGCCCCGCAGAGGTCGGGCTGGGTGCGCTGCCTGCCGAGCTGCGGGCGGCGGTGCGGGCCCTGGTGGGCGACCTTGACTCTCTCTTCACCGCCCTGGGCCTGCGGGAGGAGAGCTTCGCTGTGGGGGCCCTCAGCAGGGTCGTCGCCGCTGAGCTGGCAAGCTACACCCCAGCCAGAAACAGGAGGAGGACAGCCACCAATAAGGCCTCTGTCATCTTTGTGGACAGGACGTTGGACCTCGCTGGTAAGAAATCCACAGCTAGTATGGGCTGTCGTTCTAGTGGGCCCATACCCACCCCACCGGGAGGGTGTCAGATAGTTGTGGGAGCGCTGGTGATCTGGTGTTACCAAAAATCCATATTCCACTTTGTATCATGCTCCTCCCATAGGTATATAGCTCCAGTTCCGGGTCCTGGACGGGATTGCTCTTGATATCTGCTCTGCTAGAATACACTTGTAAAGTGGTTACCAGGCAGTAGTGGTAGGTCTCTGGGCGTCTTTTGAAGCTTGGAGAAACATGGCTGGCTGGGTTCAAAGCAGTAGTTACCATAAGTTCGACATTGTCCTGCTCCAGTAGGAAAATTTGGTGTTTCAGCATTCTCCTGGTGATATCCAATGTCCTTTTTTCAGGTGGAAAACAGCTATTACCATGTGGGATATGTATACTGTAATCTTTTGTCCCAGTGTCAGTTTTTTTGCTTCCTGGATTAAAAGCACTGCAGCTACCACTGCTCTCAAGCATCCAGATCATCCTTTACTTGTGTTGTCCAGTTGTTTGGAAAAGTACGTTACAGGCTGCTTCCATGACCCCTAATGCTGTGCCAGTACCCCTAGTGCAAGGTGCATCCTTTCATGCACAAATAGCCCAAATGGTTTGGTTAAGTGGTGGTCCCTGGTGGTCAGAGACCCCAAAGTCATACTTTACCGCCTGATGAACTGGTGCTGCTTTCCAAATTAGGAGAAAACTTGGCATAACAGAGCTGTTTACTCTCTCATTCTTCTTGTTTCATGTTTAACATGCTCCTACAGAGATAGCATTGTGCGGTTCCATTCCATAGGCTAGTGGTTTGAAGAGTAATCATTGTATTTACCCACCAGGAGTATAAACAGTTCTTAATCTGGCAACACTGGGAGCATGTTTAATGCCCTGGCCATGACAGTTGCTTGCACATCCTTGTGTCCCATAGGTCACAGAAATGAAGAGTAAAGCAGAAGGCTTTGCTGGAAATCCAAAGGTTTGTTTCTAGCACTTCCATTTTGCTGCAAGCTAGAGACCTTAACTGTGCCTGTGTGCTACCCTGAGGTGTGAAGGAAATGGTCTGTGTGTTTCAGACTCAGCTTTATGGATTGCTGTGAAGCATCCTGTGTATCTACTTGTCACTCTTTATATCTGTCTAAGCAGATACACATTTGTGTATAACCCTTAGCTATATCTGTGTACATAAAAGTGTTTCTGTATGTGTATAAATTGATATAGAAGTGGCTGCATTTCCTGTCCACATCATATGTACCTCCTAGTGGCATACACAGAGTGCGGGCCTGGTTCTGTTTGTAATCAGAAATTCAGGTCATAATTTTTTGCCACCACATGTCATGTAGCAAGTACTTGGCACAATGTTGCACTCATCTGTTTCTGAATTTTCCTCTGTAGTTTTTTTCTTACCATAATTTTGCCGTTGTGTATCCCTGCACTGCTGTAGGGTTCATAGCTATCAACAATGTGCTAAAGAGCATCAATAGATCTGGGCAGTTAGTGCTGTGCTGAGATTGGGAAGATTGATTGGAGGAAGACTGTAGGAGAGTGGACTTGGATAAGGAGCCTTAAAATAAAATTGTAAGAAGAGTGTTGGTTGGGGGCGGGAGCTAGGCAAGGATTTATTCATTCAGATGGTGAGAAGAAATAAAAACAAGAAAGAGAACCAGATGTGGGATGACAGCGGGCTGCCTGACAAGGAGACTCTTGAGGAGGTATCAAGAGAGATAATTGGTACCAGCTTAAACCTGGGAAGGGAAATGTGGAATCTTGTAAGTCAGGAGGAGAAGGTTTTTTGGAGATAACATCAGGGCTGTAGTGACACAGTGTTGGAAGGAAACATCAAAGCTCTTTTAGTAAAGATGAGAAAAACAGGATTTGTTTTTTTAAGATTCTCTTCTCAGTACCCATTATTGAAATTAAGATTCCTTCATGCTACCATTCTTTTGTTACCAACAAATGTTTCCAAAATTCATTGGTAATTTCATTGAAGTATTCCTATGCTTTGGACATGATACTGTTGCTATCAACTACAAAGCAGACTGAAGGAAGAAAAACCCAGTGCATTTCAGAGGTAAAGCTCTATATAGAACTGAATTTAGTGCCACACAATGAGACTTGTTTCATTGGTTTACCAAAAACTGTACAGTAAAAAATACCCAGCTCCCCCAGCATTTAAATTGTGAAATCAGTTTTAAAGAAAATGGAAATGACAGAATTAAGTTGCACTTGTGACCTTAATTTTCTTAGGCACGTTCAGCTTTTTATATACTTTCTTCCCTGGCCCTGTACCTCTGACTCCAGTTCTTGGCCTTCAGGTGAATGCGTCTATTGAGTTTCATTCAGCTTTACACTTTGTAAAAGCTGAGGCGTTCTATCTGCAAGTTTTCAGCTTGGTATTGGCAGCTCGGCCACTGGATCTTTTTTCAAGCTATGATATGTATTTGCAGCCAGCAGTGTAAAAATAAGTAATTTTTCTTTTCAAATGGCAGCTCGGTGCAGCTGAAGCCTTTGAGGTAGACTTTCTTATTTGGAGCTCATTTCAAGCTTTTTAATCTTCCCTCTCTACAGATGCAAGATTTTGGGTTTGATTTGTGTTGTATTGATATCTGAATCTTTTCCAGAATGTAGGCTGCAGAAAGGAGTATTGGTTATGTGTCTATGAATTATGAGAATACTTTCATATTCCAAGCACTTCCACAACAACCTGGAAGTTCATTAAGAGCAGAGGCTGAGCTACTTTCTAAGTAAGGCTACTCCTTTGAACAAGGTGATTTTGAATCCCTCTGAATAGACTATCAGAAGGCAGGTATTTTCTAGCTCAAAGGCCTGGATTGAGTACAGGTTTAGGTGGCACTAGATGATTTCTAAAGAAGTTGCAGTAACAGTTGTCTTATTTGTTAGCTCATGTTCCATTCTTATCTAGAACTCGATTGACTACTTCCCTTTTTTTGTGTGTGTGTGTGTGTGTTTAGCATTGCTTATGCATGTTGTATTTAATGAATAGAGAGAAAAATGCTGAATTAAGATAATGGATTCTCCTTTTTGTCTGGCATGGTATAACGATCAGCTAACAGGGATCTTCTTTTAATGACCTTTTTTGCCCTCACTGCAGTGGCATGGCTTCAGCTGGGGATGGCATGGATACTGCCTATCCCTGCACTGTAGGATCTTACAGATAATCCAGTTCCCCAGAAGGTGGGACACATATTTTAATACCCTGAGGGGGTTGCAGGTTTAGTACTTTGTGCTCACATCTTGAATTCTGATTGTATAAAACTTTGTTACTGGTGTCCCTTATCTGTATGCATGTTTTGTGATGCTTTTGTTTGCCTACATATTGTTTTAATGCTCCCTACTCTGCTTAAAAAAGCAGAATAAATCCTCCCAGCTAGAGCAGTACCCTAAGTGATGCTGGTAAAAAGTCAGAGCTAACCCTGTCATCTTAATCCCTCTTAATTTTCTTCCTCTAATATTTGCACCCCTAAATATTTGTGTTTTGGTACCATATTGTAACTTCATGCCCCTTCCATGTGTTTCTTGGTTACCACCTTGCCAGCATTTACACCGTTTATGAAGTAGTATTTTGCAGTTTCCCATGTTTCCATTCTCATTTGTCGAGCTTATTGATACCTTTCAGATATTGGTGTTCAGCACAGCTTGACGTGTTTCTCTTCCCACTCTCTCAAGCTTTGCAGCATTTGGGATCTGGGCTATTGTAAGCACAGGGTCTCGCCCACTGATATGCATAGGTAGTTTTGAAATTCAACACAGTGAGCAAAAGACAGAGAAGAGTGAATAGCAGGGTGTGCCTGTGCAATTACTCTATGGTTTTGAATAATAACCCTTGTACAGGTGTTCTGGAAGTTGGATATTTCAGTGTTGTCAACAGCAGTACTTTAGCACTGTTGCATTTGTCTGTCAAAATCATAGGAATGTTTCCCAACAGTCAAGGTTGCAAACTTGTGTTTAAATTTCTGTATCACCTCCCTCACTGTCAGCTAGGCATCATCTTTGCATCAGACCTCTGTGGTGGTTGTAATATTTTCAGCATTTGAGCAGGTACAAAAGGCACAGTTCAGGTGCTCCTCAGTGACATGCAGGTACTATTTCCCTTTCAGTGCCTGGGAGCACCCACAGCGATGAGAAAGTCATAGTGTGTCTTAATCATTCTGCATAATCCAATTCATAGTGGAGGATGAGAGTGAAGCCTAACATGCCTTTCTCGTAAAGTCTGGTTCTAACTAATCTCTTTGATTCTTTTTGTTCTGTAGTGCTTGTTTGTACTTGTCTATTTTTTTCATTATATTTATCATGTTTCTAATTTGGAGTGCTTTACTCATGCTCTTTTTGTTTGCAGCATCTTCCAAGTTGATGTATTGGTGGATTGACACTAATATCTTTTTAGAGGAAAAAAACCCCTGTTTTTTTCTTCTTTACCATCTAAGCTGCTGAGGCCTTGAAAACATAAATACCGAGGCCTGTAGAGCACAATAGTCCATATTTTGTGAGCTAGACTGGCCAACTGTTGAGGAGGCAACTGTTGCTCAAATTGTTGTGGTTACTTGAGGTTGAGACTGCACTGTGAGGAGTGATGGCTGTTGAAAATTCAAGTGTGGACACTCAGTACTGCAGGTCAGAGTGCAGCTTCTGCTATGGCGTGGCATCTTTTGTAAAGATTTGGCTATCATGGAATAGGCACACAACTTTTTTATAATAGGTGTCTAAATGCTTCAGACGTTGAATTTGTTATAGAGGCTTTACAGAGAGAAAAAAATAAATGTAATGAGTTTTTCCTGTTAAAAGAAAAATGCAGGTGACTAGGTCAGTGCAAAGGATTTAGAAATTACATGAGCCTTGAACAGGTAAAGTGTTCCTTATCTCGAACTTTGCTGGTCTTTGCATATGTTGCAATAGCAGACTGTGAGAGATGGGGAATCTGTCATTTTTTATGTCAGTATCCTGATGCTGCTGGGCTTGGTTGTGGACTTCTGTTTTCCTTCTGCTGGACTGCAGATTGTTTTTTGATTTTTGGAGGAGGGACAAGTTGTGCTTTTTTTGTTGGTTAAGATTCAGTAGTCAGCATAGTGGGATAGGTAACAGGCTACTTTGATATTCTTTCATCTGTACAAAGGAGAATGTAGATCTGTCTTTTGGCAAGGTAGAAGAGTGCTCTAGTTTCCTTTAATGCTGCACAGTGGTTCCTGGGAACATACAGGCTGCTTTTCAACACATTTTAACAAAGTCATCTTAAACTAACACTGGATTAAAGAGTATGTCAAAACATTGATAAGGAGCTGAAGCTCTACTCTAAGTATTTATCTTTCTTCAAGGGAATGGGTGTAAACGTTTCTGCCTTCTGACATGTTAAACCCTGTTCTCACAGAAGTGACATGTTCCCTAAGAAAGGTGCCTCTTAGGAATTGTCCCACTAGAGTTCTATAGTGTGAAGTCTTTCTGGTGGTGATATTATTCAGAAAAGCATTGGGTGAATGTGCGATGTTGAAATATCATGAAAACTGGGATGGGTTTGTCCATGTATCTTTCAAAATCACCTGTCCTGAACTGTTCTGTCTGTAAAGTAGGTAAAACAGCAGATGTTAAGAAAGCTTGATAGTGAGGCAAAGATATGCCTTGCATACTGTTTTGGTACACACCGACTTACATTTAAACACTTATGGAAGGAACAGCCCCCAGCAGAAATTAGAATATAGGCAATTTGGAGAATAAGATAGCTTGGGAGTCACAGAGGCAGCCCAGCTCATTCCATCTGTACTTCACTGGTCTAACTCTGGCTGGGAATGGTAGAAAGGAAGGTTGCTGTCATTCTGTAACTGCTGCAGTCTTTGATGAAATAAAGAGGTAGTAAACCAGCTGAGTGGTCAGGTGTCCATACTGCAGTACCACCCTGTGCTGGACACATGTACCTTCTTTGCTTTCTATGGGTAAAGGCATTGCCAGCATAGAGTTTGACTTCGCTTTTCCTTCTTCATCCTTGCTTCTCTTTTCAACTTCTTCTGCAGTACAGAATAGTGGATAAACCATGGGAAACCATGGTTTATAGCCTGGATACCTGGCTACTGTAGAATCACTGGAGACAGTCTTCTGCTTATCCAAGAGCACTTAATAATCTGACCTCAGCAATGTTCTTGGTGTAAGGGCCTTGTTTGGATTTATGGAGCATGTGAAGCTGATTCAACTGTTGAAACAGCTTCTCTGTCTTTGGAAATGATGAAAAGGTAAGAGTAGATAGCTGCCACACAGACAGACTTGGATGGAGTGGGACCATAGCCTGAGACAACCTTTTCCTGCCTCTCAGTGGTGCTTCAAAAGTTCCTGTTTTTCTGTAATTAAAGCCAGGAGAACAATATTAAGCTCAGCACTGCTGTTCAGCACTGTGTAGAGGGCTGAACCATAGCTTTAGTGGCAGAATATAAATACCTTCAACTTGTTCCTCACCTAAAGGCAATAAGGTTTCTGCTCCCTTTCTCTTGACCCTTTTATCTGTAGTATATGTCATGTTTTTCTGCTTTGACTTGGCTCACAACCCTGATATTTTCTAAGTTGGTTGTGGAGCCTATGTTGAGAGTTCATGAATGGAAAGAAAAGCGTGTGTGTTTGAAATCAGGAAAACTGAAGAACACATGCCAGCTGGAGTTCAGAGTTTCTCTTGGAATATGGTCAGATTGACGTTTTATACTCTGTAACTTGGGTTGGTTTAGTTATTTCATGTTTGTTTCACCTGATCGGCCCTCAGTTCATATAAAAGTGATGATCTTTTGGCACCATGCCATTGGTAATTGTGTCTTTTCATATTAGGCTGGCCTGTTTGGGTAGCTATTTATGCAACTTGTATGCAGTCCTTTTAAGCACAGCCATATTACTTTATGTAGGAAAGTATAGAGTGTATATATAAATATTTGTCTGCTTTTTTTAATAACCACTGAAAATATTATTTAACAACTCCTTTAGGCAAAGAAAAATGTTTTTCATGTCTAAGTGTAAAATCAGTGAATATCTAACAGCTGTAAAACTAAGTCTAATTTGTGCTTTTTAAATGAATCTTCCTGAAATGTTGTGCTTTTAACTTCACACATTCTAGAAATTAGTTTTATTTTTATAGCAAAATGGTTTTTTGAAGTATGGTCTTGATGTTATTAGTACCAGTGTCCTTCCGAAAACATGTAGTTATTATTTTCTTTTCAATTCCTTGTGTTCATTTGTTTTTCTAGCTATGCACCTGATAGTTTTTGCATCTTTTTTGTTTTTCTTTTCCTCAGGAGCGGTTGGTCATCATGGTGACAATCTTGCAGAAAAGATTCTTTCTGTGCTTCCGAAACTTCCCGGCCACAAGACTGATGTGATGGTTAACATGGTGGAACTTACAGCACTGCAGACCACAGATGAAACTTGCAATATTATAGCACCTGGCTGCTTAGCACAACCAAAGTAAACATTCTTTTCTTCTTTCTTTTTTTTTTTTTTTTTTTTTAAATTTTGATGTCCAATATGTTTGGTAGCTCTCTGTGCAAAAATGAACAGCGAACAAATCTTTAAAAAAACAAAAGAAAACTGTCAAGCTTACAACAAAACCGCATCTGGTAGTAATTCTGCTGGAATGTGATAGTCTATATGTGTGCATTAAGTGAGCAAGCCAGATAAGACTTCCAAAAGTGGGAGAATCTCAAGACCTTTTAGATTTTGGTTGTTTAAATTGCTGTAGATTACTGTAGGAGAAATCAGTACAGATTAAACACCAAGAATTCTCCATGTGACATTTTTTTTCTGCCTAAGTAACAGGTCATGCTAACAGTTGGGTCTCAATTGTGACATCCTTTTTCCATAAGCCTCTTTACAATTATAAAGTTAGCTGCATGCTGAATTGTTGTTAGAGTACCTGTTAATTTAAGGTTTTATCCCTGTTTTCAAACACAGTACCTGTGGAGAAGGATAATGACACAAATTTAGGTATACAAACAGCTTCATGAGGGCCTGATTTTTGCTTGAGCAAGAGCAACCTAAAAGCAGTAACTTCAATTGTACTTAACTACGTGTAATGTGTAGCTAAGACTTTACAAGCAAAGTGCATCAGATTGATGTTTCACTTTCTAACTTTTATTGTACAAACCAAAACTTCCCTGCAGTTTCTGTTACTACGCAAAAACAAGGAAACTTACCAGGTGCTGGTTTCACTCCACAAAAAAAAATTTTTTTCTCAGTAGTGCTCTAGAAATTAATGCAGTGTAAAGGAGATTAAAAGTTCTTTCTCTTTTGCTGTAATGCACTTCTCATATATTAGAAAATGGTTTTTTGAGATGGGCTGTCTAATATAGTTTCTATTCTTCTCTTTTGACTCATTTTGTGATTTCACACCTGCACTGTATCCTTCTTCTTCCCTTCCCCCCAACAAAGATTTCACAGATTTCCATGGTTACCAACATATGGTCTTTATTTTCTGAGAGCCTCCAGATCCTTTGTCACCTTCCATCTCCCACATGTGCTGTAACTGGGTCCAGTTTCTAGGTTTTGCATTGCATAACTCTCTTGTTCCGTAGAAATTGGAGAGGAAACATTTCCTCCTAGAGGTGGGCTCAGTTGTAACTAGCTGCTGGGGTGACTAGCTTAAATAAAATTTCTTCTGGTTTTCTTCTCACTGTCTGCTTTCCAGCTGATTCCTGAAGTAGAAGTGAGATGTCCTTAAAGGTCTGTCTACACAGCAAAATGAAGAGGTCATTGTCCATGGTAGAGCTCTGTGGTGTTTGTGTTAACTTTGCGTAGCTACCAGAAATAAAGAAAATTCTGGCAGTGGGGACTAGGAAAAAAAATTGATATTTACTGCCCTGAGATTGTTGACCTGTGCTATCACTCCATTGTTTCTCACATTATTTGCATTGAGGAGACTAAAGGTAGTGCTGTTATGCCTTCCCATGGTTAAATTATGACTTCAGTCATGTATTCATGTTTTCAGGAATGGTGGACAGAGTTTTACTATGTTCTGAGGTGGCTAGTAGTATAAATATACATCAAGGTTTGTTTGCCTATTTGCTGGCTCATTGGGAAGGTGCCCTCTGTTAACCGTAGTTAGTCTTCATATATTTTGCAGTCTCACGTGGACACAGCTGGTTAAAGAACAGCAGGATTTGGCTACAAGAATCAACTGTGGTAAAGTTGCATGATGGCAGCTGATACCTGGTACCAAAGCAGTGATGCCATTAACACAGTCTGTAAAAGCTTCTCCAAAATACCCTCTCTCTCTAAGTCATGGTGCAGAATCTGTTACACTGGGAATTTTTAGGAACAGATTAGGCAAATATTTTAAACAGTCTTAATCTTGCCTTGGAGCAGAACATAGGGACTAGATAACCTCTGAAAATCTCTCTTGCGATCACTGTTCACAACTGAAGAAGAGTTGTGGGCCTTAGAAGAGTCTCCAAACTCCAGGGAAGGTGACACTGATGTCCAGCCTGTTTTTCACTTCTTCTCCAACTATATAATAATCAGGAATAGTTTCTAGTTTAAAATAGGCTCTTCCAAACTAGCTTAAAATAGTTGATGAAGAGTGCTTGAAACCATAGCAGTGGCTGAATGTGTGACTGAAGGGGTGGTAGTTTCCACTGTTCAACAGGACTATTCTCAGTGTTGGATTATAAATGCCAACATTAATCATCTTTGCTAGTGCAAAATGGTTGTTTTCCTGAAGCACTGAAATGGATTAAAAATTCCCACCAGTAAGTTTTTGTGTCAATTCCATAGGAAATTCCTTAGGATGCTCGCAATTCCTCATCAATTTTTTGTTGCCCTTGGTAGCTGGCTCAGAAGTGTTTCTTGTAATTGAAAACTTAAGTCTTCATTTATATTTGTAAATCATGCATGGCAAGGATTGTTCCTCTGCTTGTAAATTTTCTGTTTACTCTGATGAGTGAAAGTGCCAGCAGTTTCCCCAGAGACAGGACCAGTGACTTCAGTTACACCCAAATGAAATATGTGGGGGCTCTTTCACATGAAATTTTGTGATCACACTGTCGCATTTCAGACTCGCATATTCAGAATATCTTTTAAAGGTTTTCATTACTTTCTCTCAAGTATTATTTGAACGTGCTGTAGTGAGGGGAGAGAGAGAGTGTCTGGTCCTTGCATACAGCTTGCTATATTTAACTTCTGTTATGGAATGCCACTCCAGCAGAAACATCTGGGCTCAGTTACAAAGTTAGCAAACAGAATTAATGAATAATTTATGGTTGGTGTGGTGAAATAAAGCAGGATTCTTTTCTCAAATCTAGGGAAATAATGGGCTTCTTTAATGATTTAGATGCAAATGCAAATGCCATATGCTGCTTGAGTTACTGTACTTTGAAGGTGCTCTCTTTGTGAGGAAGGGAATTTCTTAAAAAAACCCCTGCCAAACTATTCTACAGTTCTTGATTTTATTAGTCTTATTAGCCTCAAAAATTTCACAGTGTAATTTTTTGCCCTGCTGTAGTCACTAGTCACATGGCGTTGCTGTTCCAGTGTGGATGATAGTAGAGTTATGCTCTTTGAGAATTGTATCAAAATATTTTATTCATTTTTATGTACAGATGGATGTACATAGCAGAAGAGAAACTGTTCAGAGTTATTTAGCTAAAGACATCCACTCTTGATCAGAACTGCTGGTTTCTGTTTCAGAAAAGCAGTAGCCACCCTGTCCTTTCAAACAAATGATGCATAATAGAAGTGAAGTTGTAGTGAAAGCTTACTGGTAGGGGTGATTTGAAAACTTGATTACAGTTCTTTTGCTGATCTTTGTATTTTGATAACCCATACAGTGCTTTTGGAGGAATTCATCCAAATTTCAGCTTCTGATTTTAAGCATACACATGGTGGCTTCTAGGTGTTGCCTGTTTGGATGAACATCTAGCTCTGTGCATTTGTGAGCAATCCATCCTGTACATTTGATAACATTTTGGCCACGTTGTTCCTCAAAGCACCCATCCTGTGCTTTAAAATCTCTTTTAGCATGTTAAAGCATCTTGCTGTCAGTAATTAGTTTATCTTGATGTAGGTTTTTCTTTTCCACCTCTTGCAAGCTGGGAGCTGAGCTGCATGAAGTCCCCATGGCTCCCTAAACCCCAAATGAGGGTTCAGATGCCTGAATCCTGGACACAGGCCTGTGGTGTGTGAGAAGTAAAGATTCATATGACAGTGCGGGCAACCAAAGGAATATCTGTGTTTGCTCTTTTTTCAATCTGATTTTTTATTAGCCGGGAACACTTTTGATGTGCTCTCCTATTTTGCTGAATAAACTGAATATTTCATTTGCTTATGCACATTTCAAGAACTTGCTGAATAGAGATTTCTTGCCTGTTTTTCCAGTCTTGCTTCCTTTCTCCCGTGTTTGAAGTTTGCAGGCTTCTTAGAATTCAATATGGTGTTAAAATATTTTAAAAAGTCCAGATTTTTTATTTAAAATGTATATGTATTTAATGCAGTAGACAAAGCACCATTGGATTCTTACGGTGAGCATTTTTCCATAAAGATGAAAAACTTTAATGTAATATAATGTTCATGTTTGGGCTGCTATGCCTAAAGCAATTAAAAAAGCAATATAGCTGAGCTGTCTGGGTGCTTTTGACAGAGCAGATGGAGCCACTAAATCATCTGTATTTGCATTGGAGGGAGAAATAACAAGTGGAGAATGAAGTGACCATGTTGATGGGTGTGATGCAGAAAGCATTGTTATGCAGGCCAAATGTTTGAATCCCTCAAAAATTTTTATTTAGGCCTTTGTATGAGGAGTGCAAAGGTAGGTGGGCTGGGAGAGTGGGTTAAAAATTAGGACATTTCTGGAGATGGAATGATACAATTTCAATGTCTCATGTTAATGGCAGTTGAAAATACATATTTCTGCCAATCCTTCTGAGTTCTGAGGTGGTTATTCATGCTTTGGACTGATCAGTACTTTTTACAAATGCTATAATTTGGATGGAGAAGAAAGCCCTGCTCCAGCTGCATCTTTGCATTTGGGCATGATGTGATGATTCAATGCTCCTCTGGTACTGGTGGGACTTGGAGAACCCTGAATGCAAAGGAAGGCCATGAGGTGAGGGGACTTGTACTCCAATCCTGGTTCTGCTGTCAGCTTGCAGCCTGATCTCAGATAGGTCACTTAATTTCTTTCTGCATCTGATAGCTCTAGCAGTCCTTGTCCAAGGAACTTGTTTTCTAAACCACTAAAGCAGGGAGTGTCTCAGGATACAAGATTGCAGACTGAAGGCAAAAAAATCCTAGGGGTTGTGATCTTTGGGGGTGCAAGTAACAGTGCAAATGAATACAAGGGGAGTTATGGTGTCAGGACTATCAAATGCAGGATCTCCATTTGTGCTTTCTTTGGTTCTGTGTCCTTCCCACTCCTACTCACAGTGCTTTGTTACCCTGGGGAGGGAGACAGTTTGGAGTTGTATTCACCTGGCCCCCTTCCCTGGGAATGGATGAAACAGTTCCAGTGGTCTCTGTGTAGCACACACTGCAGTATTCTTTGAACAATCACACCTATGATGTGAATTTCAAATGAAAGATTTTTTTTGTGCGTGTATGGCAAAGAAAAGGGCAACAAAAATTAAAACTGAAGAGGAGAATAAAGTCTTTTTAATCTGGGAAATAGACTTTTTCTGAATAGTTTATTTTATTCTCTTGGAGTTTTTTTGTTTGTTTTTTTTTAACCAGGGAACAAGCATCTGAAGGATATTGCTGGATTTGGTGTTTGTTTTTTTTTTTAAACAGAAGGGTTCTTGGATCTTTTTGGTATTTTGAGTTTTTAAAAAAAATATTTCCTTTACATCAGCTGTAGATATTAATTAGGAAAAAAACCCACAACTTTTTTTTTGCATGCATAAGTTTTTAGAAGCTTATAATAAGAAGGTAATTTGGGACAGTGTTATTCTTGAATGAGCTGGAAATTTTTGGCATAAATAAGAGTAATTTTCCTTTCTGGAATGTTAATATTAAAGAGGAAACATTACTATTGCAGTAAGAAAATCCAGATGTCATGACTATATTGCTTCATATCCACTGTGAGTCTTGCAGAGGAGGAAGGGTAACCCAAAACAAAGGATGGCAAGGCTCTTTCAGACAGGGAGAGAGACAGCTTTGTGCTAAAAACTGCTTTTGGATCTGCCCCGGTATGTTGGTGGCGTTTCAGCAACAGCGGGGTGCTCCCTGCCTGTCCCTGCTGCTGGGGTGTTTCTCCAGCTTTTCTGCTGCTGGACACTTCCCCCTGGTGGAAGCTGCCTGCTCCTGCTGTCTCTGCTGCTGTGCTGTGCTGAGCTCTGCTCCTAAAGATTGTTTTAAACTGAAATTCAATGCCCCCCCAGACAAAAAGAAACCAAAATCAACCAACCCCAAAAAAACCCCACCACCCATGGTACAGCCATTTCCTATCTGCCTTTCTGACCAAGACGAGCAGCACTTTTGGGGAGAGAAGGAGGTTTTAATTGCAGAATATATGAAAAGCAGCCATCACATTGCATTAAATAAATCTCAGAAACTTTCTTTCACCAATGGCAGGTGAAGTTGCAGCCCGGCCCTGTGCTTCCAGGACTCCTGTTGTGCTACTAAGGTCCATTTTCAGGGAGATGAATTGTGCTTTAACGGGTTTTATATTTGGTATTTTTAAATTTTTATATATGATACCTTTGGCCTTTTCAGCAGTCCAGCCAGGAGATGCTTCACTAAGGGGTGGATTGGGCAGGAGGAATGACCCAAATACAGCATCTCTCCCTCCTTCCTCCCCCCTCCATTCTGCTGGACTGTCAGCCTTCCTGATCACCACTTTGTTGTACTCATACAGTCTTTAAGCACAGTACTGAATTGAGGTCTTCTTGTTGGAAATAAGAGCCCTGGCTACATCAGCTTCTGGGGTTTGTCAGTCAAGACAGGCTTTCCAGGAGATGCTTTCTGCTCAGCTTCAAACCAGCCTGAATCAAATGAATGTAATTGACTGTTGCCACAGGATGAGATGAACAAGCTGATAAGATTTATTATATCTTACAATAAATGTGTATATTTGCCTGGATCCTTTCAACATGGGACCTCCTTGAAATGGAAAAAATGAAGGAGTGAGAGGGCTGTGCTGAGAATGGAAAATTCTGGGAAGAGGTAGAGACCTCCAGCTTGCCTTGTGCTGTGTAACGTACATCATTGATAGAAGACCTTGCTGCCGCTCTGCAAAACCCCAGTTTGCTGCCCTAGTGGGTTTGTTGAAATAACCAGCAGAGGAATCTCATGAGGGCTCTTTGTCCAACCATTCTCCTGCCTAATAGGTGCCACATTTTTGTCAATTCCATGTTATGACAGGGCTCAGAAACCTTAGAAATTGTGTCCTAGATAAGGGGAAGTTTGAAGCTTATTTTCCTTGAAATAAAGATAAAGAATGAATTGGGCTGTCAAGCTCTTGGCATCAGCTGGGTGGCTCTTCCTTATCTATGTCTCTCAGCCCACAGAAAGGACTTCTGGGGGTTGTGGGAAGCTGGACTGCTCAAGACTTTGTTCTTGTTCTTTGAGAACCTCTGACTGCCCTCTTTGTCTGGGCTACACAGGCTTAGTAATGAAAGTGTTCAGACAGAATTCAGATTTTTTTTCCTGGGCTCTCTGACACTATCATACCAATCCTCAGAGTACAAGGTTCAAGAGGTACGAGATGCCATTGTCTGTAGAATCAGTTAGGTGAAAATGGCAAAATCAGAGCCCTTGATGCTTAATTTTTTGAAGACATATTTTTAGTTCTAAAGAAGAAGGACTCCCTGTATTTATGTTATTCTCCATATAATCTCTGTTTGAGTTCCGTCATTAAGTCCCAAGTTTTTGACTTTTCCTTTGTCCATGGAAAGACACAATAAATTTTAATATTTCCCTGAAGTTTTTGAGCCAGCAACACATCTGAGTACTTGCATCTTCAGCTGGTTATCAGAGCAAAGTGGCTTAATGCCTATAAAGAAATTCAGTGAGTACAACCCCTCAGCTAGTTTATCTTCTGTCTGATCCTGTGTTACCATTGTGCCATGTCCTGCAGGTTCATTCCTTGCAAGGTATAAAGAAGGACAAACCTCTTTCTGATGACTTATCAGAAAGAGTAACTACTGACGTCTGCAGTCAGAACAAAAAGGGAAGAGCTTTATGTTGCTTAGGGGCGATGGTTTTTTAGCTCTCTGTAGCATTTCTTTTAAAACTGACATCACTTTTTGTTCCTTAATGCTTTTGTTTTTGAATTTTGTGAGTTTCTTTTTTCCACTGTGTAAGTTTGGAAACTGCTTTTCTCTTGGTGTGGCCACAGTGCATTTTCCTGCAGATGTATTCAGAGTTTAATAGTAGCATAAAGAGTGTGTCTGTTCAAGTAGACTTTATGGTTCTCTAAAGTGAGCTCTGATCTTTTTTGTATTATAGTATGATCTCCCAGAGACTATTGCTTTGGCTGATGTTGTGAGATTTTTCTAAGACTAGCTCTTACTCTGCTTGGCCAACTCCCTTCAAGTTTGCCTCCTGAATGACCTCAACAGTGAGGTTTTAAAATGTAGTGATATGCATTGGCCTTATTACATACTGTGGAATTACTCATTTGCTGTTCAACCATAGTGCCAGACAGAGAGTGACTGAGTGACCTGGAGGGGTGTTTTAGTTTATCATTCTTATGCTATAAAGTAAGCCTGCTGTATCTTACAACAGAGAGAAATGTGCTTTAATAGACTGATGAGAAGAACAAATGACAGCTGCTCATTTGGATGACGAAGTAATGTTTGGGAAGGAAACCATATTATCTGTTGGCAGTAAGTCTGATTGCAAGTTTTGACTATATGATTGGGGTTATTTCATGATTCCAGACTTAATATGAACCAGGAATCAAAGTTTACACAAGGTAAAAGTTATGTGAAGTGAGCTATTTACCTGTCAGAGCTTTGAAAAGTAGACAGAATCTTGCACAGAGAAATATACTCTATTTTTATACAGATAAATATGTGCACAACTATTGATTTTAATTTAATTGAGTCAAAAATCCAACATTCTTTTCTGCTATTTAGCATGGCTAAATAATATTTAGCTTGGCTTCTGTTATTTAGATGGCAGATCTTTTGGAACCTAGTTCATGTTGCCTAGGTCTAGTGCTCACCTCTGTGTGTGTGTGTTGTTTTCCTGATGTTAGTACAGGGATGCTGAAATGGTATTGCTACTTTATAACTGTTCACAGTTTCAAACCTGGTTGTGAAAATTGACCAAACCAAGCCAGTTTTAATACCCTGATGAGCTGCAGTCCTTCCCAAGCAGTCCTTCTGCAGGTTCTGGACAACTGTGCTCCACCAAGTACCACTTAGTTTCCATAGGCTGTGAATATATTTTTTAAATGATCTTCAACTGGAAAAGATTCTCATCCTCTGTGGGAGAGAAAAAGTTTTATGACCTTACCTAATTCTCTGCACAACTGTAGTACTTATTTAAATAACTAACAAGAAATCCATATAGAGTCATTTTCACTAACTGGAAACAGCCACAGAACACACACAGAATGTGTATGCTCAAGCTCCAGTTACCCCTTAAAAAAGAGAAATTAACCTTGACAGAAAAACTGCAGTTCTTATTAATGACGGTAATGTGTCATGGCTTCAGACCTTCTTTGACAGGTCAGAAAATGCCATCAATGGTACACTTGGTTTGGTGGTAAGGAGGGTGTGCGGAGGAGAGAGGGAATTAGATGGCACCAAACACACTGATTATAGAAGCCCTTTTTAGGAGGATCATGCAGAGTTAATATTGAGTGGCAACCAAAAATCCAGAGATTTTGGATTAGGACAAAATTCTACTCTCATCACTCATTCTGTGGCAGGCAGAAGCATATCAGGAAGGGGTTGTCAGAAGATACCCAGAGCAGGGGGTAAATATATGCAATGTAGACAGAAGTCCTTATCTGTTTCTCTGTGACAGATCAACCAGAGTATGGAAATAGTTATAAAAATGAAAGCCTGAGGCTGGAGCTTTATTCTTTCTGAAAAGCTGTCAGTTTGGTTTTGAAGGCTAGAATTGTCCATATTAGGTTTGCATGAGATCTGAGGAAGCTAGGGCTCTAGGTTTGCATTGAAACTATGACAAATATGCTACTTTGAAGTAAGAGACGGGAATAATGAAGATATGCAGGACCCAGCCCTTGAGTTGATCTAAGTTTCACCAATGTGCTAGCGAAGAATCTGGTCCTGCATGTTTAAACATCTTGTCTTAAAGATGTAAAGACTGCTTCAGATTTTTTTTTTTTTTTTTTTACTATTTATTTTGGAACTCAAAGTGTCTACTTGAATACTTGTTCTCAACTCATAAAAAGAGTGTCTTTGACTGTTTGAATAGTTATACCATAAAACTTACTAAGCAGTGATTTTTGTGCTAACTAAATCATTAATGGGAAGGGTTGGTTTCCATTCATGATGAAGATGTATTTTTGTACATTAAGGCCTCAAAATGGCTTAGTCAAGAGGTTGTATTGATGACTCCAGGCATTAGGCAAGCAAATGAGGGAGGGAGGTCAAAGGAGACTTCCAAAGAGTGGCCTTACAAATCAAAAACATTGAGGAGAAGGAATTCCTGGCATTCCATGGTATCTGGGTTTATTTTCTTACATTTCTCTAATAAGAAAAACACACTTCAGATGTGTTCTTGGTAAATGTTTTCACTTGTCTCAATCTATCTCTGCTGCCAAATGTGACCCAAAATACATTGGTCTTACATGCCTCGAGGACATCTACTGGATAGCTAACCAGCACATCTGTAAAAGTGGACTTGGCACTCCAGTGCAATCCCTGAATGTAGATTCAATTGTCAGCACCTCATTACTAACTGCTCTTTCCCTGGAATCATTTTTATTAAAATAACCTTATGCAATAGCTTTAAAACGCAGAACAGAATGCTCTAAAGTAACCTATTGCGTTGCATGTAATATTCTCAAGTAATATGCTTGTTGTAAGGATCAGACTTTATATTTAGTATAATTCATTGCTTTGTCCAAAACTGAAATTAAAATCCCCGACAAGTAACTCTTTAATATACATATTTCAAAGAGCTGCTTGCCAAGAATTTTGCTGTACCTTGTAGTGCACAAAATCCTACTCAGAAGCTTTCAATTAACTTGATTCATGCAGTAACTTGGTCTGGCATTCTGCATAAGCTGTCCTGCAGCTTGTAGGAATGAAACATTTTGCTGAACCATTTTGTTGGTCTGAAAGGCAGCCAGTTGAAACTCAGACAGGGTTAAGTGATGGTTATGAGTATTAGAAAGTTTTTAGAAATTATTTCTGTGCACTTTTTTTCCTTCGCCCTTGCAGAGTTTGGCCACTGTTAGAGGAGCAAGAGTGAATTTTGGGGTAATGCTGGAATGATGGTCTGCTTTATTACAGTGGCCAGGATGGCTAAGAGGGCTGTGATATATCTTGTGATACATAAGCATCAAACCTTCCCTTTACCTTGTGAAGTAGTATATATCCAGATCTTCTAATTGCAAAACAGGGTGGATCAGGTCACAATAAACAATTCTACTTCTGTCATAAGAAAAAAATCACTGAAAAGTGAAATTCTATTTCTTTGTCTTGAAGGAAGCAAACTGGCCTCAGCATTCATCTGGATATCAGTTGTTTTGTTTCTGGCAGCCCTCCAATGGTTGTGTTGTGCTTGGTTGTTTATTTGGACCAGCCTGAATTTAATTGTTGCTCTGGGGTCTAAAGATCAGGTGCCATTTCTGCTTTTGAATGGTGATAGACAGCTGGAATAACCTTTTTAGGTTTTTTTGTGGTTTGTTTTTTGTTTTTTGCTTTTTTTTGTTGGGGTTTTGTTTGGTTGGTTTTTAACTCCACTTGACAGTGAATACACATGCTGTTCGAGGCTATGCATCTTACCTTTGTATTCTTTCTACAGGAGACCCTCTTGAGAAAACTTTGAAAACTTCCAAAGAATGTATTATGGCTGTAGGGATGGGGGTGCAAGAGAAGAATAGGAAGGAGCACTCCTAGATCTGGTTCCATGCTGAGTCAATACAGAGAAGCTTAGTCCTGAATAGCTGTCAAGAAGTGACAACACTACCATGTATTTGTTTGGAACCAAATGTCCAAGTTCAAGTATGATGCATAGTTATCCACAGAGTGCCCCAGTATCACCATAATTGTTTAAGATCCCCTTTAGTACTATTGAATAATGGAAAAGTTGTAGAGTAGTGTTGCCTGTAATAAAGGCTCTTCTGCAGAGATAAGTGCTGTGAAGCTATTGCAGAAGGGAGGGAACCTTACCGGCTGGTTAATAGATAAAAAATTCTAATAGTATGTATTGTGTATTTTTAAATCACATAATTTTAAAAAGGAATAGCTAGGGGTTAGAGAAAGGATAGAGGTAAACTGGTTTGAGGTGTCCTGACCACATCTTAGAGCTAGGACACTGCTCAGTGGAGAGTTAATCTGCTTTTCTCTTTGCACAGAACATGCTCAAAATCATGTCTGTATACAGACGTATAAGATGGAGCTTAGTGGTATTTAATACTTCAAGGATTAGTAAGACCTAAACATCAGTCGGCTTCTGTCAAAATCAGCCCTACTTTCCTAAGATGTATCTTGTTTGTTCTCCATTACTCTCAAAGTAAACTGCCAGCTCCCTCTGCTTAGGCTGTCAGCAGAAAGGGTTAAAAATGATCCAGCCTTGTGTTTAAGTACACTTGCTGTAGATCAAAAAGAGTAAACCTTTAAAAAAGATTAATAAAATCCCTCTTTTCTTGATATACTTAACTTTCAGTAAAGTTTTTGAGATAATCCAGCTTTTGAAAGAGACACACTGAAATTCATATATTTTAAGACAACCAGAGGCTTTTGATTGTAGGATAATAATCATGCAAGATTATAGACTTCAGAAGTTCTTGAAGTTGAAAAGTAACTGTCATAAAAGGACTTCATACGAGGATGATGATCTGTTTCTTGTTGGTACAATTGCCAGGCATGGCTTCTGTTTCAGGCTGTTTGCATGACTAATGCTTCCCTTCCACTCATGCCTCAGCCTGGTAAGCAGCAACAGCTCTGAATGGGTTCCTTTTCCTACGGTCTTTACCTTCCCAAACGTGCCTTTGTTTCCTCAAGACTTGCCTCAGGGTAGCATCTTCCAGAATTAGCATGATGACAAAAAACATATTGCAGTTTGCACAGTAGTCATGTAATGGTGTGAAACATCACTGGCAGTTGGTTTTATAGAATATGAGTTGAGCTGGCTTCAGAAATTTATTTAGGGAGAGCCTGGTCATTTGCCAGCCATTTCATGCTTGGGCTGTTTCTTCTTCCAGTAGTTCGCCAGAGCAGCCTTACTTGTTTAGAGGCATTTTCTTTCTACCAAAACATTTGATAGCTGGTGCAGAAATTATCTTGTAGCAGTATCAGCTGCCATATGAAATTGGAAAGCTAAGTCAGCTTGCTTATGTGACTTCCAGGGTGTGTATCTTTCAGTGTTATATTTAAATCAGAATTTTCCAAAGTGAGCTTTGGTGTACCAGTCAGTAAGCTAAATCCAGTAATTTTGTAATTTGCAAGCAACAAGGCTTTATGGAATTACGCACTAGTTCTCCTTTTCACAGGGTAGTTTGGGGAAGGTGAAGAGTCCTGACCCAAGCAGTTTCTCCCTGCAGTATCAGTCTCTTCTTTTTAGTCAGTTTATTTTACAGATTTGGTGTACTGCGTTTGGATGCTACAGCACATGTAGGGCAAGATTTATATCTGTATTTTCTTCTGATGTCACAAATAGAGATGATCTTGTTTATCTGCACATATAGCTTTGTTAGAGTTGGCATGGGTCACTTGCAGAATGGTAGCTATGAGAGGTAAGGTAATTCAGGAGTTGCAGAGATTTTATTTGATATTTGGTCCACAAGCAGATCCCTTTTGTTCTTGAGACATGTTGTATTTGTAAGGCTTTTGTGTGTTCTCAGTGCTGCTGATCACAGGCTTATACATGTAACATGTCACTGCCGAAGCATAACAGCAACAATCAATGTAGACTTAGGTTAGAGAGTTTATGTTGCTTGTGATGGTGGTAAGATATTTATACAATATTACAATTTTGGGCATATATTTTTATTCCATTCCTGGACTGTTTGATAAATATTTTCTACTCATTTTGTTCTGATTGCATAGCATTTTCTAGAAAGGCAGAGTTAGTAAACTTCAAAATTAGTAACTAAAAGGAATTGCTAGTCATTCTGTAAATACTCCAAATTAAACTCTGGCTTAATATGGAGTTTATCTTCCCAACTTTTCTACTACTAAGGAAAATTTTTTTTTACAGTGTCGTTTAAGGAAACTGCCTTAATGTTTCACAGTATATAATCCAGTTGAATATTCCATATTATATTGCTTCCTTATGTTTCACCTTTTGTTGACCTTCAAGTTTACAGGTTCAAGTGGATATTAATGATCTTGGGAATAGCTAGAATAAACAACTCAAAAGGGATGAGAACCCATAACTCCCCAAGCTGTTTGTTGAACTGTGTAGTTTTGGTTTTTAACACAGGAAAGTTCTGTATTGGCCATCTATAATCAGCTGAAACATTGTAGAAATACTGTCTTTCTAGAAGATAATTGAATGTGACCATATCAGTTTATCAGTTGAAATATATATAAATATATATGTGTGTGTGTGTGTGTGTGTGTGTGTGTGTGTGTGTGTGTGTGTAAAAAAATCTACATTAAAAAAAAAAAAAAGCTCTGGATGTTTTATAATAAATTTTTCACTAAGTAACTGTTCTAATATTAAGCCAAAACAGAAATTCTGTATTACTTGTCTATATAAATGGAAAAGAATAAGAGGATTTCTAAATCAGTTTTCAGGCAGTGTACATGTGCATGCATGCATTTGTGCTGATTTGTATTATGGTAAAATACAGTCCAGGGGTTTTTTTTCTGCTATCTTGGATTATTTTTCTGTTTTGGTTTAATGCACACTGGTGTCATTGGTTTACACTATTATTCTTTGATATTGGAAGCAGCACTGAGTGGACTTGCATTACTTTTTAATAAGATCATTCATGCACAGCTGTATTGTCTCATGTATGTGATTATTAGCAAGTGAAGTTGTTTTGTGTCACAGATGCTAAAGTATATATGTTAAACTTTTTGGCTTTCTGAAGCCAAAAAAACTTACTGTATGTGTATCATAGCATATATATACACAAATATGTCTATATTTAGATCAACATGAAACAAGACTGTGATTAAAATACTTGTCCTTAAAAGTTTACATGATGCTTGGATTGAGGAAGCGTTTGATAAAACTGAAGATGGTGGGTTTGGCAAGAGACGAACGTGCCTCAGATGGTGGTTGACCACACTCATCAGACTTGTGTACATATTTTAATTTATAAGTATGGCCATCTGTAAAGTAGATATATGAACAAGCCAAAAAGGGTTAAGTTTCTCTTTTATTTAAGAAAAGGAGGAAAAGGCAAAATTAGATAATTAAAAAATATTTAAGGAAAAAAAGACAAAATGTAAAATGCTATGTTCTCATTTACTTTTGTTGGGAGGATTTGTTTCTCTTCTTTTTAATCAATTCCCAATGTGAACTGAATCCTTGTCAACATTTTAATAATTACTTATTAAATTTTATTGTAATTCAGTTCACCTGTGGGACCAAAAATATGTCAAATATTAAGATTCTGGTTTACTGTCCATTATCTGTAAAGGAAGGAAAAGGAATTCATCCCAAAGCAACGAGCTGTAGGTAAACAGAGAAGTCATATGACATTTTGGGATTGCTGTGTTTGGGGTTGTGTTTATAAGTGCCTCCTGAATTGTTTGTTTTTAAGTTCTCCCATGCTCTGCTGATAACAGGAAGCATATTTCTTCCTGGTTTGGAGTATAGTGGTCATAGTTTTATTGGAACATAGTAGTTTATTGTTTGTACAAAACAGTAGTTTTGTGACTTAAGATTATGTTTAAAACTGGTTTGATATCACTCTTTTCGCAGTTTTTGTCTGTCTAAAATAAACTTTTAATTTTGTGTGTTCTCAACATATTTTAGACCTTGCTACTATGTTTGTGACAGTCCTGTCCCATACTTCGATATGCTTCTTTGTAAGATGAATTGAAACTTACTCTCTCACGATGTTCAGTAACAAATTCAAAGAACGCTTTTCTATTACTGTTGGTCTTAGTCACTGGTTGTGTCTTGTGAATCTTATTTTCTCTTCTCCTAATGATAGTCAGTAGTCTGTTTTATCATCCCATTACAAATGATTGTAAAAAGTCAAGTTAACTTGACTGGCATTGCCCTGAAGTGTCAGTGTATGTAGGTATGCCTTTATGAAGCTAAATATCATAGCTTGAATATAATAACTTGTATATAGTAACTGCTCCTTGTCTTATTGGTGTGTTTGAACCAGCTTTCCCCAGTGCACTCTACAACATAACCCTTCTTTTGTGGGCCAGAGCTTTCCAAGAGTAACCCCTGTGCTCTACCTCTTGGGGGTTTTTATGGCTATGTTGAGTCAGCTGTAAACCAAGCCAGTAATGAAGGAAAACGTGGGCTGTATCCTGTAGAACTGCCTGGCAGTCCCTCCCAGCTGTCAAGCAGTAGGCAAAGGAAGTTCTTTGCTGCCAGATTTGGTTTGCAGAGTGATTCTGCATGCTGTATCAGTATTACTCGCACAAGGAGACCCATGCCAAAGCAAAAACAGGGGAAGAGGCAAAATATTATGAAATTTTTGACTTATAGTGACAAATCTTGCTCTTTCATGAATTAATCTACCATATTAGTCCAGTAAATACTGTGTTTCCTTGGTATGTATACCTGGATATTGAACAACATACAGTGAACTGACAAACTCCTGTCTCTTCCCATCTTTCACTACAGGTGAGAAGCGACACTATCACTACAGATATTTCAGGTAGTACAGAGGAGAATCTATTGTTAAACTGGTGGTAGATAAGCAGCTCCCAGTTTTGCTCAAAGCACTTCAGCCTTGCTGGCTACAAGCTGGTTTGCAACACTTCAAATATTATTTCAGAACTGCTTTTAAAATGCCTGCCAGCTTCTGTTTTGTATGTCTGTTGTTAAAAAAAAGTTTTAAAATAAATCGGTGACAAAAGGCTCTTAAGAATTTAGTCTTATTTTAATGACTTTTTCTATATTTTAAGAATTACATTATATTTTTTAAATTAAAATTTTATGGTGCTTGTGTCTTACAGAAAAGTACTTAACTGTATAAGTTTTCTAATGTCTAATAAATAATAATTTAATCATATGGGGCTATGTTCTGAAGTATTTTAACAGTACAGAAACTTATATACTAGGAAATACTCCTACTTTGGTTATAGTAAATAGCAAAGTATATCACACAAGCAAGGCCTCTAGTTTTCTTTTGGGGGAATCTCAATAGTTTGCAGAACTGGTAATATAGAAAATTCATTTATGCAACCCTTTCGGTTGTAGGACATGATTTTTTTTTTTTTTGCTTAAATATCTCATGAAGCACTGATTATCTCCTAAATTTTGCTGTGCAGTTTAATTGACAGATTAATTTCTCATAGCTTCTTTCATCTGTTTTTCTAGTGAGATTATTTCTTTACAATTCCTGTTTCCAGTGTGGAAAAACAAAAATCTCAAAACCTTGTGTTGTTGAGACAGAAAAAGTTGGTGTTCTAACAGCACTCTGTGTGACCTTTAGTGAATCAATTGTTTTATCAATCAAATTATGCTAGTATGAGTTAATTAATTAACTTGATCTTGATGTGACACAGCCTTCCTGGAGTATACACAGAAAGGAGGGAGAGGAAAGAAGGGTCTGTATAAACACCATATGCAAAGGCTGAAGCTATCAGCCTGCCATTAGCCCTTTATCTAAGAGGCTCTTGGCGTATAAATCAAACAGTAACCTCTCTGTTTTGACTCAGTGCCAAAGTATACAGCCACAGTTGAGTCTAGGACAGATTACACCCACCGAGTGCCTTGAGGGCTTGGAGTGAAACTGGGAAATAAGCATTAAATTATTCAGGAACATATTTATGTTCTTTAATATTGGCTGTTGGACACTTTTTTTTGTTTTTTATACTATATGTTCTAATCATAAAAACCAATACATGGAAGCATTTTAATGCACATCTAAGTGAGGATGTGAGAATAATGTTCTGAGTTAAAGGGCTGCAAATAACTTGTTTTTTAAAAGGTTTTGTGTGTTATGCCATGTTGCAATATTTTTAGTAATCTATGGCAGAGGTGCTAATATCCATGCTCCTGCAGTTTTCTGCAAGGACAATACCAAGATGACATTAGCTTTTTGTGTACTTCTTTTCTAAGGTTAGGATGGATTGGAAAATAGCTCTAGTTTCTACTGTCTGAAGTGCATTTACTTAGGCTAAGCAGATCTGCCAACTGTACAAAATGTTCAACAGAACAATTACAGTCCACAGCTAAGAACCACTTTAAAACTTAGAGTTATCTTACTTTCTTAGAAATAAATAATGTTAGTCCCTTCTGAGGATGTGCAGCTTTGAAAGTAAAATTATTGTGGATTTTGTGTTTTTCTCTGAGGAAAATATTGCTAAATCTTTAGTTGAACACGCATTGGCTTAGCCCATCAAGAGCACGTGCTTGGGATGCACTCAAATCGCAGCTATGCTAGAGACTGAACTCCTGGAAATACTGATAGCTGTTTCTATATGGAAAATTTTAGGTAAATTATATTGGAGCTGTTTGGTCACTTTCAGAAGGCTGAAATGAAGAGCAGCTTCATTCTCTGAGCCCGGCTGTGTTCTGGGAACATGACAGTGTGGACATGAACACGGCATTCCCCACGCGCATCATGCCTGCACAATCCCTGTAGCATGGAGGAGCTGCTGTTCCAGATGTTGTTGGTTGTTTCCAGTGGGGGGCTGTTGTGTGTGGAGCAGGGTGCAGTCAGGGACTTGGCTGTCCCCGTCACGGTTGTCAGGCTGGCGCTTGTCCCCAGGAATCCACAGTATATCCGGTGCAGCCTTGGCGCAGCCTCCGCTGTCTCTGAAACAGCAGGGCAGTTGGAGGAGGGAGAATGTCCCTTGATACGTGGCCCTTTGCTCCAGGCTCAAAGCCAAATCGTTGCATCTTATCACAGGCTTGTGCTTCTCTTCGGTTTATCGGTATTCGAATGACATATTGCAGCCATGGATTTGTCCCTCGTAGTAATGGTCTTCTGACCACCTGGTGTTGTTTTTTGTTGCATTGTCTTTAAACAAATGTGTGTTATTGCAAAGGCAAGACTTGGCAACGCACTGTTTTCTTCTTAGCAGTCACTCAGTTTTGGGCAGCTTTGTGGTATTAATGACGCTCTAATTTAATCTTTACTGAATTTTTCCCTTGTCCCTTTCTCTTGTGAAAATATACAGGCGCAGCTGAGCTTTAAAGCTATATAGACTAAAGGTGAAAGCTTTGCTGATACAATAACCACAGAATCTGTCACATGTTGAGACTATCGCAATTTTCCTTTTAATTTTTTTTAATCTGTGAAAGTACAAACACAACTACTTTGTTAGGCTGAAATCCTTTCATTTCAGTTGATTAATTTTTGAAGCCCACTCAGTTATTTTCTGTCTATTCAGAGCCTGTGTCAGCAAATTGCTGTTTGAAATCACACGTCCCTTGCCAGCTTTATAAATAAGAACATTTGCTTGTTCTTTCTTCTTTAGTGTCTTGTTCGGGTGATGTCCTCCACCTGGTTATTTGCTATTTATGCTGTTGATGATGTAGGCTGTGCTTCCACCTGACCCCAAGAGGTTTAAAGCCAAAACATAACTGTACAAAGTAACCTTTTTCTTACTTCATTTGAGCTACAGGAGATCTGTGAAGGAAACTGTATGTAGATACTGATTTCTCAATTTGGCCTTTGAAAAGGTTATGGAACAGACTCTTGACCTGTTTTTAGTAAGCCTGGGGACATGGCAAGGCCTACATGTAACTGAAAAAAATGCCAGTGTTTTATAAGGAGAAAACAGAATGACCTGAATTTGTCCTATTAGGCAAAGAAGTCCAGACAAAAATCCAATAATAGATAATGTACATGTCACTTTTATCTTCCTTGACTGGGGATTAGATCACATCAAAAATACTTTGCAATAGCTTGCCAGAGACTACAGATGTGGCTGATAATTTTGGTGATTATGTTATGCTGCTTGAACAAGAGTGTTTGAGTTGTTTTTATTGGTTAATTACTCATGCTGATTGAAGAAATAAATTGCCAAACTAATACTACAAATGCTAGGGGGCTTAGAAATGGTCTTTTCATACAACTGAAAACGTAATTGTAAATGAGGAGCATTTAGTAACTGAATGAACATATTTTCTAGTATAGGCTTATCGCTTCCTGACCTTTTGCTCTTGCATTAGATACTGGGAAGACCATATTTTAATAATTTGTAAATAATAGACAAGACCTGCAGCAGTAAGGGAAGTCAATACCTTTCTATACTGGTGGTGTGAAGCAAGATGCATGTCTTACCAGCCAAGGGTAAATTGTGGGGTTGTGCGCTGGACCCCCTCAGGATAATAAGTGCCCCCAAAATTCTGTCTTTGCCTCTAGTTTTGCATCTGCTTTGAGAGTTTGCTCTCCATTGACTGGTGCTTGATTTCACCTATTTCCAGACTACTACTTGCAGCTTGGTAATATCAACATCCCAGTGCCACCAGCCTCCCCTGTTCTCCCCAAATTTGTTCAAAATGAGTAGCTTTGAGACCTAAGCCTACAAATGATCATGGATAGGGGCACTTTCTGTTGTCAGATAAATTTGGCAGTGTTGTCCTTGCAGGACTGGACCAGACCAGATCAAGAGAATGAGTTACAATTATTTTAACAGATGCAAGATAAGGCATTTGATTATCAACCTGTAAACGTCTAGATCAAGAGAATTAGTTTAGTGATCAGAAGATATTGCTGGAAGGAGTTCCATGGGAATGAGAACAAGCTCCCTCACAGTGAGTGTTGCTGAAGTTAGTGCCTCATCACCAAAAGAACTGCTTACCGTACTGCACCCTTACTTCTGCTCAGGGTTTTGGCTTTTTCATCCTGGCGCCTTGCTACCAGTAAACAACACATTTCATTGTGTGGTCTTTCCTTTGGGTATTGTAAATTTGAGAAGCCAGCTAGTTAGCCACTTCATGGCTAAATTGTTTTATTATTGCTTTGTATTTTTGTTTTTCCATCTATTCTATCTTTAATTAAAGAAAGTGTGCCTCTGGAGGCTGCAAATTGGAGCTGCTTTGAAACACCTGCATCAAGCTTTAGTCAGCATGGAACATCCCAGTCTTTCTTACTGGTTCTCATCAGCACCTTTTTCCTGGCACTGTTGCCAGCTGATGTCTCATTTTAAGATTCGTATAGACTATGAGTCTGATTATTTGGTCCTTTTTCCCTCTGTCTTCATGATTCAGCTTTGAAAACTGGCATGCAAATACAAGTAGGGAAGTGCATCTTTTATTTGTCTGGATTTCTCCCTCTTCTTTATAATCTTTTTCATTGTTGGTTTAAAGTACAAATTTATATGCAGTTAAATTTTAATTCGTTTTGGAATGGAGAATGTCTCATTAAAAGAAGTGACATTTGTGTATGAGGGGAAGGGAGAAATTTGCAATTATGAGATGTCTGTCAAAGACTGCTTTATGTAAATTGAATGGTATAACTGTGTCCAATGGGGCTTTTCAAAGACATCTGCTTTTTCTCTGGACTTAATGTGATGTTTTTGTTTAAATAAGCTTTCTACCAGGTTACTGCTACACTCGTTTTTATTAAATTCTGTTTTCTGAGATACTTGTTGATTAGGTACGATGACCATAACAGTAAAAGGAAGGGATGGGGTATCAAATCCATGAGCAAAACTCTAACCTGAAACTGATTAATTGGAGAGGCCCCTGAATGTTAGCATTCTCTTCTCTTTGTCCGGCTTGCTGTGCCCTGCAAAACATTTTGTAATAGAAATGCACAGAAGTGTGTACTGCAATATTTACCTAATTCTGTGACATTTATTTTGAAGGATGGTTTTGAGTTAGTGAGCTGTTGTGTAACTGTAAAGGATTTATTTTTTCTTTAGCAAAACATCATCATTCAGACAATATCTTTTAAGGGTTTTGTAATGCATAGAATATTTAATTTTTTTTTTTCAAATAACTGTTTACTTTCAGAAAACTACTTTCAAAGTGCTGAGTTTCACTATATAGTGTGTAATATCAATACATAATTCTTGGGAAGTCAAGGAATGCAAGAGGAGGGAGAAACGTCAATTGGGGTACTGGATTCCACAGAAATTACAGATTACTGGTGTCACCAGATTAAGGCACTTGCACCAAAGCAGAGGAATTGCAGATGGGAAAAAGAGGAGGGAAAGGGCATAATAGCAAGAGCTGGAAGACAGTCACAGACAAATGTCTCTCCAAAAGGGTAAGATAAGATAATATATTTTCTGAGTGTTAGGAATCTCTAAAAGGAAAACATTGTGGTAATTTCTCAGATCAGGCAAGAGGCAACACCAAAGCCCTGTACTGTGTCCTACTGACTCATTCCCAGCAGTCATTCCTGTCTTGTCACTGATGAAGGTAAAGAGTGGGCAGTTGTTCAAAGCAAAAGCCCTTCTTGGAAAGGGTAATAGAGGGGGAACAGGAAAAGTGTTTGCAGCAGAAAACATACAAGTACTCCTGTGGCTCTTCTTCCCTATTACATTAAAAAAAGAATGGCTGAGCTTAAAAATTGTTGTTTTCTGTGGATTAACCTAGTCAGTTGACTGTGTTAGCTATTGATATCCATTGACCTCATCCTGCTTATGTATAGTTATATATGTGATACCTAAGCCACTAAGTATTCTGCAAAGCAGTGGGAAGAAAAATGTCTACAGAAACTCTCGATGACACAGAGATGCAGCATACAGGAGTGTGGTTGATTCTCATCTGCTTTTAGGCTATACCACAGTTGTTTTGCTTTTTGCTATTTTTGGTATATTAAAGGAACCCTCAGGGATCCTGCAAACTTTAGTCCTTGGGATTAAAGAAAAACCTACTGTGGCTAAAGGAGGAAGAAAGAGTTTACAAAGCAAAAAAGCAAATCCACACCCCTCCCTTTTTTCTTTGTTTTCTTAAAGCATTGTATGACTCATTCTTATTTTTTGTTTCTTTGTTTAGTTTAAAATAATCAGTCTGTTATTTTGGAGGGGTATTGTAGTTTATTAACTCCTCCTATTAAGTAGGAGTACCAGCTGAAACAGGGACTTGTAGTGATGATACAATATGGGACGATGATACATGTTGCTTTCAAAGACCTTGCTGTCTAAAGTGACAGGACTGATCCACAGGTGGTGTGGAAAGGGAGAGCAGCAAGCAAGGATAATGGAAAAATGGTGTAACCTTATCACGTACACTCTAACTTTTCCTGACTTATACAGATACTTTTGGGATGAATTTCCCACACTTTACTGTTTGCTAAGTATCTTTATGAAGTATAGGAGTGAGAAAGATGAGACTACAGAAACCTGTGAAAAATCTGGTAGGCTTTTATTTTAGCTTCCTTATGTAGCTTGTTTTCCTTTGTTTGAAAGGCTTAGCTCCCGGTGTCTTGTTCATGTGAGACTCTGTGCTTACATTTATAGTGATGAAGAGAATTGTGAGAATGACATCAGGTTAAAAATCTTAAAAAGAAGTTTGACTTTTCTTCCAAAAAGGCAAAAAATATTTTTAAACCTAGCTTCCTTCTGTTTCAGGTCCAGTTCCTGATCTCTATAGATTTGGTATTGGAACTGTATGTTCAGGAAGGGATTAGTTAACAGGCAATGCAGTGGCCTTATAAATCCAAACATCAGGCACAATTGTAAATGACAGCGAGACATGCTCTGTGAATGTCATGTGAACAGGATCAATACAGTGCACTTAAAAGTGATGTTGGGTGGGGAGGACTGCATTGTAATGGAGTAGATGACCTGTAAAAATAGCATACCTGAGGATCATAAAATCAAAGCCCTTAAAAGACTTCCAAGATCATCAAGTCCAATCTTTGACTGAGTACTCCCATGCCCACTAAATCATACCACAAAGTGCCAGGTTTACTCATTTTTGAACACTTCCAGGCATGGTGGCTTCACCACATCCTGGGGAGCCTGCTCCCAGTGCTTGACAGCCCTTTCCATAAAGAAATTTTTTTATTGTATTGAAGCATCAAGTTGCTTTGGAAATCTGTCATTTCCTGCACTATTGTATATTACATATCACTGTAGATTTTCTTGTGAGGAATCTCCTTGGAGCTGCTGCCCATGAGCAGTCGCGGCATCAATGCTCAGATCACACTTGGTGGTGGAGTAGAGGGAGCTGCTGCAGGTGCCGCCCCCTGCCTCTGTCTAGAAGAAGGGCAAGCTGCACTGCTTTCTGGCAGTGTGAAGGAGAAATGGAAAGACTGTGTTAGGTCATCTGTTTTTTTTTTTTTTTTTTGCCTTAAAGCGTGGCGGTAGGGTGAAATGTACGCTTCCTTTTCATTTGTGGTTTGTTCAGAAGAAGGGTAACTCAACCTTCTTCCCACGGTCCTTCCACCCACTCAAGTTTTGACAGAGGGTGTGGGTTGCTGGGATGTCAGGAGTGGGGCTTGGCTGTCCTCTTACCTGGTTTGGGAGACAGCACAGATTTGGTAAATACAGCTCTGCTGTTGCAGCAGAGCATAAGAACAGCTGCTCTGGAATGGGTATCAAATTAACTACTCTGGATTTCTATTTCCATGAAACAAAGCTTGTTTTGGCATGTTTATAAGCATGTTGTAAATGACATCAAAATGTATTCAGGAGTTAAATGTCTCCTGAGGAAAAACAGAGGGAAGCTTTTCCTTTAAAACAGAAAATAATTTTTAAAAAATCAATATAGTTAATCCCAATGTGTGGCGTTAGCCCCGAGCAAGGGATTTTCCTCCCTTATCCTCCCCTGCCACTGAGAGAACACTGAATTCATTCACACCAGCAACAAATGCAGTGTCCTGGAGGAAAGAGAAGACTGACAGGGAACTGAGTGCAGATGACCTACACAAATGCCTAATTAAAGTTTAGCAACAGCAACAATAAAAAGGAAATCTGTAATTACAGAAATCATAAGGAGAGTTACTTTCTGGTATGGATTATTCATTTCACATACGGAGAATCTGTGAAATCCAAAGTGGCGGTAGTTCATCAATTCATAACAACAGCCTTCAGCATTGGAAGTACCCTCATGGGGAAGTTAGAACCCATCCTTTCCATAGCTTTTTAGTAACTGAAGAAGTTTGGACTGATATTCCCCTGGTTGAACAGTAGTGGTTACTCTGAGAATTACATGCTTATTTATTATCTGTGAATTCTAATGCTTTATAATTGGTAGCAAAAAAAATCCAGTTTATTTCTATAAAACGGTAGCAACTGTTCTGCTAAGGATAATCAAGCTTTTATATCACTTTATTTTTGCTTGTATCCTGCCCACCTGAGAGATTATTAAGTAGAAGCATTCATCTCAAAACATAAATGTTGTCTTAAGTTTACTACATTATTCAAGCAATGTTTAGTGTAACCGTGTCATTTTCTTATAGTGATCCAGCTGCCAAAGCCCTCTGGGAGTCCTTCATGAACCTTAAACAAAAGGAAGCTGTGATGGAGGCCAGGAGACACCTTGTGGAAGCTGCGAGCAGAGAAAATTTACCTATTAAGATGAGCATGGGTGAGTAATGTGACATAGTCTGCCTTATGTAGTGGTAATGTGAAAGATGATGTCAGCTCCACTTTTTCCACATAACCCTCTTGGGGAAAACCTACCTGTTCTTGGTTCGTCTTCATCCTTGTCAACAGATTTCAGGCGACCATCATGGCTACCATAGAATCTTTCTGGTATATGAGAGACAGGGGTTTTTTTTATTTTTTAAATACAACAGCCTTAAAAAGATTGAGAACCATAGAGAAACAATGGAGTTCTAGAAGCAGGGTTTTAAAGGCATGTAAATGGTTAGCAATGCTATCTGTTTTTATTTTACAGAGCATGAGAATTTCGGTTTTCTAAAAAAGCCAGGAAGATTTGTGTCCTGAAGGCAGGCATTGTAAATAGCAACTGGAAGTTGTGCATCTCTTGCATGTGATGACGTTATATAGGTAGTAGTTACATTATATGGGTGATGAGGTTTATGTCAAGTAAGACTGCCTGGCTCAGGGGAGTTTAAGCTGAAAACCACTTCTGGACACACTTTAAACCTGAATTTTTCAAAATATTAGAGAGACAGATTAAGACATAATGACTTTCAATAGCTCTTTTAGAATCTTGTTCTCATTATGTACCATACTCAGGGAAATGTGGGAATTGATATATTGTTAGGCATATAAAAACTGGTATTGCCTCTACACAGCAATATTTTTTTGTATTTTGTATACTCTTAGGTCTATTTTTTTGCTGAACTTTTCATCAAGAGAGGAAGGTCCTCATGGAGTAAGATTAATAGACTTTTTTCTGTGACTCCAGAGTAAACTGCCAAGATACTGTAGAATTACTTGTACAACCAAGTCATGAACTCTTAACAGCTATAACATGTAATATATTGTATGGTCTTTACAAATACCTAGAGTATGCATTTAATAGATTATTAAACAGAAATACTAGATTTTTGCAACAGTAATGTTGTAAGCTGTTTTAAAGAAATGGAAAAGGAGCAGCTGAGAAAAGGCTATTACAAATTTGTCTGAAGGAGGACAGGTTCAGTAAATAATAAAACCTTGTTTAAGCTTTCAGTGTGTGTGTGAGTATTCACCATAATTATGTTAAGAAGCCCTCACTATTTTTCTATGCCATACACTGTAAAAAAAAATTATTAATGTTGAAATTCATCTTTGTTATAAAAGTAATTACTTCTTGTCTTTCAGAGGTAATGAGACATCTGTGACCTTTGCTCCTTTGTGTGAATGATTAGATTAGCCACCCTTTCCTCTGCGTCCCCTTCCTGTGGTATCCAGTGAAGGCTGCAGTAACCCGGTTCTTAGTCACAGTAGCTGGCATTTACTGAGTGTCTGACATACATGGGCCTGATACAGTGCTATATGGAAACATCAGGAGTTGATGGCGAAACAAATTTCTGATTTTTTTTGTTGTTTCTGAAATGTAGCATAAAGGAATAGTCACAGAATTTTGTTCTTCTGTGAATCGTGTCTTTATCTTGCACTAGAATCATAATCAGTTGTTAACTTTATAGTTGAAATTCAAAGGGTGAAATAAAGTTTGAGGCAGTCTTGTAAATGATAGACAGGGATAAAATCAGAAACGAGGAAATGGGGGCAGTACAGTCACCAAAATAACAATTTCTTATTGAGCAGAAATGCAGAAAACCTGAAACTCACACCCAGATGTCATATTGTGCACATATTGTGCACAAATTACACATATTTGTTAATGACTTTCTAAAGCAGACGTCTTTACAGCGTTCACTGCTTGTTCATCATGCTACAGAACATCTTAGTTTTCTGTAGGGAAGCTGGAAATAGTGTTGTTTATTAATTGCTGCATTTGCTGAGGAGGAAAGAATTCTAGTGGCCTGTTCTGGTCCTGATTGCTGTGTTTTCTTGTAAGGCTCCTTCCACTGCAGCTGTGATGTGAGGCAACACTGGCTGGAGAGAAGGGAAATGCTTTTACTGTGCTCTGTGCTTAGACTTGAGTTTTTATGATTTTACTTCAGTTTCTGCCTGTACTGGATGATCTCGGTGGATTGCACATTGTTTTTCTCAACACTTAGGATATTTTCTGAGTTTTTTATGGCCCTAATATTAAATGTCAGAGAGTTTTTCTAGCATTAAATTTTACTCTTACTCTCTTTACTAAGACCAGCTGTGTCAGATGGTAAGAGTATTTTCCTTACTACTACTTTCTTGCTTTTTTTCCCCCCTGGAAATAAGGAGTGAATTACATTTGAAAGCAAAGCTTTGAATTTCATTTGGTGTAGCTGAGCCCTCCTACAGTGGCCACCTGCCTGAAAAACTACATCACGTGTGACACTGGCAGCATGGGAGCCCTGTGCAGCGATGGGAAACTCAATCCCATCCTGTTTCCGTATTCTCAGTGAAGGGAAAATTAATTCTGGTGTTTTCTGGGCTTTGAAAGGCTGCTCATTGCTCTGAGGTGTTTGTGTGCTTGCCCGCGTTTCCCCTGCAAGCAATGTGCCTGATGCCCAGCTCTCCTGTTCCTCTGCCTGGCTGCCTGTGGCAGGAGCAATGGCAGTTCTGGGAGAGCACACAGCTCAAGCTTTCGCTTTCTGATATCTTCTGAGCATGTCCTCCTCCTCCTGAGAAGGAAGGAGAGTAAGAAAACTGTAGAAGGGGACAGTTATCTCCCGCACCTCCGAATGTCTGCAGGCCACTGGGGACTCCATCTTCTTCCATTGAAATCAGCAGGAAGAAAGGAGAGGAGATCTGATGAAGAAGAAAGAGAAATAAAAGATACAATTATGGCCACCTTTTTTGAGCTGGGTAGATTGGAGCTCTGCTTTCAGGTGTTCTTGATTTGCATATTCATTGTTTTAATTGTATCAAGGGAAATGGTAGTGGGGATGTCTGAAGTGTTTGTTTGCATGTAAACAGGTGGAGCTGTCCTTTTCTAGATGCCATTTAAATAAAGAGGCATTAAAATATCCCATGTTAATCTGTACACACACACACACTTCAAAAAAACCAAAAGCCAACAAACAACACTTTCTAAGAAATATACCAGCTCCATTTTTACTCTGAGGTAGCTGCATTTGTGTTTTATTTACCCAGGTGAGTGCTGATAAATACTTGCCAAATTCTGGTCAGATATCCTATTGTGTAGGTGTAAATACATGGGTGTAAATTATTTTGGCATAATAAAAATCCTGGCATTTAAAATATATTTTATTTAAAAATTAAATGTCCTTTTGAAAAGCTCTTTGGAAGACAGGATTGTCTTAATAGCTTTTTGATAAGATTTACAGCATTGTGCTGAATTTAAGTGAAATTGTAAATACTGGAAAGGGATTACTTCTGCCCACTCCTTAGTAAGTGACTAAGTGAAGCTGCTCTGGAGCAGCAGAGAGGTTACTGCTTTTTCCATTCCTGAATTTCCTGCTCCATTCTTCATAGGTCTGATGCATATCTTAATCATCCTCTGAGCATGGCAGCTCCTGAATCTTTCATTGAAAGCTTTGCTATTAGCATAGTATTTGGCCGTGGTAAAAGCTTTGCTACAAATGTTCTTTTGTGGCTTTAGCAACACCCTCACTCTTCTCTTTGAAAAGAGCACAGTAAACCTTGATTGAGTCTGAATTCCTTTATTGTGTCTTTTTACTGGCATGGAGACTGATGAAAGTCGAAACACTGGTATAGTAACAGAAACAAAGTGCAGTGTGCTGTTACACAAGCCCTTGTTAGCAGAAGAAAAGCCATTTGGTTTCTTTCCATTTGAACTGTACAAATACAGTTTTAAAAACCAAGCTCACTATAAAATTAGCAAAGCCTCAGTCTTTGTGAACTAGAAAAAGAGTACTGTAACTTTTTCAAATAGGGTGGTTTGTGTGGATTGAATTGAACTCTAGTATTTGTTTGGATAGAATTCAGAAGATGCCGACATTCTAGCGTGATGATACGAAATAACGCATTGAGTTTAGAGCAGTGGGTTGGTTAAATTGGACAGGATCAATACAGTAGATCAATACTTTATCTAAAAACATAAAGCATATGAAATGTGCTTTATTTTCCTTTTAATGAAAAGTTGCATTGGACTGCAACAGTGTTTAACATGCTATTTGTTCTTTATTAGACCAATGTGAAAATATTCAATACCATAAATTTCTGGAAAAAATTTTAGGGACAAAAGCTACCAGCCAAGAAAATTAGCTTTTAAAGTAGGTAAGTGCATATCTATCTTTCTAACTAAAACAAGTATGATCACAGTATCTAAAATCCACCCTCTCCAACAGGACAATTTTGTGATAGAGACAAGTAGTGAGACAATAGCAGTCTGAGTTTGAGGTCCTTACAAGGGAGTAGAAGGAAGGTCATCATTGCAGAGCTCAGTGTGGTCTGTGTGGTATTGTGCAGCACGGCTCTGAGTAAGTGATGAGTACCTGGATAACTGCTGGCTTTGGAGACGCTATGTCCCCTTGTTTGGCAGAGAAGACATCATATTGTAGACTGGTTCTTGGGATGCTTATTACGTTTCTCTGATGCCTGTTTACCTGGTCTCCAAATCCTTCGGGAGAGCAAGCTGCAGAATCAGTGAGGGAGCAGCCAAAGTTCTCCTTCAGGCATCCTCATGAAGTGAGTGGCTTCCTGTACCAACTCAACTGACACAGGCCTGGCACAGGTGTCCCAAATGTCTAATGGTGGGTCTCACAGTGCTCTTCCAAGGGCTCCCTGATCTTCTCAGGGCATTTTTCCAAGCAGAGGGAACATTGCTTTTCTCTGACCTGAATTCCTTCCATTGTGCAGCCTGGATCCTAAGCAGGTGGTTCTTAAGTCAAATTAGTCTGCTCTTTGTCTCTTTAAAAGCAACAGAAGTCCTGCAGTGTGGGACTTTCTAGCCAAGTGAATTTTTTTCCAGCCTATTGCAATACTGAGTTCCTGATTTCTCCCTGTAGTGCAACTAAAAATGTAGTCTTGACCTGGAGCAAATATTCCCAACCTCAGTGATGGTCAATACAGCAGATGTTTCATTGCATCACTCACCCCCGGAGGCAGGAAGGCTTTTTGCTTCTCACTGTGCTAAATGTTTTTGAAGACTTTGAAGTGTTTCTGTAAGTTTTTGGGAATGTTCCTATTTGGGAGGCTTCTGTATAGGCCTTTGCATTCCCAGGGGAATGCTCTTTGAGTGTAGTGGGGTTAGGCTTTCCCTGATAACTGTTGATGAAGGTGGTTTCTGAACAGTAATTACCACATTGAGAACTGTAGAAAGACATTGATATTATGGCTATTTCACCTTGCAGTGTTACAACAGGTTGAAGTTCAGGGCTTCAACTCTGCTGGGGGTTCACCTAACTAACTAAATAGATCCCGTCTTCTGGTGGGATCTGGGTTTGCCAGTTTAGGACAGAAATTGTTTTGTTTGGGCAAAAGTGTGAGGAATGAGAAGGAGAGGCAGTGCCAGGCCCAAATACAGTTGGTTATGCTTTAATATCAATGAGTTTAAAAGTGAAGGAACTCTCAACCATTGGAGCAATACAGTATATTTCATGAGGAAGAAGAAAAGTCTAAAATGAAAAAGACAGCTGTAGGTAGCTTGTTCTTACCCAGCTCTGTCAATCTTGTAGCTGCTCAGCTGATTCATCAATTCTTCTTTCTGTTTTTGTTTTTTCTTCTTTTAACAACTTACAAATTACTTTAACAAATTTCTTTTGTTTGTCTCTTACCTTTCCTTGCTCCCCTCCCTCCTTTGCCTACTGAATTGTCTTTGAGTAGGTTATGTTCCTTTATGAGTTGAGGAAAACACTACTTCACATCTATCTGTTATTTGTTCACTGGTTTGTATTATCTTTAATGGCAGAGTATCAATTTGACCCTCAAAGTGCAGGAGTTTTTTTCTGGGAAATGTATACACTAAAATCCACCTTACTGAAGTGAGAAGAGAAGAAAACATTACTACTAGGACATCTGTGTCATTTACACATCCTATCTTAAAAAAAAAAAGTGCCTTGGAATACCAAATCCCCACCTTAATTGTAGAGATGAAAAGAATGGTTTGGACTGTGCAATCCCACTGGCTTCTCCTATTGCAACAACAGCTACAACTTAGGAGAATCAGTTTGGAGGTGGTCCTGGGAGTTAAGTTCTGCCCTGTGCTTAAAGAAAATATGCCAAATTTAGAGGAGGAGACTGAGATTGATAATGTGAAGTGCACTTATAATAAAGTTAAATAAATTTTAAGCAGAATAGGTTAGCAGAGATATTTTAATCCAAAACTGCAATTACCCAGAATAGTGTGGAAGAAAAAAAAACCAAAAAGAGCTCTTGTGAAGCATTCTGTAGCCTCTTTATTGCAAGAATTGTATTTGGACACATAATTTCTTCCTCAATATTTTAGGAAGGTATTCCCTACAGGTGACTGTAAATGGCTTATAGCTGTTCTCGTTTAGCAGATCAAGTGTTGTTCAAATTTGTTTTGAGTGTTCTGGGTTGGTTTGGGTTATAGTTTTTTTGTTTTCTTGTCTAATAGCTACTGAATTATGCGTTCTGTGAATTTAACTTAAAAAAAGAAGTATAATATTGGGATTACTCAATCTTGATTTAAGTTTAAAGAAAAATTTCAGCTGGTTCTGAAGTACCATGTTTTACCCTAAGGTTTTGCTGAATTTTTGTTTTACTTTATTTCTAGTTTTGTGGCTTCAAATTCTTGCAAAAATAGTAGCTCCTAGGTTAAGTTAGTTTTCAAAGTGTCAGTAAAGGTATTTTTGTCTCAACTGTCTCTCGTTGTTCTGTGAATAACATGCTGCATGCTAAATAGTTGTGGTGCAAGCCCCAATAAAATTGTAAAGCATGTCATATTGGTGTCTCATACCTCATTTGCTTTGCACTTCACTGCTATAAAACACTTAGCAGATGGAAGTGAAACACAGAACCCTGTGCAGTGATGGGAAACAGAGAAATATGTCGGTAGCATGTTTTCTCTGATGATATTGTAGTTGGAACATGGATGCAGGACTATTTGGCTAACCTTACTGTTACTTTTAAGAAGGGAGTGAGGTGACATTAGTCTTTTTATGTGCCTGGATTTTTTGGATGAAGTTTTAATTTTTCCATTATTTTTATATCAACTTTTTTCCTAGAAAATAAACCGAAACAAATCTGAACGTGGGCCCAAGTCTCCTTCTGTGTCTGGTTGTGATTAGAACTGAAGATAATTCTTAAAAATTTAAAAGTAAACAGAAGTGTTGCTCTTGCAGAAGTTCTCCAAATGTATAATTTCATTATTTGTATTATTTGCTAATGTAATAATGCAAAGCTTATATAAACTTCAGTATGAAGTCTTTTTTTCTTCATAAAAGTATAAGGAAAAGTCTATGTTAATATGGTTTTTTTCTAGACAATTTAGATGATGTTCACAATACTTGGGAGTAAACACTGATGTGCAGATAAACGTCTGTGAAGTTTTGAAACAAAGGTTTAATGTAAATTTACATGGTTACTAATTTTTTTGTACTGCTTAAATCAAAAGAAAATGACTTTGAGTTAAAGGCTTAAAAATTTAAATAGCATTTACTTTTACATATACTGGCAACTAGTAGTGTTTTGACGGATTTCGCAACTAACGTTGCTTCTTCATTTTCTGGAATCTGTAGTGGTAACAAGTCAGTGTTTCTAACGTCTCTAAACAAACAACTTTTATACCAAACGAACCAAACTGTCCCGGAAAGGTTGAAATGCTTGTTCCAGTTTTTGAGTAGCTATGAATCTGTGTTCTGATGAAGCTAGATCAAAAGTCCTTCTCTGTGGAAGTAAGCTAATTAAAAAAACCAGAAAGAGAAATATACACACACATGCACATACACATACACACACATATTTGTAAAGTAAGATATTAAAGATGCTACTCATCTGTGACTGAATGCTGATGCAACTTCCTGAAAAGAAGTAATTGTATTGCCATCTTCTGTTCCCTGCTAAAATTTATTTGGTGGGTTTTTTTCAGGTAAGCACCAGAGACTTTTTTACCCAGTAAGTTTTCTTTTTTTTTTTTTGATACCAAATTCTATTATATAATCTCAGTCTTGAAAGTAAATATTTTTAATTTTTTAATTTGAAGGGTTTGGGTTTTTTAAAAGCCACTGTACAGTAGACAGTCCATTTGTGATAATCAAAATATGGTTAAAAATAAAGGAGCAGGTCCCTTAAGCCTCCTTTTAGCTGGGTGAAAAATAAAATACTTCATGTTCAGAAAATGAAATACATTGCAATTGCTGTTCTTAATGTCTGTGGGGAAGCAGCCAGGTTGAAAATAAGGTAGCACTTACTGTAATGTGTGCTGTGGTATCTTCATTTCATAGGGTGTATCAGCCACAAGGACTGTGTTTTCCATCAAGGAAGAGTTGATGAGCATGGGTTGGGAGATGCTGATTCTGGCGTGCAATGGAAGCACATGGCACCTGCACTTTGGCGTAACACTGTGGCAGTTGTGTCAGCACTAAGTAGTGTGCTTCGTGTGTCTGACCATCACAGAAAGGACTTCAGAATTCCCTTGTGTTAAAAAAGGAGAAGGAACAAACTTGAAGGGGTTGAAAGTGTTGTAGAAGTAAAGGAGCAAAGTGTCACTGAAAACAGCCTGTGCCTGAGGATTTAAACCAAAGATACAGTACATGCTGGTGTGCTTGCAAAGTCTGTAGGTGTAAAACTTGAGGTGGAACATGACAATTCAGTAAAACTGTGTGGGTTGCCCAGTGGGTTTTTTCCAAGCATAGTTGTGTAAGCCTCTTCATTCAGTCTCACAAAGGATGACTCGTTACACAAGAGACATGGTGAATTACATATGTACGTACTCATACATCATCATGTTTTCCATCCCTATTTAGTTGCTTACCACTCAAAATGATTGTTAGGATATTCTCAACTGTAGAAGTCTTCCAGAAATCATTTGAGAAATAATCAGTCCTGTGAATAATGTACCAAAGAAGAACAATGACCGCCTTCTGTCTGGGGCAGTGTGCCAAGAACACAATGAAGTGCTTCAGTGTCTGAGAACATATGTCGTAGTGCTAAATGAGGACATGCGCAAGCCACCTGACATTCCTCTGGGAATGTTATTTTTAAGACAAACAAGTTGATTCATTTCTGTGAGAAGTTTAAAGTGTTCTGGAGATAATTCAACCAAATTTGTAGATTTCAAGTCCTTTTGCAGTCACAGTGAATTACTGTTTTCAAGGGTTACTGGGTTTTAAGGGCTAGAGACTCTCTGTTTGGGACTTGGCTTAGTGCTCTATATTTATTGACTTGGTGGAAGAGGTAAAAAGTAATAAAATCCGACCCCGATGCATATTTACTCAAGATTAAGAGGAGTATTTGGTAAACTCTGGTATGCCACTATTAAATTACAAGTTTAATATTGATGACAACCCCTGGGAAACTTAATTCTGGAAGATGAGATTTCACCTGTTTATTCAAACAGTTCTGAAATTTGCTTTAATATTTGGGAGGGCAGTCAGAGGATATTGTAGACACTGGCTAGAGATGGTTGTTACTTTTTTGTGCATACTGACTTAACAATCAAAAGAGGGAAAGCTGAATGGTAGCGTGCACAAAGAAGGGAAACAATATTTTAAAGGGCCAGAATATTCCAAAACAAACCTCTGAAGGACAGAAAAGAAAAAAATTATCAATTTATGTTGAAAAGCCTTCAGGATGTATCGGAAAACATGAAACTGTAGATCTAGGAGTCATAAATCATAAGGAGGGTTATATTTAGGCATCTGAATTTAGGTGCTTAGAACTGAAAGTCTTGATGATTATATTAAGAGTGCTTTAGTTATATTTGTCCCACCTAAGTGACTCGGTTTTATTTTTTTTAATGCATGTAAAAGAATTTCAAAAGAGTAGTCAACAGAGTTCATATTTAGGCATGGTTTCCATTTTGTAACACAAGATTAAGTCTTATTAGGAGAGAGAGCTAAAATAGCATATAGCACTTGTGTAAATGTAATTGGTCTCTATAGGAATGCTGTTAAAACAAGGATTTAATGATACCATACACTTCCAGTGATACAGAATAAACTGCTTTTGAGATAACTAACTCAATGCTGCAGCTGATGAGACTGAAGCCAAGTTGGCTTAGATGTTCAAGCTCACATGGCAAGTGCTAGTTGAGTAGTAAATAGAGTACAGCTTTGTTGATCCCTCTGTTCCAGAATTTGCTAGACCTCAGCATAGTTGTCACCATTGTCAGTGGCTCCATGAAAGCCATTGTAATACACACCTTCAGATGTGAGATGTGGCAGGCTCTGCCTCCCTGATGATCTTGAGATGCACTGGAAAGCCTATGACAGACAGGGAAGAGTGGCTGACCTCCAGTGCCTGTGTCCTGCAGATGTTGTTAAGGTGGCAGGAGGAATGGGAGCCAGTAAGGGCTGGTCACAGCTCTTCCTTGATGGCACGGTGCTGTGGGAGCAGGCAGCAGGAGGCTCCCACTGCCTTGTGGTGGTGTAGTTCAGGGACTGCCCAGACTCCCAAAACGGGTTTATCCGGGGATTGCTCTAGTGGGGACTTGCTGTCTGTATTCGTACCTTTGACCAGGGGTTATCTGGATACTGGTGTTTCTTCCACAAAAAAAGGAAAGGCTTACAAGTGACCATCAGCCCCAGAGCAGATGGGTTCATGTTTGTGGGAGATGAGCATGCGCTCTTAGAAATAAGCCTGGGACATCTGCTTTCAGTCTGCTGTAAGTTTAACAGCTCTTCAGGTCCAGAGCCTTATGCTGGTGAAGCCAGCCAAACAGCATCTCATGCTGCCCTACTTTCCTTCTCTCCAAAGAACTAGGGATTAGCTGATGTTCTTCTTTATTAACAATTTAAGGGCTGGATGACTTTTGAAGTAAGGTAAACAAAAGTTGAGATTAAATAATTTTTCTGGCATTTGCTGTTAAATATTGTTATTGGAGCTTCCCAAGAAGTACAAAAGCATTTTTAGTTAGTAACAACATCTGGAAATTACACTAACAAGGAGACATAAGGGGCATCATCAGTCCTGCTAAATTGCTCTCACTTGGTTTGTCGAATATCCAGCTCCCTTAGCAGTACAGTTGCCCAGTTGGCTTTGTGGAGTACAAGAGCTTTCTACATTCCTCACATGTATCCGGCATTGCTACTGGGAGAGATAGGTCTATGTTCCTTAGACTGTGGACAAGGAAAACAATTTATCTGGATTTCTTCATCCCTCTACTGACTTAAAAAATCTCATCTGTGAACATAAGCATGCCAAGATTGTTTCTTATTTGTAGTTCTTTCAATTGAAAAATGGACCTTAGCAGAAGGACTCCAGCCAGTGAAGCTCTGTGTTCTTGCATGAAACTGAACAAAGTTTAAAGCTGTGTGTATTTGGTGGTTCCTGTAGCCTCGGAAGAGCATCCACTGATTTACTCAGTTGGTCACAAAATATGCTTTCCTCTTTACTTGTTTTCTTGTCCCTATGGAGATAATTAACTAAGTGTTATATGAAAAAAAGAAGGTCTGGATGTTTGGAACAGTGCATTGATAATTTTGACCTTTGCTCTTTAGATACCTTGTTCATCCATAAATTTTTATGTTAAAAAAATAAGCACTTTTGGAAAAAAATAACCACTTTTGGATTCCGAATTAAAAAAAAATACTTCAACCAGTAAATCTATCTTGAAAAATAATTATATTCTTGAAGCAATGCCTGCATTGCACTACATAGACTGCAACATTAATTTCAAATGGAAAAAAGGTCATACTGCTGAATTGTGTCTTGATGTCTACAAATATGGTTTGTCCAGTTGATGTTTTGTTTAACTAAGTTGAAAGTCTTTCTGTTCCACTCAGTCTACTCTTACTACTCAAAACCAGACTTTTGACAGACATTTATTATCAGTTGCTGGTTATTTCTGCCGCAGTATGACTATCTCGAGTGATCTGCTTTGCTAGTAACATGAATACTTCTTCCCTTCAGACTAGTTTTGCACGTCATCATTTGTACATGTATTATGAACTGTGTATAGTTGATATGGTACAATGTTGCAAATGTTGATATTCAGTGCTGCTACTTTCATAATTAGCAACAAATTCTTTATTTCAATTCATTATTAAAAAAAAACCAAAACCAAACCCAAACAACAGCTTCTGTAATCTAGAACTTGGGAAAAGTGATCTGCAGTTTTTTTGGCATCTGCTCTGAATTCTTGAAAGTTGTAGGTGGAATTCAACCAATATGTTTACAAATTAATTATCGTAAGAATGAAGGATTGAAGGGGACCATTTATATTGATTTAAGTCTTGTGAACATTTATGCAGCTTCTCATTAGACACTCATCAAACCTTACGTTAGAACAAGTTAAATTTGTTGCCTCCACTCTTGTCTCCACTACTGGAAGATTGGTTGATGCAGTAATGTTTCTTAATGTCTTGTGTAAATATATTAATGTATTATTTATCCCCCTTGATTGTAGTTCCAGTATTGAAACTTCATGTAAATATTTTTTATGCATTCATAGAGACCTCATTTTTTTTCTAGCTGGGGCAGGGAGCCCATATAAGCCAGACATTTCTGTTTTGCTCTCCTAACTTCAGTTCTCTGTCACCCTAATTGTTACAGTAACCCCTCGGTGCATGCATCACAATTTTGAGTTAAACTTCCAGGAATGGGAGTGATTTGAGCTGCACAGAGTGCTCCAGGAGGGAGAGGCCCTGTTTTTACTGCAACTCTATCACTGGATAGGGATTGTACCTGCTTTTTAACAATGAAGAAGCCTAGACATTATTTCCTTCTTCTGTCATTTTCAGGTTTTAACTCCACATTTACAGCAGATGCTCTTACCCTAGCCTCAAAATGCATCATTTTGCACTTTATGCTGTTAAATTTCACCCCACTTACATTAGCCCAATGCTCAAAGCAATCCAGCTGTTCTACAAACTTCTGACAGCACCTGTTTTGGTTTCATTTATTACCAAAATTTGTACTATAAATACATACATGCACACAGAAAAACACTCTTATTTTACCTTTTTTTTTTTTAATGCCTCAGTACTTCTCTATTGCATATTACCTGCCATTTGCTTTTGGTTGTTTCTTAGTTATCTTACAATTCTTCTAAATCCTACTCTTTTCCCACTCAACTGTGGTTATGGCACAATTAATGCTATGCTAAATCCAGTGCGTTGTAACTAATTCGTTAATTGGTTACATATAGATTTTACATTATATTCTTTAATAAATGTACTTTGCATTTTATCCCACTTTTTTGTGTGATGTAAGGTATTTTTTTCTAGGACATTCGTCCTGAAACTTGTCCTGCTCTTGATGTCAGCTAGTAAGGTAGCTAATTTCACAATTTCTTTAACACAAACATTAGTTTTCTCTTTTTCTAGGCTAGCCTAGTCCCTGTTATGCCTTACTTTTCATCTTCCATTTACCAGAGTGCTAAATCTGGGCTGCATCATCACACTGACGTTCAGTGTTTCTTGGATGGGACAGGTCCTTCAGTAGTGGGATTGGTTCCTAGTCCATCATGTTTCTGTTACTTCTGTAATGTCCAGTTTAATTCCCCACACTTTTATTTTGTTCTGTTTCCCAAGATTATTTCTTTAGTTCACAAATACATTAATTGTGCCAAACTAGCCATTCATTGTTTCTTAGCTGAATTTGTTCCCACACATCATCAGTCTGTCAGCATTACTCACTGTTTTTCTTCCCTGCTCCCCATCCTCCTATACACTGTTAACTTTTGTGTTTCACTGTGATACTTCCCGGTGACTACCTACTGATTTTATCTTCTCTGTTATACTTGTGAAGAGGCATGAAGCTTCAGAGTGTTTGGGTGATTTGTGTTTTTGTTGTTGAGGTTTGTGATTGTTGGTTTTTTTGTGTGTGTGGCTGGTTTTTGTTCTGTTTTAATATTACTTTCAGTAAATGTTGTTTTTATCAAGTCCTGGATTGGGATTTAATGTAGTTGACAGAGTTTGGGACAAATGTACCTGTTTCACACATTCTGCTTGATAACTATTAGTGGCAAAGGTTATTTCCTAGACAATATGGAATTCCAGGCATTTGTGCAGAAAGGTTATCAATATTTTTAAATCCCTTAATGGTGATAGAGGTCATGCTTCTCCTTTCCATATCCAGGAATTAAAAAATTATCAAGTCCTTTGTCAGCCTAACATAGTTCTTGCAAGTCAGGCTTTGATGCCCACACAAACATCTGGTGATGCATGGATCTAGAGTTTGGAGCAGAGTATGACTGTGATGGAGAAGGAGGAAGAGAAGATGCTCATACTAAAGTCTTTTCTCCTGGTAGTTGCCATGTTCTGCCTGTGAATCTCGAGATATGCATTAGAACAAAATGACAGTTGAGACATGATGTGGTTGAAATTGATCTCCTCTTGATTTCTTACGACCTGTCTGCCACATGGCAATGAAATCACTTGAAACAACAGAGGGACTTTAAAAATCCAGCAGGCAGGTAGGGTTGAGATTAGATTAATGTTAGTCTGTTGTGCTGAGATCTCCCTCTGTGAGCAAGCAGCAGGGAAGATGATGACGATTTAGGCCTCAGGAAAAGTCATTTAATTGCTGATTACCACCAATTACTTTCCCAAATTCCTTTCCTCAGCTACTGGAATAGTTGTATTTTTCAGCCAGCTGTCCAGGGAGAATGCTGTGTAGAAGTTGGCTGGAACTCTCAAACCCTGGATCTGAGTGGTTCTATGGGTATTGTAAATATCACAGATGAGATGCTGGAATCCTTAATGCCAATATAAGTTTTGTTAATGACTTGCTAAGGTCAGGATTTTCCTTGTACTTACATATGTGTTGGACTTTCTTTTGGTGGTACACTGAGGGTGGGAAAGAATTCGATTGTTTATCTAAAATGGTGCTGAATGGATCTCAAACTGATGCAGTGCTGCATCTGGATTCACTTTCACAAGGAACAATGTGGAACAAAACTCCTGATTTTTTTTTTTTAATTGAAATCAGAACTCTTGAAAGCCCTCCTATTTTTCTGGTTCGTAGGAGGGAAGGGCTGGCAACTGCATGTTTTCTCAATTGAAGCAAGTTATCAGATTTTGAATATGCTACAATATATCAGGACTGCTCTGGATAATAATGCAGTCATTTTCAAAGGTATGCTGCAAGGCATCATGGACTGACATTTTCAAGTCACCGTGTAAATCTGCCTGACACAGCTTTAAAAGAAATAAAACAAGACTGAAAGCTCCAGTGTTTAGTCTAAAAACACACATGGCCATGGTTGCTGTTTTAGCCTATGTGGGCTAACCGTGGAAGCCTTTTGTCGGCCCTCCGGCCTACTGAGTGGTGTCAGCTTGATTTGTGTGTTAATTTGCTGACTTTTCGATTTGATGCTTTCCATTAAAATTCACATAAAGAGGCTATGTGTTTTTGCTTTATTTAGTAGCATTCCCAGATCTAAATGCTCTTCCAAAATCTACCCTTGGTATCACTGAAACTAAGAGGAAGAGCTTTCAACAACATTTATTTGCTGTTAGAATCATTTATTCGCCATTTATATGATACTGTAAGGATAAAGGCAGATGGGGAGCCTTGTTAAGTGATGATATAACCAAACACAGAGAGGAAACACAGTGTCAGTTTTATGAGATTTTTCCTTTATGGAAATATTGTGACTAAAATGATCAGTGTTGTAAGCTATGAACCACTTAGCATCAGGACACCCTCATGTCCTCCTGGCACCAAAGATTGTCCTGTTTAAGTTAAAGGATCCTCCTCACTCTATCTCATATATCCCTGTCCTTTAGGTCTGGTTTGCTTGTTACTGGCAGAGGCTTCCAGGAGCCAGCCCTGGACTGGGTCTCAATCCAGACTTGTAACTGGGATGGTGTTTTGACACAATTTTTGCCTACCTGTTGATGGCATGTGCAATTGCCTGTGATTATTTTATTGGGGTAGATGAGCTGCCTTTCTTCCTGAAAGAGATGCCTTCTAAAATATAAATTGGTTGAGCAGTTCAGCTGGCATTTTAACGTTGGATGGAACAACAGCTAATCCTGTAGTGTTTGTCTGGCCCAAATGGTGTCCCTCATGCTCTTCTAGTAATGAGAGATGTACAGGCCCATGTGTGGGCACTGGGGTGTTTATTTTCAAATAGCTGGTGAAATCATGCTGCAGTTACTGCATGTCGGAAACGGAAGAGTCACGCCTCAGAAGTGTCCCTTCCAAGAACAGCTCCAGAAATCAGTTCCTTGCATCACTAATATTATATCTGTTTTTTGAGACAAGACTAATCAAAAATGCACCCTCAGGAAGTAGTGAGAAGGTTTGAGTTTGCTGTAAGGTAAAAGGCTCACAGATTCCCATTGGACTTCTGGTAAAAACATGAACAATTGTTTAGAAGTGGTCATCAAGTATTATTTCTCTAGCTTAAATGAATGTCCCTCTATGTCTGAAAACAAGAAATTGTATTACCCTTTATGTCACTATCTGTTGTGCATTGTTAAAAACCTGCCATATTGCATACCTCAAGGCACAATTCATGGATGATGTCTTTGTCCTGGCCTGTTGCTGCAGCTGAAACTCCCAATGATTGCAGTGAAGCTAAGATCAGGCCCATAGTGGAGAGGCCTCTAAAGTTCTCTATAACCCTTTCATTGTAATTTTAAAAATTCAGTTTTGCATTTGTTACCACTGAACGCTGTGTTCTGTTTTCCTTTCTACAGGCAGAGTCACCCCAGAACAGCTCAGCTCATACATTCAGCTTTTCAGAAACAATCTCAAAGCTTTGGAGAACCACTGTGGTCTTCTACAGCTTGTGCTGGCCACGGTCCAGACTTTGAAACACCCCCAGACTTCCAAATGGGACAATTTCCTTGCCTTTGAGAGATTGCTTCTGCAGGTACACATTATGTTTAATTTTGTGGTTTTCCATTGCATTCTGTAGCTTGTATTTTTTTATGAAGAAGTGTGTTGGGATGTCTTTCTAAAGAGCTGTTCCTTGTTACCAAATGGGTAAAAGGAATGGGAACCTACATATTTAATCTTTTATGGCTTTGTCTAAGAAATTTTATAAATGAAAGAGTAGGCATTAAAGGTGAAGCTTATAAGTAATACGAATTGGGTGACAGTTTTGCATTTATATGAAGTTTCAAGTTGATATAACTTTTAGCATTGGGTAGGATTTTTGTTATTGTTATACGCTTCTTGAGGTAACATGCTGAATCAAATGCAGAGAGGAGTTTGTTACTATGTAAGTGTAAAATTTATGTAATTTGCTGAGTAGATGAAAGCATATTTGGAAATTCCATGCACCAAGAGAGTGAGGTTTCTCTTGTTCAGAACTGTCATCTACCCTCAGTTTTTCCCACCACCACATTTTTATGGCATCCTGTTTGTGACCACAGTATTATTTACATACCATTTTGTATCACATTTGGATTTGTCTCAGGAAATTAAGAGTTAGTGGTATATTGAACTCTATCCTACTAACCTTTGGAGATCTACCAAACAAATGAGGAGTTTTTTCTAAGAACCTAGTAGAGTTAATTTCTGCTGAAGTTCACAGAAAGCTCAAAACTTTCCTTCCTGTGCTGTCTCTTTGCCATTTTATTGCTTTTAGGGAAACCATCTTCTGAAATCCTAGCAAGAGGCAAGTCTCCATGAGCAAACTCCTAATGAAGTTAGAGTCAGCTTTAAATGAGTGAAATATGCAGTGTGGTTCTCAGCTAAAACCAGATGCTTTTGTAAAAACCAGCTGTCTTTGTCTAGGTGTCCAAAACAACCAACAATTTGACTCTCATGATCTATGGCAGTGGGGTACGATCCCTGGTCCTTCAAGAAGAATATTCCCATAGCTTTGTAGTCAATGAGTTTCTGCAAGGTTTGGGGAGCAAAAATGCAAAACTTAGATAGTAGCAAGCTCTTTTCTACATTGATTTTAAAAACTATTCTCTCTTGGTAAGACTGAAATATTTTTGAGGCAACTTTCTTTCTCTGTTTAAAAAATAAACACACCTCAGGTAAAAGAACTCATTGCAGCCATTCTTTAGTTTTTCTGGACTGTAGAAGATGGGACTGACAGCCCCTAGCCCCCTTCTCTGTCCCTCAGTGAGTCACATCACATAGCTCCTCAGAGGCTGCCTAAGTTCCATCTTAAAACCAGTTCAGCTTTAGAATCAAAATAAAGCTGCAAGCTCAGCATTGTTTTCACAGCAGCAGACAGCTGCCTATATAAAAGCCATGCGGTAAATCAGCAGGGAGTGGGAGAACAGAGGTAAGGAACAAGCAAACTATGTATTTCATAAAAAAGAAATGTTTAACAAGCACTCTCATAATCGTAGATGGCTTTGGATTATACCCTCTGCCTTCCACCCATCATATTAAGGTAAACTGTGTTAGCCAAAGCAAACTTGGTAGGCTAACATTTGTATCTGCTCCTTAAGTACATACTTATTTTCAGTAGTTCAAACAACAATTATTTTGAATTACATAGACTCTATTTTGAAGACACAGTCTGAAATGCATTATCTGCTTCTGAGCACATAGCCTGTCTTTGAGCTGTTGACAGACGTTTATAGGGAAAGCAAAGTGTTGAGACCCAGAAGACATTAGAGAAATTTTTATTTTAATAAAATCAACCAAGACATTACATTGTGAATGGTTGTTACATAGCACTGCACTAAATTTGATGCTGTGGTAGTTTATTTCAGCAGTACTACTGAGAAATTCTTTAGCATATTTGTTATGTTTCATATAGCTTAAAATAATAAATCTTAAAGAATCCTCAATGAAAAGTACTTGTTTCAACATGAAAGTAGTATTTTTTCTATTGTATATTGGTACAACATAGAAGACAACTGTTTATGAAAGATCTACTGGGACTAATATTATTAGACTCTGACAATGTAGGAATTCTAGATTTTTTGCTGATGGATGCATGTCAGACTTCAGCTGATGCTAAAGGAGATAACCCAATAAAAACAGCTGGTATTAGAATCTCAGATTTCCCAAAAAAATAAATCGTCCAGTGTTGGAATTTCTGTCATTACTGGATCCCTCTGATGGGTCTCGTGATTCTCTGCTTAGTCTACTTTGTGCTTTTCAGAAAAAAAACACATTGTTGATAAGAAACCTTTAGTCTAACTATTACACTGAATAACCTTTTCTGTTTTTCTCTTCTTGATTTACCCTTTTCAAGTTGCAAGTAGTCAGTTCTAAAAATGGCCTGCTAGAGGTCAAAACAAGCCAGTTCTACTATTTTGTCATAACTAAAGATCTCTACATTTTTCAGATCTCTGTTGGCTCAGTAATTTTTTTACATCTGCAGCAAGGAAGTTTGGTTTTGACTGAACGTCTGCTAAAAGAGCAGCTCCATACTTAACACGTGCAGTTCTTTCCTTTACTAGGATGGATGAATGGTTTGAGAGTGAAACTGGATTTCAATGGAATCATGGCATGACCTCAGAGGAAAGAGGATCATGATCTAAGAGTAATGTATCAAAATGATTCATCTTGTCCATCACAAGTTTCCTCTGTGTTCTGCTGCTCTACCTCTGCACTTGATAGAGCTTTCACTTACCAAGGAGTTTTAAATTCTGTTAATTGAAACAGTTTACCCTATTTACCAAGGAGATATCTTACCCCATTGTATTTTTTTTCTCTTGGGATCTTCTTTCCATTTTTTTCTAATTCATGACCATCCATGAAACTGCTAGATGGAAAAGGGAACACAGACTAAATGCTGAACCACACTGCCTGTAACTCCCCAGTATTCCTCATGTGACTTCCTTGTTTTCCTTCAAGTGAAGTTTTAATATTTAGGGAGGTAACTAAGTAAAGAAAGAGTGTTGCCACTCCTATGTTGCCACATACTTTTTGGTTTTATTCCCTGTTCTTCTAAAATTTATGTCTTGAATGCAGGTTTATTAGGCAATATGGGCCCATGAAGAACTAAAGCACAAAAGGAGCTGTCTTCAGAGTAAAAAAAATGTGACACTGTGAGGGAAGAAATACTTTTGCTGGTTTTAACATATACTGCTCATGTATTTACTGAGCAGGGATTTCTGCCTCCAAATTCAGTTTAAAAGTACCCAGTAGATAGTGTGAATGGGACCATAAGGTGCCCCAAGGGAAAGTGCTGCTCCTCTTTGAAGGGCACTGCTCTAAAATTGCCAAGGTTGGGTGCTGCCCCTTAAAATTGGCTGAATCCTTCTGGCATAACTTATTCTCAAGATTTAAGAGTAAAATACTTGTCATACAAGTAGAAGTCTATTTTATTAATAACTCCACCATTTATGGGTTTTTTTCAGTGACCTCTTCCCAAAAGAGGAATCTGTGTTTCTTCTTTAGGATGAGGACATTCTCTTCTTTTTTAAGCTATCTGGGCTAAACTTATGTCTACAACTGCAAATGTACCAGCTCTGTTGTCTTAGAATAACTGGATTGCTGAAAATAAGGATATCTGGAAGATTATTAAATTCATTGTTATTATAATGTTAGAGAGGGAAATCTTGCTTCTTGAGATTTTTTTGTGCCACAAAGGTTTTGTACCTGCTGATGAGCATTTCACAATTTCATGGGAAATTAGACAGCTTCAGCATTGACCTAGAAACCATGATGCCACCATTGTATCTCAGAACTGTCAAAGTTTTGTTTTGTGATGCTGATTAATGTCATATAATCTCAAGAGTAATTTGAATTAAATTCATAATAAATAGTACTATAAAAAACCACAAACCCAGCAAATTCACAAAATCAATCCATAACCAAAAATCTTTAACACATTCACAGTTTCATCCTATAGATCAGTGGATATAATTGCCTTTATGATGCCTATCTGGCTAAAAATCCTTTCAGCTACTATGAAAAAGAAAATACTCTAATATTTTAACAAAAGCAACTGGAATTTTTAGTCACTCCTGGTAATATAAGTAGGTCAAATCTTCTGGTGGTGGAAGCTGTGTACATACACTTAGATGGAGAGCTCTTGACAGTATAGTATTTTCATGTTTAAAATTCCAAGTACTAATTAGTACTAATTTGGTGCTCTAAAAATTGTCAGAATACAGATTTTATTTTTGTCCTTGGTGTCTTGAGAAACAGAAAGTACAAACGTGTTTTTAAGGAAACAGAAACTTAATGCCAGATGTCATTCCAATGTTTTTATTTTTCTTTTGGCGGAAAGTGGTTATGAGTTTAATCAATGACATCATTCTTTCTCTTACGAATATTGGCAAAACTCACCAAAAAGAAAGTGGGAAAATTGCAGTATTGCTGAGTATTTTATATTTTAGTTAATGTTTCAGCAGCAAGATCTAACAGCTAGGGTGTTAATAACCATGTCATCCTGTGCTGTGATTCTCTACCATTTTTACAAATGAAGGGTACACAACTTATTACTTAATCAAGGGTGACATTATTATTTATTGGCACATAATAGGCTAGGCGTTCCTCACATATGCATGCCTGCACAGAATCCCATGCCAATAAATTTGGAAACTCTTCAGACAGCTTACAAATTTTCCCTGCCTAGAACTCAATGTAGTTTTCAGACCTCTCAATTTTTCTACAGGATACAGTAGTTACTAGGTGACATTTATTGGCTCTAAACCGGTATAAACCCAGTGCTTAAGTGTGGACTTCGGTCTGCTGAAGCAAGCAGTTTGATAGAAAGAAGTGAGAAAATAGAAAAGCTTTTAGAATGCTTCCTCTTGCTCTGCAAGAATAATTCATAGGTCAGCTGTTGAGAGACCTTTATTTCTACACAGAATAGATTAAGATCTGATTAGATGGTTTTATTTATACTGCTTATTCTATGTGTAATTTATAATTACATAGCTCAGCTCAGTGCAATAAATTATCTTTTTGGTGGCCTACAATGTTGATCAACTAATGTCTTTAGAAGAGATATTGCAACAGTATTTGGAAAGAGGACCCATAATGTTAACTGCCCATAATTAGAGACTTTACATTTAAAAAAATAAATCTTGAAATTAGATCAGTCACTTTTCAACATAAAGCTACATATGGAATTAATTGTCTTGGTGGGAGTCTTTCATGATACCATGTTGATTGCAAAGGTCATCCTCTGGAATTTGGTATCTTTTGGATGAGATTGCAGTTTGGACACTGATACACATTCTGTCTTACACAACTAGACAATCAAATGTAATTTGTTGATGAAGTGAAAATAGTCATATACCATTTACTTAAGCTTCCAAATTATTTACTGTTAGGTCTTATTTAGCCATCTGTTTATTAGACTTGCTGCATTTACACTGGAGTCATTTCCAGAACATGTAAACCTCTTTGGATTCTTCCCTTATACATGCGATATTTTTAACTTCTCAAATATTTATTCTACATAAAATTTATGTTAAATTTCATGACCTTTTGTAAAAACTGGTATATGCAAGCCCAGAAGTAGTGTTGCTTCTTGACACCTGTCTCACATGGTCTCACTTCATTCACTTCTTTTGCTTGCTCGGTGCTTCTTATGCTCATGATACCTTTTTTTTACAGGAATTCAGATGTGTTTATGTGGTTTTTATACCTTTCTATAAAGCAGAGCTCTAAACTGCTGGAGGCATCTACAGCAATATAGGTAAAACAGTGGACTAAGTTTGAGGAAGTGTTGAGCTCTTTTGAGTGTGTTTGGTTCTGTGACACTCTGTAGAGGGGGAGCTTGTTGGTTACAATTCATATTCCATGGGCTTAGGGAGCTTGATTCTGTGCCATTTCCTAGGTTTGACACGCCAGGATTAAGGCATTCCAAGTAGTTTTGCTCAGAAAGATGTGTATGTGTGTGTATATACACGCGTAAATTATTTTATTCTATATGTATTTATAGAATTCTTCTAGTCAAAATCATTTCCTGTAAGTAGAATGCTCTTGTCAGACTACTTTGAAAGTACAAAATAAAATACAGGTAGGGATTGTTTTAACATTAAATAAATGCTTTAAAAGTGAACAGAAGCTATCTTCATTGACAATTCATTAATTTGTTGAAAGAAAACTATTTGAAGTTTTTCTAACTCTGGCTGGCAAGCGGTTAAAATATTTCAAGTGTGGTTACCATATCACATGGGAGTTAAGAATATCTTTTGGTATTCTTGTCTCAGAAATGTGTTTGCATTTGGTCTGAAAATTGCCAAGTATTACCATTATGGCTCCCATTTAAAACACAAAGATCTCCCTCCCTCATCCTGTGAAAGGGCTAATATTTTGTATCCAGACACAGGTCACCTAGAGCCTTTAAAATGGGCACTAAATGAAGAAATGGCTTTCTTAACTGAACAAATGTCAACATCTATAAAACTTTAAAAGCCTTGTGGGAAGAAGCTAAACATATTAAGTCAATTGGAACTGTTTAATTAATGTTCTATGTACAAAACCAAAATGCTTGTTGTAAAATGAAAAAATCCCAATGTATAAATGATTGTAATAGGAGACAGCTTTTCAGGGGGGAAAGCAGAAAACCACTGTCACCCCCTCTATACACATGCATTCTTCTTCTTAGTTCGAAGTTTAAACAATTAATACCTTTTCCTTGACAGTTTTTTTTTTAGATACATGCTGTGATGACATGGCAATTGATAATCTGGTTGGCCTATGCTGCAGAATGGCAGCATGACTCTTTTCATATGAACACTTGCCCCCGGTGAGACCTGGAGTCCTTCACCAGTCCTGGGAATCCCTGTGCTGGGCTTTGGCTCTGCCTGCCATTTCCCATTTTTTCTCCTCTGTGATGTTTCTCCTTAGAATGTAGCATTAACTCCTTACTTTCGGTAAGAGTTAATATTAACTGGGCCAAAGGGCAGGTGCCCACAATCCCTGCCAGTGTATGTAGAGGAGGCACAATGTTACCATATTGAAGGAATCATTTACTCTTACACAGATAATAGTGCTCCAAGTGGCAAAGCTTCTATTGCATGTACTCCCATTAAGTCCTTGCTTTGCTCTACATGGTGCTCCAGTGGTAAGAGTTGCCATACTACCTCCTTTCCTTTAGATGCAGGATCTGCTTTCCAGTGTCTCCTTCTTAAGGAGATTGGTACCACCCTCACAAAAAATTTTGTCTTGCTTCTTTCTGGTTTCACTTGCACAGGACAGGCTGAGTCATACATGAAATGTGTTTTAAAAAGCACTTTTCCTAAAACATGACAATTGTCTCCAGTAGACTGGACAAATCTCATGGCTTATTAACCTAACAAAGTGGAGGAGTCAAGCCCTCTTGGCAGCAGCATCTTTTGTATTGGAAGGCAGGGACTTGTAAGTAGTGCCTTTTTAGAAGTGGCTTCTGTGGCCACAGGTAAGCAGTGCAAGAGTGTAGATTCCTATAGTTCATATTTTTGCCTCGTAACTACAGAAATCCCTTTAGCAATGCCCATTCATCAGCCTCCTGATGGACAAGTTAATTGTCAAGGTTTTGCTGAGAACTGAATCAAGTGTGTTTGTGGTGTTAAGTCTCTTCTAATAAGCTCATTAATTTGATGTTAATTTTGTGTTACTGGCAGACAAAGTCATATATGAATGGAGATGGGGAAGTAGACAGCTCCATTTGTGTTCTAGCATTTTATTTTTTATCCATTTCGTTCATTATGCTACTCATGGTTACTTGATAGAAATACTTGTTCGGTGTAATTTTTTTTTGAGAGCTTTATTCATAGGAACTGCTTATCATTGTGTTTCTTAGCTCAAAGGCAGCAATCACCTATCAAATCTCTTATCTGCAAACCAGTTTGATAGTGCCAGCTCTGTATATCTGGGTTTGAGTGTGATTATATTAGTCTGTCAGTTTGTTTTCCTTCCTTTGTAGGATATACTTGATTATTTCCTACAGACTGGCTAAGAGAAAGCAGAGAAACAACTCAGCTGAAAACTAGTGAAAACTTTACTGTGGGCAATATCCAAAATTAACAGTAGGGCTGCCACATTGCATTTCCTCTGTCTCCACACCTTAATGAGTTATATTAACTTCCCACTCGCCCCCACACTTCCTTGGATCACAGATATTTCTGAGCACATGGAGCATGCACAGACATAGAGGTGCACATTACTTTCAGTAAGAAAACAAGTATATCTTTAAATTTGATTTTGCTTATTTGATGGAAAACAAGGTGGTATTAATTTTCTGAGCTTTCAGGCCAGCTGAGATCAGGGTGGTCTAGGACTTCTTTTCCTGATTTAGGATTGTGCCTTTTACATGGTGAAATGGAGCTGGCATTGTGTTGGAGAACTCACAAAACTCTGTTGTTTTCAATGAAAACCCCACGCCCAAAGGAAGCTACACAAAAAGACAGTACTACACAACAAGCTGATTGTGGCTCGGTCCAGCTATGGAGCCATGGTAGATTTTTGTTCATTATAAATTATTGCATCATTTTTGCAGTTGTAGAGACTTCCTTGATATTGTTTGCTCATTTCCAGTAAAGAATGCAGGCTCAGCTCTCCTTGTCTAGGCTAGAAAAGCAAGTCATGTTTGAAAGCAACATGCTAACTTGGACAGCAAAATATTAGTGGAATTTTACCTCTATAGTAGGTCATAAAGAATAATTTTTAAAATCAAATCTGGCTTTCCAGAGCTCTGCCTGTATAGTACTTATTGCTGGGTGGTTTTTTGGAGTTGACCAGTTAGCTCTACTTAAAACAGAGTAGTTCCTCTAACTCTTCCCTCTTAGAGAAGTGAAGAATATTAAGATTTTATCAGAGGTTACTACTACATCTGTTGTTCCACGGGTATGTGTAACAGACAAATGACTCAGTCTAGTAGGTGTTTCCTACACGTTCCTGAGTTTTCTTGGGAAATGAAGAGAGATTTTCCTCTAGAGGTTGTCTTTAGATTTTCTCAGTTCACATCTCTTCAGCTAAGTTACCTTACATTGCCATGAAGTTTCTCTAGGGACTGTCTCAGTCTAAAAGGATGCCTCTTCAGAAGCCTGCCTGTTTCACCATGGCACCATATTTGAGCACAAGAACATTAAAGTCAGCATACCACAGTCCTGGCAAAAGTGGATTTATGCACAAATCTGCCTGCTGGCTGTGGTGTTCCTGGCTCAGTACAGAGCAGTGTGAGGGCTGTAAAAGCCACACTGGTGTAACACGACCGTTTCATTGTCATTTGTGTCCCACCTTCCCCCAAAAAGCAGAAGGAAGTACTTACTTCATACCTAGAAATTACATGCTTTTACTTATTCTGAAGCTTCTGTAGCATTGTATTCTGTGTGTTTACTCTTTCATGTATTTAATAAGAATGCTTTGTTAAATAAAAATATAGTAGGCATAGGAAAAAATTAAATTTCCCTCTGGATGTCCCCCCTGCACCACCTCATCCCAGATTGTTTGCCTTTGTGTGCCTTTGAAACAAATAGCATATGGTTTTCTGTAATTTAAAGTAGTCATGTTGCCTGCAGAAATGAAGGGTACTATGCACATGTAAAACTTGTACAGTATTTTCTAATGAAATACGACAGCCCATTTGTGCAGCTGTGTCTAATAAGGCATGAATACAGTTAACTGCTGTTTACGTCCTCACACTGTTTGTTTGAAGTACAGAAATGCTGTACATTCACATTAGGCAATTCAGTATGGAAATCTAACTTGGACTGATTATTGATGGGAAGTATTTCATAATTTTGTAGCGGGTTAAAACATCTGGTTGTAGTTACAATAAATTACTGGGTCCATAAACCACTGCCATTCAGCACAACTGTCAGGTTGATGTAGGTTTATCCTTCAGGAGAATAAAACGTAGATAACGGATAAGTCATAAATGATTGAGTCTCTGGGGAAGGGAAAAGTTTCAAATTCTTTTTAACAAGGGCATTTGGAAGAGAAGAGGAAAAGGTAATGTGCCAGAGATGAGAAACTCTCCAAACATGAGTTTATTCTATCCATCAGTTTTTCTTCTGGTATTTCTTCCCTACCCATCCTCAAGTCTAGGGAAAAATAAATAGCTGCTAAGCCATAGGCAGCAGAGGATTCAGGCATGCTTCATAGTTGCATCTGACTTACACTTGCATAGTAGTGTTGCCTTTTCTGAACGAAGCAGAAATGTTCTTCTCTGATAAATGACAAGGAGCATTTTCTTTCAGTTTTTAAAAAATTTCTCTGGCTTTATCTGGATTTCTTAACCTGGTATTCTTCTGCAACAGAGAAACAGAGATAGGACAGTTGAATTTGGGAAGATGTAGATACTGTATTAAGATATCTGTAACTATTAATAGCTCTGGATATTAAATGTATCTGCTCAGAATATTGTTTTCCAGTAATAGTATCAGAGTGTGGTTAACATAAAGGATCCCCCAGGAAGGCAGGCATGGGTCCTCAACTGCTTTTTTATTAACAGATATTTTAATAATGGCTTTGTTGTCCCTGGTGACCAGGCTCTCACAGGCGTGAGTTTAGTTCTGTTTGGTTTTGAAAGTATATTTTTTAAAATAATTCATTCTTATATCTGTTTTAACAGATATGGTTATGAAAAAAACTCTCAAAGTCTCTGCTTACATCAGAAACAAAGAATATTTTAAAAGCAAAAATTCTTGTTCTCATGTATCAGTACTTAAAATTCATTATCTCTAATGGGCAGTAGCCTCAGCTGGGCATAATTCTTCTGATTGTAACTATATGATACACAGGAATAAATTTCAAAACGTTCTTGTAGAAAAAAAAAAACGGTGAAAAGCTCACTTAACTTTATCACTTAATTTGATTATCCTGCCTCCCCTCTGTGTAGGTTTTCTCTGAGATTGTAGGTGTTTTCTGACTGGGTTATTTAATTTCTGGAATTCCATTAAAAATACTCAATACTCAAGGAGTCAGTACACAACATGCAAGTACTCTGAATTCCACAATAGTTCTGGGGAGCTTTAGAACAACTCAATCAGCACCTTTTGTGTCCTTTTTCTACTGTTCCTCTTAGCTTGTCTTGGTGAGACTTTGGCTTTTGCTAAAGTATTGGACAGTTGTGATTTTTCTCTGTGCCCTGGAAGAAAAGGCTGTTTGAAGAGGTACCTAGTGTAGGAGAGAAATGATCCACGACATCTTCTCATTGCATCCACAGAGGTGGCAGCAGATGCACAATGATATCCGGTGCTGCTGCTTCAAGGGAGTGTCACTTGCTGGCATAGGCGAACTTTGGCTTTGTCTGTGTGCTGGTTCAGTTTCATCTGCTTGTTCACTGCAGAGAAGAGTTGAACATACTGAAGACATACGTGCCTGCATTTATTTGGTAGGGGTCTGACTGCAAGCATTGGCAACAAATGTATAGATTGGGAAGCCACCATGTGTTTTAGGGGACATAATATATGGGAAGTCTGTTAACAAGATGCAAAAATTCAGTGTTTTGCTTTGGGCTCTGATTTCACCCCGTTTTTAAGCTATATAGAGTGATTTTTTTTCTCTGTATGAATTCACCCATGTAAGACTCTTGGTTTGAACTTCAAACATCAGCATCTGCAAATGGTTTCATTGCCTATGTGAAATTAATTGTTTCCTAGCCTATCACTGTGTGCATATGCATTTTATCCATAGCCTGAGCAAGATCTCTTTTAGAAGTGATCACTAGCAGAAAATGAATTGTTTATTTAGCATCTGATGGGTGGACTTAGAGGAGTACTCTTCTCATTCTGTAAGTCTAAAGTGGAGATACAGTTTTAATACATCTCTAAATCACTCTGGCCCGGCACTAGTTTTCTTGTCCTTTTCCTGTATGTGTTGTTCATAGGAGTTTTATTTTCATAAAATACATAGAGGCAGAGGATACCTTTAAATCTCTTAACTCTTAAATGTTTTCAGTAAGTAATGGCATGGGAATGGAATTTCTTTACATAAAAATACAAAAGCTAGATGCTGTCTCACACAAGGAGAAACATATTTCAAGCAGATGGGCTGTCAAATGATGATGGAAACAGCAACTCATAGATGACCAGGTGACCTGTTTTTCTGTCCTGATGAACTAAAAATAATTTACATATTTTTGTTTTTGAAACATTTGCATGTCATCTTGGTGTGATTACTGGCACATGTTGTATTGATTCAACTTTATTGTCGCATTATTCTCTCACATTCAAGGGCCACATGTGCTCCACATCTGGTGAACATTGAAGGGCCTTTTGAAAAAACATCACCATGTTTTTGTTCTTAGAAATACTTATGACAAATATCACGGTCTTGCATCTGCTTCTGCTATTGGTTGCAAACAGGATGCACTAGGCTGTGCCTACTGTCCAGTTACAAAACCACCAGTGATAACATAATACATTTCCTGGTAACAGAAGTGATTAAATGCTTGACTGTTGGCCCTTGTACCTTGCACTAGAATGACTGATAGGAATGAACTTTTTTATAGTTATTCATGCTAAAATATACTCTTGCTTTTGAGCACAACATGCTTTAAAAACCGCTAGCATAGTATTCAATGTCAAAAGTCTCCAAGAATCTACTACTTAAAACATTCTGGAAAAAGTTGAATGTTTTCCGAGAGATCTGCCAGTCCTGTTCTGGTTTGGTACATTGCTCAGTGCATTTTATAGTGTGACTGCATGACTACTTGCCACACTTCATGACAATGACGTTGCATTTATTGTGAACGTCTGATGGTATGAAGTATACTCATTGTGAACACCATCTGTTTAGAATATACGTTTCCCTGTACCAAACCAGTTGCATGCAAAGAAGATTGCAGTGCTTTTCACACATTATTTATTATGTAGGGCAAAGTTAGAGATCATGATTAGCATCTTCTTACATTTCACCCTTAGGTGCATATTATATAAAATCTCATTTGGAGATACCTAAACCCAAACTCAAACCTGAAACATGTTTAGTTGGGCTTAGAATGAAGGAGAAAATATTCTCCTGACTCAATAATGAACTTCATTTCTCTTTTGGGACTTGACTTCTGACACAGAGAGAAGGCCAAAATAAAACCCAGACTGAGTGAGGGCCCCGACTTAAACCTGCTTTTAATTAAGCCTTGTAAAGAAGCTTTTCTGCTAAAACTTTCAGGTTGAAGAGTTCATGCAAAAAAACCTCCCTGTGGCTTATGAACAGCCAAACTGGGGACATTCAAACACACATTTTTGAATAGTTTAATTCAGAAAAAATGCAAGTGAGAAAGTCCATATTATTTATTTAATGCAGTTTTTATCAGACCACTCCTTCTCTGGTCTTTTCTTTTTTCTTTATTCTGTGCATTTCATTTAAAACTCAATGCTCCTACAAGAGGTTTTGATATTAACAAAGATGGAAATGGAATTGTTTTGGTTTGCTTTTTTCCTAATTGCACATAAATCTGACCCGGTTCAGCTGGACACAGTTACAGGGCGTTAGACATGTAATACACATTTCAAATCAGAATCCTTGCGCCAAGGCAAAGGTCAAAGTAATTTTCTTGTTTGTTTGTTTTTAAAGGGATTAAATAAACGTGGTTTTACCACAAGGAAAATGGCAGCATCCATTGCTCAATTACGGCTTTGAAGTACACATTTTAATGGGAGAAGACAATCCTATCTGAATCAGTGACAGGGATAATTTCAGAAGTAAAGGTTGTGTGTTTTCTGTGCAAAATGTTGCTCTTTGTGCAAGAAGTCTGCTGGATCACTTACACTATCAACCCCAAACAAGAGCTTATACCACATTAAAATAAAGCTGTGGCTTCAGTGACAGACCGTAAACAAAAGGGGTGGGATACAGTTAATGGCAGCAGTGTAGTGCTAAAGAAAAATAAATAATTCCCTTTTACTTGCAACTGGCAAATGCCCAAATGCTGAAACATCATCAATCATCCTTGATGACTAGATGAGATCATAAACTGAATGAGGAAAAATAAACTTGAATTTAACTTAAATTGTGATTGGCACAGTAAAAATTAACTTTCACCCTTAAAAATGTTTTCTTCTTCCAAAACATTTCTAATTGCTGCCCTTCCCAACTTTTCCCCACCCATTGCAGAACTTCCAAGTGCTCTTCACTGTTGGTAATGTCATCCCTCCTTGTCTGTTTCAGCATGTGCTTTTATTTTTTTTGTTGAGAAGCAAGCTGCTTTTGCATTTCTTCCACAAAAGCATCTTAAGTGTAGTCTTCATATAAATACTGAACATTGTGTTATTCATAACCTCATAATTCACCAGTCTAGCAGCTGAATAATGTAGCAGGCATAGAAGACTGAGAAGCAAAGGATGTTATACAGACCAGGAGAGCCATTCTGACAAAAATCTGTTGGGGAAAAACTTCCTGAGAAAAACACATTAAGTTTCTTTTTCTGTTCTTCACACATCTACAGTTTATTATGAACAAGATACACACTCTAGGGAGCAGTTATGTAGTGTCAGGAAAATTGACTTGATATTTTAATTTTTACAGCTGTTTGTGTTTTGTACCATGGTTTTTAAAAGTGTCTATATCATATCCCTGGAGAAAGTTGTTTGTTCTTCATGAGTTGATAGCTTTAAATATAAAAGTTAAGTTCTGACAAATTTGAGTCCTGGTAGAAATAATACTAAAATTCCACCAATAGCATGAAGTCTTGACATTGTGAAGTAAGCTTTGAAGCTGGCAAACTACAACACTATTTAAATGATAAAGAAGTGTATCACAAATGTACCAGTCAGGCAATGATCATTACCGATTATTTAAAAATCATCAGACGTGGCTGAAAGAATCAGTTTGACACTGATTTTGATAAGCAGTAAGCAACGAAATGGAGTTTGAGACCATTGGTATAAAGGCAATGTTGCATCCTAGCTATTCATGGTGCATACCAAGTAAGTTGAGAATATCAGTCTGATTCTTAGGGGTCTAATTGATGCCAAATTGGCAGAGATTGAGTAGTAAGAGAGCTCAGGCTACCCCCTAACCTCCTGAGCTTTTGCATACTTACTTTATCAGTTGTGTAGATAAGAGCTTTTGCTTCACCATGCTGTCAATCTGGTCCTTGCTCTAAGATGAAAACATTGAATTTAATTATGTAGTGTGGGCTTGGGTTCAGCCATCCCCTGTGATATCAGATGTGTAAAGTGAACCTCTGATGGTAATTAGTGTGTATTACTGATGAGTGTTGGGAACAAACTACATGAGCGATCTTTTCGACAGATATGCTGAGAGGTTGGTTTTTTCCCCCCTTAATAAAAAAAACAAAAAGGCATAAATGCTGACTTAGAATTGCTCTGATTATGTTGTGTCAAAATGGTAGATCGGTCATGCTTTTTATGTATTTTTTTGCATAATAAGATTTGGGGGGAAAGCTATTCTAGACTGAGTTAAATTTCTGCCAGCATATGACGATGCCACGTTGTTTTATGTGGAGAGAACTGTAAGTTGAGAATTTGTGATTTTGGAGGAAAGTCTTGCAAAGGCTCACTGCTCATTGCAGCTTGGAGGGATGCAGCCAAAATAGTATTTTATCATTTTTTTCCCTTGCTATACATGTCAGGTTTTTTTTGTCTGTGTTGGCAGGAGGCTCAGTTTGTGGATAGATGTTTATCCTTTTGTACATGATCACATTCATGTAATCATTCTTGCCAGAAAGCGGGAACATAAGTACAGAGGGTTTTGAGACACCCAGTGCAGCTTTCATGCATGTGGAGGGTTTAGCAGTAGTCTGTAGGGCTGTCCCAGTGGCCAATGCAGGAGTGTTTGGATGTGAGCACTGTGGGCATTGTGGCAGTGCCGAGCTGTTGTCCAGAGAGGGAAACATGGTTGCCGTGCACTAGGGCCACACAGCCCTTCTAAGGCCGCAGTGTCTTTTGAAAGGACCGATAGGAAAGGTTCGTGGTAACACATTGTTCTGGAGTATTTTGTTTCAGTTTTGCTTTACTGAAGTTACTACATACATTCTTTGAGTGGTTTGATATAGAGATTTAATAACCTTGTCTCCTAAATTCACTGTATATTTAGATGAGAGAGTTGGCTAGTGAAATGTGTAACCTAATTCAAGACTGACAACTGGTGGAGTGGTTCCTTATGTCCAATTCTCAGTTATTTTGCAGTTGGCTTGGTGTTTGCTAGCCTGCGCTGCAAAGAGCTAAGAAAAGATGGTTGTGCTGGTTCCAAGGAGAGCTTCTTACAGCTGAAAGCTGAGTCAGCTCTTGCAAAAAGCCCATTGATACCTCAATCTCAGGATAAAGAGGGAGTTTGGACATCCCAGTAGTCCCAAAATTTTTTCAAATCAAGAAATTTTACCCATTGTTTTGCCATTGCCATTAACAAAGTTGCCTTTGCTGTGTGGTTTCTGCATTCCTACGTGCAGCATCAGAGCCTGTTCTGAATTTCATGGCCATGGCACTACATATTCTACATTTCATAGCACTCTGGCATTTGTAGCTCACTGGCTTTCGTGGCTCACCCTTGCTCTTTTCCTGATGTTTGGGTTGTTATTGGTCGTTTGGTTGTTGATTAGTCACCTGCTAGTTATTCTCAGGCTGAATGTTTTGGTTTTATTGTCAATTTTCTATTGCTCTGTGCCTGAGGATTTCCCCTTCTTACCAGGATTTTAATAGCTTCACACCAAAGGTTGGTAGATCCATGTATTGGAAGGATAAAGGTATGCTCTGGAAGTGCTTAACTTCCAGGTTAGTAACAGGTGAGTAACAAGTATAACCTTCAGACATCTTTCATGAATTCAGTCCTTCAGATTAAATGTAAAACATTATTGTTCCTGTAGTAATCTAGAACTTTAGCAAGCTGTTTTTTGGTAAAAGCAGTAGGAATTAGGGGTAACTGAGAGATTTTAGAATTTTTTCCTGATTATTGTTTCTTCTTTCAGTAACAGCAAATATATATTTTTCATGTCCTTCACTTTGTGTACCAAAAGGTTGCAAGTTTTAAATTACCACTAAACTAGTAAAACCATCATTCTTCTTATTCCTCAATGATCCTCTGGGAATCTGGTACCAGAAAGAAAGATTCCAGGACCCAGCTCTCCTGCAGGAATGAGGAATTCTGATTACTTGTTTCAGAGTATTTGTCCACTCCATGGACTGGTTTGAGTGTCAAGATCTGGCAAAGACATTTCACTCCTAAGGGAAGTGGAAGCCTTTGAGACCAGTGGGTAAATTTAAGTAGCTTCATTTTTCTTTTGTAACGCTTCTGCCGAGGATCATCTAAGCCCTCACAAAAGCTGTGCTAAATAAAAGGAAACCGTTGCACTTATTGTATACATTTGTCTTTAGTGGCTAATGGAACATTCACATCATCTTTTATTTTGGACATGAAGTATAGCAACTTCTCTTTTTTCTGCAAGGAATTCGGTTTGTCGGGGAAACATCTGGTTTATGTAAATGAGCAGGGAATTCGGTACACGAGAAAATGATTGCAAAATAGCATCTATGTGGTCTCTGCAGCAGTCATTCAGTTACGTTTTGTAAAAATAAACACTTATTACATCTGTAATTGCTGTCCCTTTTTCAGTGTGCCGTGTTAGTGAACATGTTTTGCCCCTGCGAATTTAAAACAAATTGGGGGGAGGGGGGGGGAAGAAGGAAAAGAAGAGAGCGCAGCAGCATGTCCTCAGCAGAAACGACGTAGCAGGGTTGTCCTGGTGTTGGGGAATTGCTGCGGGAGGCCGAGTTCAGCCTGCGTCAGTTTTGCGAGGCGACAGCTCCGTGCCCGCGGCGCTCCCACAGTGCCACCTGCAGGGCGCGGCGCCGGCCGGGCTGCCGGGAGCCGAGCGTGCGGTTCGGTGCCTCTGCCGCCGGAGCCGAGCGTGCGGTTCGGTGCCTCTGCCGCCGGAGCCGAGCGTGCGGTTCGGTGCCAGTGCCGCCGGGAGCCGAGCGTGCGGTTCGGTGCCAGTGCCGCCGGGAGCCGAGCGTGCGGTTCGGTGCCAGTGCCGCCGGGAGCCGAGCGTGCGGTTCGGTGCCAGTGCCGCCGGAGCCGAGCGTGCGGTTCGGTGCCGCTGCCGCCGGGAGCCGAGCGTGCGGTTCGGTGCCGCTGCCGCCGGGAGCCGAGCGTGCGGTTCGGTCCCTCTGCCGCCCGGAGCCGAGCGTGCGGTTCGGTGCCCGTGCCGCCGGGAGCCGAGCGTGCGGTTCGGTGCCCGTGCCGCCGGAGCCGAGCGTGCGGTTCGGTGCCCGTGCCGCCGGAGCCGAGCGTGCGGTTCGGTGCCGCTGCCGCCGGGAGCCGAGCGTGCGGCTCGGTGCCGGTGCCGCCGGAGCCGAGCGTGCGGTTCGGTGCCGCTGCCGCCGGGAGCCGAGCGTGCGGTTCGGTGCCAGTGCTTCGCCTTCCTCCGCACAGAGCCCGGTCCCACGCTCCAGCCGGCCTACTTCCACACCAGCCGAGAGCTCTGCACACTTCTCTCTGCAATTCTGCATAAAGCGAGCTAGAAATTCACCTTTATAAATTCAAACACGGAGAAACGGTTCTTGTGTCAAAGTTTAATTATTCTGATTTCTTTTAACCTGTCTCCATCTCGGCCATGTTTTATTAAAATTATTTTGGTGGCATTTATGTTGCATGTTTTCTGATGTGGAAAAACAAATCAAAACAAATCAAACCCACTTATCACATGAATCATTGTTAAAGTCAGCAGTAGTCCTCTGTGTAAAATCTGCCAGTAAAAGCCAGGAGGATGGGGATTAAACCTGGAGCACATTAAATTAGTTCCAGTCTATCCCAAGCAGGCTCTGCATTGCTTGCTTAGGCAGGCAAAACGGAAACAGGCAGTTTATAACGAGGCTGGTTTAAAAACCGTGGGGTTCATTTGAAAAAGATTTATATCCCTCACTTATATAAACATTACAAACGTGGGCTGCAAGCAGGAGGCAAATCTTTATCGAAATCTCTTTAAGAGCTTTTTCATTGTGAATAAAATGGACAGCGTGTACTCTTGTTTGAAGATTCGCCAATATCTGTACACTAATCTTTTTTCAATGCTCTTACTAATTAAAATACGACTCAGGGTAGAACAGCGAGACCACCAACCAGTAGTTTGCTGGGGTCTGACAAAAGTGGTGATGACTGAGGTGGCAGAAGGAAATTATTTGGAGGCAGGAGAAAAGATTGTCCTGAGACTGGTTTAGGTTTTTTGTAGTGGTTATAAAGAAAAACCAAAAAGGTGACATTTTAAAGCCTAACAATTGTGTCTTGATTTATCTCCACCCACCCCCTTCCCTGGTGGATGCTGCTGTTCTTAAACAGTAGCACAGAAATTTTGTGGGATTTGTGATCTTTGCTAGGGCCTGCAGCATTGTCTGCTGGGCAGAGCAAAATGTTTGCTCCAGGAAAACTAGAAGTAGTCTGGGATGTGAGGGTCTCAGGTGATGACTGGAGTGGCTATTCACCTTGTAACATTTCTGGGTAAGGTAATTGTGATGACATTGTTTTGAAAGTTTATTTTTAGAAGGATTAAACATACATTAGTGAAGTAAAAAAATCTGGTTTTATTTTTAGTAATAACACAATTTTATTTCTGGCTGTTGCAATACCATTTTACTGTATTTAGGGTGCGTTATAAGAGTTGTTCAGATCCTGGATTTAACAGAAAGTGCTTTTCATATTTCATTTTTATATTAATAAACAGTGTCTAAAAGAGCTTTGTAATACTAGTCTGCCTTCCAAAATGCGATCCAAGACTCAGATAAATAATTTAAAGTATTTTGTGCATTATAATATATAACTAATGTCCTCTGGATTCTCTCATCAAACGGAGGTGTCTCACACCTCCTTTTTTTTGCTGCGATGGTGTCTCCATACGGAGTATCATTTATGACCCAAATGTCTGATTGTCATCTCCTGAGAGCGTACTGACAGATGGCTTGTTAGAAAAGTGGGAGCTTTCTGTGCTGTGGAGGGGTGAAGAATTTTCTAGTAGTTCTTTAAGAAGAAATTTGTATTTTTCTGCTGTTATCGTGATATGAGTATACTACAGTGGTAAAGGTTGGAAGCACCCCCTTCCTGAGGTGTGGGGAGCCAGATAAGAAGAAATTATATCAAATGCTGTATCTTCTCTCTTGTAAGAGCCGTGCAAGAGAGACTGTGAGATACACAGACATATCCATACTAGCTTTTGAAAAAAAAAAAAAGCCAGTTGATAGTGAGCTCTATCTTATGACAGCTTAATGGCTGTTGATGCTCACACTAAATAGGTTACAGCAGGCTCAAGTGTGTCTCTGTTATATTGGCATCAGCATACCATGACTCACAGTGAGGGTGGGGGCCATAAAGGCTGCACTGAATGTTATTTCCCATACCCAAGACTCAGCATCAGGCTGTCACAGCACTCAAATTAACATTTGGTAGCATGAGAAGCTACCACTGCTTACAAGTGTAGAAAAGCAAGAAGATCACATTTGGACTTGGAGCTGAGCATTGGTCTCCAAAGTATCAGTGTAGTGCTGCCCACTGGGCCATGACTCCTTTCTCTGCTTCCACAAAGCACCATGGGTAACTAACTGAAAAACACCTTGGAACCTCACCTTCTAGCATATACAGCTGAATTTGTGGGGTTTTTCTTTGTTTGCTAGATAGGTTTGGGGTTTTTTTTACATTGCACATAATAACCACCTTTTTCTGCCTATTAATGGAGTCTGAGTTGTGTTGTATCTCAGGACATTTTTATACTCTCCTAAAATACTTTAAAAAAAAAATAGTTAACATAAAAGTAGCCTAAGCCAGGTCTGGTCTTATCTTTAAGGCTGGGGGTTTTTTTTCCTAGTTAAAATGAGGTGGAATATACATTTGCCCAGATCTTCAGAGTGAAACTTGGAACATAAAAAATGCTTTCTGCATGAAGCAACTAGGAAATATATATGAAAGTAACTGAAAACTTCTGAAGTCCTTAAATGTTTGGAATGACATGCATGATTTAAGTGTTTTTAGATATTGGGACCAGATGTCCTGTGCTCCAGTCGTCTCCCTTTGCACAAACGGGATATCATGAGGGATAGCTATGCTGACTCAGGCGTTTGGCTGAGTGGGAGGGAAATCCCAGGGGGAGAAAAAGTGGGATTGTTTTTCTAGTTGTAGCTCATGCTGGACAAATGGATGGGGAGGAGGTGTGGCAGAAGCAATCCCTGGCAGCCAGGACGCCCTCACATGGCCCTTGCAGCTGGCGGTGGGAAAGCAGTCTGACGTCTTTTCTACCCAGAGCAAGGAGCCACAGCAAAACCACTGCTAGTGCCACCCAGATGGCCTGGCTCCACACAGGCATGATGGGAACGATGAAAGGAACCAAAAGAGGAGAGGACTTGCCACATGCCAACCAAAGGAAGGACATGTGGGCCAAGAGTCAAAGAATATCATGACTGACAAGTGGGTGTTGCGTATGCTCTCTAATAACTAGCATCCTAAAAATTCATATACCCATTCACAGGTGTGCCCAGCCCCAACTGTGCAGTCTGGTCACCACTGCAGATTAATACCAGCACAGAAGATTCCTGCTCAGTTAGGGGGCTGAAGAAACAGCTTGTAGGCAGTTGAGTTAAATTGTGCTTGAAGAGACAACTATTAGCTTCTAGAGCCGGAAAGCAGTTCCAAGATAGGATGAGAAGATTAAAAGAGTGGTATTTCAGTAGTTTTTCACCATAATTGTCGTTTTGCGTATGCCCGTATTTTACTGGATCTTTAATATTGGATACATGCTGAGTAGTTGTTGTTGCTGCAATTTGCACATTTATGGGGAAAAAATGTGCTTTTCTTTGAAGTATTACTGTTCTGCCATCTGCTGCTCTCTGAAAGATGGTAACCTGATTAGTTTTTCATGGTAGTAGAAAACTGGACAGGAAAATTAAGGTTTTAACTTGATATATTTCATAGGATAAAATGAGATATGGTTGTATAATTACCTTCTTTTATTCTCCCCAACCTGAAGAGGGAGGAAAAATGTTCTTCCTTGTGCAAATCATGCCACAGTGAGCATTCTCCAGTGAAGATGTCCTGTGAATGAAAGATTCCTTCCACACACAAAAATGAACCAGGCACTCCAAAGTTATAAACTTATACATGTGACATCTGCATTTAATCACCATGAAAGCCTGAATTCTTCTTGAAGCATAGTGAGCCTTGTACAAGGGCTAGAAATGTCAGTACTCTATTGTGATAACATTTACTTTACTGATTAACAGCCGTGGTGCTTTTCAGTGGACTGATAATATGCCTTCACGTGTCTTTGTGTTGTCGTTGTGTCTCCTTCCTGTGGTTCCAGCTGGGACTGTGGACAGAGCAGTCAGATCTCCTCTGCAAACCTCCTATGTCCATATGTTTTTATGTATTATGTCTTTGTCTATCTGCATACCAAGGTGTAAAATATTTCAAATACAATGCAAAACATTTTCAAATTAGCTATTGTTTAAATTCATATAACAACATGGTCCGGCATCTAATCTCATACAACCATCTCAACAACAACATGCAAGTTGATCTTTTAAATGTCTTTCAAGTTTCTTGACATGTAGGAGTTTCAGTTACTAGTACTTTGATAAATTCCAACAGTTTTTGGTAGGTATGTTTGTCTTAGTGGTAGATTTTCACTAATTTTCTTGGCTGCTTTTTTAAAAAATAAAGAAGCAAAAGAGAAGGGATAGGGAGAGAGAGAGTGCTGCTTTGTTCAGATCTGTATCCATTTCCATTGAAATACCCAACAGAAAGTTGCATCTCAGGGATACTGTGAAATGGGGTATGTTTTGGTCAAGACAGTACCCTTATTCAGCATTTTTTATGTAGTAGTATGATCTCTAAGCATCACTAAAAGATATCAGGTATAGGTTTGGCCCAGCCTTAGTTGACCTTATGATTTGTGTGATGCTTTGGTGTAAACTGGCACTGTGGCTTGTGGCAATGTGTGATTGATATCCTGGTTGTCTGTTAATATCAAACTTGTAGGGGCAAAAATTGACTGGATTTGTTTAAAAGAGTTTGATGGTAAGATAGCACACTTAAAAAGCCAAAAGCAATTAGAAAACAAATGTCTTTCAAATGGACCCAAACAGTCATGCAGCCTCCAAACTCCTTTTGGTTTTCACTTGATAGGACTGGTTTTTTCCATTTTACCCCCAGCCGTCATTTTTCATTTCTGGTACCAGTGTCCACTGTCATCTGACCCATCGCCAAAAGTCTGGAGGTTTTCCTGCAGCCCTGAGGAGTTTCTGGAACATCCGATGTTAGATTGGTGTAGGAGTGAAGGACAGTGCATAAAATGAAGGTTTGAGAGAAAAGAGATGATAGAAAAGGCAAGAATGTCGAGGAAAAGCACAAGATGGGCTTGTTTGGACTGTCAAGTCTCCTTTTGTGACTCACTGCTTACAGCCTTCACAGCATGTATAGCCTTCATCCCTTCTGCTATTTCTGAAGTATTTTTCCCTCACAGTTCCCAGTTCCTTTCACTGCAATTAAGAACTATGCCAAACAGTTTATAGTTTTATTCACCAGATGCATTTAATGCACAGTGTTTGATTGTGTGTGACCACTGAGTCCGTGCTTTCTGTTTGTTTTATGCCCTTTCACTCTCAAAAGTCTTTGTGAAAATGTGCACACCACTGCGATTATCTCCATCAACTTGAGAACTCGAAAAATCATAATTTCAACTTCCCTTTTTCCTCGTGCCTTTCTTGACTAGATTCAAGAACTGCCTCATACTCTGAAATTTTCTTCTGTCAGGAGAGACATGCATAAGCTGTTACTCATCCTTTTGATAAGGAACTGTGTCTCACTCTGAAGAAATTTTTACCCTTTCAATTTTTTTGTAACTCCTTTCACTGTTATCTTTGGTTTTTCACGTCCTCTTAAAAAGTGGACTCTAGGACTGGGCATGATATATATGAATTAATCCTGACCGTGCCACATACTGCAATAAACCTGCTTTCCTACTTCTGTCCCATGGATGCTGTATTTTATAGTTACATTGGTCCTTTTGCCATGGGCTTCAGGTAAGTATGTTTATTGGGGATTAGATAAAAAATGCAGCTGAGCTAGTTTGTTTTCTCTAACAAAAAAACATTCACTTCTGCTCAAAAGCAGCTGCCTACAGACGATTAAGAGAAAAGGACAAGGTTATATGATACTCTCCCTGTTCCAACCATTACGAGTTCTGTAACAGTTGTGGTTTCTGTGTATTTACTAATATTTTTTTCCCCTGTGAGTTTTCCCATCATCTTTGCAAGCCCAAGTAGGAATTTAGCAGCACAACGTTTGGCAAGAAGTTCCACATCTGGGCAAATTGCATGAGAAACTACCTCCATTTAATTTGCTCTTTAAACTGGCTCTTACCAGCTTTGTTTATTGCCTCTTAGTTGTTGTGTTGAGACAGAGAGTGATCAATCATTCCCTACCTGCGTTCTCTACTCCACTCATGATTTTTTAGACCTCTTCACTCCACTGGGTCATCTATTTTTCTGGCCTGAAGGATTATAGCTAGTGATCTAAGCAGGCATTCAATCCTTTTCTTTGTCCTGGGCATCTCTTGTATCTTTTTCAGTAACCATCTCCTGGGATAGAATCCCCTCCTTCTGCAGACGTGATCTGCACTATTGAATGACTGATTTGGTTATAATGTATTTTTCTTGATTTATGCCCCTTTTATTTGTTTTCTGTCCCTCTGGTTTTGTATCCTTTGCTTTTTAGTGGTTGAATGCTTTCCCATTGTTTTCCTCAAAGCTGATATGACTTTTAACCCCATAGGATATTATGTTATCCCTGTGCCCTTTTCTCAGTTTTGAACCCCTACCATCTTCTGGCAATTTCCTCAATATTCCAAGGCTTGTAGAAACAAACAGCCTTCAAAACCACACACAAAAAATCGTGACCTGCATAGCACCAAGATCTTTTTCTGATACAGGTTTTATCTTGGCTGTGCCTGTGTTGCTTTTTCATTCTTCTGACACTGTTTTTGCTGTGCTGATTCATGTTTTTGCCAAACATGTCTGTAGAACCTATCACATCTAAAATCTTTGATGGAGTAGGTTGGAAGTATTCCCTTTCTAAGCTGCTGATGAGTCTCTTATGTCAGACATGAGGTGATTTAAGTAAAATTCTCCTTATTCTTGCAGAGCTTCGTCTAATAAAATCCAGACTTATTAAATATCCTTTTTTCAGTACACTGTTGCAGCTGAGCCCCCATGAACCCATTAAAATATCTTAACATAGCTATACATGTAGATGATCTCCAAAGAGAGAAGGAAAAACTGGACCATATGACGAAATGATACATTGCCCAACAGCATAATTCACTGCGATGTGGTGATTTTGCTGCTGTGGAAGATTAGATATCAATGGGCATTTGAATTTTTTGAAAATGTATGTATAAGTCTTGCAGTACTGACATAGTGACAGAATCAGCTTCTTGTAGCAGCAGAAACAAAAATAACTGAAGAAGTTGTAAGATGATTAAAACCAGGAAATTGTTGTCAAGCAACTGTGGTGCTCAGTAAAGACAGGAGGAAGGTGCTACAAAGAAATCTTAATTAAGTTGTTCAAAATATAATTTCTTCTATGTCCTAAGGAAATTAGGCTAAAGAAAAATACTGGAATAAACTACTTTGGCTTTGGGATGTAGATGGAATCCAATTGCTTAGGTCATGATCATGGGCTAGGGAGTTACTGGCAGAAAGAACTGTCCTGGGCTTTGCTTTTGTTTTGGTTTTACGAATGATAGGGCTTGAAGAGATTGTTTTAAATACTTGTGTTGTTATCACATATTAGCTGTTAAGTGTCAGTGCTGTGCTTTTGGAATTATGCAAGACACATTAAAAAAATTATCTCTGATCAGAAGAGCTTACAAATGTTGTGCTTTTAAAAAGTTCTGTGTTATCAGTAAATTTTTCTTGCCTTTGACTTGTCACTGTGTTCTGCAGTAACTGCTAACATCCTGGGTAGATATTCATCAGGTATATCAAAGGACTGTTGATGTCTGTTGTGTTGACTGGTAGACACTAATTAAGCATCAGCCTATAGGACAGTGTATTGAAGAAGTCATCCAATGAGCAGGTGATTATTAATATAATTTTCTTTTATCTCATGGCAACCCTAAACTCTAGTTCATCCAGGCTTCAAGCCAGCACTGTTGCATAAGGAGGCAGTCCAATCTCTGTCCAACACTAGTATAAGTGTTTCTGTGGCCAAGCAGTAGACCCAAGCAGGGAACCAGTATAGTTAAAATTATTTGTTTTAATGCACAGTCACAGAAACACTCCAGCAGGTGCAGAAGGAAGAGGCTGCTGTGGTTAGTGGAAGGCAAGAATGAAGGCTGACTGGGAGAGCATGCATGTAAGATGAATGTGCATCTGTATCTTTGACAGCATGAGCCAGGTTAAAAATAGCTTCTGGAAAGCTTACTCTTTTTCTTTTATTTGTTTACTGTAAAATTTTAAGGTGCTGTCTCTCTACAAAAAGAACCTGAAAATTGTCTTGAGCCTGAAAATAGTTTTGATAACATAGTTCCTTGGGCAATGTTTGGAATGGGTGATAAATGCAGAAAAGAGAATAGGAGAGCGATTTGGCTCTGTAGGGATATTTCATTAAAGACAGAAGAATCGGTAAAAGTAATGACAGAGGAGACAGGTCCTAGATTCTTTTACGGTTTCCTGTGTCTCTCACTAGCAGTTTAGTTCTCCACTGTTTCCTTTATATGCATAATCTTGGTGGGATTCTGTATGGTTTATCAAGTGAATATACAGACAGTGCCTTTAAAGAGAGGAAGATGCAGTCTCTTGGTATTGGCAGGGGCAAGTCATAAAGCTGTTTTGGTCTCCAGCAAAAGGCGATTGATCTCTCTCCTGATCTTTAATGGCTCACACTTTTTTTTTTACTGGAAGCAGCCATTTACTGCCAGCATCTTACACCTCCACTCTCAGTCTGCTGTGAGTTCACTCAATGCTTTGTCTGCTTTCCCTTAAGGCCAAAGTTTGCTCATTCTCCCTGCATGTAGATGCTTTGTCAGCCCCTCCCCAGCTGGAAACGTAAGTCTGAGACTAAAACTTTACTTTCCGCGAAAGGAAATATATATACAGTGAACTTTGGTTATCTAAAGTCTCTTGTCTGAATAACTGGGTGCTCTGTATTTTGCCATATACAGATTGAAGTGTTTCCTTATGGTGAGAGAGTGGTACTTTGGAGAACTTATTTTTTTGTATTGTGTTCTGGGTTGCTTATTCTTGAGTCATGCCATACAAATATGTAAAGAGAAGACAAAGCAGAGGTACATTTTTATCAAAACCTGCCTAAGTCAATAATTTTTTATGATTTCTAGAGCTTCATATGGCAAACCATAATTTGAATGGTAAGATCATACTTAACTGTGTCAAATCACTAGTCATCCTTAGGCCATTTAATAAAAACTAAATACATGAAATAATTGTTTTGCAGGGAGTACAGACATCTTCCCACCCATATGGAAATTATGTGCAATCAACCCCAAATCTCAGATGGCCAAACAGTATAAAACAGCAAGTAGCAGAACTGCAGCATTTGATTTATGGGCAGCTGAGCACTGCAGGCAGCAAGGACTCCTCCTTAGCTTGGCAGCGCCTGTTGTTTTCACTAAGATGACTATTGCTGCAAGATCTCTTGCCATCAAAGGATCTGAGCCAGTTTCACATACCCATGAGGTCCTCCCTTGGTGCCATTGTCACTTTAAGCAGCTAGAATGGTCTTGCCTCTGTCTGCACAGTGGGGAAGTTAATACGCAATGTGGCTAAATCACAAACTACAAAAAGTCAAACCCAAGTAAAACATGAAAAATCAAATAGGGCAACACTGGAAAGCTGCTTATCCCACAGCTCTTTTCCCACCTAAGTTATCAATAAAAGGAGATGTTAGTAAGGGCTTGTGAGTTTCCACTGATTCTTCTGGTGGTTTTACCTGCAGCTGGGTTTTAAGGTTGTTTTTTAGTTATGGTTTTCCCCAATAAAATTCTTCACTTGTATGAAGCTGTGTGGTTCCCATTCAAAAAAAATTGTGTTTAACTCATGCGACCTCTGAAGGAATTCAACATGTTTTGCTTCCTAAATGGAAAGCCACTAGAATATTTACATAGTGAAGTAGTCTCTAAAGATTTATCTCCTTCTTCCTCCTGGATTTTAAAAGAAAATAAATTCCACGTGGTTGAAGTTGATTTTTGCTTTAATATTCTTAATGATGAGTTGAGGACAGTGGCTGGAAGAACAGGGATTAGAGTGCTCAGTTCTCTTCTCAGTTTTGTCAGGGACACGTGTTGATTCAAGTAAACTCTGACCCTCCTCTTCTCTTCCTCCCAAACTCAATCTGTTTTCTATTGTGTAAAATAAGTCTGATACATATGGCTTTAGATCCTTACTGGTTTTTTTAATACCGAAAATAATGCCTCTCACAGAATTGCAAAACATTTTTCCTTGGATTATTACACTTCCTCCTAATTCCTGCAGATCCTATAAACAAGATTTTAAATAAGATTTTGAAGCACAGTGTCATGTTCTGTATTTAAAACCCCCCAAAAAATTTGTTTGTACTTTCTTTACTATTCTCCCATCTGCCAAAATTCAAGTCTTTTGCGAAAATCAGCAAATTGACATCAGTTTATTTACCCTTAGGGACATCAAATTATTACATGGCTTAAGTTCTAAAAATAAATAACTGAGGAGGGTGGAGGACAGAAAAAGAAAACAATAAAAATCTGTCACAAACTCTGCCTGAATTCTGGAAAATATATGATTAGAGCATTAAAATGTCCAAACAATGCAACCGAGCAGAAAGTGTTAGAGCTTGGGCCTTTTAGCTGGCTCTCCATTAAGCAGCATCAATGTTTTTATATAGCCTTTGGAAAGCTCAGAATTGACCAGTTTTTATTGTTTTTATTGGCTCCCTTGATGATAGACGAATAGGGCTAACTTGAGGCCAACATAACCAGCAGGAAATTTGGGTCATGGGTAGTTACATTTTAAAAACTTGTGTTCTAGGGCTGTTCAATCAGGCTAATTGATTGATTGTTAGGCAGTGCTGGGAGCCCCTAAATCATTGGAGGTGGCCAAATAATGACAATCTGCCAGTGGATTTTGTTTAAGGCTAATTTCCCAGCTCCCTGTGGAGCCATGCTCTTCAGTGAGGTTGTGAGTCCCTTTTTTTTCATGCACGGTCCAGTCCAACTGGTCTGTTTGGACAAAATAGTCTCTGAAACTTGGCAGTTCCATTTGAAGTCCTCTGTGGTGCCATTTCCCAAGAGATAAGGGAAAAAAACATTCCAGAGAAGTTCATACCCCAGAAAGACCCTACATGCATTCTGAAGTTAATGGTTTATTACAGCTCTTTAATTTTTTTTCCCTCTTTCATTTTTGCTTTGAAGATAAGAGGTGACAATTGTTACTTGAAGTTGTTGAGTTTTAGCCTGCCCTACAGTAAATCACCCTGAAGTTTAGACATGATTTTTTTTTATCATGTATGTTTGAAAGTTTGCCAAAGATGCTGTACATGTGTACTTGCAGGAGCTACTATCCTCAAGCAGGAGCTGTTCACTCTACTGTTCTATGTGACCATGTGCATCCTCAGTGCTCCATGCCTGTGCATGCAAAATACAGCTTTTTCAAGAACTCATCTTTGATGGTGTAGCAGCATGCAATGGGATGTTTAGAGATGGAGTGATGAAGTAGAGTTTGTGTGTTGGGAGGAGGGGAGTAGATGATGTGCCAGTAGATAGTAGATGATGTTCAGTAACACCTGGCATAGGTCTTGCCTCTCCACAAAAGTGAATTCAGATTAATATAGACTGATGTTTGTCCTCTATTCCAGAATAACTCCATCTAGGTTTATCTTGATTTCTTAGATTTTTAGGACTGATCAGGCTTTTGTTCATTGCAGATGGCTTCCTTATGATAGATGCATACCCCTGAATTCCTTGAAGCTTTGTCTTTTTCCATCTTAGGATATGAATGGTCTATTATTTATTATACTAGCATCCAGATGAGAATTTATTTGTGTCAAATTTCAAGAAGAGGTAATACTGAACTGAGGCAGGGCTGAGTTGAAATCTGGGAATTAACAGCCTTGTCTTGAAGGTGGCCCAGCTACCAGCATATGCCAGACTGGTGCCAAACACCATAGATTTTTCTTCCTGGGTGGAGCAGTGCTTGGACTTACTGTGCATGTGAATTAACACTCCCTGCCCAAACACAGAGTGTGCCAACCCCTCCTGGATTTCAGAATGTTCCTTCTTGGCTCCCACATGCTTTTGACCACTGCAGCTTTGTAATTTACTGCTTCAAGTCTGCAGTTGCACTTACTGGTAAGTTTAGTCGATAGTCAGAAAATTCTTTTCCAAGGTATGTATTCAAATGGAAACATAACATCTGACCACGCTGAAGTCCCAGGAAAAATGGGTCCATGGCAAAACTTGTATGTCAAGAGCAGGGTGGGGTACAAAAGTCCACAGAAGTGTAGTTCCTTGTAGCACAGCCTGGAAAAAAGTTTCTTGGAGCTTAAATAATTCATGTTTTCTTGATGATTGAGATCTGTGGTGGATCAGTGTAGGTATAAAAATGACAGTTTATGAGATGCTTTTTAGTGTTTCTAAGATTGACAAAGAATACCTAAAACAGAATACAACCAGACCCCCTGAAGTCTTGTATGGAGTACACCAGGAGATAAAATTTTAGTTTCTGTGTTCCTAAAGCTATTGCATGGTTTTGCTATTGTACAAACCAGTGTCTGTTCCTAGTATGTTTGATTTGTATTTTATTTACTTATTGTGAATCAATTTAAAGGGTGTATTATGGGGTGTGGTGCCTATTTACCATGACTACTCTGTGAAGTTGCTGTAGTAACAACCAAGAATAAATGTTTGCAAACTTGACTCTTTGGATTACACAAGATTTGATGTTTCACTATGATGTACACTGTGAACTGACCCACAGGTTTTCACAGAGTGATGATCACAGGACAAAGGGCAATGTAGTGGTGTTGCAGGACACCTCCTGGATGGATGTGAGCAATCTCTACCACCAGGAAAGAAAGACTGTTCTCTCCTCCCACATCTCCTTCCCACACAAGAGCAGCGTGTTCCTCCTGTGTGCCTTGCAGTGGCCCCACCTCTCACCTGATCCTGCTGCTGAGTTCCCAGCTCAGCCACAGCAGAACATCAGCATGTAGAAGTTTCAGTGAGGGTGGCAGTTTGAGGGTACAATGAGTCACTGTGCTGCTCTGAGTGGCAGAGACCTGCACAATGAATCTAAACCCCAGCCCTGGTGTTGCATGGTGTGGATGTCAACAAGTCAATGGAAGCTGGGCTTTGAACCCCCTGCTCGAGTACAAAATCATACCTGAGGAGGAAGCTTAAAATTTAGAGGAAGTGTTTTGTTGTGCTTTGTACCATTTCTACCCATACCAAGGGATGGATGCTCTCATCCTTTCATCATACTGGTACTTGGAGAAGATCTAATCATCAAGCTTTTCAAGTGCTAAGATGCTGCTATCATGAATCCCTAAGAAACAAACTGTAAACGAATAAATTCGCTGTCTGAGCAGCAAATAAATCACAGCACCATCTACTGTACTGAGAATGTGAATACTGGATGATGTGCAGGCAGGAGTGTGTCTGATCCTAGCTGACGGGCACTATGGAGGCAATCTGACACAATCTTCTTTCTGTTTTTCAGACTATTGGCGAGTCAGAAATGCCCAGTGTTTTGAACCAGTTATTGCCAATGATCAAGTCTTACAACAAAAGGACGAAAGATGATTATACCTGTGAGGACTTCCTTGTCTTGCTGGTATACATATATTCTGTGGTTGGAGAAATCAAATGTGGAAAAGAGCTGGACACAGCTGAAGAAGAGGTGAAAAAGGCCCTAGTCAAGGCAATTTGTGATGAGCCAGAGCCATCTCCTTTGTTGCAGAAAATTACAGGTAAGATTCTGCTTGTGTGGTGAGAAATTGGATGTCTGGGAACGTGTGAACTGGGAGAAGTATATAAAAATGGCTTGACTTGTCTGTGGTGCTGAGAGTACATGAGTAAGCACAAGGATTTCCTGTAGATTTGTTCCATCTCCTGTGTTCATATAAGCCAAATGCTGACAGGCTGTCCTTGAAGAGTGCTGAGTCTGATGAAAGCTCTACAAGTTGTTCTTTTTGTTAAAGGTTGGCTAAGTTTGTGTGTTTTCGTAAGGTAATCTTTTCCACAATTTCTTTCTTTGATTGGTGTAAAGTTGACCCTGGGAAGTCAAAATTAATCCTGGATACATGTTCAGTGAACCACAGTTGCTTTGTGAATATGAGGAGCTGGCTTGTATGGCATAAAAGAAGAAATGTGTCTAAAACCAACACTGAGCTTTTTGCTGAAACAACATGAACATTAGCCTTTAAAAATAGCGTGCTAAGCCTTTTTTTAGATGAGAACTCATAGAGTAGGAAAGCCCTAACCTCTTGTTGCTGGTATCACATTTTAGAAAAAAATAATTGTTAAAAACTGAATTTTAAATGAATGAACTGTGGCTCAGGGGTGGCCTAGCTTGGCAGAAGGGATCTCACCTTTTGGTACCAGTTTTCTCCGTGTTTACTAATATTAAGCAGGTCATTGACCAGGTCATCTTTGAGGTGGGGAGCATATGAACATAAATCAAGACGTTGAGAGGAACTTAAAATTGAAAGCCTTGAAAGAATGGGCCTAAGTGGGGAGTCTCAAGGGAAGTGGAATAACACTTCTGTTAGTTACTCTGGTACTATTCCCTGTGGACACGTCTAATTCAAAATACAGGTGTGGTCTTACTGGTCTGCTGTTGCTTTGAGTGTAAAATACTGTAATAGTTAAGACTTAGGTTAGGAATAGGCTCACTCAGTCATATTTGCACTGTGGTGTTATTTTAATACTCCTGGCTACAGTGCCCATAGTGTTCCAAGCTTCTTGTAGTTTTTTGCTTTTCTGTTTTTCAATATGTACTGCACATCTTGTCCACTAAATTGTGCTTCCCTCACAACTTCAGTGTTGTCTTCTAGTGGATGCAATGTAGTAATTTCTAAATCTCCATTTTCATATTTTTCTCCTATAATCATAGATGTTTTAAATCACAGTTTTATCAGTTTCTCCTCATTGTGCTTAATGTAAATATGGGAAGATTTTAAGTCTCTAAAACTTCAGTCAAATACCAAAGAGAAGCTGAGGAGAGAGCCAGTACAGGTAGTTTTAGGCCAAGCCCATCATTATTATGTGATGAAGTTAATTGCATAACACGAAGCCAGAGTCTTTGCATCCTCATATTTCTGTATCTGTGTTTTAGCACAGCCATGTCTGTGCAATCTGCACAAGTAGGTGATAGTGTTGCATACTTTTTCCATACTTATTGCTTATGTACTTTTTGGTTCATCAGCATTTTTTGGGTTTACATTTTATTTATTTCTTTTTGAGTTATTCATGGGAGGGGACAAAAGAAAATTAACATCTATTGTCATGACCAGAAATAAGCATCATGTTGGTAGCAATGTATAAAATGAAATTTCTAGGAATACTCCATAGATAGTTATCAAGCCTTTATTTATCCAACCATTTGCTTTCTCAGCGCTAGTGGAATTCGCTGAATTTGCAATTTCCTGTATTTGCAGTACAGTTGAATTGGGAAGACTGTTAAAACTTGACCAGCCTTAGACCTACTCCTCCTTGATCTTTATTTTGCCAGGCCTGTGTTCTACAGCCTGATGTCCTCTGAACCTTAGCTATCTTGCTTGCTACTTGAGAGGCAAAGCAAGTCAGAACTGTAGGAGCATCCACAAGCTTTCCTTCAAAGACACAGAGGACTGTCCTTGTAGCAAGGCTGAAAGTCAGGGAATAGAGAGCAGTGCCGGTTTCTCCTTTTTGTACGGTTAGATATAATGACGAGACATCTTCTGCTACCAGCAGAATATCTATGAAATACAGACTGACTATTCTTTTTAGCAGATGCAGGTTGGTATATTTTCACTAAGTCAACTCAGCTCTGTGAATTAGCAACAAGCATGAGTCTGGACAGATCATGTTCCAGACCTACAGCGTTCTGCCTTCATTTTGCTTCTAGGTCAGAAACAAGAAAACCTTTTTCATTCTTAAACGGCCACAAAAGTTAATTACACTAAAATCAATTTCAATAATTATTAGAATTATTCATTCATGATTAGAGCAAAGTAAAATGTTCATGGTCTTTTATTTTCACCTGTCCATCAAGGTAAGTAATAGGAAGAGTGTTAAATGGGATGTATCAGGAGAGAAAACTATGCCAGTTATTGGGTGGGTTTGAGACACCACCTGCTGCTCATTCCTCACCTCCAGGTTGAAATTTCAAACCCTGCTGGCAATCCATGATTGGACAGCTTGAGTTACAGCAACAGATAGCAAAATTCACTGTTGCCTGTAAAAAAAGGCATACAGAAGTAGTAATATGTAGCCTGGAAATCCAAGCACATCAAAGTTGAGAAATGCCAATAAATAATTTTCCCATGTAACCATCATTTGACTCCTATGTGCATTGCAGCACAGTCTTCAATTTCATGATCATATAGTGTATTTTCTATGAGCTGTGGCTGCATGCACTGTATGGACTGAACACCACAGAGATCTAGAACAATATAGCTTGTTATTCACATGAGGAAGAAGTACTAAGAAAGTAAGTGTGACTCTTAAGATATTCAGCAAGTAACTTCTCTGGCTCTCAGTTTGCAGTTGATGAAGTGGATTGGTGCTCTCAGCTTTGTGTCTCATTTTGGAACTTGAAGCAGAAAGTCATTAAATTACATTTTGAGGTATTAGTGATTACATGTCTTTGAACAGAGGGGACTTTGTGCTCTGCTTCCTGATGCACCTAGTGCCTGATGTTTTTAGCTTGGGCCCAACACTGTACTAAGGCTCTGTGGTTGATTTAAATTGAAATTAAAAGCCATATCTTAGCTGGGGCTCTGAACTGCTGCCTCAGCCTTCTGCTTTCTTCTTTTCTGCAAAGCGTGGAAGTTGTGCAGTCTTGACAAGTACACATTTTTCTTGGTTTTATTTGTTGGTCCCGTAGAATCACTTGAGAAATATAATGAAAAACCTTATAAAAACTTTAGAAGACTTGTCTTTTGAGATCAAATTATCAGTCAAAGTAATAGTCAGCTTTATATTAGTTGTCTTTTATTCCTATTATACTTGTTAAATGTAAACTTGTTGATGCTTGCCTGAGTCTATGCCTATAGGAAATCTCCAGTTATGTGTCTACCTCACAGAGCTAGTGCAAATCTCCCCCAAAAGAGGCAGCCCATAGGTGCACAGGGGATATTTGTGCTATTTGGTGTTCCCTAGTAAAACTGGACTAATAACATGCAGCAGTGGAAAGAAAACTATTGTCAGAGACAGGGCCTGTCTGTCCCATTGGCCGCACTAGGTTTCCCTAAGGCATTCTAGGTTACAGCCCTCTGCAGAATACGTTAAAGATGCAGCACTTGCACAAGCTTACATTGTGTAAGAAGCACAAGCCCTTCCAATTTCCTGGCTATTGAGTGTTAGGATACTCAACCTTACTGTTGCTTGAACATATGTTTTCCCAAATATTTGTACAATAACATTCTGCATTTATGTGACACCTTGTTTCATTGAAGCACTGAAAAATATCCTGGAACTGTTAAATAAAATAAAAATACAGTGCATTACTCACCCATTGAGTTTTAAGAAATATTATACTAATTTTTGCATGCATAGTAATATAAAAGTACATTAGCCCTGTCTTGTTTGATGGAACTGTTAAAAAAGAAGTGTAGTGCTAGACTATCTTAATGCCTTGGGTAATAAAACTGAATGTAACAGTTCCAAGATTTCTCCTGGGTGTAATTTACCTCAAACATATGTTCTTCATCACTGATTCCAGCAGAATGTTACAAATTGGAGGGGAAAAAGAATAAGCCAGAGCATAATGGAAAATGATGCTTTTCCCAGAATGCTAGGTTTGGGAGCTTTAGGGGTGGGGCTTTTTGGCAGCTTTTTTTTGGAAAAAAAAACCCGTTGCAAAATAGCGTATTTATTTTATCATCTTATCTGTCCATCTAGTTTTCTAAATGTCTGTGTAGAGCTGTATGCAACTGCAAACGTCTGCAAATGTAATGCTAATAGAGCCACAAAGCAATAAAAAAGTTATTTTTTCAGCTGCGCCGTTCTCTCTTTTTCATCTGCAGGTCTCTGTGGGAGCTTTGTAGAGCAGATCTGCCTTCTGCTCTGAGGACCAGCAGCCCAGCCCCAGCACGGGCAGCTGGCTGTGTTGCCCACATGCAGTAACTTTCACCTGGCTGGGCTGTATCAGTTGCGTCCTCTTGAGCACAGGTGTTAACAGGAACTCGTTTGTGCAAGAAACTGCTGGAATTTTTAAACACGAAATAGATTTCTGGATCTTTGTCTCGCTTTTTCTAAATTCTCTGTGTTATATAATGGGGGGGGAGGGGAAACAAACAGAGAAATCTTTAAGTAAAGACCAAAGTGGAAAAGCAGAGTTCTTTCAGTGTCTAGAGTCTTGCATAAGAGAAGTACAAGCTGGCTGAAGTGTGTATTGTAGCCTTTTGGACCTGTGTATAAATCTAGGGGCTGGGAATCATAGAATTCTTTATCTTTTATTTGTCTGGAGATACGTCTGAATTTTTGGCTGTTGCGGGGATAGAGGTTGGATCCTATTTCTTCCTCTTTTCTCATAGATTTGGGTTAAATTTGAAAGAACGGAGTAGAGGTTTTGGGCCAGTGGAAGATTCCTTGCCCATGGCAGAGGGATTGGGACTGGAAGGTCCCTTCCAACTCTAACCATTCCGTGATTCCATGGTTCCATGATTCTGTGAAGTGTAGGCATTGCCATGTTGGATTAGATATGGCTCGGCTGATTCTGCTTGTCCTGAGCACATGATTTTTGGGGGAGTTGTTCCATATTAATAAAGTTGCATGCTAATGCCAGTGTGGCCTACATATCATTAATCCTAAAATCAATCCTGGTTTTGCAATAAACATTTGCATTCCTAAACAGGGATAACCAGTTCTCTCAGAGGACAGGCATACACGCTTTTATTTGGTTGTGGTCTTCACTGCTGGTTTGGAGCAACAATTTCCCAAACCTGGCTATATTGTGAGTAGGTAGGTAGGTATGAAATTGGCTGAGGTCATACTGTAGCCCCTTTAGACTGAATGTGCCACTTGTTTTGTGTAGGAGAGAGCTTTCCCAGCTTCACAGCAGAGGTATAGCTCAGGTATCTGGTAGTGATTTTATTTTCCCCCACACACATTCATACAGTTCAGAAAAATAAACCATTGTTTAAAACATAAAATCCAAGAATAAATTCTGAGTGATTTCAAAATTTCAAAATTTTCATGCTTTTACCACAAGTGTCTTCTGTAAAGTTTATAAAGTCTGCACTAGTTCAGTGGAAGGCTAACCCACCAGCCCTTCCCTGCATACTAACTTGTTTCCAAGTAATCTGTGAGTTTTGCAGCAGAACTGATGGGAAAAAATAATCATGACTTGAAAAAAATGAAACGCATTATGGCAACATGTAGACAAATTAGAGAAGGGGTAATCCAGTGTTTTGGTGTAGTATAGGTATTTATGTCAGGAACAGTAACTGACTGTATTTATCCAAAATAAAATTTTTAAAAGGTGGTTTAATAGGTAAAGCAAAAGCTGTGTGCACAAGCAAAGCAAACCAAAGAATTCATTTGCTATTTTCCATGGGCAGGCAGGTGTTCAGCCATCCCCAGAAAAGCAGGGTACATCACATGTGACAGTGACTTGAGAAGAAAAATGCCATCCTTCCAAATGTCTCCCCCCCTTTCCTCCTTGCTTCCCCAACTCTATGTGCTGAGCATGACTCCATATGGTCTGTAATATGCCTTGGGTCAGTTGGGGTCAGCTGTCCTGGCTGTGTCCTCTCCCAGCTCCTTGTGCACCCCAAAACTCCTTCTGGGGTGAGCTGAGGAGCAGAAAAGACCTTGAACTCTCTGTAAGCACTGCTCATCAGTAACTAAAATATCCATCTGTTATCAACCCTGTTTTCAGCACAAATCCAAACCAGACTCACACCAGATACTAAGATGAAAATTAACTGTATCTCAGCCCAAACCAGCACCATAAGCTAAACAGTTCATGTTGAAAGTTCACAAGGGTTACAGAGGGTGGGAAAATACCTTAACACATCAAATAGCTAAACATTTTGAAGGTCCAAACAGGCTTCTCTCAGAAATAGTGATTAGCTTCTTGTCCTTGTTGCTAACGGGTCATTTCCATGCCTAATGTTAGTGGGACAGCTTTGCACTCTGGTTTGAAATGGGAAGAAGACCTCTTTCCAACAGGTTAGACTGTTTATGTGAATGATTGTGTGCTGCATTATTTGGGTCATATCTGTTCTGTTGCCTGCAAGTCATAACTACAGCTCTGCAGTGAGGGCAAATGCCTGAAATGTCACAGAGTATGATTTGTGTAGAACTATCTGTATATATCTTCTGTGGTACAGAGAGGAGCTTCAAATGCTGCTGTGCTGTGGTTGTGCAAACTTCAGGGTGCATTTCAAAGAAGAAAACTTTCTTATAGGATGGCTCTGAGCAAATGATAGAAAAGAAACTCAAATTATGGCAATGTTTCTTTCTCCCATGCTCCCCGTGTCTCCGCCAGTAGCGAGGAGAAGGTCCTTGCCCTGCAGAGCCCTCCCAGGATGGCATGCAGATAAGATGCGGTTGGAATGAGTTTTCCCTTTTGGGTTGGGCAGCAAGATGTAGTCTCTGCTGTTAGAGCTAAATAGTTTCATTGTGCCACCATGCAGGCATTATGACTGCAGCCAGAGACAATCCAGATAATTTTCTTCACAATTCTGAAATGAAAGTTGGATGTTCAGGAGGCTTTTTTTCCTGTTGCACGAGCTGATTTTATAAACACCTAAAATACCCCTCTCTGACTGTGGGTAAGATGACCTCGTGATATCTCTATTTCTCAATGTGTTTTGGATATAATCCAGTGGAAAGCATTTGTGGTCCAGCAGTCCCAAATGATGGTGGGTGTGACATTGACCCTGCCAGGAGCACTGGGAAGACAGGAGCTCTCTGGCCAGCTGAGAGGGGCTGTGTAGGGAGGGCCTGCAGTTTAATTAATCCTGAGATGCTGCCACTGCTGCAACGCTTCAGTCCTTTGCTTCATGCTAGCAGTGCCGTTGGGCAAGAAAAGGTCACTTCACATGTCCCAAGATATTTATCTGATTTACACAACAGTCAGAAGGATGAAGGATTCATGGGGATTTTTGTGATCTCTGCAAAAACAAGGAGAAATTGGGTGTGCACTGAAGCAATGACCTGCTCTGCTTTAGCCACTGACTCTGCAGATGCACATGTCCTAAATTTTATCAGCTCTCCTTAGAATCCTTGAGCTCTCCAAGACCACAGTACCTTTCTGCTCTAACCTTTCTAAAGGCTTTTACCTATTTCTGTTCAAAATCTGTGGATGGCAAGGGGAAGATGTGTGAGCCAAATCAATTGATTATAGATTTTTGTCACTGCTTGGGTGGATTCCTGGCCTATTGCTCAGCTGGGAAACATGAACGGGTTTCTAGTGAATTGTTTGGAGGAAAAATTGCAGTAATTTTTGGATTAGTTTATATCTGAATTTGCAGTGGCATATTTTTATAGGTTTTTAAAATATTCGGTATAACTTAAATATCACTGTTAGAAAGCTATGGTTCTAAACATGGAAAAGTCTGGTTGCTTTCTACACATGCAGGTATACTTTGTTTGGATTTCATGGTGTACACTAAAATCTATGGTAGAAGACAATCCCAATGGAAGGCCACTGGCATTTGGGATTTTTTTTAACCTTTCATATGTTGTCTGTTTATTTTGTCTTCAACACCTGCTCTCAGTTGGTTCCAAACTGGATAGTAATTTTCATTGAAGTGTTTATAACATGAAGTCTTTTTTTAACATTAGACATATGCCTGCAGCTCTGCAGGCCACTGTCTCGCTGCCAACTTAGCAGACAGCCAACTGCAACAGGAAACTGATACGCTGCAATTTTCATTAATGATTTATATTCTTTTTCAGCATGCAGTTTCAATAGCATTTAGAAGATGCTTCTAACAGCAAATATATCTTTGCTTTAAGCATAAAATGAAAACAGAAGCTTCTTTAGAATTAGGCAACTTTTTAACGGTACTTTTGTATGTATATGGCATGGTATATAATTTTTTTCTTCTTTTCATACAAGTCACTTCCTTGTCAAACCTTCAAGTTTTGACGTCATGTTGTAAAATTGCAAGTAAATTCTTGCTGTTTTCAAGAGCACACCCAGCCTGGGAGACCAAAAATGGTGAAGTATTAAATAACTGTTAAAACAAAATGAAAGATTTGTTAGTCATCACCCATATGACAGAAAACTAGTGCAATTGTTTTAGGGTTGTTTTTCTTTTGTATACAGACACGAACATTAAGGTATTTGCTGTAGATTGCAAGGTTTTGCTTGGTTCATTTGAGTGCTTTCTTGTAAGAGTTTCTAGGTATTCTAATTCTTGTCAATTTGGTCTATCTGGTTTAAATAGCATGATGTGTGCTGGATCTGATGGAACAAGGACAGACAGCATTGCCTCTGCAGAGGCAAGGAGGAATAATTGCCCTCTTTAGAGATTTTTAGGTATTTTATTCAGCTCAGTGGTAGTGGTAGTTCTCTTTTGCTTTTTTATCAGAGATGAATTCTGTTCTTTGAATTTTGGACAGTCAACCTATGTAATGCTAACAATCTCCACACATTTTAATGGTAAAGCAATATGTTGAAATCCAGTTTTATAAGGACTCAAGCCCACACATAAAATGAAGCTACACAGTTCTGTGTTACTACAGTGTTAAACCAAAGAAATCTTTTTGAATAATGGACAATAACCAAGCAATCTTTTATCTTGCAATACTGTTGCTGTGTTGGTCATTGTGTGGTTACTATCTCAGAAGGAAAACCAGGACTATAAAAATCACATTCGAAAGAATTTCTGGAATTTACTAAATATCTCATAAATAGATTTATGGCTTAAATATACATCGCTTGCCTGTGCAGTTCACTCAGTCAGCATGCCCTGATTTTCCCCTCTTGATCTCAGGCTTTTGGAGACTCATGGATTTTGGCTCTGGACATCTGTTCAACTGCTCATTTTAGTCAAGATAATTTGCTTTCTTATGTACTTTCACATATACATATATACAATATTTTAGGTGTTAGGTTCTGCTTCTGTATAAATTGGTGTGAAAACATATAGTTTTCCTTGTGTTTGCAACAGTCCTGAGATCAAGTTTAAGGGGTGAATCAAATTGTTTTGGTGTTGTCTATGGATCAATTCTGACTTAAGGGGATGAGCAGGATTAAATATTTTCATTGGTCTGTCAACCTTGCCTAATGCAACTTTTTTTTCCACATGAAAATGAAATACCTTCTTTAGAACTGTTGTTAATGCTACTACCATTTTTGTTTTCAATAACATACAAATATTATCCTGTGCTACAGAAATTCAAAAACTCTACCTTATTAAATCAGCATTTTCTCACAAATCTCTTCATGTGTACTCAAACTCTAAGAAAGCACTAGGAAGCAGACCTTTCATGGTCTTGAATTTTAAATCAACATGGAGAAGGCACTCTCATAGTCCTTTCTCCCTATTTGTTCTTGTTTAGTTTTAAATTTTATAGTTGAGTAAATGTCACCTCTGGTGGTTAAAGTTCAGGTCAAGTTACATTTTGCTGTGACCCTTCTGCTCTCTTTTGCAGACACTGGGACTGTGGCTTGTCAAGACAGGAAAGCTCACAGATCATAGCCTAAGGATCTTTTTCCCCTTCCCCTTTCTTTCTCAGATATCATTTTGTCAGGCAAGGAAAGTAATGTTTGTAAAATTGGATCGAGGGAGCTTTGTTAATTGAGAGTTTTGTGTAAATAACAGAATGATGTTTGTGTCATACACAATTTAAAAAAGCCAAATGCATCACTGAGGCTAGTTTAGTATCAGATGTCTCATTCTATATTGATTTCCCACTTTATTCATTAAAATAAACATTATTGTGAAAGTAGTTGCCTGATGAAAGGTGGCAACAGCCAGTCATAACTAATTAGACAAATTTATCTAGTGAAAAACAACACAAATATGGATTTGACTTGCATGGATTTTTGTTAAAGTGGGGAATATGTGGATATAATGTGTGAATGTTCCTGGTTGATTCAAATCTCCTCAGGCTTTTGTGTCTGGTGCTGTCTATGCATATTTGCTTTACAGATCTGTGTATACTGTGCATATTGATGTAACCACCACGACCTTAAAAAAAAAAAAAAAAGAGAGGGGGAGAGAGGTAGAATTAGAGTTATGAAACGGTCTTTGGGGAATGCTTATAGCCACAGAGATGTGGTGCTGCCAGTTCACCAAGCTGCACTTCCGAGATGACATCTTCTTTTCCAGGCTGTTACTGAATATCAGCATGTCTGTACCCAGAAGGCTCCCCAGAGATATGCCAGGATCCCAGAGGGATTTCTGACCTTCTTCTCTTAAAATGTTGAGCAATTGGAGAATATATAGAAGTGGCAGAAGCACTCTTGTGTTATCTTAAAGCAGGTATCTCGTGTTATCTGTATTAAATTGGAGGCTGCAAAAGAGAAACACCTAACAAAAATTTGGAAAAAGCCATGCCTCCAGTTGCCTTGCCTAACAGCAGGTGAGAACTGGGAGTCAGAGAAGGAGACACAAATTCTTCAGTTTCTTCATCTTTTGCACCTTTCTGTCATCTTCTCCATACTCAGCCCACATTCCTGCAAATCCTGTGCACTGAGAAGAAAAGGCAGAAAAATTAGTAGGGGCTAATTGATTGGTTCTGTATCTTAATGTTGTTCATGCTGAGGAACTGTAATTCTGGCATTTGTTAACTTTTGAGCACTTGCCTTCACAAACTCACTGTTGTTCCTTTGGTGCTTTCAACATAATTTCTGAAGTAAGCAAACAAAATACGTAAAAGCTGAAACAACATTTTGACTGTAGAGAATGATAATTATTTTGCTGGCAAGTTCAAATAATTTGGCTGCACATTGTAGCTATCTGCTGCTTGCACTAGTGAGGTGATCAGTGCAATAGCAGGTTGTCTTCCTTGTTTTCCAAATGGACGAAATGCTTGCCAGTACGTAGACATACTACCTAGGCTTTGCAGATATTTGATAGCCACAGAGTACTGAGGTTTATGAAGGACTAATTCGATTTGAGATTTTCTCCTATATTCTTTTAGTTTCTTTTGTCTCTTCATGCCACAGCTCTTTCCCTTCACCATCCATCTCAAATTCCTCCCTACCCATCTGTTTTTACATCTGCCCCCATTTCCAGCCAACTGCCTTAGTTCTTCTCTCTGTCTCCATCCCTGGCATGTATCCAGCCCTTAGCTCCTTGCTACACTTGTTTTTTGTTTACCTTATATTAAAGTCTGCATTTGATCTCCCCAGAGTACTCTCTGGTACCTTTGCTGAATTCATGTAGGTGAAGTATCTTCTTATTCTTTGTAATTGCTAATTTCAGGTCAGGTCAGGCATTTGTTGTCTGGAGACTTCAGTGGCCAGTTGCTGTATCCAGGTGAAAATGCCATGTTCTTACTATCCCACTTGCAGATCTCCTCTATTCCCTAGAATAAGCTGCTTCGGACAGTTCCATCCACAACTGGTTATGAAATTAAATTTTAAAAAGAAAAAAAAAGAAAAGAAAAGAAAACAAAGACATGCTTATTTTTTATAGCTCTCTAAAACTCCCTACCTTAACTCCTTCCTATATTAGGTCCCCAAAACACTTACTTGTATTGATCAGGGATGAAAGTAAAGAATGTTGGGTTTGTTCCTGTCACCCTTCTTCAAGGCAGGTTTAAAATAGGAATCTTGCCTGTCTGTCTGTCTGTCTTTTTACAGCACACAGAAAAAGCTTTTTGAGGGCATGACTCATCTTGTTTAGTTAGGTGTCTTGAACCAGCTTTAGGAAGTACCTGTCCCTCCATTTCCAAAGAATGTGGGAGCCGTCCTTCGCCAAGTTGGTTATGTAGCTACAGAGCAGGTATCCCTGCCTGGTTTATGGTCTGTCTGCCAGGGGCCACAGTGGGATGGTGACAGTTAGTGCCCAGTCTGTTCCTGGGGGCTTTCGTCTATGAAGGTCAGGTTGCAAAGTTTGGATGTTGCTTTATTTCTGTTCATAATTATTAATTTGTGCCTTTCTCTTTCCTTTACATTCTGTAAAACCCTTCTTCTTCAGAAATAGTCTTATATTGGAAGTTCATCTTATATTGGAAGTGCATCTCCTTTGACCAACACTGTCCTTGTCCAAAGGTCTGGATATTTTACTTTGAGTTCATGGCCCCTAAGTTATGTTTATGCTGGTTCCTTCTCAGTTCTTTGGCTTAGACAAGAAATATGCATTTGTCTGGCATGTATTTGAGAAAGAAGAACATGTGTACGTGATGATATATACTACTTTACAAGTTTTATCAGACATTCTTTATGACTTTTGCTTCTGTTTCTCACACCGATTTACCATATTCTTCTTCAACACAGTGTTTCTGGCAGGTAGGCAGGAGCTGGAAGTGCATCATGCCTTTGTTTTTGTAGTGATGCAGGGTTTCTGCATTTTTCAATGCACATATCCCTTCCTTAATTAACTCTCTCAATGACCCTGGCTTTAAGTTGCCATCTTGGCTGTTGCTTGTGCAAATGATTTCTTCTGGTCTCTTATTTGTTGTGGTAGATGGACTGCTTTGATTTGTTTTTCCTTGTAGCAGCTGTGATTGTTGGATTTAATATTTATTTGATTCTAGTATATTTGCTAGTACTCTTTCCTGGTTTTCTGGAGATAAACTCAGATGAGTAATAAAGCTTTTATTCCCAGAGATAGCTTCAGCAATGGAAGAGAAACCATGAGTGCTTCAAGCAAAAGTACTTGATATTAGGCATAGATGGTATGAAGGTCACTGGTTTTTGTTATCCCCCCCGCCCCCCCGTAGATGAAGTTCTCTTCAAACAGACTGCAGAATACCAATTAGTGTGCTTCATTCTGAAATGTAATCAAATTTAAAATGTAAAAAAATCCCTTTCGGCTACAGTATAATCAGGCCCCTAATTATGAAAGGCATATGTTCCCCTCCATCTTTTTTCCCTCCACCCATGTACATAATTGTCCTTCTTGAATGATTTCTTCTTTGCAGAAATCTTTGTGATGTTCTACTCGAGGTTTGCTCAAAGCAATGCTCTTATCTGGTGCATTAGGTTTGTGTTGCTGGATTCTCGCAAGATAATATTCAATATAGTTACACTGATTACTTGCTATTTCGTCTGTCATCTGTGTTTTGGAATATCTCAAAGCTTGTCAGTCTTCCGCTGGGGATTACATCATTTTGGGGGTCTCAACTGCTCTGAAACAAAAGCATACTTCAGTGGTAAAATATGTACGCCCGGACAGCTGGCACTCTTTCAAGGCTCCAAAGTTGACACAGAATTAATCTCAGAGAAATGATCCCCTCCCACCCACCCCCCCTTTTTTTAACTTCCCTTTCTTAATGTAGGGATTTCTTTACAGATAGTAATTAGTGGCATCAAATAAATTTATTTGCTGTTTTCACAGCAATTGCAGGATTTACTCTGATGGTAATTTTGGGTTCTGCATGGTCTTTTGACTGTTTTGACAATTGTCAATTCAAATTAATAATTGCTTCTTTAGCGGTAAGCCTGATCATTTTTGCAATTCTCTCAGATGTTAGTTTGCCTTTTTTTTCAGGGGCAGACTTTTGAGGAGAAAGTTGCTTGTACCTTCTAAGCTACCTTATCCTGTATTGACTTCTAACAACAAATTGGTATCACAGACTGTACACCCCATAAACACCATTTAATTGTAAAGACTCCGTAAGGGTTAAACTGAAGGACAACTGGCTGCACTAGGGTGAATTTCATCGCAGTATTCACTGTATAAAATGGCTTCAGAGCTGTTGCAAGAAGATGCTGGAAAAAAAAGGCAGGTCAAAATTGGATCAAGAATTTGCCGTGTGTGTCTAGATTTTAATTCTATTCCTACTACTTTGTTGGGTTTAAAAGATGCATGCTGCATTTAAATTGTTCTGGGGAAAATCTGTCTGCCAGATTAGCAACTCCCAGCTTTTTTTTTGGGGAATCTGATTCCAGATTTGTGCCCTGGTGGGTTCTGCTTATGTACCAGCTTCTCCTGTCAGGCTAACTCACAGGGAGACCCTGCTTTGAGAGCTGCTCCATTTAGAGGCACTGCCTGAAACTCTCTCTCTTAGACTCACTATGTCAAGATGTAGCCAAAATAAAAACATCTGCAGAATATTCTCAGCTTTAACAGTGTATCTTTTTTATTTTCCTAAACTACTATTTAATTAAATATTTTTATCTAATCTCCCTAATGTTAAAAATTTGCCTTTTCATTTTAAAGAGAATTTAGGTATAGAGTCTAAGTGACTGATATGAACTAAAAATAACAAACAAAAAATATAAATGAGCTAATAATACTAATTTATTTTAATTGGCATATAGCACCAATAAATAAGTTACTATTGTTAGGGATGTAGGTGTTAATCTATTTCTGTATTTGATACACCAGAAAGTTTGTGTGAGTTCCTGCTTGATTTTTTGATAGATTTTTATTTAATTTGAAAAGATTTCATAGTGAAAGAGTTCTGGAAGTGGGGAAATTATGCTTTTGTTTCACATAAGATGCAGGCATCTCTGGTATGACAGATAAGCTTTTCTTTATGTAGAAAAGCATTTAAATAAGTGGAAAGCAAATATGAAAAAAGTTCTGGGATTTTTTTTCTAAAGACTGAAACTTTCCAAAGACATCCCTTAACAAGATTTTCTATCTCCTTTTAACTTAGCACAGATTAATGAACTCTATGTTCCTCTTAATTTTAGTGGAATTTAATTTTAATTACTTTTTTCTTGTCTGAAACAACTTTCTAATATAAAGTGATTAGATGGCCTTCACATTCTTTCCAAGGCACAACATTTCCAAAAGGGCACGTTGTAAGCAATTGAGTGGAATTGTGCAAGAACTTGATGCTGTTGTTTAAATCTACGGCAAATCTGATTTCCCATTGGTTTTGCATGCGAGTCATGCAGTCAAGTGTCTAAGCTATGCAGGTTGTGCAAATTAAAAGTTTGTTGAAGAGCCAGTATAGTTACTAATGGCAGCTGTCCATAGGATCCTTAACACTGAGCTGAAAATTTATCTTTTGAATGGTTCTCACTCCTAAAAACATTGGAAAGTCTCAAGAGCATTGCTATTTTTAACTAAATAGGGCTTGTATCTTTGAGTTTACTTAGGCATCAGCCCAAAGATCACTGAAGTCAATATGAATTCTTCACTTACATCAGCATGCTCTAGGTCATGCCCTTAATAAACTGTTGTGTTCACTTGCCAAACCAGAAGAGATTACAGCATAAAAACTGGTGCGGTACAAACCAGCGATAGCCTGAAGTACTAATTCTATCTCCAGTCAACCCAGTGGAAGATAAACACCCCACTAGAAAAGCTGGAGTTACCTTTCACCTAACCGTGGTGAAAACATCTTGGCATTTCCACCCCATGCCCACACCAGTGTGAGTGATGAGAGGTTGGGGTGGGCGATAAAACACCGTGTAAGATTTTGGAGCGTGAGCGTTTAATCATTAAGCAAACACTTGTTCATCTATGAAGTAAAAAAAGCATTTTGATCTTTGTTTTGAAACTCTTTTGATCATGATAGAACAATTATATGTATTATGCAGATGTTTGGAGAGGTGTGGTGAAGATGATAGCAACAATTAAGAAGCCCTATATCAGGAACCATGAAAACATACTTGGAATAGAAGGTTCAGTAGCCTAAAAATTTAGAATTCACGTAAATTGTACTGTATTATACTGTTTCACAATAAGGAGGGAAAAAAAGAAATATGTGATAGTATGCAACATTATTAGTGTTCAGGGGAAAACATGAAAAGAAAAAAAAACCAAATCAGAAAGCTGTATTTAACCCTTTCATGTCCTTACATTATAACTGAGTAATCCTGTGGGGTTAAAAATAGCTTTATAAAAAAAAGAAAGGGAAGAAAAATACCCTAATATTAAAAATATTCCAGACAATCAATGAATTCGGGATAAAAAAAATGTGCGATAGAAAAAAAAAGACAACCTGATTTTGAAGCTTAATTTTAAAGCAAGCTTCTTCATCATTCTCTCTGAAAAGGCTTAGAGAAGAAGAATATTTTCTGCATTAAATGAGGCTAATTTCTATTCAGACCCTTACTAAATGGCACAAGAGGAATATTCATAGGAGGGGAAAAATATTGTAAGATAGAAAACTGCAGTCTGAACTGAGAGTTGGCAAAAATACTAACATGGAAAGTCCTCCACTCATGGGTCTGAAAATGCAAACCCTTTTAGTTGCTTTTGTTTAGTAGATGTATTCCAACCTTATTGGAAACCTTAATGATACTGCACCTTTTTTTTCTGTGTGATGCTGAATTTTTATCTTTGCAGCAAGAAAAAGCACAAGCTACTGAAATGGGATATTAGTATTAAAAACATTCGATTTTATTTAGTGTCATTTTTAAAGTAGCTTTTTTTTTAGGTATGGAAAGGAAACTGAAATCAATTGATATCATTATGCTAAAATGTTGTCTGCTTTTCAGTTTTGTTCCATGCTAAATTATTCCCTCGACAAACAGGATAGAAAGTATTTATACATCACATTGTATGATTAATCAACCTCTGTGTTTGTGTCTGGGTTAGTAAAAACAGAGCTACTCTTGAAGAGTGGAAATAATCATGCTGGCTTATTCCTGCAGTCAGGGCTCCTATCTCTGCTGGGTACATTTTTTCCAGCATGTTTCGAACACTGTATATAAGGTGTAGCCATGCTTGAGGAAACTGCTGCTAAAGGGCTGTTTGGGCAAAGCCTTTCACACTTTATACAGTTCAGTAGCAGAGGTGCCTTGGTATTACTAGTGGTTAATTATTCATATTAATGTGATTTTTGATGGTGGCAGATTCTCCAAAGATGTTTGTTACTGGCCCAGGAGTGAGGACTGGTTAGATTGGTGCTCCTCACCCCTAAGAATCAAGTCCATGTGATTTCTTCAAGTTACTTTTGGTCCAGCTGATGGAGTAGTTTATTTGAACACAATTCACCAGCTACTTTGAAAAGATTATCACAGTACAATTCAGTATCAGTATCACTTCAGTACAATTTTCAGTCACCATGGGCAAAGTACTCCCTTGCAGTCCCAGCTCTGGTAGAAATTGCTTCTCTGATACTTTGCAGATGGGCCCAGAGGGGATCTCAGCTCAGGTTTCTGGACACTTACCATAAAGCTGTAAGGCCCTTGGGAGGGCACCACGCATCACTGAGGGCATCTGAAGTTCAGATTTATCTAAGAGAAGAAGCTGAACCCTGGAGTCTGTGTTTTCCCTCACCTTGTCTGGGTTGGATGGAGAGCAGGGCAAGTGCTGGTGATGAAAGTGGAGAGGTGCACGCTGTGAATAGTGGCTTTGTTCCTAAACCCTGTTTATCAAAGAGGAAGGTACTTATTAGCACAAAAGTGAGAAGGGAATGTTGCTGGTCTTCAAGTCATTGTTATCTGGATTTTTGCATGGGAATACATGGGGAGAAGGAAATGTTCCTCCAAACACAGCCTTATCCATTAGCTTGTTTCATAATTTCCTTCACACAATCAACTTACATTCTTTGCAAGCAGTGTCTTGCTTCTGTTTTCTCTCTGCCAAGGGGAAATGGGAATAAATGGTTTATTTTCTTGTGTGATTTTGGCATCTTCTGCACTTCATAAGAAACAGTAGATTTTTTTCTATAGATAGTCTTGAATAAAAGTATTTACATGGTTTAGAATGGAACACGCAGATTTTTTTTTCCCTATACCATTAAATTGTGCATGATGCTTTATAGCATATGTTCTTACTTATGAGTACAAGTGGTGTTTTGTTCAGATAAGATTGCTCAGTTTACCCAGGCAAATGCTACACCATGAGCAAGTGCCATTGTTTGTAAAGGTCAGCAGAGAAAAAGCAAAAGGTCACCATGAAATAACCATAATGAGTTATTAATTATTATAAATACTAACATAATAAGGCAAAATGCTTGCTTAAATACCTGTTTTCTTAAATACCTGCAAAGGAGGTATTTCCTTATGCAGGTCAATTCAACAGAAAGGAGATTGTTTATGGCCATTAGTCTAAGGACGACTAATGAAAAACTGTAACCGTTCTTGATCACTGTAAATCAGCAGAGAATTATAGTAGTTTACAGCATTTTTTTACAGGTTGTTTTTGGTTTTAACTTGGATTAATTCACTGATCTGTTTCACAGTGCAGCTTGTCTATCAGCTTTTACTAGCATGGCTGAGGGAGTTGGTTTGCCGTGCCAGAGGGTGCTGGGAGGGTTGAGGACTCCTGCCGTCATCCTGCCTGCTGGGCAGCCTAGACAAACATTTGTTTCATGAACTCTGTTCCACATGATTAGCACTTAATCAGCCAAATTCATGAATTCCCTAGCTTTCACCACAGCATCCTCCTGCTCTTTCAGTTTAGTCTTTACCCTGGTTGTTGAACTGTTGGTGAAATAGCCGGCACCCCTCTTGGAGATAGAAGTTGTGTCAGTCCCTCTGGTGCCCTTCAGCTCGTAGCTGGTGCTACCATGGTCCTGCAGCTTTTATCTGCTCATAATGGCAGAAATGCATCCTATCAGTTATGTTGTCGGATGGGTGCTAAACCTCACTTCCCTTTTTCCTCCCCATCCCCACAGCATTTTACTCTAAAGGCATTGGTTATATCTTTATATACTCTTCTGTATTCATTTTAATCTAATCTACCTCCTTTACATCATTCTCTTCTCTTCCTGACAGGAAGTTGTGCTGATGGGAGCTCCCCTGGCCCCCTGAGAGTTGTCTCAGGGAGATAACTTGTGCTGCTGAAGGTCCTGTTTTATGCTTTGTGGAACACAGATGGTTGAAACACAAATTGTGTTTTGCCTTTTGACAACAAGGACTGTTCAGCCTGGAGAAGAGGCTTTGGGGAGGTCCAATAGCAGCCTTCTTGGACCTAAAGAGGACCTACAAGAAAGCTGGCGAGGGACTTTTTAGAAGGGCATGTAGTGATTTGACAAGAGGGAGTGGGTTTAGACTGAAAGAGGATAGGTTTAGATTAGATACTAGGAAAAAATTCTAAGGGTCAGGTTGCCCTGAGAAGCTGTGGGTACCCCGTCTTGGAAGTGCTCAAGGCCAGGTTGGATGGGACCCTGAGTAACCTGGTCTAGTGGAAGGTGTCCCTGCCCATGGCAAGGGGGTGGAACTAGATGATCTTTAATGTCCCTTCCAGCGCAAACCATTCTATGATTCTATAAAGTATTGCATTTTTAACACGTACCTCCAATAAATACAGCAAGAGGAGAACCAGTTAGCAATGGTCCCTTGAGGCAGGTATTCCAGTTGTCTTGGAATTTTAGAGTGCCTCAGTATGGCATATTTAAATCCCTCCTCAGGAACATAGCTTCTAGGATATGGGGTTGGTGTAAAGTAATATCACAGTGCTGGCAATGTGCTTGCTAAAGTCCTTGCAGTATTTTTTCATACTTTATTCTTTCTAAGCAGCTGTTTGTTATGCTGCTCCACAAGGGACTAATGCTTCAACACAATAGTTAGACTTACTTGGTTCCCCAGAAAATTATGTCTTACCCAGCCACATTTATTTAACAGACTACATACCTCAGCCTCTGTTTGCAATTTTTTTGATAGATTATCTTTTCCCCATAAATTGTACCAATCTTTGCCCAGATGAAATGTGAAATTAAATTTTAAAACTGCAAACAGTTTTATTTTTAATCAGTTACACAAAGCTTCTTTAAATATGCTGAAGGCTTTTAAAAACTGAGTTCAAAGGCATTTTGATAAATTTAAATCCAAGTTTTTCTAGTTAATAATAGAAGTGACAGATCATACTGTCCTAAAAGCTTCACTTGACTAGACCTCATCCGTTGCTATCTGTTTTTTATCTGTAAATTGGAAATTGGTTCTCTGTATCTAACAACCAAGGATTTTCTCAGCTTCCAGTGAACTAGCCTTTGAATTGAGCTACATGAATAAAGTGACTTAAATAAAATGTTCTCCCTGCACCTGCAGAAGAAGCTGCAGCTGCCAAAAGATGAATACTTCAAAAAATGTGGATCCCTAGGATTCAGCCAGTGATTTCTGCCAGTTTAGTACTTTGATGTTCTTTGAAAATTCAGCACCAAATGCACAGCAATGGGGATTATTATGTAAGTATAGCCATTTAAAAAAATAGCATGATCTCAATTTAATAAGCAAAAAAACTTAATAAGCAAAAAATTTCAACTTCAATGAAACTGTTGATCGAGGCAGGTTTTAATACCTGTTTTTTATTGATCCTTTTGTCTCTGAAGTTAGCACAGGCTTTCCATAAGGTCATGTCAGTGCAGGTGATGGAGGTTAACTGCCAGCAGAGACAGGTATTTGTTTAAAATGGAAAAAAAGTTAAGCCAGGGAGGGAAGCATGATTGCCGTAAGGCACTAGGAGTGGAGGGTCTTCCTCCAAGCTTACTGGAAGAATTACAGGAAGCAGCTGAGTTACATTCACATGCAACTTACTGAAAACAATTACTTCAGCAAAGAAGCAGGAGTGGCTGACAGCATACCTAATTTAGGAAAGTGGGTACAGTTATGAACGTACTTTCCTACTGGCACTTTTCTACGGAAGAGAGAAGTATAAAGGCAGGAAAAGGAGATGGCTGTTGAGACCTATAAGTGCAGGCAGGAAACCTCTGGGATACAGGGGAGGGCAGTGCCTGGGGCTGCAGGAGGCAGCGATGACCTATGCAGGAATTCACCCCAGTTTTTAATGGCACTGCTGATAAATTCCTGCTCCTCCTGATGGAAGGACAGTAGCCATCAGAAACCTGGATCATCAGCAATGGGCTGATGGGCCTCCCTTACACCGTGATGGGAGCAGGAACGAACTGTTCAGTGCATAGTCCACTTTATCCTGCTTGAAAATGCGAAAATACTGTGATAGTCTTATGCAGTTAGAAAACAGGTTATAGAAATTCTGAAATTTTGTGCTGAAATGCAGGAAAGAGTATATAGCTCTCTCTTTTGCCTGTGCCCAATAAAAAATTATATCTGATTAGGTTTTTTGCAAGTAGACTAGCTGTGTTTTAAGCCTGGACAGAGGTTGTCAGATAAATTAATTAATTATTAGCAATGTTTGAGGGTTTTATTTTGCATAAGTTGAGATTGACACAAATGAAATCATCCTTCTCTTTCTTGTGTTCTAGAAACTGATAGAAAAGGAAAAAAATGAAGCAATGGGATGTGAATAGCCAGAAGAGTATAAAAGGAACCAAGGTTATATGGGAAAGTTTGAAAAATACAGGAGAAAAAAACAAAAAAAAGTCTAAACCATGAGTTTTCATTTCAAGAATTTTGTTCAGAGTTCTTATTTGCCTGTAATATGGGGATGCTGAAATTAAAATGATAATTTAAATGCTGTCAATGGAGGTGTTTCAGTACACGTACAGCTTTTGTGTTAATTTTCTAGTGTGGACCCAGGAGACACACTCAGTTGTGTGATGCACATATGCACCTTCACACGCTTCCATGAAGGTGTGTGCCCTGGGAAGTCCTCCCGTGGCTGGAAGAGATGAGGCAGGATCTAGTTAATGCTGAATTCCTTTCCTGAGCTCTTTTTGGGAGTAAAATTTGCAGGACGCAAACAGTCACATTGCAGGGAACACATGCTGATATTTCAGACTGTCAGGTGTCATGGTTTTAAAGTTAGCACTATTTCATCAGAAAAAAGCCCTCAAATGCCAGAATGAGATATATATATATATATAATTTTTTTTTAAAAGATAGTTGGAATATATTCTATTAGCAGTAATGAAGTGATAGAAATAAAAATGAAAATGCCATATTTCACAGTTGAACACTTCAAAGGATGCTCCTCTCCCAGTAATCCTCTGATCTGCTTCATGTCACAGGTCACCTAAACACTATTTACAAAACTCCTGACTGGAGCACTCATTCAGGATTTAAGATGTCATGACTTTTTTTGGCATGAAAAGTTCAAGTGCACCAATATTTCTCTAAGAATCTTACATCAGAATTAGTTTTTATATAGACTTATGTTTATGAATATGTCTCCTCAGGAGCAATGTAAAACTTGGCTGGCAAAGGGGGAGAGCTTTTCTCCTGACAGCTGTGTGCTGAGGTTTTGCAGTGTCTGGTAGCTGGGTGCTACTTTGAATGTGCTCAAGAAGGTGAGGACAAAAGGCTTGATGTGTCAAACTGAGAAACTGGTGTGAACTCCAGGTTCCAGCTACTACCGAAAGTAAATATCTGTATCTTCTCCACAGTGCTTTGCCTTGGAAGAGTAAAATGCAACAACTATTAATTGCTGCTAGAGTTTTGAAGGTGGGCTGGATTTGGAAGTAAAGTTTCTCTTTTGGCACCAAACTCCTTTTGAGAGGCTGGTATTTACCATGTGGTGCTTGGGCAGCAATGGTTTCTGCTGAATTCAGCAGAATTTTAATTCTGGGTGGCCTTTCCAAACCCTACAAGGGGTGAGAGTTTGGGAATTTTGTACTGATCAGACAGTTGCTAGTTGCCTCAATTACATGGGTCCTATCTTCTAGTCTTTCCACAGACTAAGCTTACTTTTCTGTCTTATTCCTCCAAGCAAATGATGTCTGAATGAAGCTGGTTACTGCAAGTTCCCACAGTTTCTTGCAAACCCTTGTAGTAGGAAAGCTGCTTGGTAAAGCCCCTATGCATGTTGGCAGGTATTTGAAGAGACTTTTCTTCTTTTCCTTTTTTGTTTTTATGAGAAAAGAGCATATTCAAAGTATTTCTGCCACACCAAGATGAAAGGGCCAAGTTCCCAGGGTCATAGCTGAAATAAAACTCCTGAATACTTACTCTTGCCAATGTAGGAATGCCTGGTTGCTTTGTCCATGAATGATTGGAAGGAAGAAGGATATTTTTTCAAATCTGTTTAATTAAGATGCCTCTTCAGTTCTCCCTATCCTTCATTTCAATAGGTTTTCAGAGGCTTTCAAAACAGAACTACACAGGGCTCTATTTCAAGTGTGCTGTAAAGACCTGATAATATAGCCTCTGTGCCTGGGGCACAGAATCTTCCTTATATAGCTTTTCTGAACAGGATGCGCTTGTTCTGCAACAGATCTTGCGTTGTTTATTCCTGATAACCATTCTCAAGTCAGTATAAATGACACTTCCAGATAACTTTCTTCCTCCCTGATAACAATCTGGTAGTTTATACCACTTTCCAGAAGTGTGTATTTCTGTTTAGTTTTTAGGGTGCATTTGGTATGGCCAAAGTAGTAATTCTTTAAGTATCTGCCAGCTAGATCAGTTTTGAGAAGAGTCTCTTCAAAGCAATGTCTGTTTAGAACTGACTTATTTATGTGCGGTTTCTGTTCTACAGCAAAGCAGTCAAAGAAATGGAGCATCAGTTCCTGGTGCCTGAGAAAGAGGCCTGAGAAAGGTCTCAGAAAACAGGTATGGTTTAGAAAGTCATTTGCAAAGACTCTGTGTCCTGAATAGCTGTGTACTTGTGCACATTTCAGATCTTATTTTTAAGGCTCTGTTTTTTGATCAAAGTGCTGTCGGATGTGGAGGCGACAGTGGGTCATGCTGAGAGGGAAGTGATTGGGATCCAGGGAGGTAACTCGCAAAGCTCTTTGATGGTGGTGCACTCAGGACAGTTGTAGGCTCCCATAAATGGCTTTAGCATATTAGGGGTGCACTCATGTAGGTTGCTGGTGACCCAGAGTTGTCCATACAGGGGAAGGTGGGCTGTCATGCATAAAGGAACTGGATAGTATCAAAGAACTAGAAATTGGGTGGAATTTCATAGGTCAAAATAGATGTTGAGACTATTAATGAGGTATGTTGTCCAGAAAGAGTGACTGTGGTATATTGACATGGGATCACAGAGAGCTGATCCTGCACTAGAGCTTCTTGTTGGGGCTTGTCAGGCAACAAATTACAGCCAGGCAGATGTTGCTGAATTTGGGCTAGGAGATTTCCTCTAGTTCTGTTTGCTCACATGCGTGAAAAGTTGCCTGTAGCTGGAACAAGTTAAGAAGAGAGCTTGTTGCGTGTTAAGGAAGGAGTTTCTGGATGCTAAAGAGGCACATGTATTTTACAGGCTGGAGAATGTTTAAGAATAGGAAGCAAAGCAGAAGTATATTACATGGGGGACTAGCTGGTTTGAATTACATAGTATTACAAAGGCAAAGAGAGGAGGTGGATGCTCTATGTAAATATGCTTGGGAGCCAAAACCCAAGCAATTAATGGTGTACACTGCATCTCTCAGAGGGTAATACTAGTGTAAAACAAATAGCATAAACCTGATCATAAATAATGTAGAAGACCAGTAACAAGTTTCTGACTGTGGAATAGCAAACTTGTATGTAGGTCTGAGGGTGCAGAAATCCCCTTCTAACATCCTGTTCTCCAAACAGAGCTCTGTGAATAAGTAGGACTGTATAATAGGGTGGATTACAAAATAAGAAATTAATAACAAGGGACTGATAATTGTCAGGAGATACATTTCCAGTCCTTTTTGTTCATAAGTTACAAGATACCAGAAAGCTAAACACAAGGTATGTAGGGAACCATTAGCTATAATATCTCTCTCGCTATCTCTTTCAAGCATTTGAAAGTACTTTCTGAGTTTCTCTTCTGTTCTGAAATTGCATTTACTAGTAGAAAAATGAAAATGTATTGCCATACTTGTAGGGGAAAAATATGTTGGATCTGACAACCCATGAGATGCAAAGCTGCTGCAGTTCCGTGTCCCCAGGTTCAACCAGTAGCAAGGCTGAAGATGTATTCCCAGCAGCTACATGCACACACAGTGTATATATAGATAAATCCCTTCCTCTGAGTCCTCTGTTGAGGTTCCCTGCGTGCCATTGTGCCCCAGTGCTCCTCTGGGCTTGTGCAGATGTGTCATTGATGCACTGAAACATCTCCTCTGGTGGGCATAGGAGTAGCTGGGCAGGATATTGTTTGGGCTCCTCCTCCTGCAGTCATGTCACTGTGCTCGTTCATGGGTGTGCCGATGAGGTTTTGTCATGTAACTAACAGTGAGCAGGCTCAGCCTGGAATGTGGTTCAAAGAGCAAGCAGCTCTAGGAGACAGAGGGCAGCTGCACAGCATGGATCCATGCTTATAGAATGCTAGGACTGCGCAGAATTTCAACCTCTAATTGGGCAGAAGAGAGCTGGAGAAAGTTAAGACCAAAATATGACATGCATGATGTGATTCAAAAAGGGAGAACTGTTCAGAACAAGAACACGGGAAACACTCAACTTCACCATATTTTCCCAGAAGATTGGTGGAAAAAAAGTAAAACTGTAGGACTGCAACACAGAAATGTCTAGATGATGGCAAAGATGCCAGATCAAATGATACTGGGGAAAAAAATGAAAATGCAGACATTCTCATCTGGATATGCCTTTATGATACATAGATATACTCTGTTCATTCTGAGCTTTTAGGTGAATGTTATAGAATATTATTTAAAATACAGACAGAGAAATAGGCTTACTTTTTTTTCAACAAAGTAGACCATCCTCTTATCTGCTATTTTCACTTACCAAAGCTTTCCGTTTACATTGATGGGTACATATGGGTATTCCTGGGGGATTTTGCTTCAATTATAACTAGCCGATTCCTAGGTACCAGAAAAGTCTTCTACATACATTTTTTGACATGGAGTCAGCTCTAATACATCTCTGTTTACAGTAAATATTTGCTGCCCAGGTACCTGCGATTAAATCTGTGCTGAGGTTTTGAATAGCAGTTGTTGATTGGTTCACCAGCAGAGTCTAAATGAATTTCTTAAAGGTGATCAAGAGCTTCCCACATCCACTTCCTGTTCCCTGGAATTTCTGAGAAAACTCCATGTCTTCTGCCAAAGGCACAGCAGAGGAGGAGTCTTGGAGTCCTCTCATCCCTTCTGGTCTTAGATTCCATTTGAGGAATTCCTACTTCCCAGCCTTGCTAGTATCAGTCATGACCCTGGGAAATGCAGTATGACACAAGTTCATGCTTCAGTTGATCCTGTCAGATAAGTCCTCCATTTGAATGTTTCTGCTCAACAAAATATTTCTAAACAGCAGAGCGTCAGTAACATAACTCGCTTAAAAACTTATCTAGATCCATGGTAGATATGCTGAAGGCAGGGGTTACAACAGAGGGTGAATTCATTTTCCAGATTGTTCGTGCAAGGCCTATTGATTCAATTCCCCTCCAGGAAATGTGTGTATACACCCCTCAGCTTGTCACTCTGTCCAAGTGGAGTGCCTTAGTGAGGTTGCTTGTGTGACATTACAGTCAGAGGAGCAGAACTGAGTAGAATCATAGAATCACAGAATTACAACCTTCAAAGATCATCTCATACATCTGGACATCTTTCACTATCTCAAGTTGCTCAAAGCCCTGTTTAACCTGACACTGAGCACTTCCAGTGATGGGGAGTCCACAGCTTCTCTGGACACTGTTCTAGTATCTCACTACTTACATAATAAAAAAAGTCTTCCTTGTAGCCAATATAAATCTACCCTTTTTTAGTTTAAACTGAGTAGCATTGCTTCCAGCTTTGCTGAACACCCACCTCTCTTCCCTGAAGGAAAAAGGCAGGTACTCTCAGCTCGTTTGAAACACTCAGGTGATGAGAGGATTTCCCTTATGAAATTTTGCTCCATGCTTCTCCTCTCAGCTATTTCTAATTTTATTAAAATAATGCATTTGAACAATTCAAAGCTTTTATTATTTGATACCTACCAGAAATTCCTGTTAAAGATTCGTTTTGAGAAACCGTCTTGAATGAAGATGAGAAGGGGCACCTATTCTTTCTAGCTAACAAATGTCTTATATTTTACAAATCTTCATTAGAAATACAGTAAAAATCTTTACAGTTTTAAGATGGTCAGAGCAGGATCCACTTTAATATGGGTGCATTCCCTAACAGTGGATATAGATTCTCCCATTTATGTCTTGCTTTCAAACAAAAAGGCAAAATAAGTCTTTTTTGGCTTTACAACATCATTACATGCCAGGAATATATAGATTCAAACAGTGATTGATAGTACTTTAGCAATATCTAGAAGCTGTTGTTTACAATGCAGTCCAAAAGATGTTCACAGTGGTTGTAAAGTGAGATGAACCAAATAAATTAGTCTGTAGAAGAGCTGCAAAGTCTGCCAAGCACGCTCTATCCACTTCCATCTTCATGTCTCTGGCTTCAGCATGGATGGTGGGGCTCAGCCTCCTTTTAAGAATGGGTGCTTGGAGTGTGCCTGACTGCCAAGACCTGTGTAATTGGGATCTCCCTTCTTAATGACTTGAGAAATTGATGACTCAATAAGGATGATGTGGAGTAGACCAAGAGAATAATTTGGGGCAGTAGGAAGGAGTTTCATTGTTCCATAGTGCCCCTCTCTTCTCTTTTCCACCAAAGCAGTAGTTGTGCAGCAGTAACTATGCAGTGCATTTGTGTTTTGTATGCACAATAGACCTGGCATATCCCCAACACACTGGCTGGGCTGCACGGCACATGTACAGACTGTTGCATAGCTGACATTTCTTTTATTGAAATATGTGAGCCATGTGTGCACATGCCCAGAGATTCCGTGCCGTGACTGTGCAATATCATCAGGCCAGGTCTGCTTGAACCATCCATCCTGTGCAATGGTCCTGTGCCACACAACGTGGGCTTGTTACATGCTGAAGTAAGAGAAGGGAGTGGCTTCTTTCTGCAATTCAAAGTGATGAGAATTGGGAACCCCAACACAGAAAGATTTAGAAAATATACATCTGTGGCATTTTTTTTTCCTTAAACTATTTTTATCTAGGATTGTAGCTAGATTTAGCTACACATCTGTCTCTAAACTTCTGTAAGGAAATATAGCTGTTGTAAATATAAACATCTTTAAAACTTCCATTTAATTGATAATTCCACAAATCTACAGTATTTTAAAATTGATTTTTCCCATATTTAACTTCTAAGGTCGTTGAAATAAAGAGACTTTGCAAAGTGGCGTCTAAAACGTAGCTGTTAGAATTGTGAACAGCTGTGTATGGGAATCACACAATGCACATAATGTACTGCGACAGCAGGGGAGGTGGTTTGCGGAGAATTGATGCATTTTTTTACTTTCAAGGTCACTTTAGACACTGCTGTGCAAATCAGCCCTCAAAATTATAAGACAGAGGAAACTAATAAATATTTTTATGAATGCAGAAGTTAATAATAAGAGTGGCTTCAATAACATTTGTGTGAGCAAGAATTAAAGATCATAAAAGCATTTTTACATGAAAGAGATGAAGTTCCTGAATAATCTTTCATAGAATTTAAGTCCATTTGAAGCTCAGATTAGGGTTCTTTTTGAACTGAAACAATGCATAGCTTTCAGTGTGATGAAAATTTCCATTCAAATGCACATTAGTTTGGAGGTTTTTTAATTCTATAACCACAGAAAATATTAATGCATTTTCTTTCTGCTTTAAAAAAGATGTATTTCAACTTTATGAAGTAGGTGATCTCTGCAGAATGGGTGCTGATGAGAACCATGCACAGAACAGGAAGTTCAGAAGACGGGATGGCAGCCGAGAGCGGCTCCATCTGCTCTGGAAACGCATTGCTGTAAGCGTGGGCCAAAATAACTGACAGCACAAAGTCATTATTTATGGAAAGACTCTGAACTCTGGCCGTTTGTCAAGCTGACTCAAGTAGTCTGCCGCTGGGCCTGATGAGCTAGCAAGTATCTAACATAGATTTGTGCTCTAATAAATGTCAGATACAGAGGCGTTACTGAAACAAATTGCTAAAATATCAGGAGAAAAGGGGAATGTACATCGAATAGCAAAAGACCCTAATTAGTGACTTCACTAGTAAAGACTGGAAAGCATAAAAATACTTTAATTTCAACAGAAGAGTGTGGGAGAGACCAGCATGATGTCCCAATACTGAAGTCAATCGCAGAGCTCTCACTGAGTGTTACAGAGCTAGGGTTTCACCTGTACCATGTTTAAGTGTACTTCTCCATCCATTCCCTTCATCCTATGGGAGTCGGGATGGTTCATGTGTTTGTGAAATAGTTTCCACGTCTTCCTATTCAGTAAAAGCTCCAGTCCCCAGACCAATGAAAAGATTTCCTGTTCTCTTGAAAAATGTGAAAAATGTGCATCAGCAAGGATAGACTATATCTTTTAGACTAATAAAGAATGTTTGGGATGTTGATGTGCTTTTTTTTTGCTAACTTCTGTTGAAAGCTGAGAGAAAAAAATCAGCTGAAATAAGCATGGCTAATCTCATAGTCAAGGCCGGTTGGGTGCATTTTTTTTGTCTATTCTTTTGAGGGCTTCCCAAATCTTGTCATCATTCTCAAATAGATGAATTAGATCATGTTAAAAAATGACCAGAAGGAAGACTTCTTTCCATAACTGTGTAGTATACATGCTATATACACCCAGCAGCTAGAAATTCATGTGGCTTCCTGCTCAGTTGCTCCAGTACCTGACTTCAATAGCAGTAAGTAACTTGAGGCTGTCTACAAAATGTGTCGTGATTCTCCAGTTAGTTACAGGCATTTTCCTTTGCAAAAACATTTTCTAAACATAGGCACTTCTAAAAAAATAATAAACCCGAACCTCCAAGTAGAAAGCCTGTCTAAATTCACTGCTTGGCTGCGTGACACACAGCAAGAAAGGGAGCCACATGTTCCTGTCTGGAAAGTGATCAGTTACATTATTCTAAGCATTAAAATGTGTCCATATGCGTGCATATGTACACACAGACATGCATACTTCAGATCATGCTGATAATGACATTTCCAGTCTCAAGAGAAAAATAGATTGTGTACAAAATACTTTATTGATCAGGCACAGAATTTCATTTTAGTCTTCCCCTTCAACATTAAAAATACTCTATTTTGATGGCAAGAGCAGTCTTAGAGTGGATAACGGATTCTCATTTAGTCTGTTACTGAAGGAAAAATGAGTCCACTGATCTCCTACTTCATTTATTATATTTTATCTAGTGTAAATGCAGGTTATGTGTATCTGTAGTTCTATGTAAAATAGCCGATCTGTATAGTCCTGTGCATTGGATATTCTAGAGAGCTGAGAGTCTCATGATGAGTTGTAGTCATGTGGCAGTCTTCTATCACATGCCTGTGACAGTCTCACCTGCATGCTGGTCATTAATCTGTTTTTCAGGAATGTGTAACTTTACTGTCCCCAGGCAATTTTGGAGTCTTCCTGCATAGAAAGGCAAAACCTGCTACAAAACTCGCTCCATGCTATCAAAGGTAGCCCTTTCTCCAAAAGTGGTCTCAGTGAGGTCTAAAATGAGCAAGGCTCAGTCTAGAACGAGTGGTGAAGTTGTTGATAATTTGCATGATTGCAAGTGTCCAAGGCCAGGCTGGACAGAGCTCTGAGCAACCTGGTCTAGTGGAGGATGTCCCTGCCTGTGGCAGATGGGTTGGACTGGAAGATCTGTGGTGGTCCCTTTCCAACCCAGCTATCCTATGGTTCTGTGAAGCATTAATAATGAGGGGCAGGGGGGGAACCATATTTCTGCTGACCTAAAAAAGGCCTCTATCACAGAGGGCTTTGGTAAAAGTGGCAGAGTGGAAAGAAACAAAGCTATCTGTCTTTCAGGCTTTGGGATCTGAGGCTGTCGCCATGAGTAGAAGCTGTAGAGGATGAGGAAGCAGCTGAAATAGCATGTGGCCTTCAGCTTGATCCAGCCTATCTAGGAGGAACTGGAACAAGGCTTGGGGGCCTTCCAGTGTTGTGCTGGTGACACTAGTGGTGTTTGTTAACAGCACTGAACCTGTACGGGGGTTTGTCTCCTTGTCAGTGGGTGGTGTAGAGGAGCCCTGCTAGGACAGGGTGCACAGTGGGCCAGGAAGTCAAGGTACAAACATTCTGAGCCATGCTTGATCATGCCTTCCCTGCACTTTTCCTATCACAATGGTCCTTACCGTCTTCTTAAATACAGACCATTTGGGAGCTCTGAGCATTAGGTCTGATCTCATGGTGAGCCTTCTGCAAACAGCAAAAACATGTGGAGTGGCTTTACTCTGTTGTGTGAGATGTTACTGAACAGTTTTTATTATGGTCATGAAATTGAACTGCGTTTTTCTGTCTCCACTAGGAATTTATTTTTGTCAATAACAAAAGGAATATATTTTGTCAGTTCACTTATTTACTTTTCCTTCACTGAATTATAATTCCCAGTGCAGAAGACAAGTCTTGGTTTCGGGAAGGGGAGAAGGATCAGATATTTTCAAAAGAGCAGCCAGTTTCTAAATTCTGCACTACAAAGGTTATTGTGCATTTTTACTACATTTGATATTCATTATGCTGTACATGATCTGTTCCTTCCATGAGGAATCCTGCAGATGTAAAGGCTCAGACAATGGCTGGTTTAATTAGAAATACGGTGTCAAGAAATTTGGCACCTTTTTCATTCTTTGTTCAAATAACAAACGTTAAGCACATGGACACCAATTAACTCCTGGAACCATTTAACTGATTTGAGTGGCATTACAGCAGGGGTCATTTAGGCTGTAACATTAAATTCAGATCAGGTTTTTTTAATTAACTTCTCTAATTAGCATTGTCATCTAAAAATTAGTGGTAAAAGAGGAATAATCTGAGATCTTGGAAAAGTGGCATCAGCCATACTTTTATTGGCAAGTCATTTCATAGAATCGTAGAATCTTAGAAGGGCTTGGATTGGAAGAGACCTTAAAAATCATCCAGTTCCAGCCCTACTGCTATGAGCAGGGAGCCTTCCTCTAGACCACGTTGCTCAAAGCCCCAGCCAACCTGTCCTGGAACAGGGATGAGGCAACCACAACTTCTCTGGGCAACCTGTTCCAGTGCCTCAACACCTTCACAGTAAAGAATTAGTTCCTAATATCCAATCTAAACTTACCCTTCTTCATTTTAAAGCTGTCCCGCCTTTTCCTATCACTACATGCCCTTATAAAAAGTTCCTTTCCAGCTTTCTTGTAGGCCTGCTTTTGTACTGATTTGTAGGCGATTTTCTGAATGTTGTTGTTTTGCTAAGGGCTAGTATTGAAGACAGAGTATTAATGCCTCTTTATTTGCTTTTGGGAGAATAACAACTTTTCAGATTACTGGAGATCCTCTTCTGTAACTGGAGTTCAGTTGTATTCTTGCAAATTGTCAACTGAAATTGCTGCTGTGAGTTTTTGGTGGTAATGATTGCAGAATTGGGCTCTTAAGTTACAGTATTGTCAAAGAAGCTGTTACATGTACTAATAAGATCATTAAAATGTTTTCACTGATATTTGCTTTGAGAAATAGTAATTTCACATGCCTTTGCTGCAAATGTTGATTTGTATGTGTGTCCATACTCATTTCCAAGGTGCAAAATTAGCAAATGACTGGTGGATTGAATCAGTAAAACTATTGTGCTCTGTGCAGAAGTGAATAAACCAGCTATTTTAACCCCAGCCTTGGCTTCCCCTCTCCTGGGCTTCCTAGCGGATCCTTTTGAGATATATCTGTTCGCAAAATAAAGACACTTTTTATGCTTTTTAGTACTTGCTGACTATTTGCCAAGGATTTCTATGAAGTATCTGTGAATATAGCCTGAGACAACACGACACTGCTTCCTCTGTTTCCTGTGGTGAATGGCGAGTCCCAATGATAAACTGTACCACTACTCAAGGTAGGAAGGCTGAGCTGCCAGAAACTATTTATCACTTCACTGGCTTTGTACCATGTACATCCGTCTGAAGTTAAATTGAGGTTATAAGACGAGTTTTCTTTCTGCTCCAGCTTTGCCAGCAATAGTATCTTGCATAAAGATGAACATAAAAAGTTCAGTGTTCAGCCCTTAGATATTCCCATGCCATGAAAAGAAGATGGAAGTGATTAAAAATTTAACTCAAATACCTTCCGTTTCTGACAGCTAGTGCTATAATGTTAATATGCTGTTTGATAAGGTGAATGCCTCTTTATAATGGTGGATTTCAGGATGAGACTTTATGTTTTAATATATAATGTTAGGTTTCATCCTCTTTGGCTATTTTAGGGGCTTTAAAATACTAATATCTCCAGTTCTTTCATTCTATTTGATGCTGCTGTTATGGATAAAAAAGTGACTTCTCTTTTGTCTGTACGATCTCGTTTTAGAGATGGTAGATATTCTAAGCTAAAAATAAAACTTTCGTGATATTCTAAGCAAAGCTTTGGGTAGTTCTTTGCAGTTCAATTCAGTATAAATCCATAAATCCACATGAAGTTAATCTTCCTACAGTAGGATGTGAGTTTAAATTTTTGTGATGTTTCCCTCTTATTCAGTGTCTAGTACTATGAATCCCATGATACATAACTTGTAAAATGGAAGTATTGTCCAAAGAACTCAGCATGCATTCGGCAACCTAGCACTTCTCATTGTAGTACATTCAAAGCAGACCTGCACCTTCATTATCAGTCCTGGTTGTGTTTTGATGTTAATGGCTGTGCCAGGTGTTGCTTCACCTCAGAAAAAAACTGAATCAAAGAAACAGCAGACTTTGTTTGTGAAAAGACGGTGCTTGTTATGCACTGTGATAGCAGGTGGCTGCTGGTGCACTGAATGCTCTTACACATCTTCCAGTAACTCACTAGTTGTAGTTTTTGCAAAATGTGGTTTTGCTAGGAGAGATTCCCAGTGATTGTATCATTCCTTTACAGTTTCCCTTTCTATTGACTGCAGCTTGCTTAAGTTTAAGCTGTTATTTTTGAGCAGTTGGCTCATGCTAACAGGAATATTGGCTGCTTGTCTCATCAGCTCAAGTGGAACAGGGTGCTGAAGTCGACCACCCTGCTGTCTGAAGGCAAGGAGCCTGAGAGCAGAGCACACCGCTTGGGAGCAGTTACGTGCTGGGTGACCTCCCAGCCACTCCACACAAAGCATCTCCTTTCCCATGCTTTCTCCAGACCTTGGCAATAGCAGAGAGCTAAATGGATGAGAGAGTGTGGTGGGAGAGGCAGAGCTGGGGATGAAGGGAGGCAAAGAAGGCTTTATTTCTTGACCTTGAGTGGGTATGTATGGAGCCTTTTTGAATATTTTGCATATGACCCCAAAGCTTTAAATTTATATTTTAAAATAATCAAAATACATCACTGAAACAAACTTATTTGTATAACCAAAATTCTATCATGCAATCAAAATTTACTTATTCTTTAAATTTATGGTAACAGCAAACTCACTTCATGCTTTTCTGAGCATGTTAAAAACACTTAATATATCACTTGAAAAGTGTTAGTGCAGTAACTATGTTTTCTTTTTACACCAAAATACAAAAATAAGTGATAAAAATGCCATGAAGAGAAATAATTGATTGCTAGTCGATGCCATAGAGACTGTCTGACTGCACAACACCCTTAAGTAATTAAATTGCTTTAACTACAGATAGCAGGGCCAGATTCCTTTACATGATTCCCACCCCCCACCCAGGATTCATCATTTCATTTCACTTGATGTTGACCTTACTGTAAGCTACAAACACACAGATAATGTGTCAAATCCCACTCATGGTCTTGTTTTTGCTTTGTGAAAGAAAAAACTTGGTTGGCTCCATTATTTTAATGTTTGTGCTTCAAGGACTTTAAAGAGGTCGGTTGCTTTCAATACTTCAATGTGTTGGGGGATTCTTTCATAAAGAAATGGCAATACTGAAGCAACTCAAGTAAAAGAGACATTTTCTGCTAAAAATCCAGTTCTCATGATTCACTGCCTGGTTATACCATGCATTCCCCTTTCGTCTTGAATTCTGCTCTTACAAGAAAGGGTAGCTAAAGAAATACAGTAGCACAGAAGCAAATGGAAAACATCTGTTGTTCTTATTCAGGAATGTAGTGACTCAGGTTTTATGAACATCTGAACTCAGCACTTTTACATATTTGTAGAATTTTCTGTAGTTTAAAATTGTTGCTATAAAACATATACTTAGAGAGAATACTGTAAGAAGTGTGGAGATTGTGCTTGCACTTTGGAAATGCCAAACCTAAACAGGAATGAGAGGAAGGTGGTTATTTGGTTTTGTTTTCTCTTAAATGGAAATTATTCAGAACCCCAACAAAATGTGAAGAGCATCCAGGAACACAGTGTAGCTTAGGGTAGTACCTGTGTCTGGAGTGGCCAGTACAAGGAAATTTTAAAAACCTGCTTTTCTCAGAGTTAATCTCCTTCCATGATATGCCATTGAGCTCTCCAGCTATTGGAGCATTACAAGATTTTCAGGGCTAGTGGTGGATCTTGTAGTAACAATAGCACTGTAATGGAGAGGGGTGTTCTGGGATTTATAAACTGCAGGTCTAAGGGATATTTGAAATAGATGGAAGCACATTTTTTAAATTAGAAAATGGGTAGGTACTGTGACTTAAAGAGAAGGTTGCTGTAATGTAACAACTGTTTCTGACACTAAAGTAATTTGTCCTAAAATATTAAGAATGCCTTTCTCAAATTGAAAATGGCTTCTTCTAGTATGGCCTATTTTTTGTGTCAGGGATCATTGTGGAAATCTCTTGCTGTTTCTCATTCCCTTAGACCTTGAGCTCCATGTCCTTTATTTCTACAGCTTTCTCCTTCCCTGCGTTTAGAGCCCCTTCAAAACTTTATTTTGTGCCAGTCTGGTATTTGAGACATACAAGTATGACCACGATGCCAGAGCTGGAAGTCATTACTTTCTTAAATCATCTAATGTTCCCACATATTTATCTCCGCTTGCTTAGGGCTATTGCCAATGTTCATTAATTCAGTACCTGTTATGTCACCTTCATTTTGGAAATTTAAGGACCCTTACTCCCACTCATCTTCTTCAGCTCTAAATCCCTAGAAGTGGGATTACATGAATCCATTCATGTACCAAAATGCAGCTCTTCACAGAACTTATTTAAATCCACTTTCTTGAAAGCTAAGCACCTCTTTCCCACCAAACAACAATGTACATTTTCTTGCAGTCCTGGCAGCAATGATGTGATGTCACAAGGATCTTTCTGGTAATCTGTAGAAAGGGGAAAAGAGCCTACAGTTTCTGCATGTTCAATCGCAGAATATGCTGCGTTGGAAGGGAGGATCATTGAATCCAACTCCTGGCCCTGCGCAGCACCATCCCCAAGAGTCACACCACCTGAAAGCATGGTCCAAATGCTTTTTGAACTCTGTCAGGCTGGTGCTGTGACCACTTCCCTGAGGAGCCTGTTCAGTGCCCGACCACCCTCCAGGTGAAGAACCATTTCCTGATATCCAACCTAAACCTGCCTTTACACAGCTTCATGCTGTTTCCTTGGATTCCATCGCTGGTCACCGGAGAGAAGTAAAGGTACTAAACTGTCTATAACTGTCTAAAATTAAAACTGAGATAGTAAAGTTTTCAAACTTTGTCGAAATCCAACACCTCTAAAGATATTATTTTGGTTCTAATTAGTGGATATTCAAACTATAATAAAGCACTATATGCTGGGCACCAAAAGCTTGAAAAATTCAAGTTAGTCATACCTCCCACTTTAAAGTGTATGTTGAAAAAGGTTGAGACTAACACAAATATCAACTATCAGAAAATATTTTGTGCTAATAAAAATAAAAAATTAGCTTAGTAAAGCATGCAGATATTTCAGTCCAAATTGTTGATAAAGGCAGTGTTGGCCATGAGGTTAACAACCGATAATTAAGGCAAAACCCCTTCCTGTTTGTTGGCAGATGATAGGTTGCAGCTATTCCTCTGCCTTCAACATGCTTACTAGTCTGGAAGGTCTTGTGTAGTTTGAAACATGGAAAACTAGGTATAGCAAATTCACTGTGTTGTTTTGAGCACTGGAATACTAACATCTTCTGATGCGGTGAATGCCAGCACTGTTTTCTGTATCTGACCACATGGGGAGCAGCACTTGGAGTCAGGCTCCCCCATAAAAAGAATGCATGTTTTCTGTTATTTTGCTTGTATGTGCTAATAACATGCTCTGGTGTGCATGCTATTTTTTCTTAGCAAGAATATGAAAAGGGCATTTTGTCCTGAAAATCGCTAAAAGGTGTGGGGATGCTTTTGCAAGGCCCAGAGTGAACTGGAAATCCATTCCTCTCTATCTCCCACTTATGCAATTTCAAATCCTCTGCTCTTCAAGGTCAGTTGAGTCATGTCAGAACAATGCAAAGAAGAGCTGTGTACCTTGCAGTTCAAGCATCTTATTAGTTTCAGTTTTTTCTGTTAGATCTTCAGTATCTTGTTTTATGCCTCTGCAATGGCTCTGACAATTTGTATCACCTAAAAAGTCTTGCTTACAATAGTGTTGGCATCTGTGCTCCCCAGGTATATTTTTTCATGCAGAGTTTACTGTCTCTTTTGTGCTTTCTCAAATTTCCAGGATGGTCCCAGTGTAAGGTTTTTACATGCTGAAAATATTTGGTTTTCCTTCAGTATATTTACATTTCCAAAAACATTTTTGTGCTGTTTTCACTTCTTTTTGTAGCAAGCTGGTGCACAAAGCCTAGGATTGGAAATGGTCTTATGCTACTCTATGCTCTGATGTTTACAGATGTAATTAAACTGAAAAGAGGGGCTACAGCTTTGGTCACCTTATAGAATGACAACAGCAATAGGTACTTACTGATCTTGACTTGTAGACAGTTTTTGTTAAGTCCCAAAGTACATGCTATTGATGCTGTGTAAGTAGTAAGTAATGGTGATGAGCTTCCAAGTAAGGAGCACAATTTCCATTTGTCTTTGGAGCTGTCATCATGGTATCTGAGGGGCTTCAAGTTGTTAACCTCTCAGGTGGATGGATATATCAATCTGGAACAACTGGCAAATTCTTAACAGAAATGAAATGGTGTCGTTCCATATGAGCATCTGTGTTGTTTTAATCCAGCTGAGATTTTTTTCCATGATTTTGGTAACCTTTGTGGGTCTGTCTATGGTAACCATCCTTAGAGAATGCTGCCGTCTACCATGAGCTAAAAAGCACAATCAGTCTCAGTTTAAAGGCTCCATTTTTGTTGAGTTTTTTAAAAAGAAATAATGAGATTAAGGATTCTCATGAGGATCATCTCCCCATCCTAATGAGAAAACCAAAACTCTGTTCGCTACCATAAGAGATGCTCTAACAGGAGGAGGTGGCTATCTCCAACTTGAAATGAAGTGTTTCAGATATCCCACCTGTGTCAGACACACATAATTTTGTTAGTCCTGCTCCATGATGTTATATTTATTGGCAAAAAGGACAGACTGGCTACTTCGTAGGAATTTTCCATCCTTCAGGTTTGTAATTTTGTGCTTCTGCCTTATGTATATATGTATATATGCGTGTGAATCAGTCTGTCTGTTAGTTTGTTGGGGTTCTTTCCCCTGACCAAAGCTTTTCATACAACAAGAAAAAAAGTGTCTGTATCACAAAATTTCGCAAATGAAAAATGGAAATACACTGAATACAATTTGGGTCCATAGTTCTTAAGAAGTAGAGGCAAGTCAAAATATGATGAGGAGTGACTGTGTTGAATTTGGATATCTTTTGCATCACCTTTCGTCTTCCTACTTAATGCACTGCTCTGGGGATGGGAGAGTCTTAAGAGAAACAAGCTGGAGCCAACCTGATTTAATGCAGCATCTAAAAGCTACTAAAAGGGACACAAAGTTGTTTAGAATTTCTATGTCAGCTTCTTCTCTGGACACCATTTTCTATATGCCAACAACTGCGAAAAGATTCTTTGGAGGGCTGTCTTATGGTAATCTGCCAGAGTTTTGTACCAGAATGTCTTCCTTGAAAATATAAGGAGTCATCATATTCCCTTGTGCCATATCAGCCCTTTGCATGATGCCAGGGTGGGGAAGAAGATCTCATCCTCTGCTTTGTGCCTTTATTTAATATGCTGACCCTATTCATATAATCAGCAATACTCTTGGATAAATGCATTCATGATTTCTAGATGTGGGACTTTGAGTCTTATCTTCCAGCCTTGTATCTCAAAATTCCATATAAAGATTGGTCAGTGCTTTCATCCCCATCATAAAGTTGTAGTTGTGAAAACAGAGACTGTGAAACATTCAGGATAACAAAGGGTAGGGCCATAAAATATGGGGTTGGAAACAAGAGTTTCCTGACTCTCTGTCTAATTTCTTGAGTTATGATTGTTTTCTCCTATTCCAGAAGCATCTTACATGACCATATTTCTATTCCATTCTTTTAATATATGAAGATTAATTAAAATCATTTTAATTTAAATGATTTCTCAAGCTCAAGTGGGTCAGTGTGGGCAGCCAAATTGAAACAGGCAAGACAAGCATTCTTGCTGAACCCCATGCTTATCAACGTGTCAAGTTGGACCAAGAACATTCTGCAAAAGTTATTCTGTGTCACAAGATATCCCCTAGCTAGATTACAGCATTGACAAATTTTTACCAGATTTTTACTGCCAAGTTCACTGGGAGCACATCTGGAACTGTTCGACATTGTCGTCTCTGGTAGATCATGTTCCTTTTCCATTTAGGGCAGGTTGGTCATCATTGGGAGAAATCCTAGCTGCAATCTTAGGTCCTTTCCCACCCATAATACAAATGGGTGCCCTGAGTTCCTTGTTCTCCTCTGTTTGTCACAGTTAAGATCTATAAATTGAATTAAGGAGGCACAGAATCAGCATTTGCATGCTGATACATCTGTTAGAGTTTATTAGGTAAGGTATTTATATGTACATCTGTGTCTAGAGGGAGAGACAATCACGCTCCCAAGTCCCAGGTCTTATGCACTACAGGAGCCGGCATCTGACAGAATCCTGAAGCATCCCTCAGTGCATCTGCCAACCCTGAGCAGGCCCAGTTCTAAACCTTTTTTGCTAGATGTTTCTCTGCACAGTTCTTAAAAACTGCCATGAACTCTCCTAAAACTTTCAAAATTTTCCTAGAAAATCGAGTGCATAACTCCTTTTACTACAAAAGTTTCTCCTAACATCCAGTACCTTAAATCTTCCTGCAATTTAACCCCAGCCTCACTGGCCATAGAAAAGTCTGTTAGGTAAAGCGTGACGAAGAAAAGTATTTGAAAAATGTTCCCCTGTTCCTTCCTGTCTTCTCTGCCCCAGACTAAACAAACCAAGGTCTCTTATTCTCAGTTTTGCTAGCTGTGTGATGATTTTGGGCACTTTGCTCTGGGATCTATCCAAGTTTTCCATGTGTTTCCTCAAGTGCAGTGGTCACAATGAGGAGCAATACTACAAGAGAGTCATCTCTGCAGAGCAGAAGACTGGATTATTTCTTGTTTCTCCCACATGATATTTGTCTGTAATTCCTAGTGCGGGACTTGCTTCTTCTGCCATGGTGCAGCACTATTTGCAAGTCTGAATTGTTCCTGTGCTCGCCTTTCTAAAGACAGGCACTATACCTCCTTCTGGCCTTTTGAATCTTCAGCCATTGCCTGTACCTCCTCAAAGAAAGCCTGTAATGAGTCTGAGATTGGTTTACTGACTTCTTGAAATTCTCTCAGGTGCAATTCATCTGGCCCAGCTGACAGGAAAAAGTCTCAGCTTATCTAGTCTGGTTTTCCTCTAGTCTATCCATGATAATTTTAATCATCTGATTACACTATCTTTCCTAGCAAAGGCTGCAGCAGAGAGGCATCAAATCTATTAACCTTCTCAGTAATAACTGTGGATATATTTGCCTTGCATTTAATAATGGTATCTTCAATTTTTGTTGTCATCTCCCTGAAATTTCTTCCTTCCTTTCCTGTTTTCCTCTTTCTTCCTTCAAGTGTTTTCTTGCCATCCGTCTCAGGGGACATTAAAAGCACCTTTGTTCATTCTGATTTTGCCCCTGTGTGCCTGTATTTCATCTGTAGTGGTCTAAGCTGAGTTGCACTTCCCATGACTTTTTGTTTCTGAAGTCAGCAAAGTCCTCATGATTTAGCCAAGAGGATCTTCTGTTTCTCTAGGTTTTCTGCCTTGTAGGGGAAATTTATGCTTATGTCTTGATTTGTGTCTTTTAGGAAAAGGTAACTTTCCTGGAGTCTTTTTACCTTGTTTTGATTTGGTTGCAGTCTTGTATACAAAGTTGCTTAGCTTTTTCAGCCTGTTTTCCTAAATATAGATCCTTTTTGTGTTCTTGTTCTTCATTTTCCCATCCTGAACCAGTTGAATTCAGGCATTTCAAGATTTTTGCTAATGTAATTGCTGCCTACAATCTCAGTAAGTTTCCTGATGTTCATAAAAATTAAATTTCAAAAACTCCTGCCTCTAATGACTTTTTCTATTACCTGTATGAAAAAAAAAAATATCAGCTGTACATTTCAGGACTTTACTGATTCTAGAGCAGGAGAAAAAGGTGACATAGGTAATTAAAAATTGGCAATATAAACTTGAAAAATAATTTTTGGGTCTTGCACAATCTGTGAAAAATTCTACAAAACCTCCAGGGACAAATTTGTATTGTATTTGTAGTGCAACCTCAAATGCACATTTAATTATGAGATAGCTTAGCATATCCCAGCTGCTGGTGGTAAAGTCTGCCTGGGTCTGCAAGGAGTGTCTGAGACAAGAGGGCAAAGTACGGGGCAGAGCTTCAGATTGCACAACCACTTTCACAAATTTAGTAGCTTAACCTGCCTGGTGGATGAGACAGTCCCAGCAACAGTCAGGTCTACCTGGCCAAGTCCTTTGTGTCATAGCCTGTAATGTCTTGCTGTGATACCATGTGGTGACACTGGACAGACAAGGTGCCTGTGCACCATCCCACAAGGGTCTGACATCTATTGCAGTGAGTCAGTCTGAGATGCAAAAGAATTACAGATGTTGACCAGGAATGCAGACTTGTGGATCTGCGAGCATTGGCAAATCTGTGCTTTACAGAGAAGTGTACTCATAAGCACAGGTGATCCACAACTTGCTAGTGGCACAGAGCCAGTAGCAGTAGTTCTGTAAAGAAGTCTATTCTAATAGGCTGTATGAAAATGCTAAACATGGAGTATAGAGGCTGATACAATATTTTGAGACTTCTAACCAAAAAAATGTAAGATTACAGAAAATAAGCTGTTTGATTTATAGTTTCATTTTGAACTGCAGGATTATGCTACATTGACTCATTTGCACAGGAGGTAGGTAATAGTGTTATTTTTACAGTGCTGATGATACAGTGCTGAATTGTGACTGGTTGTTCCTTGGGATGTTCTTCCTTTCACTTTTTGAATTGCCCATTCTGTGAATCATTAATATCTTGCATAGAATTGCACTGTATGTAAGGCTAGGGTGGCAAACTTCTACATGAACATGAAGGCAACTTGCACATAGATACAGGCTTGAGACGAGCACTGGGGTGTGCCAGCAGAGGAGGCTTAGGTCTGTATTGCCCTTGGGTACCATGTTATAGCATCTTGCAGGCAAGTTTGAATTGCCTCAGATTCTTCTTCTAGAAAACAATGAAAACACAGCCACAACCTCACCTGGAATCTGGAGGCAGCCTGAGATTGACCTTCCCCGAGGGAGCACAGGCTGAGCTGAGAGGGCTCCTGGAGCCAGCAGCAGCAGGGGTGCAGAGAGTGCAGGTAGGGAGCATGGTATGTGTGAGCCTGTTCGCCTCAGGAGCTCTGCCTCGTCTCCGCCGCAACACCAGGATGCTCAACGGCATTCCTGGAGGTCCAGGTTTCTTTCAATTCTGAAAGATCAAAGATCTACAATCTGTCTCTTTACTTTTGCGTTACATCGTGGTTCTTGTCATGTTTGTGCTTTAGCACTTTATGCTCCTGAAATTGCTGACTCTTTGGAGGTATGTGCTCAGTGGATGGTTTGGTGGCAAGTTTTGGATACAGCCTGTTGTATTGTTCACATGTATATTCATTATGTATATATAAAATATATATCTATGCATTAATATATAAAATTTTTATATAATATATACATGTATTTATTTACAATAATGAAAATATTCCTTCTCCATCCATAAAGAAAAAAAAAATTGCCATTTTTATTTAAACTTTGTCACTGCATAGTGACATTCTCTAAAATAAAAGAAAATAATCATTCCCCCCTGTGTCTTTGCCATGTAAGCACTGGGATACTTACTGCCTGGGACAGACATTTCTTTTCTTTGCTGTGAAGTCAACAGGGAAATTCTGCAAATTGCTCTGGTATACATCTTCCAAAGATGAAAGAGAACTGCAGGTTTATTTCTTCTTTGCATCGTCGAGACACAGCAGCAATTTTCTAACCACAAAAAGGGTGTATTCTTGTATTATCCAGTTTTAGAAAGAGTGGCACTTCTGCTAGTTGCTTCTGTAAAAGTTTTGAACATCTGAGCACCAGAAGAAACTACAGCTGAGAGTCAATGTTGCATGATAATGCTGTAAATGCTCTTCTGAGTTCAATGAATATTCATTCCTGTTCTGAAAATTCTGAAATTAATTAGCGAAAGCTTGCAATATGAGGGAGATATATTTGCATGCATATCTGAAACCATGAAAATGTGCAAATTGGAAAAAATGAAACTTTAATCCCTGTATGCTAATCTGAAAAAACTTAAATCGTGGTTACCACGTGTTGTTTCGTTATGGTGGCCTTTTTTTATTCTTTTTTCTGTGCTTTGAAAAGAAATTGGGGGGAAGAAGCAAGTGTGTGACAAGCAGCATATGCAAACTGTAAGGTGGAAGTGGTAAATGAGTAAGACCACATTTGGAAGAGACAGATGGTCGTTTTCTTGATCATATGGTAGCACTGGCAATAGAAATGATTTGGAGTCAGAGAACTGGAGAGGCCAGGCACATTTCCTAAATGCCGGATGATTTATTTGTAGAACATGCAGAAATGCGGGAACAAAAACATTAAACAACCCTTGGAGACGTGCATGGACATGATACATTTATTTGTGGTTTACTTTGAACTCCTGGCCACTGACATGGGATCTGTGATTATGTATTCTTGCTTTGGCTGATAACATGTCCCAGCATTTCTTGTCCCCATTGCCAGCTTCTCCTTTTCTGGGATCTGCTTAGCTTTTGCTGCAGCATGCCTTCTTCAGACCCAATTTAACCAAAACTGTCTTTTATCTGCCCATAATTCTTTCTGTTCTGGTTGTTTGTTGGTTAGCCTTCAGTCAGCTGGAAATTTGATTAACGGGTACAGCCATGGGCCTGATTTAGCAAAATCCTCGTTATTGGACTCGTTTATCACAATGCTAGAAGGCATTAGGATGTCCTCCATCAGAAGAAATGGTGCAATACAGGCATATAAAGTGGATAAAAACTTATTGTGTGCTTAGGAGGTATTTTTTGTGTGTCTATATAATGAAAAGGATAATTTCTAAAAGTCAGTTGGTAGAGGAAATAACTTTCTGCAACTGTATATTTTTATAATTACTTGAGCAGCATCTCAGGTCTGTTACTACTGAAAATATGTAATCAAAAGCACTTTCTGAAAAACAGTGTAACAAGACAATAATTAAACCTTTTCATTACCATTTGTTTCTGTTGTGAAGTTTTTAGGAAACTTTCTACTTCTTGTAGCTTCAGCAGTAAATCTTAGATACTTTTAACAATTGAGTATCTGAGTAAATAGGACAACATTTTCATAGCAATATATGGAAGATGTATAATGTGCAAAAACCTTTCTAGAATGTGGGAAACAAATGCTTAAATACAGTTAAAGAGTTAAAAAGAAAAGAAAAAAAAGAGAAAATAAAGTTTGTGAGCAAAACCTGTGTGGAAATAGCTGAAGGTACTTTTGAAAATCCACCTGTCACCTTTTTTTGTCTTGCAAAGATGATAAAACTAATGACATTTCACACACTAATGGAAGGAAACAAAGTAGAACTTTCAGCTGACAGGATGAGAAGAATTTTGCTAAAGCTTCAGTAGAAAGTGCAGAATCTAAAGCCTAACAGGGTAAGGACTTTAAACTAAATCTGTTTGAAAGTAGTGTAGTCCTGCTCTCAGATCAGAGATAACTGAAATCTTAACGAAAGATTGAATAGTCCGTGTTTGTTACTTTCATAGCATTAAACAAAGTGTTGAAATTCAAAATATTTCTTTACAGCAAAACATTTCTTGTTTTGTTGATGAAGAGAGAATACGTTTATTTGTACTAAATATGAATTATTGGGAGTTTTGAGAGGAGAATTATGAGTACAAAATACTTTGGAAAACTTCCACACATTATGAACATTGCAAAAGAATGGATGCTGATTAAATGCCCTTCTACAGACTGTGATTGTATTCATAGAGAAGACATTTAAAGATTAATTTAGATGCCTTTCACACCATTCTTCCTGGGCACCCCTTGGACACACCACGGCAGGACCCACTGAGCCATGGACAGACACACTACAGTAGTGAGAATGATGTTGAAGGACATGACTGTCTAAAAGGAACTTCTTAGGCCCCACAAGTTCTTTTCACACGTTGTTATTGTGATACAAAGTCACACACTGGCCGACATTTGATATGTTTGAAAAGACCACCTGCTGCCAAAGCTTGTGAAGACAGCTCATCTCTGGCTATTACTTCTGTTTTAATTTATGTTTTGTGTACATTTATAATTACGTTAAACTTTTTTTCAGATGGGCATGAGAGCTGTTGATATGGTCAGATGTCTTCTGAGTCCCTCGTTTAAGTCTAGACTTGTCCTTAATTAAAAGTTAACTTCAGTTGAGCTTCAGTAATTTCAAATAGTGGGAACACATCCATCTGCAGGTTCCCTGAGGGCTGTGCTGGTGCCTGTCCCTAACTCACCTCAGACCTGTCTCGTGACTCAGCGTACTCTCAAAGCAATTCACCATCATGTTGGCTTGTCCTTAACTTCTCAATGGTAAAAAACACATTTCCCTCTTTCCTAGATTTCCTGCAGCTGGCAGGCCTTCCATTTGTTTTGCAGCCCCAGCTTGAAATGATTTTATATTCAGCAGTGAATTGGCAGCACTACTGGCTGGACGAAGTCACTGTGATCTTCCTTCCAGTGCCGCACTGGATGAATGCTGCAAAGTTAATCCATTTACCTGAACTGGAAGTGCTTAATTTCATTGACCTGCTTCATATTACTTGTAAAGCAGTAAGTTAGAAGATTATGTTTTAATTACAGAAAGTAAGCCTAGAAACAACCTTTATTCAAAGAGAGGTGTATCATTTTGATCATAATGTGAAACTGTACAATAGCTGACCAGGCAGGCATAGAAGGCAGTCGGGGGGGGGGGGGGGGGGGGATCAAAAGGGTTGTCCAGATTCAGCACTGAGGCTGTGCCAGACATAATTTTGTTGAGACCTGTAGGAAGAGAGGATTGTGTGGGGCAATGAAGATCAACCCTCCTTTCTTTATTCCAGCAGTGGGGAGTGTTTCAGACAAGCATTTCACTTTATCAAAGTGAAAATACTAGCTGACTGCACAGTACCCTGCTACCTTTGACTCAAGTACTTGAGTTTCTATGCATTGGAGACATTTCAGGATATGTTACTTAGCAACTGAAATCATGGAGATTTTAGTTTACTAAGCTGTACAGATTCAGACTCTTAGTTTGCAGAGGATTGACCTAAAAGATACCTCAAAATGGGTCCTTGGAGTTCTGAAGTTTATTTTTGTTTCTGCACAGCTGGTGTACATGTGTTTCTATAAGACCACATGTTAAAAGTCTTATGAAACACTAAAAAAATACACTGTCCATACTATGGACTTGCTTAACAAATCTTAGTTTCTTTATTTGTTCAAAAATTAAAAATATTATTTTACTTAATTTTTCATTATAGGTTGGCTCATATTTATTGGGGTTTTTTACTGAAAAGCAGTTAAGTAATCTGAAGAGTTTATATATACTAGATTACAATTGGTATTCCTTCAAGGTTTAGAACAATGAGCTTGTGTGTTGTAGAGTTTGTTTTGTTTTGTTTTGTTTTCTGGAAGGCCTAAAGCAGTAATTGAGATCCTGAATCCACTGAAGCTGATGGCAAATTCTCAGGAGCCAAATTTCTTAGGACTAAAATTTCTTTATTCCATGCCTGTATTATATGCTGCTAGTCATCAGCTTTGACTGACTTCAACAAGTTGGAACAGCATTCATAGTGGAAACTTTGATAGCCACACAACTACAGAAGCAGGTCATGAAGGTGGAAATCCTAAAAGGAAAGGTAAAAACCAGTCAACTGAAGATGTAAACGGTTATTAGCAAAGACTCCTGGCACAGGCTTAGGCAGTGCAGATGTAACTGCCTGGGTATTTCCCAACAGTGGATCCTTTAGTATAATTCCCTTCAAATAAGTTTTGACTGAAGCTCATGTATGGTGTATTTGGTCCATGCAGTCCTACTCTGTGAACAAAGATTTTTTTAAGCATTTCAAAATGCTTAAGATGAGACTTGCTCCACTTCTGAAGCTGTCTGTTAGCTATTTCTGATGATAGATTAACCAGTCAGTTTTGGTATCTCAGAGGTAAGACATCAGATGTACAGAGATGTTTTCCTGGAAAAAATGTGTTCCTTTAAATGCAGAACTGTGTGTGTTGGTAATGCTCAGTTAAGCACTTCATGGTCTGCATTTCAGTTTCTTGTAGTTAAATGTGAGCCAAATCTTGCAGCAAGGCTGGTTTTGGAGAAATCGGGAATAATTTGGAATAATTCACATAAAAGTGTTGTCTTTCATTAATTAAGCAGCTTGATTGCTGATGCCCTGATGTATTGCACACCAGCTTATCCATCAGTGCTTGAAAGGCTCCCCATAGCATCTTTGGCTTTTGCTTCACTGCTCATTAGGCACCATTTCTGGGGTAGCTTAGGCAATCACAGATTCCTAAAGCCCCAAGACATTGTGAGAAGGGGACTCCATCTTCCCTCTCAGTAAATGCCAACCTTGCATATCTATTGCAATCAACTTCCAGCTGACATAACAGGGACCAGATCTGCTCATTGATCTCAGCTGTCTTGCTCTGCTCCATAGATTCCCTGATGGTTTACTAACTGTAAACTTTTCTTATTTGGAGATGTGCACCATCTGCTTTGATACAGCCATGAATATGTACATAAAAATATATGTATGTCTGTTACTGTATATCGTCAAACCATGGAAATACCATATATGGTACCATATATGATGCCATTTATAGTCATGTATAAAATAAGGAATATTTACAGATTATTAAAAATTAAAGACTTAAGGATAAAGAAGTTGCAGGAAAGATGGAACTATACTCAAATCAAGGATTATAAACTACATTTAATCTTACATTCAGATATAACCACCCTTGAAAGTAATCTGAACATTGAAATGGAATCTGAACATTTAAACAAAATTAACTCCCTTTGTTAATAGCATGAAGTAAGAATGCCGGGGGAAAGTCCTTAAAAACAAGTTTACATTGACCTGGGATTGCAAATGCTTTAAATGCAATCAAAATTGTATCATGGAATTAGGTAGGTGTGAGTACAGTTGTTTGTATGCTTAACTGTGCAAGTGTTACCCTGTATGTCTGCATTTCTTTTAAGAATAACTGTACAGTATAGCTTATACATAAATAACCTTAAGTATAATTTTGATTGGATTGTACTTCTGATCTGTTCTCTTTTGCCAAGTTTGTAAGCCGTCTATTAACAAATCAAATGAGATCTCAGATGGGGAGTACATGGCTTTAGTACAAAGCTAGGGCTGGAAGTAAAGTGTTTTTGTCATTTGTAAAGGAAATATTACAGCTGTATGGCCAAATTTACAGAAACAATTGAGCACTCAGAATTTTCTGCCATTTCTTTGCACCCCAAGGCAACCATTTGTGAGCCAACTATCATAATCAAATAGATAAAAAGCATATAGAATACACTAACAGCTTTCACAGGGGTTTTTTTGTTTGTTTTGTTGCTTTTTAATTTAATTCATATTTTAATTTTTTTTTAATTAGGAAATCTGCATGAACAGACTAGAATTTAGTCAGTGTATCTTGCACACAAGGCTTTCAGAAAGGAGGAGAATATTTTCCGATTTAGCCTGCAGGTTTATTTTACAATAGAGATTGAAATTCTAAAAAATCCTTTTCATGAAAATGCAAAAACTGTTCAGTGCAATCAAATAAAATATTTTTGTTTGGGGGAAAAAGAAAATAAAAAATGAAGAAAAATCAAAATAATTTTACTGGGTGTATTTGACATCCTTGTGTAAAATGATCTGGTTCTGATCATGGTCGTGAAATGTGAGGTCCGATTGCAACAGTTCTTGACCCAGACACAAACAAACAGTGCTTCTCACTTTAATTTAATTTTGGTCTGTCGTTGGAGCACCACCTCCACTAGGGATTATAACTGTGGGCTTGTTACAAACATGCGAAGTGAAACAGCACAGCTGCAGAGCCTCCAAAGGCACAGACCGTGTTGAGCCTTTGACTGCCTTTCTCCTTATCACCTTAAATCTACAATAGACGAGGCCAGTAGTTGGTTACTTACCGCCATTCTCAGCCTCACCAAACTGAAAGTATGCATGTATTCTTACAATCAACTCAAGGGTTTTTTAACTTGTATTCTTAAAAAGTGAATTTTCTAAGCTGTATGGATAGGAGCATACATAAATGTTCCTTCATGAAAAAGGGAAAGCAGCATCTGAAGAGCAAATACTATTGGGCATCCATGTCAAACACCATAAATTGCTGGGGGAATGTGATAGTTGGGACCTGCTCATGCTCCCATCCATCCTGTGTAAAGGGTAGTTTTCCTTCTCTGAGAGCCAAGTTTGTCCCTAAGGAGATCCAAGCAGTCATCACATGTCTTAGCTGCTCCAGACTTGGCTCTTCAGCAGTGATTAAAGCCAGAAATTGATGATACCATTTTCCTTCCTTGCCTGTTTCTCATCTTGAGTTTTGTATTTGATTCCCCAATATCCCTGTGTCCCAAAGTGTGATCCTCCGCCTTGTTTTGTGCAGAGACATTAGCTCTTCAAAGTATGAGCTTATTTTTCCTGAGTTTGCATGGGGTTTTGTACCCAGAAACTTGAGAATCTGTCAGCTGCCTGAAGCTGGACAAATGTCATTTTTGGCTCTTTTCTGGGGCCCTGAATCATTTTCCTTTCCTCATTTCTCAGTCTTTTCTGGCCACTTAAGCAGCAGACCCAGATGCTTAAGGTAATTTTTAGCCTCCCTGCCTGGGCATCCTCCCTTGTGCCATGCAAACCCTCTCGTGCCTGCAAGCTTTGTCTGCCACAATCAAGGTCATTAAGAAGGTGATGATATTAATCTCGCCGCTCACCTGAATTCAAGCTTGAACTACAGAGTTGTCCTGTCATCATTTCGCACAGGAGAAGTCTGTTCATGACCCCAGAGTGGCAGGAAGCATGCTTTGCAGCCAGCCCAAAGGCACAGCCAGAACAGCAATGTCCCTCCCATGAGCATCAACTCCCCATCATGAGCAGGCTGGGCTTTTTCTCCTAGGAGATGCCAGTCTCCTCTTCTCCCTCCATCACTTACCTAGGCCAGAGGCATATTTTTAACTAACCCACTGCCAGCATATTTGCCCTCGTAGTTTTGTTTCTCATTCTAGGCTCTCCTTCCTCCACCTCAGCTCTCCCACCTTTTCTTCTCTGCTGCTTTCTGGTGGTTGCCCTGCAGAGCCTACACTGCCTGTACAGTTCAGTTGCAGCTGTTTGTGGAGTTTGGCTTTGCTGGTCATAGCTTTTGCAGTTGTGTAATGAAAAATATAGCCCAAATCTTCCTCTTGCCCTGTCTTTGGTAAATATATGGCCATTTGAGAAGGTAGCCTTGCTATTTGATTCAAAGTTTATCAAAAATGAGAGGAGAAAATGCAACAGAATCCATGAGTGATTTGAGGAAATTGCCATTGGTATTTGCTTGTGTCTGGCAGACCCAGAAAACAGCAGGTTTCTATCTGCGGTTGTTTATCCTGTGCTATAAGTCCTCACTAAATAGCATTCTATTCCCAGGCTGTTGTATCCAAGTGCCTCACAGAAACCGAGACAGCATAAACAAGGAGCAAAACACAGTTCAGGTGCTGGTGTTTCGGCAGTCAGGGTTAGTTTGTAGTCTGAGTTTTCCATGTTGGGGAAACACGTAGGGTGGAAATGAAGGGTTTGAATTCCGTCCTGCTGGTGAGTGGGTGCGGGCAGCTCTCTGTCTTTCCTGCTGGGTCACTGTGGCATGGCTTTTACAGCTGTGGCCAACTGCTCATCTTCCTCAGTCTTCATCTGCTCCTGATGTGGGCTAATCAGCAGCAGCTCTTTGGGACTACCGCGAGGAAGGACTTTGCAGACGAAAACCAGCATCTTGGAACTGTCTAAGGGAGAGACTGCACAGACTGCTGTATTTTGAGCTGATTGGTGCTCTTTCCTTATTTCAGAGACCCCACTCAGTCCCACTTCCTAACTGAAGCATTTCTATTCCAAACTGTCCTTTGGTAAGTTTTGAATTGCTTTCTAGCAGTAGATGGTTATCTACACATTTCCTATCTTTCAGCTTTCTCCAGTGTTTGGACTGTACCATAAAGTGATTACCTTCAAAAGTTTCTCAGAACAGAATTGCTTTAATCACATTGAAATCTAAGTTGCAATTACTGAAAACGGTTGCAAACCGATCATGTCACAACAGAGGTTTGCAACACTTTGGGGTAAAATTTCTGTTTCCTGAGTGGTGTTAGGAGATATTTGCTAGCTCTAAGTTTAAAAAAAAAAAAAAAAAAAAAAAAAATTTAAAAAAAACCTATAAATTTAAAATTACTTTTGCTTCTTTTATTGTGAAGCACTTTCAATCTACTTCTATTTTTCTCCTGGAACACCATTGACAGTTCAGAGCCCCAGCACCAGGGGAATAGCTCTTTTCACATTATTATAAAAAATCCAAAATTATAGGAATGTTTTCAGTAGCCAGCAAAACTTTTTTAAACCCAAAAATCCAAATTCTTGTGATGATCCTAGTTTTTTTATGGCAATGTCCTCTAAGCCTTTTGCACCCTGAGATCCTGGCATTCAGTTGTTTAGACAGGATTGTCCCACTCTGTAATGGGTTCCAGCTGCAGTCTTGGCTCCGTTGCTCAGGAGGTGTTGCTCAGTTCCTATCTAAGTCTCTCTCAAGCCAAGAGACCTTGCAGGAAAGCAGGCAATCCATTGCATCTCTTGGCAATGGGCTCTTTCTTTTAGCAATAAAAGATTGTGATGATGTACGTAAAGTGGAAGAAACTGCAGTTTTGAAGGAAACAAACTGTATTGTGTGAGCATTTTTCTACGGAAGGAGCAAAATATTACACAATGAGCATTCTTTTACTGTTCCTCTGTAAGAAATGAGAAACAAATTATTCAGCTTTTTTTTTTCCAGCTGTGCTGAACACAAGTTGAAATAGAAGCCTACTCTGGCATTGTCGAGAGCTTCAGTGCACAGCTCCTCAGAGCAGGTCACTGTAGATGCACCCTCACAGTTTTGTGCTGAGAATATTGTATTTACACACACACCTCAGTTTGCCATGTGTTCCTAATGTAAAAGCAGGCAATTAAAACAACATCCTTATCAAAACATTCATGCAGTGATGCATTGCTTTGGAAGGAAATTCCTATGCTATTCCCCAAAACATGTCAAAAAGTTAAGACCCATTTTGGAAGGGAAATAGGTTTTGGGGTTTTCCTGTAGTTTGGTTTTGGTTTTTTTTTTTACTTGCTCTCTCTTTGCACTGATATTTTAAGGTTAAATGCTAAACCTGGTTATGAAAAATAGGTTTATTTTAAAATATCATAGGATTTATATTAAGGTAATTTCTAAGTTAATTACAGTAAAACCTGCATTTTCTAGTGGGATATTCTTATCTGTAGAATTAACTATAATAAAAATATTAACTATAATAAACCTACTATATAGTAGGTTTATTTTGTAAAATGGAAGGTTTTCTTTTCCCTGTTAACCAACAGGGTATGTGTCAAAGGAATACCAGCTCAGCATTTCTGAATGCTGTTGTTTCACCTGTATAATTTTTTCATCAACAAAGAGGCATTTTGCTTTTTTGGGGGTTGGAATTCAGACTCAGTGGTCACAGAGGAGAATGGGACTTTATATGGAGAGAGGTGATTTATTTACATATCATGAGGACCCACCAGAAAATGGAAGCAGTGTCATGCAAGGTTTGTCACCCTTATCTGCTGGTGCTGCTGAAAGTTTTTGCAATGTCTGTTGCCCTGTGGACTTGGAGAAACCTGAGGTCAGCACAGATCCCACTTGTTAGCTTAATGTCTGGGCACCATCAATGGAGACAGCTGCTCAAAGCAAACAGATGAACTGGGAACAACTGCTGGTGTCTCCTCAGATTAGACGTGCTGTTGGTGCTCACTCACAGTAGGGAAGGCTCTTGTTGGATCGTGTTGTAGTGGGTTTGGGTTGGATGGAGGCTGGTCACTTCTGCCTGGCCTGACAAGCATATGCCATCCTCCCTCATCAGAGGTCTCTCCTGCTTGCTCAGCAGGATAGTGTCAGTTGGGGAAGGCTTTGGAGACTGCTCTGTTTAGCCTCTGCACAGGACACCACATTCAAACAGTAATTAGCAATGGGGTGGAACTAATGCAGGCAATGTGGGAACAATGCTGTGGCCCAGCTACTAAAAAAAAGCTACTACCCTTTTAAATTAAATCAGTGTCTTGGAAAGTTACTGACTTGTCTCTTCCTCCCCTGCCTTTGCTGTTTCGTCCCTTCCACCCCCACTGAAATATTTCTAGGCTGAGTTTCAGCAAAGCCTACAAATAATAGTATTTTTCTGTGATACAGACACAATTGATTATGGATGTTCAATGGTAATTATATTAATGTAGTGGAAGTGAAACATTCTACTCCATTATCAGTTTTGTTATCAGTGAGTATGATTTTTATGGGATAGTATTTCTGTACTATTAGCAGCACTGTATATGCAATTGAAAACTAGATGCAGTAAATTATGGCCAAACACCAGCAGTCCAAAGGTTAATTTGATTGTACAAGTACAGTCCCAGAGTTATGTGTGAACATATGCTCTACGTACTTATTAATGAGTAAGGTTAGACTGGCATGAGCTGTGCTATATTTTCTGAGTGTTCTTCAAGAGTTTACATATGATCTTTGGTACAGATAATGCAGAGATCCATTTTCAGGAAAGACCTATTTAAGCATAAAGAAAATAGTAGGATGCAAATTGTTAGCTGTAAGCTTGACTGTATTTCAGCTAATGGAGGGTTGAGTGGGGTCTGAAAGAGTGCCAGTAACTTGTGGTTGGCATCACCCTCAGGTCTGTGTACATTTGGGAAAGGCACAAAGAAGGAAACCCATGAACCCAAAGTATTTGCAAGCCATAGTCAGCTGAACTGTTGCAAGGGAGTACTCCAGGGAACCTGGTTTGTACATTTTCATTTCAGTGAAACTGGCTATAGCTTGAGAAAAGGCTTTTTCAAGGCACCCACCTTTCCAAAATCATGCTGATTGGATCAATTCTGTCTTTGTGACGAAGGATCTGTTTCACCCTAATGCAGGGTGAAATGAAGCTCCTCAGTTTTGAGGCATTTTCCTCTGATTGCTTGCTATAGGGTAACCGTACTGGATAATAGCACAGCCTCACGTTTCTCTTCATGTAGTTTCAGACTTTCTTCACCTGATTTACTGTGTTATTACATTATTGCAGCTTGGCATACTTAAATCCAGTTTAGTGTTCACACAGTTCATTCAGTCTGTGTGTCTCATTGTGGGCTTAAAATTTGGTGGGTTTATTTAGCATCCATGCTGCAGCAGAATCCAGGTGTCCTGGCAGTTAGTTTTGATGATCTAACACAGAAACTCATCAAAGTAAAGATAAATGATACTCTTTCTGCCTAGGAGTAGTAGCTTCATGAGTTAAATCTACACAGACTTTTATAAGCTGTGGCCCCATTCCAGCGTTGAATCCAGATGTGAGACGTGTGCCCAAGAGGTAAAATTAAACTTATTTGCTGAACCAATTCTCCTTAAAAGTGTCCTCAAGGGATTGAACTACAAATGCTTCAGGGGAATATTGGTTTTCAGATACCAGTGCTCCACTAATGTTCTCATATAACCAGAAATACTAATGAAAAAAATGTAATTGGACATATTCTAGAATATCTGAGGAATATTTTTTATTAAATCTAGATTTCTCTTTCATGACAGAAAAGGGTCAGCTGGTGGTTATCACTGGGACTGGCTTCCTCTGTTGCAAGGGAACACTTGCTCCGTTGTTCCCTCTTATGTTGAGCAGGTTATGGATTGCTATGGGATTTAGTGAAACCTAAGGCTGACATTTTCTCCCAAGCTTGCCTTCATTTTTAACATTTTGAGATGCTTAACATCAGTGTGGCATGCATATAAGAGGAACACAGGTGTTGTAAGCATTGTTTTGAAAATCCCTTGGAGGGGTGTGAATATACTCATTATAAACTCCACCTCCATATCTTTGAGCAAAGAACACTGGCATGGCTTGTGCTTTGTGATACAAGTCTGTTCAGTGGCTGTGAGAAGTGTGAAAGGGAGGAAATCGTGTCCCCTTTGTGCCTGACAGCCCAAGGCAGGTGCTATGTGTGAGCTGTGGATAGGTGGCTCTCTGCTGGGGCGGCGGGGGGCTAACTTAATTTGGGAGAAGAGGCATCAGCTAGAAAGCAAGCAGTTCCATATACTACCTCTGTTGTTATTGCCGGTTCAACTTAATTCAATTCTGATAATGTCGAGAGTTCTCTCTGTACAACATCTTTCAGCCATATAGAGCTAGTCTGGCAGCTCCCACGACCCAAACAGGCATCTGGCACTATCTGTCATCTCATTCATGAGGTTCAGACAGTGTTTTATCCAGAATTGTGTAGGAGCCTCACTTTATACATTACCTGAAAGTAGATCTTGTAAGTCTGCAGTGACCTTGCTTGTACCATGGCTCTGTGCTGCCCTTTAGCCATGTCCTCATGGAGAATTTTGGCCCATGCCAGGCGCTTTCCAGCAATTTGAGGTATACAGACATCACAGAGAACAGCTTCACTTATTTCTTCAATGCAGCTGCTTGTGCTTTTCCATGTTCACATTAAGAGAGGAATAAAATAGGGCCATAGAAAAACACTGTTGAGATTGTCCACTCCCTTGCTCATCTCTGTCAGCAAATAGATAATTTGTCAAGGGAAGAGGAGAGTCTCAATTCTGCTCTCCTAGCTGACAAGTTCAAATCCAGACAAAGAGATTGAGAAATCCTCTGTGCAAACGAAAAGCTGCATATAATTTAAAGTACAATTCTCCTGTTGGGAGGAATGTTCAAGATCTGAAGTACAACTTGCATGTTGGGAGAAATGCTCAAATATTTTAGACTGAGGCAAGGCTTCAGTTTTTTTTATGTGCTTTAAATGTTTTATATTCTTACAAAATATCCTTTTTCTGATGCACTCACTCCGTACCAAGCCGTTTCTAAAAGACATGGTCTGTCTATGACACCCTATTCTCTTAATATGTGATCCAAAAATGTTCATACTTTCAAATTTGTGAAATCATATTAATTTCCATGACAACTGACTAATGTTGCAAACAAAGGATTAATTGTTTTGTTGTGGCATGAAGCGGAGGGGGAATTTAGATCACATGAGGGAAAAGTGAAGTGCCTATACAAATGCAAACATACTGTAATTGCAAAAGCAATATAACAAAGGAAGAACTAAATATGTTTTTCTTTAACTAAATCTTCAAATTCGTCAAGCTTGTTTTAGTGTTATAAGTTGCTTTCTGGGGAAAGATGTACAAGAATATCAGTTAATTCCTTGTGCAAGGCTGAAGAGCTTATCTCACTCACTGGTCAAGCATCCAAACTGCAACTGGCCAAACATCTGCAGGCGGACAAAGGCAGCTGTCCTTCCTGACGCTGGAGAAACCCACACATCTTGTGCTGGGTCTCTAGCGTCGGCGGGAGCGAAAAACTCAATTGCCTCCGGAAATCGCGGCATGTTCCTATTTGTTAACACACAGTGCCTTCTTGTGGGCAGTGGGCTTATTGCCGGATGGAAGCCTTGGCACGGCAGCGCCTTCCTCCTGCCTGCCCCTTTCAGACTCAAGAAAACTCGGGGAAGAAACCCAAGGAATGTAAAACATGTGGGTCCAGATACAGAAATTGCAAACGCATGTGGAGCCATCCACTTTGCCGTACATCACAACTTTCCATTAATGAAAGCTTTCTTTTGAAGTCCCTAGAAATGGGATGAACATAGGGTTTGACTTTCACCGTGCTAAGAAACATTTTTCTTTTTTGATTTGATTTTGTTCAAGAAAAAAATGCAATCTCACACAGAAGTAGGTGTAGCAATAACTTGTCGGGCATTTTCTCATCATCTTCCCTCTTTGCAGGAAGGTTTTTCTCTTTCTTTCAAATTCAGACACATATGCATGCATGCACATGGATGCCAGATGCTCAGGCGTGCACATGTACAGGGCTGGGTGGACGGGACAGTAAATAATTTTTGGCTTTTCTGGTTTCCCTTTTCTGCTTAGGGAATAACCTGGCTGGGCAGGGTACCTCGTACACCTCTGGGCATTGAGCGCTTTAGCAAGCTGAGGCTGCAGCCCTGCAGTGCCTGTCCTTCCCCACAGCCTTCCGCTTCCCACTTCTCAAGGGTTCTCCGGGCAGTGTATTTATAAGCCTTCTTCTCCCCACAACCAAGTGCATGTAAACTTGGGGAATTCAGTTGCTGCAGCACTGCGGTGAGACCCAAAGCAAAGGGCCAGATCTGATAAGCGAGCAGGCTGGCCATAGGCGTGGGTGAGTGTAGCGGTGGACGCTGACCGAGGCACAGGGGGAGGCTCATTTCTAAGTGAAAGGAAGGCGCCTGGAATGAGAGGCCATAGCACTGCTTTCCTTGTAATTGTTGCATTCGTTTTGTCACATGTTTATAGTAAGTACAATAACTGGGTACTTCCTCTTCAGCAGATTTTGAATGTTTTCGAGACTAAACTGCAAATGTGTTTATTGCTGAGATGAGGCTTACATTTGAAACCAGTTCCTGAATTTGCAGCTTCTTTCATGCAGTCAGTATCAGTCCAAGTGTAGTGGAGTTGAGTCTAGTGAAGGCCCCTTCCTGTCATAAATAAGATTACTTTCATTTCACTTGTGGAGTGTGTTATTCCTCAGAGTAATGAATTTCCTCTGTGCCTTTGAGCACATAAACATGGTTTTCATTAGGTTTCTATTAAAAAAAAAAAAAAAGCCGAGTAAAATTAATAAGAGCACTATTAACTCCATAAATGCAGATGTGTTTTCACTGTGTGACCATGTTGGAAGTAAACAGCTTCTTTGCTGAAGACTGCAAATTGCAGAAAATGAAACAATTCTGCAAACCTGACTTTTGCTGTCAGAGAACAAAAGTACTGGAAAATCTGACTGTTAAAAACTAGTTTCTTGGGAGGAAAAATAGACCATCAGGTTAAATGTAGACAGACAAATAGCTTCAGGCTTTTTACTTGATAAGTAACATATGTGATAATAGTTTTAAGCCATATATTCAGAATTAGCATTGCAGCTAAGGGCTTGAAGATTACTTTTTCCCCTGTTTTTTACCAGATATGTCCCTGCAGTTGCAGAAAGAGGAACAGCAAGATTTGCAACTATTTCGCTGTTGGACCCCGTAACTCATAAAATTTTCATGTACTGTTTGTATTTGCGGCTTGAGATCTCTGTTAAGTGGGGAATCCATACAGCATCATTGTGGTTTTCTTTTTTTCATAGTTGCCAGCATTTTAAACCGAAAACCAAAAATCACCATGCATGTGAAGCCAGGCATTTGCAGAAATATGGACCCTTAAACTGCTGGCATCTCATTCCACTCTCACAGTCAAAAGTATATCATAAAATGATAATAATTAGCAGTTAGAATACATGCTCTTTGCACTCATCTAATATATTATTTATTGAAGAAAGCTGAAGTCTCGCAATAAAATCCTGTGCAATAGACTTAACTGTCTCAAAACGAAGTTGCTAGACTTGAGTAGAAACTATTCTTTGGTATTAAAAACTACAACTTGGCAACTAATTAAATTTCAAAACATCACCAGCCTACTAAGTGTAACCTTATATTGTTGTTTCAGCTGTTTCAAGCCTTGTTTTAACAGAAAATAAAAGTCCTGGAATTTTTTATGCATAGTTACCATTTACATTCTGCTTAGCCAAATTCAATGCAAACAACAAAAAGGCATCACATAGTAATTTTTATTCTTGATGCTAATCAAGACATTTTGTTTGAACACAGAAATACAAATGTTCCTTTCATATATCAAATCACTGGTTTTTAAAATAAATTATCATTATTTTAATTTTTTCTTCTCACTATTTATCTCTTAGTAATTCTATAAGGAAAACTACTGATTTTACCTGAGAGTTGTTTTTAGTCCAGTGTTAAGCCTTTTAATTATTCTTCCCTGCTATCATGCAAGTTTTGTCATTCTGTTACTGTTAACAGTGCAGATGTTTACCATTTAAAATAGTAAGGATGAAGTTGCTTAAAGAGCCAGTCTCATTTATGGGTGATCATTTCTGTTGAAACCTAACAACAGAATAAGAGAAGTCTTAAATACCAGCTTCTATTTCCCTTTGCTTTTGGGCAGGATTTTTTTTTTTTTTTTTTAATTTTTATTTTTGGTGGGGGAATGTAAAGATTAAAAGCCCTACTGCACATAAAAAGTTCTGTATGGTTCTTTAATATTTGCTTAGTAGTGTGCTATCCCTAATCAAGCCCCTGCAAGCTGTAAATCATGGCCACTATGTCACTGTTTTGATTGGAAGCAAGAGCTGTACCATGACAAATCTCTGGGGATAGCAAACTTCTGCAGCTGTGGAAAGCTGGAACTATTTGCTATTATTATAAAAGCAATCAGATTTTTTTTTTTTTAAATGTGAAGTTGTAGTGAAATTCGTAGGGTGCACAGGGAGGTAGTATGAAGATTTTACAGCAAGCGTGGCCTGTCATAGTGTTTTAATAATAGAAATTAAGTTGTCTTAAGTGTCAAAGCAAAAAATGTGAAATTATAGCCCCTTTCTCACATCTTCTATTGTCCATCTTAGGAAAAATTATATGTGAGTAATAATAAAATATTTCTAAGTCTAAAACAACAGACAAACATCTGAGGCTTCAGTAAAATGTCTTCCTGTTGAATGTTAGGATGTGTTTTCCTTCTAGAAACATGCTGGTAATTTTTACCATAATTTTGTTTTCATGAAGGTGTTTTGAGTGTGTTTTGGTCTTTAACTTCTGAACTACAGCCAGTATAAATGGAGCCTTAGGACAGAAATGTCAATTTCTGCAGAAGTGCAATATAAATACTTGAGTTAATTTATATACTGTTTATCGCAGAGAGTTCTAGAGCTAGATGATAACTTTCCATTAGAATATTGTATTTAATGTACTCTAGAGTGTTTCCCCAAGATTAAATTGAATGACTACAAAGGAAATTAATTTTTTGACGTATGCAAATCCTTCATCCATGTGCACAGGTTTCTTGCAGGATTGATTGTAACAATATTCCCAGAGACACAAATCATATGTTAGGCCTTGATTAATTAAAGTAATCACATAATCACGCTGGGATTTTTCCTAACAGTAAGTCTGGCATGCTGCTAGGTATATTTAGTTCAAAAGAGGGACGAGCGGAGGAATGTGAAAGATAGTGTGGTCATTGACATGTGGCTTATGCTAGCGGTTAGGAATCAAAATGAAATATGGACATGGAAAAAATAATTCATGTTGGACTAAAAGACGGCCTGATCATATTTTGGCATCTGAAGTCAGCCTTTACATTTACTGCAACAGCAACCTGTACAGTAGTTTGTCTCAAATCCTTGGTAATGTAGGACTGGTTATAATAAAACATATAACATGGATATAACGTATAATACCTAATGAATAACTTACGTGGGTTGCTTGGAAAACAAAACAAAATCTTTTCACCTGTGAAAAGAAATGGGTAAACATTGAATAAGCAAGCAGATAAATAAGATTCATTGTTGTAATCTCTTTGGTAAATGAATAGTTACTCAGCATAAATAGCAGTGCTGGGTTTCTGTGGGGCTGATGCTTCTTGCCATTGCTATTTTGAAAGTCCTAAAGCTACAGCCTGTGATCTGCCTGGCTTTATTCAGGATTATTCATAGCTCAGCTTTCATAATTATTAAATGAACCAAATTTACATACCTCCTTATTCAGATACAGATCTATTTTAAAACTCCTATGGAAAGAAATGCTTTCTAATAACAAACCCACCTCATTATTCCTAAGCCTTGCTAAGGAGCAGTAAAAGGTGGTGGTATGTTTGGTAAGCATGCCTGGAGGAGTCACATGTTGAATGTGGCTCTCATACTTTGTTCCCAGGTAGGTCCTTTATGCTGCTCTGTTAGTTTAAAGTGGCTGTGAATGAGCACAGATCAAACTTTAGGCCTTTTTTCCTTCAACTCACATGAAAGAGATCTGGCAGAAGGCAAATCAGGTGTGTGATATTTTAAAAAGTGCAGTAAAAACTGCATTTTTGTGTTGGGTACAGCACACAGTGCCTCCATGAAAGTCTTTTCTTTCTCCCAGGTAGGGAAATTCAGAGAGAAGCCAATAGACCTGCACAAGGCCACCCAGTGTGGTTAACTGCACCACCGGGACTGGAGCTCAGGAGCTGGTTTTGTGCAACCCTCTAATCTGCTGTTTCATGTGACTCCCTGTGTGTGGAAACCACACAGCCACGTACCTGGATTGCTCAACTGCTCATGTTGAGGTTGAGGGATGAATCCACCCTTCCTGGCTGTGGGTGATCACGAGCAAGCCCCATCCCACCACCAAATCTGCAGTGTTGGCACACAGCTGATTTAAACGTGAAGTATGGGGTTACCTTCACTTAGTCCATCTCAGAACCTTTCCTGCACTGCCCTGCATTTTAGCCCAGTGTAGAAACCCTGCCTGACATGTGTTGCAGTGTCACCGTGTGACTGCAGCTAGTCTGGATTTGCTTTGCTCTTTGGGCATTCACAGTCTTCTGCAAATATATCAAACAAGTGAGCTTGCACACATCTGTGTTTGCCACTCTCCATCCTAGGGAGACCAATGATATAAAATAATCCGCTTGATGGCTCTGTTTCAGCGAATGTCAAACAGGAAGAGCAAGATCCCATAGCCTTCCTGAGGAATTATTTAAAAGATGGTTGTTTTTATATGGTAAAAAGTGCATATTGAAGAAAAAAGCATCCTAAGTCCAGCTTCTGGATGTCTTTGTGTAGGCTCAACCATCTCTGTGTAGTCAGTTATTTTTTCTCACAGTCACTTTTGGAGCATGGATTGCTTGTTTTTTCCTTATATCCTTCCCTTCCAATTCTGTATATCACAGTGGAATCTCACAAAAGAGTCAGGTTGGATGTGCTGATGGTTTTTTTAAAACTTTCCTATGATGTGGAAGTTAAATCCCTGCTTTTGTTTGCCAGATAGAAATATAACCTGCTGGTCCTTCTTTTAGAACTTCCTTTGCTGACTAGCGTACTTTGTCTCCTACTTCTGGAAGTATATTGTGAAAGACCACCATTAGTAAGACCTGCATGCTTGAAATAAAGAATGAGTATTTTAACATTACTCATTTGTGATTTCGTATAGTAGCCCAAATATTATGTCATAAAATTCTTCAACAAAATATTAGGGGCCCAAATCAGCATAGTCTTAGAAGTCACTCTAAGAACATCTAATCAGAGAAAACCAGTAAAATACGATGTGTTGCAGTACCTAGCCTTTTTAATGCAAACAGACAACGTATAGTATTATGTGCTTATTTTATATTTAATTTATTTGTTAATTGATTTTATATTGAAAGCTATGCTGCAGAATCAATTTTCCTTTGTGTCTTTATAAATAATACTAACTTCAGCACCAAAGTGCTCCAGTTGCAAGAATATTTTTTGCAGGATTCCGTTTGGGCAGAATCCTGTGTTAGTCTTCAGAGTCAGACTGATTGTTTCCTGTTGCCATTTCATCCTTTACCAAGTGCCATCTGTAAGGCATAACCATACGCAGTGTGGTGTTTCCCTCTGTGGCTAAAAACTAAATATCTAGGTATGCCTTCTCTTTATTGAAGAGTATAGCAATCACAGTGTCTAATTAAAGGACAGCACAATTACTGTTTAGAACTCTAAGAATATAGTCAGAATCAATTAAAGTAATTTTGGACTAGTTTTACTGCACAGTTACCTAAATAAATAGGGTGCCCCTTTCTTCTTATTCACAGCCCTCTATTGCAAACCCCCTTGAAAATCTAGCCAAGGTTACCCTTGTGGCTTGTATCATCTTTGCGTTCAGTATAATTTTAAAAGTTACCATTTTCAATGTGACCAGGATATTTTTTCTCCAGGTGAATTTGATCATAGGTACATTAGTACTCAAATGTCATAAAGTATCTTTCTGTGGGGTTGGGTTTCTTTGGTTTAGCTTCTCTTTAAACTGGCATCATTTCCTTTTCATTTTTCCCTGTCTAATTCCCAAAGGAATTAGCAACAAACTCCCTTTGAGAAAAAACACAGCTGAGGAAGAAAGTACTTTTGATGATTAAGGCACTTCTATTCAAACAGTTCCTGCCTACACTATGGAATCCATAGATACTGGAGATATAAAGGAGAGGGTTAGAAGATAGCTAAGACCCCTCAGGCTTGGTATGTAATCAAAGAAGTATTGTTTGTGAATGACTTAAGGGGAAGTGGAGTGGCTAACATTTTGGCCCTGATCCAGCTACCGCTGGAATTGATGGCAGAATTCCCAATGACTTTAGGAGAAGCAAGAGCAGGTCTTTTGTCTGATATGGACAAGCATATGAAAACACAACAGGAAAGATGACAACCATGCAAATTGGGAAGGACAACTGCCTACAGATTTCTTACTTAAAGGACATCTCTGCCTGGGTAAGTGAGCTTGATACGAGAGGCATGTTTCCTCTCCAGTCCCGGGGCAGTGCCCAACTCAGTCAGCAACACCTTTTGGTGGAGGCAGGATCCCACTGTACAGATAACAGCAGTTCCAGGAATACTCTATATCTTGCCAGATGAAGTTGTAAGAGCAGCTGAAAATTAGCTAATAACAAGCACAGATGTGCTAGGTAGGAACAAAGAGCTAGCTATCCTGGCCGTCTGTTTTCTGCAGAGAATTAAAGAACAGCCACAAAGGTCATATAGAGCACAGTACCTCCTTTGGTACAACATCCCAACTTTCCTAAGTCAGTAATTTAGAGTTGTTTGAGTATTATTTACATTTCATAGCATTGTGCTTCTGTGTGCAAACAGCTGAAGTCTGAACTCCAGGCATAGCATTTCCCACTATATTTATGTTAACTGCTCTGCAAGTGAGTAGGTATTCTTCAGGAGCTGTGCTGAACGGCGCTTCTTTCAGGGTCAGCCACTGAAAAAGATGCTTTCTACCTCTTTCCTCCTGTCACTATTGTGTGAATGATCAGAGGCACATCTCTCCGGGCTAGTAGCTCATTTTCCTGGGTATTTGCACTTCAGGCATTAGAAGGCTGGTGTTGGACTCTGGCTTCTGGCTGGGTTTAGGCCTCTTGGAATTGCGCGATTTCCCTAAAGGGCAGCAACAACTGTGACTGGCATTCCTTGAAGTGGAAGAGCTCAGATACTTTAAACTTGATTAGGAACCAGCACTGGGAGAACTGGCAAAATTCACAGAGGGAAAATTAAACATTTAGGAAAGTCTGAGAAGGAAAATAAATATGCAAGCAACAGAATCCAGGAAAAAAAGGACAGAGTAACAAAGAGATTTGACAACTGTTCAGGGACCTACAAAAGGGGCCACATCTGTACTGGCACCATCCCAAGCCATGAACAGGTCTGACAACCACAGAAGAATCTTTCCCCATGCAGAGATTGGAGATGTGTTTGGTAGAAAGGGTGCAGTGCAAACTAGCTGCACTTTCCTTTGCCTGATATTCATATGGTTCCTATTTATTGGGTGAAATTGAATAGCTGCAGACTTGCCGCTCTCAGAGGACAGAGATCATCTTACTTACTGTAAAAGTCTTGGGGGTGTTTTTGTTTGAATGTATGAGAAGGGCGCTTTGGCCGTGACTTGTGAAACCTTGCAAAGTGCACAGCAGGAGCTGCAAGGTGGTTTTGCTTCAGTGCAAGGGTGAATGAAGGGCATGTGCGGCCACAAATATCATTCAGCTGCTGGAGCAGTCTTCACTGAGCAGAAACAGCCTGGTGCTCTGAAATCCACTTCATAGCTTTGTCAAAATAGGGTCAGAAACAGAAAGAGGGATGTGGGAAGAATTAATTTGATTAAGGATTCTGGACGTGGAAATAAGATCATTTTCTATCAGCCTTTCTCAGGTCCAAACTGTTGGAAGAAATGAGCCTGGTGCCACTCAGTGCTGGTAAAGGCAGGGTCAATGTCAGTTCCCTCAATCATCCTTCTTCCACTTGCCCCACATCCACATCTGTCAGGTTTTGGTCTTTCAGACCAAACTTCAGACTCCAGCAGCTGAGTTTAAGCTACTACGTGAGAAGAAAAATAAGTTGGTATCCCTTGTGGCTGGGAAAAGAGGCTGAAAACATGAACCTGAGATGTGCCAAAGCCAATCAAAGAATTCAAAGTTTAAATTGCACATGGATTTTTGAAGTGTTTTTCCAAGTTTTTGAATGCTATTTCAGAAATAACTGAAGAACTCAGACTAATCAAATTATGCAGACAATTCTCCCTGCCAGCATTAAGCAAAGTAAAGTCCTAATGTTATTTCTTTAACTGCAGAGAGTTTGGAGGAACAAATAGTTAAGTGAAGGATACCATTTAGCTCTTGTCAAAGACTGCCTGTTTCAGGGGTAAAATGGAAGACTTAAAAAGGATATCCTTTGTATATCAGGTGAAAGAACTTCATTCTCCAAGTTTATTTTTCACTGTGCTAAACAATCCCATCATTTTTGTGTTCTTCAGATTAATCAGAACTGTCAGATTTAGAAACTTGCTTTTTTTGTATTCCATTTTTGACAAAGTTACTCTTTAACTGAGCCCTTCTCCAAAGTACACAACTATTTTTTAGTAAACTGTTATCTCATAAACAAATTGTCTTAAACAATTTTCTTCATCAGGAGCTAAAACATAAATACCAATGAAATAAAATTCTGATTGCTTTCAGACTTGAGCAGTTTCTATTGACATTGCTCTGCTTTGGAGGTGTAATGCTCTGTAACAGACAAGGGAGCCAATAAGCCAGTGTCTGCAGCAGTCACGTTGGAGAGAAGAGTCAATGTGCCTTATGCAGAATTAACTCTGATGCTTGAGTGGTGAGTAGAGTAAGGAAGGTGCCAGAAATCACCTCTCTTCGACTGAGACCCTCCCGATAATATGCTTGCATTTCATCCACCCCCATCACCCAAGGCTTGTACATAAACTGCATGGCCACAGGCCAGTGTGGAAAACTCACTTACAGATTACTAACCGGTTACAAATTAGGACATTTTAAAAAACCCATAAGCAGGGTACTAAAAGTAGTCACAGCCATTCAATGCAAGTGTGCTTCACTTTCTCCAGGCATGCTGAAGTGTGATACTACAGATTGTTTTTGCCACTTCTCTCCTATTTGGACCATAGAGCAAAGGGTTTACACCAAGTAGCAACTCAATTACAGTCCCAGGAGTGAATGAAACACGGGTGAGGAAGATAGTATTAGGAAACTGCACCACTGCTCTCAGATTTCTTTGGCTTTATTTTGATAGCTGAATTAACATGAGTTATCTCTGCTCAAGTGAACTTCCCCCAGCATAGCACAGCTTTCTCGAGAACAACCATCCTGCAAAATTATACTGGAACACCACAAATGAATTAGGGGATCAACAATGTGCCTGTATAGCAGAACAGAGAGATTAACTTGGGAAAACTAAATATTTTGCCCCTTCATTATAGCTTGACATAAATCAACCATGTTAAAAAGTACCATCACTTTTGAGTTCAAAGTGTTCAAATGTTTTTCTTTATGGTTGCAAGTTTGGTTTGGGCTGAAATTTTAGTTTTGGCTCAAATTAATTCTATGCTGAAGATGAGTGCTTTGATTAGAAGTTTACAGAAAAGTGTATTTTTGAAGAACTTACTTCAACTTCCTTCTAAGGGATCTCTGAGCAACTCTGGGACTCCAATGGCTCCTGGGATTTAATGTTTTGCCTCTCATTCATTCTGCTGAAGAGCTGCTTTTGAAAGGAAAGATCACATCCCACATTCTTTGTTTACATATATCTCATTTTGCTCTGGAAAGAGAAAGGAAAGTTGTGTCTGGCAGACAAAATGAGACTGGAAAATTAGCAGTATACTTGAGAGTATACTAAGCAGTATACTTGAGATGCTAAAATTGCTTTCCTCAGCCAGAGCCCATGAGCACCTGGGTGCAGTTGAGGGAGGAGCACCTCTTGTTTTAAAGTACTATGGAGCCCCCAGGAGCATGTGTTTGACACACAGTGATGGAAATGGGAAGCCATGAACTTAGTGCAAGTTCAATTTGTCATTTCTTATTTATTTGTTTATCTTTATTCTGGTAAAGCCTTGAATTTTCCAAATGAGACTTCCAGGAAGGACTCTTTATCTGTGTGTTCTCCAGCATTGGCATTCTTATGTCTAGAAAATAGGCTTCTTTTCTGGGGAGAAGTCCCAGCTGCAGACAGCCTAATTTGTTCTTGGCACATCCTAGGATTTGTGTTGCTGTGGGGGTCAGAACTATCATAATTCACAAATCTATCTCCTGAGCTGAGTTCAATTAGTGAGTCTTCTTTTTTTGGGTTTTTTTTTTTTTTTTCTCACTTTTCCAGTTGCCTTTTGGGATAGGTAGAGCCTTCCCTGAGGAGAGCAGGGAGTCTTGGAGCATGTTGTGTGACACTGTGCCTGGCAATGCCACTGGAAAGAACAGGACAGCATTGTCTCTGCTTTCAGCAGGAATGGAAATGGGGCTTGGCTGGAGAAGCCGCTCATCTCCTCTGCACCCTTGATTGGTGCAGGAAGAAATTGTACTTCCCTTGCTGATATTTAAAATGCTTTCTTCCATTCTTTACAAAATCTGCAGGAAATTAACCCTTTTCATTCAAGATTGGGGCTTCTCTGCCCCTCTTTCCTCCTTGCTAGACCTGGCAGAAGGCAGCCAAGGGAATATAAATTCCTCCTGTCCAATCCATCCTGACATTTGGCAGGGCAGCTCCCAAAGGGATGAGAAGTTGAGGAGCCATCAGCCTGCAGCACAGACGTGAGACCTGCATTTTCTCAGGAGGCTGCTGTGAATTTCTGTGAGGTCTGGTGCAGGTTATGGCATTGCTGCCTGCCTCAGTTTGCCTGGGCTGTGCATGAACAGTGGAAATACCCCCAGGTGGGAGCTAGACACAGCGATTCGAGCTTCACAGTTCTGAGATCTCCAAGCTGCTCCTAAGTGTTTCAGGTGCCATTATTCATAAGCTACAGCTGTGTGCTTTAAAAACACTTAAGGCTGGGCCATATCAAAATGGATGTTGACCAGACACAGTAAAGTATATACCCACCTAATCTTAAACCTGGATTTAAGCTTCCCAGCTACTTCTAGGTGTTAGAGCAAAGATAAGCAAGAGAGCTGCTGAAAATATTTAAAATGGCAAGGAATTTCTCTTCTCTGTTCCCAGAAGCAGATGGACTTTATTTTTACTCCTTCCTTCTAAGCACAACCACTTTGTGAGGAGAAATTGGATAAAAAATATTACGTTTTGACAGAATTGTGAGAATCTGAAGGACTTTTGCCTGTAATTGGCAACTTTCACCTAGAACTAACTGTCTCTGGTGGCTCCAGTGATAATGAAAGGTCACATTTCATGCGACTAAAGGTTCATTACATGGCAAAATCCAGATCCTAGTGTCTTCAAATGCATAAGCTGACTTGCAGGAAGACCTGATATAGGAAATGTGGTTTCAGGGTAGCTCAGGTGCATAGAGTCTTTCTAAAGGCAGTATCAATGTATATGTGTTCTCTACCTCTTTCTGTGTTGTGGGCTGAGGTCTTAGTCTGTTTGGACTTTTTAGGAAACAATGTGCAGTTGTGGAAGCATGAAAGGAAATTCTCCTTAAGTAAGATATTTCACTGCTATTACACTGATAGTGGGGAAAGTCCACAGTATGTCAGCATTTATCCTTTGCTGCCATTAATGGCACAGCCATTAAAATCTTAACCCACTGATACATATGGAAATTAAGAAATATCAGCTTTTATAACACTAAGTAAAACCTCTTCATTCAGTAATAATTCAATTTTTCAGTATTATTTATCTGTATGCATGTGCTTGCTGGCATTAGAAAGTTAAGAAATCAAAGGTCAGAAACCTGTTTGACATGCATGTGTATAGAATCACAAAATGGTGGAATCATTTCAATTGGAAAAGACCCTGAAGTTTATCAAGTCTGGCCGTTAATCTTGCTCTGCCAAGTCCACCACTAAACCCTGCTGCTCAGTGCTACATCTACATATCATTTAAATAATCCCAGGGGTGGTAACTCCACCAGTTCCCTGGGCAGCCTGTTTCAATGCTTGACCATCTTTTAAGAGAAGAAATTTTTCCTGATATCCAATCTAAACCTCCCCTAGCAGAACTTGAGGCTATTTCCTCTCATGCTGTCACTTGTTACCTGGGAGAATTGAGCAACCCCCACCAGGCTACAACCTCTTTTCAGATGGTTGTAGAGAGCAATAAGGTCTCCCCTGAGCCTCCTTTTCTCCAGGATAAACAACCTCAGCCACTCCTCCTAAGACTTATGCTCCAGAGCCTTCACCAGCTCTGTTGCCCTTCTCTGGACTCATTCCAGCACCTCAATGTCCTTCTTGTAGTGAGGTGCCCAGAACTGGACACAGGATTTGAGATGCAGCCTCATCACTACCAAGCAAAGGGTGATGATCAGTGTGTCCTGGTCCTGCTGGCCACACTGTTGCTGACACAGGCCAGGTGCCATTGGCCTTCTTGGCCACCTGGGCACAGCTGGCTCATGTTCAGATGCTGTCACCAGCACCCCCAGGTCCTTTTCTGCTGGGCAGTTTTCCAGCCACTCTTCCCCCAACCTGTAGCACTGCCTGGGGTTGGTGTGACCCAAGTGCAGGACCGACATGGCCTCTCTGAACCTCATACAATTGGCCTCAGCCCATCAATCCAGCCTGTCCAGATCTCTCTGCAGAGCCTTCCTCCCCTCCAGAAGATCAACACTCCCACCCAGCTTGGTGTTGTCTGCAAACTTGGTGAGGGTGCCTTCTATCGCCTCATCTAGTCCTTTGGGAAATACATTAAGCAGAACTGGAAAGATATTAAACAGAACTGAAAGACACGCACATAAAAAGTAGTAGGCAAACAGAAATATTGTTTCAGGTTGTATATTAACAGCTATTGAAAATATATGGACAAAGGGCTGCAAAATATCTTTTATTAGAGTTTGGATAATTGTTTCCACCTGAGATGCTTTAGACAAGCAGTTAGCCCTAAATATTGTATACCAAGCAAGAATTGCCTATTGTGTCGAAGTTCACCAGTGGGGTAAACTTTGAAGTATACCTTGGGGACAGTGCCAATAGAGGGGAGCTTAAAGAATTAGATTTAACAGAGAAATGTCAATCATTCAGAACAATACAGGTGAAGGTATAAAATATAATTGGTAGGGAAATTGTTGTGTAGTAGTAATAGACACCAGCTAGTGTGAGCAGCCTGGGTAAATAGTGACCGTGGAATATTTGACTCATCGATTTTAATTCAGTAGAACGGCCATGTTATATATGATACTGGGAATTTTATTTATTTAGAACGTCTTGCACATTTTCATTTATTTTGTTTCTTTATCAAGAGTTTTGCAAGTATATAGTGATAAGAAAACAGCAGCAAGTAAATAAGTAGAAATTCAGTCAATACTGTACAGTGGAAATAATTGTAAAGGAAATTAAGGAGGAGCTTATGCAATAAAATGGTTGGAGGGAAGGAATAAATGCATCAGAACTGATGAATTTGGTTTCCTATGTGTATGTGTCTCACATGTACTAAAAATCTCCCCACTACTTGCACTTTTGTAGTTCATACCTAATAATGTGATTGGAAGAATTTTCATGTCATTGTTTAAGAAGTATTTTTATTGAGGTAAAAGCTGTGACTTCAGTGTGACACAGCATAGGGAACAAAAGCTGGTACATCAAGAATGCAGACGTACAGCTGTGTTGGTACACAGCAAAAGTAGCAAAGCTGAGTTCAAAATTCATGGCTATCTTCGCTTCCCATTTATTTAGGCATCTTGGCAGACACAACACAATTTTTTGAAATTGTTTCTGGTTAGTTCAGCACATCCCTGTCTTAAATCCTCTCCTGGAGTGCAAGTCACACTGCCTGCTAAAGCTCTGTGAAGGAGAACTAATCAACTGTGAGCTCCCCTGTGGATGTGACCTCTGTCAACAAGCTGTTTATGATTCCCAGAATGGATTTAAATGGATACCAGTTCTTCTTCTGCTGTGAGAAGCTGTTGACATGGTTGCAGTTGATTAAAAAATAATCCCTATATCTTATAGGAGAGTTAGTGAATCATTGCTTTACTTGGGGAGCTTTCAGATCAACACCTTGCTCTTTGAACAAAAACAAAGGACAACAAAACCACCTCTGGGACATGCTGGTGATGCCCACCTAGAGCAGTTTCCAATAGATTTTCCTCTGCTGAGACAGACATCCAGAAGGATTCTCTCTTCCTTTTAACATAAGAAGCAATAAGATAAATGTATAGTGGTTTATTCACCGGGTAAGGCAGGGAATGGATCAAGCGGAGGAAGGCGGGGAAGTTCTCCTTGCTGTGTTTCCGAACAGGCTCTTTCCCAAGACAGCAGAGGTCAGTGTGCTCATTAGGAAAGAAGTGGAGAAATCAGAATGCACTTGGGATATTTCAATCCTCAGCTGGCAAAAACAGTGTCTTTCTTCCTCCGGAAAGGAACTGCTAATTCAGATTCATTTTTCTGTAGTTAAAAAACATCTTTTGACCACTAGTAAATACAAAATCTGCATTTAAGAAGAATCCACTGAATTCTCGCTGCCATTAACCTGAAGTTAATAAAAAGGATTTTGGGTTGGAGGCTCCACAAATTCGTTTCTGTCACTTGAAGGACTGGAGGGTGTACAACAACAGAGCCTGGACAGGTTTCAGTCTTTGCCCTAGCATACCAAAAAGCTTTTTCATGACAAATGTAATTTGCAAGAGCAGCCCAAGAGGGTTTATTATCGTGTGTATTTCTCAGTAGAGAGCTGCAGTTTTAAACGTGGTAAATTTGACACTATTCTCTGAGATACCAGGAAATATCCCAGGGAGCCCTCGTGCAGCATCTTTCAGACAGCCCTGGTTAGACGTGAGAATGGCGTGACACAGTAGAGGTGAGAGACTGGGGAACAAATAGAAATCGCAGTAAGCTTTGTGTGCAATCAAGCAGTTGCTTTCAGTCTTCAGTGCAGTCTGTGCTATGTTACCTACCATCAACATTATAAGCTTCTATCGTTTCTTAAAATTGTAAAATCAAATCTATCTTTATTTTAACAGCTGACATTAAAACTTAATTTTTTCTTACCTCATAGGAAAAGAAAATAAGCTTTTCCTTGCTTGATTGTCCAGCTGCTATTTTTTTTGTCCAAACCCAGCTGGAACAGGAGAGGGCAGTACAGGAGTGTCTGAGCATCCAGACTGTCAGAGCAAAATAGGGTGAGCAGGGATACGGGCATTTAGGAAGCATGTTTTATTCTCATCAGTGACAAGAGAGAAGCTCTTTAAACTCAATTTGCTTTCTTCAAATAAATGTTTTTGTATCATAGACACACTGTAAATTAAATACAGAATTGTTTAGTGGCTAAAACTAGAGGATGATATTATTTATGTTGACATGTTGGGTTCATTTATTGTGATAAGAGAGGACCATTTCTTATGGGGACTGAAAAAAGCAAGACAGCAACTTATAATTCAGCTAAGGATAATCTGGGATGTTAGACACATGTTGTTAGGTATCTTTCCTGAGCTGCAGTAAAATCAATGTTTCATGGGATTGCATCCCTGCATCCAGCTGCATGTGTTGGGATTTGCAGTGTGGCTGAGCATGGGGAATGTGCTGAGGTACCGCTTAATCCAGAGGCACTCCAAGCATGTGCCATGAAGTGAGGAGAGACAGTTTTGCCCTCTGACACAGGGCAGCAGTTGAGCCTTTTAGTACAATTCTTTCACAGAACAGTGGTGCTGTAATGTCTCCACAATGATGTACAGCTCAACGAGCACATGAATAAGCATCCAGTGTTGCTGTGCATCCTGCCATCCTAATTCCCCCACCTCTCCTGGAAGGAGGCTCACCTGATGAGCTTTGCCTTTCTCTAACTCCCCACCAAAACAATCTATCTGTTACAGGGTGACTTGGGTGATTGTAGGCAGAGGAAGGAGGTGATCCTCCAGACAGGAGGAAATCCCTCCCTCCTCTTTACAAAAGCATTTTAAAAGCACGAGGTCAGCTCATTGATGGGAGTGGGAATTTGTCAGTCTGGTCTTTTGACACAGAAGACTTACTGGACTGGTGTAAGGCAAATTGGTCAGCTGAGCTACAGCCTCTTTTTTTAGTCTTCAGAGATTGTGTCAGATTTCAGTCTTCCTGAAAGTCCGTTTATTTCTTGAACTATGGAAGCCTTATGTCAGCATAACAAAGAAGGATGCAGTTATCTCCAATTACCTGCTTTGAAGAATCTGTTAGAAAAGACCTGATCATCATTTGTGATAACACAGATCTATTAGGGGTCACTATGCCATCTGATGCTGTACGAGCAGTTCTCAGTACAAAGAAGAGAGAAACTTCTGCTCCTTAAATCCCTCCTAACCATGTGCCAGGCACTGATACAGAAGTTAGTGTGTGGATTCATTTTAACTCTGCATGCCTCAACCCAGTTGTACCAGTTTTGAAGACCCAAACCTACAAATACAGGACAGAGAAGGACTGTACTGAACCAGTATACATTTGCTGCTGTGTTTATTTTGCAGGCTTCAGTATCGTAAACTGATGGGGGGTCTTTACTACTCACATAGATAAATGAAAATATGAAACCCAGTAAGTGCATGGAAATAAAAAGCAGGCAAAAGAATTTGCCTTGGGGTTTTCTTTTTTGTTGTTGTGGTTTTGGTTTTTTCTTTAAAGAGGAGATATAGAGAGGAACTCAATCAAAACAAAACAAAAAAAAAAGGATCTGTTCAAAGACTGACCTTAATGACACTAGTGATTCCTTGAGCACAAGTCTAATTTGCTTTGTACATCCTTGTAGAAAAAGGGTGACCTAGACTCACAAATTTTTTTTCTTTCATTCTTTCTTTTTTCTTTTCAGAAACATCCTCTAACAATCTCCTCCCTTTTTTATCCTAACAATTCTGAAATGTTTACTTCCACACCATTATCTTTTATGGAACTTAGCAGCACTGTCATTTGTTATTTTTAGAGCTTTTCAAACAGCAGAAGGTTTCATTGCAGGTTTGCATATCTTTGCTGCCTACTAATGTTACTTTTCTTTTATTAAATCACTTAGCTCAGTGTGTATATCATAGCATTTTCTCTTTGAGTGAAGTAACTTTCTGTTTCTCTTGTGCTTATTCTCCATACACACAGTCACAGTTCATGTTGTGAATCCAGCTTGATGAGCTGGAGACTCATTCTTGTCTGGTCCTGTGATATGAATTAGTCATTGGAGGGCATTTTTGGTTTAATTTCAGTGAGAAGGAATTCAGTTCATCCACTCCAAGGTTACTGTCTAATGCAAATCAAAGCACAGGAAATGGGAAGTAGATCAAAATTCCTAATCCAAATTAAAATCTAATGTAGATGCAACTAATGGGATTTAATGCCTATACCATAAACGTACTTCTAAAAGTGAATCAAAATTGCTTCTCAGCTTCTCTACATGCATTTTTAAGGGAACACACAACCAGCTTTAAGCACAGTCATGCATGGATAACTGAAGTGACATCACCACCACATGTCTGTCCTAGCTTAGCTTGTTGGTTGTGTGATTTTTATTTTTTATGTAATCCTTAGATCTGTTACATATTCTTAGGCTTGGAGTTTGAGTAGCATAGGTTTTTTGGTATAAACCTTGTTTTGTATAAAGTATTTTCTTTAAAAGATAATAGAGCTGGTAAATATAGATATATTAGATATATTAGATACATTATGTTGGGGGGCAAGGTCTGTAGGAACATGACAAAAGCCTTATCTTCATCTGACTTCTAAAATGTTCAGGCTCAAGCACTGGGAATCAATGATCTGATCCCAAGCTCTCTTACCATTTAGATTTATAAGCATAAAAAATTTGCATGCACAGTGCTGACCTCTTTTCAGCCTACATAGATTTACTGCTAGATATACTGCATCAATAAACTTCACCTCAAGGGGCAGAAGAAAAAAAGCTCTATGGAAATGATGCAACAGAATTTGACAAATTTAAGTTCTTGACTTGAGAAAGCCCTTTAATTTGTTACAAGCACAAATTATGTGTTCTGAAATACTACCAACTAATAGATAATTGCCTGCACTCAGTGTGTTCATCAGCTTTCTGCAAGGGATCTCTTTTAGCACTTGTCTACATTACTAAACACACAATTCTTAGTTCTTCCTAATATTATTTTTTCAGTTAGTTAGCCTCTCAATTGCAAAAGCTCTTTGTAAGTAACAAATAGAAGCTAATGAGACTCATGCTATTACCCAAGGGAGGGTGACGGGGTAGACAGCTACCTTTAAAAAAGTCTTCTGCTTCTTTCTAAATTTTTCTGTTTTCCCTGAGGCCATGCCTTGAACATCAGAGGCCAGAAAGCAGCATTAAGGCTGGGAGTGGTTGTATACAATGGCATGCCCCTTTTCAGTCTAATGAATGTGTAGAGGGATCATTTCAAGTAGTTTATAGAATTGTGGGTTGCATTGCTGTTTCTTTGAAGTAGCTTTTTCACACTGACTTGTGCTAAAATTCATGCTTTCGTCCTTAGGGTGGGGAATCTCCTAGATGTCTGTCAGAGCAATTGGCTTAACTCCTTTCATTTGAAGGATATTGCAGTATTGAATTACCAAAGGGATTCCTCTAAAGAAAGGACATAGAGAAGGAGGCTTGGGGAAAGCCTGGGCTGCCTGTACCGAAGCATCGACCAAACAGCCTTTACTTGGTCTTTGCCAAGAGCTGCCTGATCACAGCACACAACTACCCCTTTCTTATTTGTGGCTTCAAACTGCCCCAAAAATATTATTAAAAAGTGTTCAGTGTTTTAAAAGTCCTTGAATAGCTGAACAGTTGTTGCAGTTACTGGAGGGCCAAGATGCAACCTGGAGATGGAAATGTAAAGGCCATCACTCCTGAGAAGTGATTCTAACTGTGAAGAAAATGTGAGTCTCTCCGTTGAGTTTCAGAGTTTGTTGGCAAATTGGACTTCAGTCTCTGTTTTAGGGTTGTTTAGAGTATCAAATGTATAGAACTATGGACTGAAATGATGGCTTAAAGCAGTGATTTTACATACCTTATACACTGCAGAGAACTTTAATACTAGTGCAATTCATTGGCCTGTCTTTTCTTTCTCTTGCTTACTTATAATAGACTCATCAAACCAGAAATAATTCTCCCATCATCTTCTAATGGAAGGATCTTAAAGGAAGAAATCTCACCTTTAAAATAGACACCAGAGTTTATTGTAGCAATGGCTTATCATTGGACTGTCTCTCCTAAATGAACCAGAGGGATGCAGGTGTACTCTTCAGAAGAATTTGACCCGCTGCCTATTTTTGTGTATGTCTATCACTCTGTCTGATCTGATAGTAAATGTATGATCCCTTGGTTAAATACATCTGTCTACCTGTCTGAGTAGACCAGACTGTAGCCACTGAGGCAAAGAGGCTTAATCAGCTATTCAGAGTGCAGCACTTAGTGACCAGCTCTGGCATGCCCTGTGCATTCAGGTTCTCCACCCATAAGCAGGCTGGCATGCCAGTAGTTCTCTTAAGAAAAACAAGTTAAATTTAGTGCTTAGAGATGGAAAGATTTAATTAATCTGGCCACCAATCTTGCTGACATCTATCATAACATTTTTGATTGCTAGTTGGAAATATACTTGGTGTAAAATACACTTCCAGCACCTCTGACTTGTATTAATACAGCTATTATGCGATTTTCATTGGGACTCAGTTTTGCTTCAGTGTTTCTCCTGGGGAAGCAAGGGATGAAATGCATTTTCACTGAAACTAGAGTGCAGCCCATATGGTTAATTTCTTAAAATATTTTAATAGTTCCTATAGGTTTCAGCAGTGAAAATCCTGTTGTAACAAATATGTGGTGTTTGCAGATGGTCTTCTCAGTTTGTGAAGTACATGTGGTGGCATTGGAAGATACACACTGACAGTCAGGGAAACAGTAAATTCTGGTTTTAACTCGAAGCAGAGAAACCTAAAGCAGCAGCAGCACACGTTTCATTTTGATTCCCAGCATCCCTGGAAGATCCAGGCTATTCTGTGTGCCAGTTCAGTCTTTAGCTTTCATTTTGACCAAGCTGGCTTTGGTGTTCTAATTTGCAGGTGTCCATAAAATTAAAAGGGTCTGTCAGCTCAGATCACTTGAATCATGGTTCTTTTATGAACAGGCTCCTATTAAGATCAGTGATTGCCTGAAGAAAGACACTTGAGCCACACAGAGCTCTCCAGAGCACATCTCTAGAAGTCAAGGCCCTTGTCTCCCACCTCTCCATTAGCCAAAGGAGCCTTTGTAAAACAGTTTTTAAGCCCATATTTGCAGAACAAATTAGCGCAATATTTTGAGGCTAATTAATATGTGTTTAAACTGTGACTAATACTTCTGGAGTCTTTGGTTCTTAAAGGTTTTGCCCAGAGTAACTGCTAATCTCCTTTTAATGTGGTTCTGATGATGTCACTTTCTACTGCTTTTTCAGTAAGTTTGTGAGGATTTTTTCCTCATAAGATGTAAAGACAAACACATACAAGCTAGTAAAAAGATTGTCAGCTAAACCTAAGTAGTATTCTCCAATGAGAAACCAAGGTGATGATGTCCCACAACTGCTCAGTCTTCTGAGGTTGCATCTGGTAGTGTTCAATGTATCCTCCCTAAGTACATTCCTATTGAGCTGGAAGTCTCGCTGTACATCACTGAGTCTTCTCCAAAATCCTAGGAGCTGAAAGGTGCACAGAACCATGAGGATTTGGACCTTCCAGACTGTTTGTATTGCTTGTGGCTTACACAGTATTTTTGATTCTGATCATTCCTGCTTTCTCCATCTTGAGGGCAGCAGATCAGGTCCTGTCACTGGGGAAGTTCTCATGTTGAGCAGGATCTCCAAGCAGCAGAAAATGCCCAGTCCATCCTGATCTCCTCCTCAGTGCTTACTGACAGGTATTCTTAGGTACACTGCCTCCAATTCCTCTGAAATGCTTCATAATAAACTCAGCCATATTCGGTCTCATATTCCTAGTAATTTCTACATTTTATAATCATGTTGGTTTTTAAATGCTTTTTATGATTTTTTTTTGCTGATTATAGTATTTTAAGGCTCCCTAAAACAAACCTGATAAAATTCCTTCCTTACATATCAGACTGTTGCTTCCTGACATCTGATTATACATTCTTGCAGCAACTGCTGTTGAAACTGCATCAAGAACATAAAGAAATATTTTCCCAAAGAAAAGAGTACTCTTCCTCACACTTCACCCATTTTTCTGTGCTTACCTACTTTTTTGTAACTTTTATTTATGCAAACCATTTCTCTGATGAACTAGTCGTCTTTACTGACTCCCTTTCTGTAATTCCTTCCATATGTTTATTGTCCTTTTTGAAAAGTATGGAGTAAATGATTCTTACTGAGGTCATGTCACTTTGTTTACATTCTTAGTAAATATGAAGAGCATGATTGGAGCCCTTCAGGCATCTCAAGTATGAATGTCTTTTTCCTGAGTCTTCTATAAAAACGGGATGCTGAATTTTGTGGCACTAACCTGGCAAGGAATAGGTTTAATAAAATTAATAGATGTCTGTATCATAAAGTTATTGGTAATTATAGTTGTTTTTTTGTTACATTCCTCTCTAGTTTAACAGTTTAATAAACTTTTTTTTTTTTTTAAAAAGGAGAAACAATCTTTCTATACTCATTTTCAATATGGACTTTAGACAGAGCCTCATCATTGTCTGGGTGTCATTAGTAGCTTGCTCCTTGCTGAAGCAGTGGATCTAACCCAGTGCAGTGGCTGAGCAGCCTTGGTCTGGGTAAAGCCTAGGAAATGGGCCAGGCTCACTGTGTTTTGTGAGAATGACACATTTTTAGCTGTCTGATCACAGTTAGGAGCTGGGAAGTAACAGATCACAGCTTGTTGCACTTTAGCAATGATAGATGGACTGCTCTGTTAGCACTATGTCCTGTGAAAGACTGGAGTATGTTTGGCAAGAGCATCCTTAGACATCTTAATGGTGCAAATCCAGCAAGGCTTAGCTGAGCATGTGTGAGCGATGATCTTTCAGAGGTTTACAGCTTGCCCAGACTTTCAGAGGAGCAAGGAAATGCATGTCTCTGGCTGTAGAACCAGGCAGCTGCTAAACGCCACCTCCGTGTTCTCTGGAGTACAGGCAGCAGGAGGTGTTTAAAATAAACTTTCTAACAGATATATCCCCTGCTTCATCCTTCTCTCTATTAGCTAAGCTTTCTAAATAGCGAGGAAGGCTGTCTGCCTTGCCATGCTACCTAGAAATAGGTGATGCAAGTCTTTCCCTGCAAGAATAAATTGTACATCCCACAAAAGCTCTTGCTTCTCCTGCCTTTTAAAAACATATCACATACCACTAGTTTGAAGCTGCCTGTTTTCCTTTCAGCCTTGACTGTTTCATTACTGTGCCTCTCTGATGACCTTTCCACACTTCAGTGTAGAAGCAGCTTGGTTTATTAGGAAAGGTAAAGAGCTACACATCTGTGTTTTCTGATGGCTTTATATTCCTACTAGGCTTTTCCGATGGCTAGACAACTTACTCAACATTTATGTTTTGAGAGAAGGAATGAGAATTATAATAACTTTGTGAGAGGAGAAATATTTTAATTTCTATTAGAGGCTGATTCCCAGCTTTGAGCACTTCGTCATTAGCAGGTTGTAAACCTCTCAGACAGGCTGTCCCATAGCTATCCACCAAGCCATTTGTCAGGGCAGAAAAATGTGCCTGGTGAAATTGGTCACTGGCAGCCTGCAGCTAGACTGAACCAGGCTTTCAAAAAGGCTGCCAGACTTTGCTGCACTTTTAATAGTCAAAATCCTACATTAGCATTTATGAGAACATTTATAGAGAGAGTGAGCAATTGCATGGTTTTTTTCCTAGATGTAATATTAAATCTCTGAAATACAAAAATCGTTTGCAATGATAGAGGTGTATATGGAAAGACAGGGCAAGACCTCCTGCTCCTTCCAAGGCAAACATATTATATAAGCTCACTTATAAACTTATCAAAATCCATCTTGAAACTGCTTTTATTTCCAGATGCACCCAGCTACTTTCACACAAAGGCTTCTTCAGTGGTTGGATACTTTATTCAACTTTCTAGCTTATGTGTCGTCAATTTTACTGTTGCTGAGCTGATCAAGGCCCATTTTTTTCACATAAAAACGGTTTCTTATTTCTGTAGTCATGTTCACAGATCTCTTTAAGTCTGTTGCAATTTTAATTCAAGTATCTCAAGCACTAGTGACCAGAATTGTTTCTGTTGTAGTTCTACCATTTTTAGGACAGAACTAGCATGTCTGTGTATCTACAGGAATTGTCTTATCTGATTAATTTTGCATGTCTCGTGCTGTGCTGGTAGCCCAGAGTTGTCCCTGAATCAACTAATACCACCCAGATTCTTCTCTTCCTGTTGCTTTTGATCACAGAGTCCCAGCTGGAGAGATTTTCTGTTATTGCTCACTAAGTTGATGGCATGGGTGAGGTTTATTGCTGTACTGATCTCTTTTGTCTCATTTCTTGTTCTTCAGAACTTGTATATTTCAGCTCCGTCTGCCTTTAGCAATACCTCATAGTTTTGTCATCAACACTCCTAGTTTTTGTGCAAAAGTCTTCAATAAACATAGTAAGACCAGTCCTCAAAGAACATCTCTAAGACTCCATGTAGCCTGAGCCATTGTCATTTCTCCTTCTGCCTGTTCCTTACAACTCTTTTATGAAGTCCCATCTCTTCACTCCAAACTAATTCTCCAGGCGTAATATATCAATTATACAATTGATACAGTGTATCAAATGTTTAACTGAAATCCAGACTTCTGTGGGCTGAACACTCAGTTATCTCGCCAGAAATATGTACAGCAAGCTGGCTTATCACCCGCATTTGCCAGCTTTTGTCCTTCTTCCTCATTCATTTTTCACATTTGTTTTTTCCTTTCAAAATCTGCTTGAACTTTGTGCCTGTTTGAAAGGCGAGTGACTCAACTGTTGGTTCCTGTATAATTTTTCCTCTTCCCTTACATTTATATACTGTATTTGGTGTTCTGCAGTTACTCAGTTATTCGGTCTTCAATTGAACGCAAGTGGGTATATGCAGAGGAATGATTTGCAAACAGCTCTGTGGGGGTTGCATGTTTACAGCCACTGTGACTCATATCACATTTGCTCAACTTACAACTGCAAATATGTTTTTCTAGCTGCTATCTCTGCAAAAACATGCTCAGATTTTTAAGCCAACCTGTGTCCATTTTGGCTTCATGCACTGGAGCTTTGTATCCCTACAGCATTTCTGCTCAGTCAAGGCCTCATTCTGCCTTTACTTGTTTCCCTTTGTCTCCAAGACGTGGTTGAGGTTCTTTGTGAATGCCAGACCCTGAATTTTGTGGTCAGCACTCTGGAGAAGCTATGAAAAAGACCACGTAAAAATAAATTAAGCGAGTATTATACATATTAAAGACTCCTCACAAATGGATCGCATTCCATTTATCATTTGCAGGACAAGGTATATTCTAGCTAATATCTCTGTCCTTTTTCCCATCTGTAGTGTTGGTGGAAGCAGAAAGTAGGACAGTTTATTTATATCTGCAGAGTAAGCATTTCTGACTTTGAATGCGCTGGGGGCTGACGGTAGCATCTATGCATAGCTGGTTTTTAGACAAACAACACATGCCTTATTATGCTTGTCATAGCTCTTTTGGTCTATAGATTAATAGTTTTTCTTTCTCTTATCTCAGATTTGTATTGCTTTAGCTTCTTCCATGTTAATGACTTGGCCCTTTAGTTGAAAGTGAGAATTATTTCACAGAGTTTGATGTTAACAAGTGCAACTTTCTAGAGTCTACCTCTAGTCAATGCAGACAGATTGGCCTTTCCAGGAGATTTCATGGGATGAGATAATGAGTATCGACTAGGTTTCTGTTTTTGAGATAGGTAACTTAGGGATTAATCACACTTTAAAATATTTTTTAATGGCAAATAAACAACATAAAGCAAGTGCTAGTGCTGTTCTTCAAGAGCAAAAATGCCCTAATTAAATTTCTGGGAGTGCAAAGAGATACAATAAGCTGTGACAGGACAATTCAAGACTGAGACATGGCAGTAGAAGCTGAAACTTGATACAACACCCAATGGCTGTGCGCTCTGCTTGGTGACAGCTGGGGTGAGTTCCTTCAGCTCAGGAACTGGAAGCAGAACAGCTATGCCCAGAAAATGCAGCATTCCAGTCTTACAATGGGCAAACCTGGTAGGTTTGCATGAAGTATCATCCTTGCAAGTCAGTGTTTTTCCTGAGAGCTGAAAATAGTGTGTTGCTGCATTGCAGCACAGACTGAGCTCAGCCTAGGAACTTGAGCATGGTGCTGCCTTCTGCCATTTTCCTCTAGCATAACGATCACTGTTTAATGATTTCCAGGCTCTACCCTCAGGTTTTATTCAATTATTTGGGCTGTTCTGCCCCAGTGAAGAGAAAAAATACCTGTGCAAGAAAACAGTGTATTTTTCTGGTGCCATATAGAATAGCTTAATTTCTAATCCTTTGGTGTAAAAATAAATATTGGGTTAAAAAAAAATAAAGGTAGGTCACAAATATGAGGAAAATAAGATATTGTTACATCACAGATAATGGAGGCTGTCATAATTTTGCACCTGACATTGGTAAAAACTTCTTAACTAAAATGGTCTAGAACGTCACCATGATAGTGGCCAAGACTGTAATGTTGCACAGAATCTGCAGCAAGCAGCCCTGCTTATCTGGTAAAAAAACCCAACAGTAATGAAGTGTGTGGGGAAGCTTTCTCATTTAATATTTTTCATTGCTTGAAGATGCAAACGCTTTCTCACTCCAGGGTGATTCAAGTTCGAGGTGACATTTGCTGCTGCCAAGCCCAATGTCTGGCTGCTGCTGCCACACACCGCTGTTGGGAGGGAGGCAGTGATGCGCACGGAGGCTGCTCTGGGGGTAGCACTGCGTAGGACTGAGCTGCTCTGCTGTGCATGTCCTCTCTGTCTCCCTCTGTGTGTGTGGTGTCTTCCCACAGCAGGAGGAAGAAGGAGGAATGACTGAAGGATGTCCATCAAGCAGCAAGGGCACAGGGAAAGGTTTTGATAGTGGCCTTCTGTTGTTCAGAAGTATGCTTCCATGGAAACTCGATGGATCAGAATTTTCCCTATCTGAAATGAAACATGGTTATGGCAGGAGTCTAGGGAGTCTCCTCCTCCCCTCCACAGGCTTCATTACATATCCATGGAAGTGTATCTATGGCTACTGATCATTTGAGTACCTATTAGCTTAGATATATCATATATTAATATTTTATTGTAGTTACACAAGTGCCATTGTGTGAGCACCCTGCACCTGCCCAGTCCCAGGATAGCAAACAGCATTCAGTTGCCACTGACCAGCCTCATGATTAAACTGCTGATTAAACAGTTGCCACTGACCAGCCTCATGATTAAACTGCTGCTGTCAGCCCATCAGACATGACTGGTTGTTTGCACTTAGTAATGTCTTTGTCTCCTAAACAACATCATCAACAACAATGAAACAAAAAACAAAACAACAACAACAAAAAAACCAAAACAAAAAAAACCAAAAACAGTTAATTCTGAAATTGCATGTATTTTTTCATTCTTAGGCAGGCACAATTCAAAGCAAAAAATCCCTGTGCTTCTGCCACGTACTTGGAATATAAATCAAGTTATCCTTATTCTTTTGGCCACAATAAATAAGCAGGTGTTGAAACTTGACTATAAGATGACTAGTGTTTTTCATTATTTCTTTTTCCTGAAAACATTAACAATTTGTACTAAATGGAAATTGCTACATATCTCAGGCATTTTCTGTCAGTTACTTGTTTCTTCAAACCTCTGTTAAGAGCTGTTTTCACTAACACACCCAATGTTTTCAATTGGTTTTAAAGACAAAAAATGCTATTTCTTGAGTGCTCAAGAAACATTTTACACCAACTCCACAAGTCATTCAATTGTTTGCTAATTAAAATAGCACAATTAATTCTGAATTTAAACCAGAGAGTAATTCAACAAGGCATTTAACTGCTGCCCTAACTCCATCCTGTCACACCTTCTAAGCTGAATGTGTGTTTACATTTTCTTTTAAACTGAGACCTCTGCCAGCATCTTTTTTTATCTATTGCACATATTGCAAATTATTGTCTGTTTTATGAATATGAGTTCATTCAATTTAATGCTGTAGGATACTCCTACATGCGCTTGAGGCTTGTACTGCTGATCATTTTCTTCATTGACTGATACTTGCCATCTGAACTACAGTGTGGTTTCTAATTAAAAGACAAGAAGAAGGATAAAAATGAGCATTAATTATATAATTTTGTGTTGCTCATAGTTGGAGATCTTCTGTGTCTTCATAATGGGCAGCTGCAACACCCATGTACTCAGAGGAAGGGATGGCTTGGCACATGGTAATGTTGTTCATTCTTTGGAAAAAAATAGCACTGCATTGGTCCATCTTCCTATACTAGGGTTCCCTGTCTTCTCTTCAGATCCTTTCCACAGTCTCACTTCTTTCATTTTGCTTTTCATCCGAAGTATGCTTTATGCTGTCTGTCTTGCCTCTTGTATAAAGTAGTTTCAAGTTAAAAATTAACAGAAAATGGGATCATTCATTTACTGCTTTCTTTCTAACTTGCGTTTTTTATTGCTTTATTCTTGTTCTTCCTGGGCTTTTTACTTGCTTGCCTTTTCTTGTTCATCTGCAGACTGTAAAATGTTTGGACTGTGCTGTGTATTTATGATCTCTGCAAAGGGCAGTGCAGTTCCAGTGGGTTATAAGAGTAGATGAACATAGGACCACTTTAAAATAATTTATATTTCCATAAAGCAAAAAAATATTCTGTGAAGTTACTTTTTATAGGATGTTGTCCTCAATCAGATGTGACATGTTCCTAAAACAGGAAGAGTTATCTTTTGAGACAGTACTACAGCAACAATTTCAAATGAAATCATTTTACAGCAGGTGATGAAAAATATAAACAACCACTTAAACCACATCTGGAGAGAGAAATTTGTGAAGACTTTCCCTGTTTTATTTCCAACTCCAAATGCAATTCTGGTTTTGCTTAAATATTTCCATGAGATTCATGAAGAGCAAATGCCTCTGCAAAATATGGTTTTCCTAATCTTATCAGAGACATAATGGTTATTCCAAACAACATAATCACCTATGCTGTAGGCTAATTATCATTTACCTCTTCACCTAAATGCAAAGCATTTTACTATCAAAAATTTCTCTGGTAGGTAACAGACAATACAGGTTGCTTTTATACTAAAATTAAATTTTTCATGATTCATAGCTTCAAAAATTGACTCATGCATCCCCAGCCCACATGTACAATGCTGTGCTTTGCAGACAGATGAATATCTTCCAACAATGGCAGTTTCTCTCTGTGTATTTTTTACAGAAAGATTTTAAACACAGTAACTTCATATCAAGTCATTTATTCAGTAGATCAAGTACAGTACTAAAGACAGGGGTTTTTCTCCAGAGAGTCTGTTTTATGCACAGCATGCATAAAGCGTGCACCAGTTGAGCTGGTGACACAGAGTAGAAGCTGTGCATGGTTTCAACTGCACAAGCTCCTTGCTATGATCTGCATTCATTGTGATGGAAGGGACTGAGAGGGCTGTGCTTCAGTGTAACTTCTTGTCTGTCTGCAGAATATGGACATGTGTGCCCTGTGTTCACCCCTTGCTGGAGGCATCCCCCGGTGAGGCTGGGACACCAGAGAGAATGTAGCCCATTCTTTGTGTTCATGGTACCACTGACGGTGGCAGGGCAAAACAGCTCCAGTGAGGGACAAGTGTTGTCACAGTATAAATGCAGAAGTTTTCAGTGTTCCAGTTTTTAGTCCTTTTGTCCTTGGTCATGTGTGACTTGAAATGTGGCAGGTTTCCATTAAAGTAGAATTTCTGATTTCAGTGTGGAGAATTTTGGCTGTTGCTTTGAATATTATGCGTTAAAAAGCGGGGGGTTTTGTGTTACGCAGTTAAGCCCTTCACCATAAATATTTCGGTCTTTTCTCTGGAAGTTGTTATACTTCAATTATCCTCACTTACAGGATGAAAGAACAGTTGTTCTGATCTTACCCTATTATATCCCCATATTCCACATCAGTGTCCAAAGTGTTAATGTCCATTTTGAGGAGAAGCAGCATCAGGAACAAAAAAAAAGTGTAACATGGTCCTTGCTCAGTACAACACCTGGTCTTGAGGTCTCCAGCAGAGCATCACAAGCCACATTTGTCTGCTTTTCAGCATCGTAAATATTTTCACACATCGTAGACACCTTTGTGCTACATTTGGGGAGGCACAGCATGTCGTGATTCTTGCACTACTGATGGAAGGACAAGAGAAGGTCTTGTGCAATCTGCCAGGTAGAAAATTGTTCTCTTTAATGGCTTGGCAGGTGCTTGATAGTGTAGAATAAAGGGAACCCTTCCTTCCTCCTCCTAACACATGTAGTCCCTGGGAGATGTGCACCTGACTTTCTCTGCTGATCAGCTTGTGCTCAGCAGGCCGCAGTAAGTCATAGCTCCTTCAGCAAACCTGAACTGAACTGAGCCTGAACTTAGGTTTTTATTTAGACAGTAGCAGTATCTGATGTAGCTGTCTAACTCTAAACTGCAATTATTCTAATCTGTCATTTTTTCTGTCATTAAATATTGCCCATTGAATGCAACCTAGGTGCCCATTGTCTTTGTTGGTTTTCAGATGACTTTTCACCTGTGCTATAGTATACTGAGTGAAGAGGCCTTTCTGAAAAGATAATTATACATAGCATTAGAATGTGGTTATTTTTGTCTTTCTGTTAAAAATATTGGTTTGTTTCAGTAGCTGATAAATAGATTACAATAATTAGTTTTAATTGTTGTCTTATGTTTCTATATATTTGCATTATTGTATAAAGCTGCCTACACTAGTTTATGGATACCATGAATTCGGGTTTGGCTCGGAATTTAAATTGGGAAAGAAAAATGTCTCTTGGACATTTCTCCGTTATTGTCATTCTTAGATCCATGAGTTGAAACAGTTTCGTGCATTTTTGCAAATTCTGGGTATGACTGTTGTTTTCAGAAGGAAGCATTTTCCAGTTATATCTGCAAGCCTGATTTGGCAGTTTGAGAATTACACAAACAAATTGGACTGTGAATGAAAGAAACATTGATTGTATTCATTTCCATTGTCCAAGAAAAAAAAAAGACGGAAAAATCAAACAAAAATACTGAAAGACTTATTTTACTTTGTTACTATTTTAAAGGTATGATTCATTGGAATCAACATAAAGAAGAAAAGGGTTTTTTTAAAAATAAGGACATTTACAGATCTTGCCACTTGAATTTGGATGTTCCCCTCCAAATCCAAGTGGGTAAAGCATCTAGACTCCCATGGGTGCATGCACTCCTCCTGGTCAAGGCAGCTGTGCAGAACCAGTACTGGTAGTACTGACTGCCACACCTGCTGCTGCCTGGACACAAACCTCATCCCTCGTCCTTTGTCCTTCACATACATGGTACCTCTTGGAGTACCTTGTGGACCAAGTGGGAGGCAGCAGATCCAAGGGCGAAACTTTATAGCAGCACTGGAAGGTATTGGCTAATGCCCCATCTGAATAGAAAGAAAGCCCTTGATGGGAGTAAAAATCTGTCCTTGCCACAGTGCAGCCACCAGTCTGAAGACAAAAGGAGGGTATCTGAGAATAATTTGCAAAATACTGAGTGAGGGCTTTTGATCATATGGGTCCTGGGGTGGTATGTTCATAAAGCTCTGTATTGTTTAGTAAAACCTGGAGTTTTACTGAGTTCTTGCAAGAACATTATTAGGAGGCCTTATTGGACTAACAGAGCATTTACCATAGCTTTATTAGCATCTGTGGGTTTTTAATTAAGATATGGGCGACTTGAGGGAGCAACTGAATGGTTCCCTAATGAATTTGTTCCATTAATTTCCTTCAGAAAGTACATCTGAGCCTAACTTAAATTCCTTCTGCAATTCATTTATGTAATTTATTGTAGTAAGTTCTGTAGTTTTTCCCTGTAATTGTCCGCTGAATTGACAGGTTTAATTTCATGTAACATGAGAAACAGCAGTACTAAGCTTGCAGTGCTTCATAAAAGTTGATATTACATGTTGTGCTGTTGGATTTTGGCAAGAAGAAGGCAATAAAATACTCCTGTAGAACAGAAACATCCAAATTACAGATATTAAGGCCAATTTTTTTTTTTTAAATATTATTCTCCAAAGGTAGCTCTTAAATCCATATTTAATCACTCAGGTAAGTCGCCAGACTGTGCAGCTTTAGAGCTTGAGATCCAGCAAAGTACTTATTCACGTGCGTTATATGTCCCTTGTACACCAAAGAGCAGTTTCCAGAAGGGGTTGCCAACAACAGCCTTTCAGAGCACAGCACTCCCCAGGGAACTCCAGAGCTTGCAGGATGTGTCCCTGTATAATAAACATCCGATACTGTGCTGAAATACCCTTGGAGACATACATGGGCAATCCCTGGATGCTCAGCATTGCCGATGTGTGGATGCTTATTTAAAAGTTGAAGCAGAGATATAGGATTCTAAATTTAGTAACTCTTTAAAAAAACATCCTGGGCTTTTCTTTCAAATGGGAGGTGTTTGTTGTGATGAGAATAAAACTACAAATTACATCTTTGTCAGTCACAGTGCTGGCTTCTGTGGTTTCCTTGGAAGTGGCTCAGGCACACTCTCCTCCTGTCACAGACACCACATCCATACCATCATCGCATTGCATGGTGCTGGTGACTGCCCCAAAACACATTACTGTTTTCATTCTTCATGTGCCAATCACATCATAAATTACATTTCTAGAAACACAGAGCTTTGATTTTTGATATTGTGTGCATTTTGCCTCCCTTTTCTAATGTTTTTCCCATATGCTGCTGGTCTGTGCCTTCCTCCTGCTCTCTGTCTTTTCTGCCTGCTAGCATTTGCAGTCCGAATTCTGGGCTGCATCAAAAGGAGCATGGCCAGCAGGTTGAAGAAGGTGATTCTCCCCTTCTACTCTGTTCTTGTGGGACCCCTCCTGGAGTGCTGCATCCAGCTCTGGGATCCCCAGCATAAGAAGGATATGGAACTGTTGAAACAAGTCCAGAGGAGGGCCATGACATTGATAGGAGGACTGGGACACCTCCCCTGTGAAGACAGGCTGACAAAGCTGGACCTGTTCAGCCTGGAGAAGAGAAGGTTGTGTGGAAACCTCCTAGCAACCCTCCAGTGTCTAAAGGGGGCCTACAAAGAAGCCAGAGAAGAACTCTTCCTCAGGAACTGTAGTGATTGGACAAAAAGCAGTGGGCACAAACTGAAAGAGGGGAAATTTAGTTTAGATGTTAGGAAGAAATTCTTTACTGTGAGGGTGGTTAGACATTGGAACAGGTTGACCATGGCGGTTGTGGATGCCCCACCCCTGACAATGTTCAAGGACAGGTTGGTTAAGGAAGGTCTTGTGCAACCTGGTGTAGTGAAAGGTGTCCTTGCCCATGGCAGGGGAGTTGGAACTAGATGATCTTTAAGCTCCATTTCAACCCCTTAACATTCAATGATTCTGTGATTCAGTGCTGTGTGGACTGGCAGAAGGGCTGATCAAGCCTAGGATTGGGAAATCCCAAATTCCCAGTCCGGCAGTCATGCTAATCTCTTGGACACCTCAGAGGAGTGTGGTTGGAGTGGTTTTGCAGCCATGTGGTCCAAGCCGAGTTCAGGCTCCCGAAACCACAAAGGGCTGAGGCATGACTAGGAGCCATCCCAGAAGGCAGAGGGAAGAGGGAGGGTGAGAAAAGGGATTGAATTGAGATGATAGCTCAGAAGTCTGCTATAGTTGCTGGCAGGAGATGGGAAAAGAGCATCCCAAGGCCGTGGATAGGGACAGGTTATCTCTGTACGTCTGTGCCTGCCCTTGCCCAGCTGATGAGCTCCTTCCCCTCTCTGCCAGCAGCACTGCTTTGCCAGGGCTTCAGAAAAATGGTCAGGTTATTTTTTTTATGGTGTGAGCTGCCAGCAGCACAGACATGGCTGCCCATCCAGCACCACACGTGCTCTGGCTGGGGATGCAGAGGACAGAGCGAGCACAGAGCAGGACTCTCTCCAGCCCCAGGGTTGGGTGTGCTGCAGGGAAGCTGTCGCAGGCATCTCTGTGTCTGTCCCCTCTGGACACTCTCTTCTCAAGGGCTGTAGAGCACAGCTTTCTTCTGAAATGCCCCAAACTAAAATGGAATCAATTATGATTTTTCACTTTCTGCTGATGTAAATATAGGGAAGTGGCAGATGCCTTGTGTTCTGGCCTGTCCTTCCTTGCCCCACAGTGTCACACTCACTTAGCGGCTTCCCATTTTAGATGCATCAGAGAGCATCAGACAATTCAGTACAAAGCAGATGGAAGAATAAAGATTCAAATGCACGGCAGAATCCATAGGGAAGAAAAGCGACAGGAGAATAATACAAATTACATCCTAATTTTGGGTTTTACACTTCTTTTTTCCCCTGCAAAAAACCAACAATGGTCTGTGTCTCCATACGCATTTGTACCTACTTCTTCATAAAAAATCTTAATGCACAAATATATAAAAACTATTCTAAAACATATGGCTCTGGGTATACATATGTATGTTCTTACATTTATCTGCTAGAAAAAAAAGGGTCCCATTGCTATGCTATCTGAAGTATAAAAATAGAAGATTTTCATTAATTTAATATCATAGTGCTGTATTTTGAGTTCTGACCCTCAAGGAACCCTTTATCTCTCTTGTTCTTCTGTCTTTTGCTGACAAGCATATTAACTCTGCATATCGAGAAAATAATGAAATCCTGCATAATGAAATCCTGATGCTGCATTTTCTCTTCCTCAAAGCGCAAGTTTTCTGGTTTAGCCCATGATTCAATGTGTGCCTCTAAAACAGCTTGGTTACTCTCCTGGCTCTGTTCCAGGGTTTGCAGGGTTTACATTTGTTTATTTCTGTAAATTGGCTATAGAGAGAGCATAAGGTGGAGAGAGCTGAAGTTAATACCCATAAAACAGAGTGGAGTGGTAAACTTTTAGCTTTCCTAAACTTCTAGCTTTGTAAGAATCATAGGCCTAGTGATGTCTCAGAATTATCAAAGTCCTTCACAAAATGTTAATAATTATCATACTGCATTAGAGAAAGAACATGCTTGTTTATAGTGCCTTTATCATGTACGAAAAGAGACTAAGCCCAGTTAAAGGTGTTCAGAAAATCAGGTCTGAAATTCTCATTTGATACATTTTTGGGAGTAGAGGGAGGATAATCAATCACGTGCTTCTCTCTAAATATAGATCTCATGGGTTCACCACACCCATGTCCTTTTCTTAAAGCATTTTCCTTCCAGTTTCAGAAATCAGTAGAAAAACTAGTCCTGTTTGGAAGAATCAGTAGAAAAACTAGTCCCTGGTCGCTCAGTATTGTAGAGAAGAGCATCTCCATTCATTCTCCTTTTTTAAAACTTCTTGTGAAAATGGATTAGTTGTGGTACTAATGGTTATGCAGATGTGTAGCTTGAGAGATGTACTTTCTCTGATGAAAAAGTTCAAAAGTAGGTCAAAAATAGAAGCCAATAATCTCATCCTGACAGGCACTGAATGCAGCTCTGACAGTCTCATTTTCCTCAAATTCAGCACAAGTGGATAGGAAAAGAAAAGAAGCAGTATCAGTCAGGCTGGGCACCACTTACTGCAGAACCAGGTTGTGTTCTTTAAAATCTTTAGGCCTCTGCAGGTTAGTGGTTATTTTCTTTTTCTCCACAACTGGGCTTCTTCAAGTCCGACAGGAAATCCCCAAATTTTGTTTAAATGCCTTTTCCCATATATAATAGGGCCTGGGATTTAAAGGAGTTCTTGCAGCATGCTCTCCGAATGGCATTTAACTTTCCAAGAAAAAACAGGAAGTGTTATTTTAATTAGTACATGAGCTGTGCAGCAGCTAATGTATTCCACCTCTTCGCTGTTGTAAAAGGATCAGATTTCTCAGTAGCATGAAGCGAGCAGAGAAGAGGGATTGTGTTCAGCTCTCCATATGCTGCAGAGCCCCATTCGCAGGGAAGGTGTGAATGGGAGGTGATTTGTAGCTGCCTGCCACTTGTAAAGAACAAGCTTCTGCTGTTCCCAGGCTGGAAAGAAACCTGGCTCCCCTCTATAACCCTACTGCAGTGCAACAGGTAGACCACACCCTTCAGGGATTTTAATTTCAACAATAAGGGATTGTAAAGAAAAGTCTATTTTTCATTTACATTTCAAAAAAGAGGTACTGGATGTACTTCTTCAGTAGAGATCCCTGATTTCCTCAGACATGATATTTCAAGGTATGCTCTGCTTTGCTGGAAGGCACAGTTGAACACAGCCCAGTGCACTAAAGCCCCCACACCTCTTGTGTTGGTTAATGAAACAGTGGCCTGTGAAACAGATGGTGAGGGTGAGGGATTTCATGACCTCCTCCAGCCCATGGATGTGTCAGCACGAGATGTAAAGGAAAGCCCAAGCTCCAGACAGCATTTCCCTGGCAATGAGGTTCAAGTGATGAGTGATGTTACAATGGTGTTGCTACACTTCACCAAGAAATTGCTCAAGAGAAGATTGACCCAGTAACACCAAGCAAAGTGGGATGTGCTGAGCCAGGCAAGGTGAGGAGCATCTCAGGAGCTTCCAGCTACAAAGACAGACCATCTTTGCTGGAAACTGCTGTGCAGTTCCAGAAATGGGAAGTAGCAGTCTGGTTTGAAATGAATTTAGGTCAATCAGTGTATCAGAGCATGCAGCATTACTACAAAAATATTCCTAGTAGTTATTTTGCACTTAAAAAAAAAAAATAGCAATTTCAAGAGCTTGTACAAAAATATATGAGTGTCACTGAGGTACAGTTCATGGTCACTTCATTGCTCTGTGGGGTATCATGTCATAAATCCTCAGCAGCTTGGTTTGATGTAGCCCTGCAGCAGTCATTTTATCTGTTCTGCTGCACCAGCTGGGGATCCAATTTGGAGCCTCTCAACAAACAATGTTCAGACAAATGAAAGCTCAGTGTCTAATCACCATCTTGTAGGAATAGTTTCAGAACTCTGCAAGTGTATGTGTGTGTAGGCATTTATATCATATATATATTTTATAAATATATAATAACTCTAATAAATTATGTATATATTTTATTGTGCAGAATGCAAAATTGTGAAAGTAATCCAGATTAGCTGTCAAAAATTCCCTGTACATTTTGAAAGTACCACCTTTTTTATTATTTCTTTAGTGCATAAGGATTCTGTCCTTCATCTTTTGTCGAGGAAAGTTTGTTCAGGGTTCTCCTACCCAAAAATCCAGGTAGCTTCTTGACCGTTTGGAGGCCTGTTTTCAGTGCCAGCCTCCAAGGGCGCAGTGAGCTGGACCTGCAGGGAGACCCTGTCCTTTCAGTGGGATTCTGCATAGACATAGAGGTTTGCTGGTGCAGGATTAGTTGCAGAACTGGAGGATGGACACAGAAGCCACTACAGCAGCAGCCCTGGGGAAGACAACAGCAGTAAGCAGGAGTGTGTTGGTGTGAGCATGTGGCAAGAAGGGTTATTTTGTGATGGATCTTCTGCCGCAGGGATGAAGAGTCAAGCAAGAAGAGAGGCAGGCAGAGATGTCAAAAGGAGTAGAGATGTCTTGACAAGGCAATAAAAATACCAGGTGACCCACTTATCTCTCACTTGGCTCATTTTCATCAGCAGCTGAGCTGAGAAAGCATTTTTTTCAATGCTTTTGTGCAGTATCGGTCCTGTGGTGAGGGGGACGGAGCCAAGACTAAGGATTTCTCTTTTACTCCCTGGCCACATGGCAGTCTTTTACATGGTCCTGTAATTGGAGTTTGGCCTCAGTGGAAGATGAGCATTATAGCTTAGCAGAAGTGCTTTGGAAGAACACATTGAAAGTAATAACTCTGCCACTTTAAGGGATAAGAACCTTTTTTTTATAATGCAGCTCTTTCCAATGCGTGGCTGCTGCATTTAGCTCAGACTCTTCCATTTTTCTTGTTGCAAAGGTAGGAAATGTATTTGGAGTCAGCAGGCTGCCAGCCAGGGAGGAGCAGTTCCTTTCTTCATGGCTGTTTACCCAAGGAGACTGACAAACCAGTCTCCTTTCCACGTAACGGGGGGCTCTTCTTTGGGGTCTGCTAGCACAGGACCTTCTGTTTGCTGTGGAGAGCAAAACGTACTCTCTGCCAACAAAAATGCTGTGTGATTGAGGTTACAGATAATAGAGACGCTCTTCATTTTGCCTGCTGTCCAGAATTTTTGCCTTCTTGCTTAGCTGCAGAGACTTGTCCAGCTGAGGACATGCTGTCTAACAAGCCCCTAAGTTTCTAGAATATAACATGATGAAAGTTAATTTAAAATTTCCTCCCAGTTATCCTTTTCCTACTGTTTATTATCAAAACACATGAAAATTTTTCACTCACTCAGCTGCATGTTTCTTTATTTCTTTAGGCTGCGAGTCATCACTGAACCTGTCATCTCAGAAAGCCACAGATGCAGTGGACGGTATCTTTCGGTCCCTCAGGGATATTGCCAGAGTCCGAATGCACATGAAACAGTTTAATTCCATACATAATCCAGGCAGCAACACCCACCAGGCAAGTATAGCTTTCTTTTCCCTGTGTTTGTTATTTCTCTATCATGTTGTGAAAATTACAGCACTAATTTTGCTGATGTGCTAATCCTATACACATTCTGCCCATGTAGAAGATACTTAAGTATAGATTTTGTAATTGACCTAATCACCAAGAACTTCCTTCGTCCAAACTCAGGCATATGTATGTCCATGTCAACAAAGAATTATCTGAGGAAGAAATTTGGGCTTTGCTCTGCAGCACTGTGGAATGACATAAATGCCTGTGAAAGGCAGGGCTAGGTCAAGATGGCTCTCGACTAAGACCGCTCAAGGCAGAGCAAAGCAGGATGTCTGCATCCATACAGCAACTATATTCTTGTGTTTTCTCTCCCATCCCTGTAAGTGTGAGAAACAAACCTGTTTGTAAATAGGTGACAAATGCAGCTTCTGTTTCTAAAGTAGGAACATAGGATCTGCAGTACTACTTTAGGTCATACAGTGATTTTCTTTCTCTGTCTCCACTGAAGAGTTTTACCTTTTCCATTTAGAAATAGTTTTACAACAGAAAGCAGTGATTTAGGAGAGATCATAAAACTTGATTCTAGCCTTAAGCCAGAAAAAAATCCTTCCAAACTCCTGACAGTGCTGTACACCAGCAAAGGGATGTAGTTTGAATTAAGCATTGCTTTGCAAGGGCATGTCATGAGTGTTGCAAAATGTCACTGGAGATCTAAGGTGGGGAAAACCTGTTCCTGAAGTTTCCTAGCAGTTAGGACCAGTTTGATGTCCGAAATGGGGAAAACTGTTAAACATTTAATACAGTTCAGTGCAGGGGCAGTGAGATGATAAGAGTTTCCTGGAAGTGTAATTAGCATCACTATGTTGTTTGGATGTAATCCAGGTTGCTTACTTAGGGCTAAGTGCTGGAACACAGCAAGGGACATATTAACACCTTGCAGCCCCTTAATCTAGCTGTGCAATGGATCTAGTTTCTTGAGTAGGACAAATCTGCTCCTGAGGGAAGTCCAGGAGATTTATAATAGAAGAAATAAGCAGGCAGTATGTTATTGTCCATGATGCTTACAGCTCTCTAGAAATGGCCTTCTCTTTTGACTGGCAATGTGTTGTGTGTGATCAGTTTAGCTCCTCAGAAGAAGTAGTGCCTGTCCTGTGACCATACTCATCCCCAAACCTGCTTAGTGCTATGGGAATGGGTTTAGCCTGTACATACTTGTTCACTTTATCTGTTAAAAGCTGGGAAGCCTCCCCTTCTTCTTAAGACTCATAAAGATATTTCTATGGATAAGTCAGTGGGCATTGGATAGTCTCTTAGATGGACTTTTTGTACCATTGTAGTTTGTATGTCTTACATAAAATGACAGGTGTTTTCATCAGGTTTTCAAACCGGTTCATGCAGTGACCATGCAAGAACGGAGTATTTCTTTTGCCTCTTACTGAAACTGCTTTCATCTTGATCTAAGTATATTTCTCCCTTCTTCCTTCCCTTCCTCCGTCCCTTTCTCTGTTCCTTCTTCCATCCCTCACTCTCCTTTTCTCATTCTCTCTCTTTCTTTCTCTTTTTGTCTCTCTTCTCCCCTTTATAAGCTTGTCTGGGGTTATTCCATAGCTATTGAGTTTTTTAACAGCTATTTTAAACACAACTTGTGCCCGTCAAAATTTAAAGTTGATGAAAGTTTCATTATATGAGATAGAAACCAATGCAGCTGTTAGGGGTTGTACAGAAAAATAAAAACTCCCTAAAAATGTAATAGATTAATTTCAAGTCAAAAAGGTTTAAAAAATATTTGAAACCATTATAGTTAAAAAAAGGTAAGTGATTATACTATCTGTATTTTAGTATCTGCGTAGTCTAACTGGATTGTTTTGAAAGGCACTGAGTTTTGGTGCTGAAAATTCAGACAAGCAAAATCATAGCATATTTTTCATGTCTTTTGAGTACATAGTTTTGTCTGAAGTCAGATGATACTTTTCCTTTAATTTCATGGAGTAAGCCTCTCTGTTAAACTGTGATTTGATCTCTGCTCCAAAAATATTTCATTCCTGGTGTTTTTCTGTTCCTCATCTATGAAGATATTAAACAGATTTTTATAAATAGGACTTCATGCCTGCATGTGTATTTTCAAACAGTTGTTTATTGCGTGACTAGATTTGACAGAAATCTTGACATGTTCTAAAAGATCCTGCAGCTCATGTCTGCTGTAATTTGCTTTGTTGGCTCAACTAAAAATTATGCACATGTTGTGAGAAGAACTAGATGAGTTGTATAAATCTTTGTTGACAGGATTGTATTAAAAAACTGTAAGCTTTGTTTCTCACTCTAAAGTGTTGGATGAAAAACATTTATTTAATGACTCCAGAAGATTTTAGTTTCAAGCCAAGTGGCTTGTGTTTTATTTTCCATCCATTTTTACTATTATCTTGCAAGATGTCTCTTGTAGATACCATCTTTACAGAATTAATGACATCACATTTGATTCCCCTAAGAAATTTAGGGGATGATATATACCTGGGGTAGTCCCAAAGGAAAATAAATGTGCTAATTTGAAGTTGCTCATTTTCTAAGACAGTTGCACTTACTGAAATGATCACGGTTCCATTGCAGTTTGGGCAAAGTTAAAAGCAGTAAAACAAAGCTCCATCTATAAACCAAGTAAGCTTGAATTTTCTTTAAAGACCATCTCTCCGTAAGTCCCTAAAAGTTTTATCTTAAAAGTTTTTTCAGGATGACAGTGATTTCAGTGGTTTAAACCTTGGTATGGAAATGTGGAAATTATTAGACTACTAATTCATATTCAGCTCAGATTTGTGGACCCTGAAGAGGATACAAGGTTGATCCTTTGGGAGTAGACCTTCCAGCATGTTAACCATTTGTACATTTCCCACTTTTCCTAGCCCCTAACTTCTCTGAAGCTCTGACATTCATGGTAATGGTGGGGTTGTTTGGCCTGTTTTTTGAGTCTTCCACAGGTGGAAGTATTATGTGGAGTGCCATGGCCATGGAAGCGAAAGGACTAACAGGGACTCCTTAGCTCTGCTCTCCCATGAGGGACAAATAGGCAGGTTGGACTCTTCCCTGTCCTGCAGGTATCCAGCGATCAGTGGGGACATGACACTTGGAAGAAGGCAGGACTGGTCAATTTTTAAAAAATCCCTGTTTAGGTGTTTGTAAAATCATTAAAAAGGAAATGAGATCTGGGTGGACAGTGGGCAGCAGAGTCTCATCCCTATGGTTATCCATCTCTGTCCTACCTCCAAAAAGATTCCAGACAAAGTAAAAGTGCCCCCTTTCTTCCTTGTCTCTATTTATGTAACACATATGGGGCAGAGTAAATGTGTGGCTCTCTTCCAGTCTTTTCAGTTCAATGTTGTGCTGGTGCACACCATCTGCAGTCAAGGTCACAAACTCTCTGAATGCTTTCATTTCTGGGATAATTATTTTTGTAACCTCTAATAGAAATAAAATATTTAGAGTCGTGGTTGCACTGAGTCTAAACAGGTTTACTCACAACGTGTTGTTCTTTTTGTGCAGGCCTCTTACAAACCTCTGCTGAAACAGGTAGTGGAAGAGATCTGTAATCCTGATCGGCCTGATCCTGTTGATATTGAGCATATGTCGTCAGGCCTCACTGATCTCCTTAAAACTGGATTCAGCATGTTCATGAAGGTAACCAGCCTTCCCAAGCTCATCTGTAAGATTTTCCTGAGATCAGAGCATCATGCAGCACTAGCTGATTTTATGTATTTGAATTTATACTGTTCAGTAGAACTGAAGGGGAGGTTAGGAGAGTTAAATCCTTGCAGGGGGCTGGGAGTAGCTTGAGGCCCCACATTGCAGGTACAGTGCAGACAGGTAGCACCTGGTGAACAAAACAAGAGGAATAGAGCAGACTGAACATCTAAATAAGGGTGATGGTGGACACCAAAATAAGGATGATATGTCTGGGAAGAGGCAATGTGGCTTTGCTAAAGGGAAGTCGTAACTCCCATAGCTTTTAGAGCTCTTCAGAGACGCCCAACAAGCAAATTGATAAGCAAGTGCCCATTCATATTAGCTAGTCGGATTTCAGAAAAGCGTTCCACATGGCACCTCGTCAGAGGAATTTAAGGGCACCTGGCAACCTTGAGATAGCAGAGAAGTAAGTATGAACAATCTTGGTCTCACAGAGGATGAAGGAGGTGCTCCGTATTCAATACGTTTTCTATAACTTGATACGGTTCAACTTGTACTGGGGAGGAAGGAAGCCTGTTAGTTAGAAATTATTTTGTGGATGGTCTGAGCATGTTTTGAGGCAGTCACTGTACAAGAATTTACTCTGCTTTACAAATTAGCCCATGCTAAGTGTCCGCTTGTCGAGGTTTGACCCTGGCTAAATGCCAGGCACCTACGACATCTGCTCTCTCTAACCTCCCCTGTCTCAACTGTGCAGAGGAGAAGAAAAAACTAACACAAATACACTGGACTCATGAGTTGAGATACGCCACTGGTGGGAGGACGTGGAAAGATGTGGGAGCAGCAATGTTGGGGCCCTGCTGCGATCATCTTGGCCTTGCAAAGTGATTTATTAATCTAACAGAGTTGGTGGATAAATCAGAGATAAAAATAAGCTCTTAAGACACCATTTCTTCACTCACCCCCCCTTCCCTCTTAGGGCACCGTTTCTCTGCTCACCCCCTCCCTCCTTCCAACCAACAGCTCTGGGGCAGGGACAGGGTATGGGGTTTTTTTCTCTTAGTCAGTCCATCAGCACAATTCTTCTGCTACAAACACTGTTTCTCTACTCACCCTTCTCCCTATTAAGACACCATTTCTCAGCTCACCCCCCGCTCCTTCCAACCAACAGCTCCGCGAACTTTGGTGTGGGTCCAGTCTCACAAGCAGCACCCAACCGAATCTGCTGCAAACATGAGTTCTTGTCCGTAGGGTGCAGATTTCCAAGCCGAGGCCAGGCTGTTTCCATCCCGGGAGCAAGGCCTTTCTCTCTCCTGCAAGGCTTTTGCAACTCTCAGTCTCTGGGACTCCACTGGATCACAGCTTCCTGCAGGCCTCCACCTGCTCCTCTGGCGTGGGCACCTCCCCACAGGCTGTGGGGGGTTCTCTGCATCCCCTGGACCCCATGGGCTGCAGGGGGACCACCTGCTCCCCCATGGTCTTCACCACGGCTGGTAGAGGGTTTTCAGCTCCGGCGCCTGGAGCACCTCCTCCCCCACCTTCTCCACTGACCTTGGTGCCTCCATGTTGTTTTCCCCCACATATTCTCACCTCCTCCTCCTCCTCCTCTGGCTAAAAAGAAGTGCTTACTCACATTGTTTTGATTTCTTCTTAAATATGTTTTCACAGAGGCGTAACTAACATCTCTAATTGGCCCAGGCTTGGCCAGCAGCATGTCCATCATCTTCAGAGCCATCAGAGATTGGCTCTGCTGGACATGGTGAAAAACTTCCAGAACTTTCACACAGGACATACAGGAGCCATCTTTGTACCTCACCCTACTCACTGGCAAAAACTGGGCCAAGCAAAACCACCACACCACTAAATATTTACAGAGTTGAATTGTGGAGTAGCCAGCATGTTGTACGTTCAGCCTTGTTTTATTGCGTATCCTGAATTTTCCATTGAAAACAACCCCAAATTTACATCAAACTGCATCAGTACTATGGTTATGAGTACAGTGCATTTCTGTACTATGTCCGGTGTTCATCTTTCAGTTTTACCACCACCACCCCTCAGCATGGAAGAGACATCAGCAAACTGTGTGAGGCAGTGGACACAAGTTGCAGCAAGGGAAAATCCAGTTGAATATAAGGAAAAAAATACTAACTGTAAGAGTGGTTAAGTCCAGAGAATTCTTCATCTCTGAGATATTCAAAGATTGGCCAAACAAAGCCCTGAGCAACCTGATATAATTTTGAAGTTGGCCCTGCTCTGGGCAGGAGGTAAACTAGATGAGCTACAAAGATTCCTTCCAACTTGATTCTGTGGTGCTATGGTAATAGTAAAGGAAAAAAACTTTCTCGCTTTTTTCCAAATGCCTGCTAGGCCTGTATTTAGTCAGGTGACAAAAATAGTTTTCACTGTTGTGTTGGTACTATTCTAGAACCCACTATCAGAATAGCAGTTATTTTTCTGTTTTTTCAAAGAAAGCTAGTATTGAACACAAAAGCAAATAAGCCTAAAATCCTCTGCTTGTTTTCAGGAATCTCTGTCCACTGTTGAAATTAATTTCCAAAATATATTCAGTTAGGTTCCTAAATTGAAATTAACAGCTCTTCACAGCTAACAGATAACCCCATGACAATAGAGGATGGCTACAGGAAAAGTGATCCAATATATCCATTCTTGCATCAGAACTGAAAAATTTATGCCAACACTCCAAAAATAGTAGAATTAAAAACACATTTCACCATCAAACAAAGTAACTGAGCTGGTGCACCCAAGTAATTTTTTTAATTAATGGTTTCATTTACCAGTAATTCCCACAATTGTATTGATTTCATTGTATTTGCTTATTGAAGATTTTTTAAGCAGGAATATAGCTTATCCTTAAAAAGAAAAGAAAATGAAAAAAACCCAGGAATATAAGGACTTCAGAAGGCCTGAATGGTTAGATGGAAACATTGACACTTTTAACTAGTTTGAGGACAATTCTATCCTTTTTCATTGTGTGTGTGTGAGAGAGAGACAATAAGTATATTATGGCAATATGTACCTGTAAGTGCATCTCTCTCGGTGAGACAAATATCCTACTATAAAGAATATTTACAAGATGAGAAAGTGAACTTTGTGTAGGATGAATATTTCATAGGCATCGTCCCCTACCTCACAAATATTTGTCCATGCTTGTTCTTTCGTTTGTAGCCTGGCTTGCTGGCATGTGCTCAATTGCCTGTATTTCTGACACAATCACATCATCAGCACAGTAATCATTTTGTGAGCTTCCTTATTTTTGTTTCTTTCTCAATGCCCGAATTTAAATGCCAACTCACATAAAAGTACTTTGGAGATTGCCTCGGGTGTGTTAATTCAGGACAGACTTTTAAAGATACCTCTCATCCAGAAGTTGTTTGTCTGGCAGATGTGTTTTGAAGCGAAAGGATGGTGCAGGGAAAAGCCCTCCCTACCTGAAGGGCTCCTGTTTTGACTGCTGCTCTAGACAACACGTGTTTTATGATGATCTGAGCTCACTGTCATTGATACCAAGTGCCCTGCACAGCAGCCTAGTTTCTGGTAATTGGCATGCTTTCCTTTTTCCAGTTATTCAGCTAAGCTAATTGGTTTCTGGTTGGTCACAAATACCAGAATCATCAGTGCTGCTGTCCTTGTTGGGTGAGTTATCCCTCACAGAACAATAAGAATTGTTTCTGCTGACTTTCTTCAGAGAAAAAGCCTGTGTTTTGTGAGCTGCCATGAGAACAAACCTGTCCTCCAAGGCCTTCCTGTTTCAGTTTTAGAGTTTTATTGACCTCTGCCACCCTGTTTTCTCACCTCCTCCTCTCTCTCCCCTCCATGCAGACACGTGCACCAGCAAAGAGCCCTCTGACCACCAGCGTCCTGAGCATACCCAGTATGGTGAGCTCACAGCTGGAGACAAGGCCCTGTTGTCCTACTGGGACACTCTGCTGGCTCAGGGCACCACCCCCCTTCCTTTGGGCTCCTTCACTTCAACATAAGGGCACTGAGGGTTTTTTGGTTAATCTTTCTAATTGCCTGAGATAGCTCTCTGAATTTTTTTTTAAATGTGTGGCATTTTGCATTGAAAGTGAATTTCACTCAGGGATTTTTGCAAAATTCAAATTTCACAGTAAATTCAGAGGCCTTGGAAATGTCCCAAATCAACCGAATTGTAGAAAGATCCCAGAAGATATACATTGCTTTTGTTGCAATCTATTTTATTTCTTCTTCTGTATCACTGAAATGAGTTATGTTCAGCTACACACAGCCAGATCCTTCAGAAGGGAGAGTCTTGGGTGGTTGTATTATCAAACCAAAAAAAAAAAAAAAAAAATTGGCAGAAACTTGCATTCTTAACACAGCCAAATATTTTGTACCCAAAGTATTGTCCTCCTTCAAAACACTTACACATAGCATAACAAAATTACAGATTCCAAGACCCTTTTCATTTCTGTTTTAATTTAGTTTAGAGTTTGCATGCCTAATAGTATTTTTAATACGCATTTCTGGAATTTGTGGTTTGAACTTTAGTCTTCTGAAAAGTAGTAAGTTTTATATAGGCACCATGTGTTTGGATCTATGTTTATTTTGACTGAAGGAAATGATTTGTCAAGACATTTTCTCTTTAGCATTACCCTGAAAGCTTGTGTTTTCCAATTCTTATACTGGGTGTCCCTTCAGTGTGCCCTGTGTTCTGCATGCAAGTTTATTATGAGTTTGTTGTCCATAGGAAAGAAATTAAGAATCAAAGAATCACAGAATATTCTGAGTTGGAAGGAACCCACAAGGATCATCAAGTCCAGCTCCTGGCCCTGCACAACACCATTCCCAAGTATCACACCATGTGCCCAAGAGTATTATCCAGGCAGGCTTGGTGCTGTGACCACTTTCCTGGCAAGCCTGTTGCAGTGCCCTGGAATTGCAGTATATATGCTGTCTGTGCCATCAGCTAATGAAAATGGCCAGCAAAGTGGGGCTGAGTAAGAGAATAAATACCCAGGACGCAAGTACTCAGCTCCCTAATACATCTGTCTAAGGGGTTTTGTTAGTTTCAAGGTCCCAGGAATTCAAGAGCTCCTTACCTGGGGAGCAGCATTGAACAGGGGCCCCATGTAATCAAAGCCACTAGCCTGGAGAGAGAACATGCCATCTCCCTGTGCTAGCTTCAAAAGGAAGAGTCCGTGCTGAAGGTTACCAGGCAGAAAGCCTAACAGACCTTCAGGATGAAAAAGTGCCAAAAGACTAAATATAGGAAAGCCACAATAAGGAAAAGAAGAGCTGTACCCTCAGGAGCTGGAGCCACAAGGATCAAAGAAAGCTGCTGTGGTGGGGAAAGCAAAGGAACCCTGCTCTGCCCAAACACGGGTTGACACCACTTTCATTCTATTGAGTGAATGCTGTTAAAAGCCTACGCTCATGCAAGGAAAGGAAGCAAAGAGTCTAAAAAGGAATTAAACTGTTTTGTCACTTTTCAGAGCCAAACATTTGGAGTGTTTCATACTCCAGGGTGATGTGACAAGAACAATTGCATGGGCCCTGTTGACATCACTCCCAAAGACTGGATCAAGGCAGTGTCAGGGGAGTGTGTTTTCTCACAAAGGAAACAGTTTGCTAGGAAACAGCAAAGTCATCAAACTTCTAGAAGTGGCTAAGAGGAAACTGATGTAAAGCATCACCTTCATGTTTAAAATTAAAATGCAGTATAAAGTCTTCACTATACTGAAGTCACTTCAGTATAAAGTCTTAACTGAAGTGGGATGTTTGTGCCATTTTAAAGACAATTGGGGGAAAACGAAACAAGTATTTCCTCGAGCTAAAGTTTCTCTATATTAGTTACAAGGCAGTCATAGAAGCATTGAAAACTCTGAACTGAAACAAGCTAGAAACTGATTTTATACTATAATGGACCTGATTTATTTTTACTGATAAGTGGTAAAAGATTATTCACTGCACTGGTGAAAACACATTGCATAAAATTCTTTTCCATGTTGACCTCAGGCAGGGATTCTAGCATGTTTAGGCTGGACTCCTTGCTTCTACTGGGTAGTAATTTACCCCTCATTTATTGAAGTCTCATGTGTATGTGTATCCAAAGTAAACATCCACCCAAGTACTCTCCTCCCACTCTGGGAACAGGAGGAAAGTAATGAAGAAGGAATGGAGGGAGAAACCCTGAGACTTCAGGAGAAACTCCCCAAGGCTTCAGTGGAATCCATGGAGACTTTATTTCCCTGGAAACAGTTAATTAGTTCTAACTGGGCATCATCCCCATCTCAGCTGCTACAGAAACCAGCATTCCATGAATATTTCTTCCTGAGCTTCCTCTTTGGTCTTCCTCTAGCAGCTCAGGGAGCTGACCACTGATAATCCATAGGTTTGGACAAACCCATGGATTTGGATGAAGCAAGTACAAATAATACTTTCCTTCGTTTTACAGGTGAATCGCCCTCACCCTGGTGATCATCCTCTTCTGATCATCTTTATGGTTGGTGGAGTGTCAGTCTCCGAGGTCAAAATGGTGAAGGATTTGGTAGCAACACGCAAACCTGGTACCCAGGTAAAAAAAAACAGCTCTAAACGTACAGTTGCTATCCAAACAAAAACTAAGAAAATTCATCAAATAGTGTTCCCTATAGCACTGGTGCCAAACCAACAGAAAGCCACAGCCACATGGACAGAAATGATGTTAGAATTTTGCTGTGTAACATCTGTAGGCAAAAAGTATTCAGGCACCAAGGGTCTGTTTTTTCACATGTTACAGTCAGCAACAAAAGTTCAAACTCAGGTTGGAGAGTTCAGAACAGACTGGCATTAATTTGAAGGGGCTTTCATCATGTCTCAAAAGATTAGTTTCTTTGTATTCTTTATAAACAGAAACCTTTGCTGTCCAAAAGGCTCCAGGCTCCCTGGCAGTCCATCTATGGGACATAGTGCAGGGATACCCAGGAGTCTGGGTACCACCTAGTGATTTATCAGTGGTAATCCTGCAGGCACACCAATTAGCTTTGGTGAGGAGCAAAATGAATTCTGCTGGATATAGCTGTACTGTTCCTGTGTCTGGCCAGGTGTCTCTGATAAGTACCTGACCACTAGACCTTAAGTAGTGTGAAGGAGGTGATGTGGAGAAAGCCCCAAGTCTCTGCATCCCCTGAATGTGCTGTTGGACTCCTGGAAGGAGGGTGGCTCCCACAGTGAAGCTTCAGTGATGTCCACATCGCTGGTCTTTGCCTTGTCCAGTCACTGGCAGCAGAACTTGACTACAGAAACTGTCATCTGAATGGAGATGGGAGGGAGAGGACAATAATGGGTGAGCTCTGGTGGCACCTGTTAAAAATCATCATTAATTGTGGAGGACCAATCAGGTGTCTGTTGAGTACTGCAGATACACAGGGTATCTATAGTGCTGTGTAGCCAGCTGTGTCATAAACATAACTCTGGTTTCCAGGGTGGCTTTTAAACATCTTGTTTTCAGTTCCTATGGAATGCAGTTTTGATTAGTGAGAAATCATTAGCAAAATGGAGCCAACCAATGGCAGAGCAGCCCCTCAGTTTGACATGTGTTTTCCATGTTTCAGTTGTCTTTGCAAGGCACTCTCAAGCAGTATTTTGTAAGATGGAGTACCATTTTTAGTGATGCATTTTTTTATCTGATAACACATCTCTTCCCCCATTAGCCTACTTTTAATCTCCTCAAAACAGCAAATTAAATTCTTTTCCCTCTTGGAGGGGAATTGAGTTGTGACACACTGATGGACAAGTTAATCCACACACAAAATGTATTAAGACACCCTGAAAGATAAACAGAGGGTTAATATCTGAGTTTGTTGAGAACTATGCAGAGAGATTTTCAGCTGGCTTTCTAGAGGGACTTAAAGCTTGACAGTGTGGTGACATAGGATCTGGTGTTGCTTTGCTTTGGCTTAACCCTGGCAGCAGGTCACCCTCTGAGGCAGATTCCTAAAGCATTTTAAGCTTTTACTGCATCTTGCCCTTTATCCAAATGTGCTGTGTTAGAGGTGAAAGGACTTCGGGGGAGAGGTGGGAGGAGGAAGAGAAAGAAGAAACTAAGCAGTTGTGCAAGTCTCTCACCAAAAAAAAAGTTTATAAGTTTGTTGGATTTACCTGGATTTCTGCACTATAGCTGTGAATATGCACCACCTGTTTAGGATTATTCCCTTTTCAAAAAGCCAGGCATTTATCTAACTCAAGCCAGGGTTTAACAGAGCCTTTTTGTGCTGCTCAGGCAATCAGGTTCAGGCTTCAGGGAAACACTGCCCTTCCAAGTCCCTTCCAGTCAAACAAAGCACTAACATTTATACTAATTACTGACTCTTGGAAAAAGGGAGAAATGTACAAAAACTGAGTAAAGTAACTGAAGAAAAACTGACAGGGTGCACTGATTATTTCAGCAACTGTTTGGAGTTGAGGCAAATGACATTTAAATGTGGAATAAGAGACACATGTTTCCATCCACAGAACTGCTCTGCATCTGAATATGAATGACAATTTTATTTCTCATGGAGAAGCACAAAGGAATACAGTGTTTCCTATGCACCATTTGGTTTTGGATGGTGGTAAATAGCTCCCCACAACTAGTGAAAAGTATCCTATTTTTTAGGAAATTACTTCTCTTTTTCTGCTTTAATCAGGAGAGTAACAAAGGGGAAAGAGCATTAAAGAATGCTTCCCCCTCCCTTCTCCCAACATGCACAATCATCTATGTGGTTGTGGCTGAGGCAAGCGGACAGATAAACGCTTTCAGATGCACCTTTAAATGTTAGCTGTATCCTTCCCTGCCTTCTGCTGGGGGGGGGGGAACTTCCCATTGGAGCTCAGTGGGTCAGGATTGGAGCTCAGTGGGTCAGGATGGGAGCTCCTGGTTCTTCCACCTTGGCTGCCACTAGGAGGGGTAGCCCTTCAGGTGAAGCATGAAAAAGGCATGGTGTAAGACAGGCAGGGGGTAAAGAACAAGGAGAAGGTCTGCAAAGGACTGTCCTGAAGAGAGCTGCCTGGAGAAGAGATGGACATTACTTATCTGGGCAATTACCCTCTTCTCTGTAAAAATGAAAGAACAAACATTCACATTTATCCCCCTCGATGAGCCCTCGGAGATACTAGAGGGAGAGAAGTCCCACTGTATTTGGCAGCATCTTTTCTGAGACATTAAAGTTGCAGATCTCATTTTTCACTCTGGCCTTGCTATTAGTTGCACGAATTCCCTGAGGGTTCAGTGGTAGGACTCCAAGAAGAAATTGCTTTTATCTGTCAGTGGCTATTGTTGATGTTTGGCTTGTACACTCAAAAAACTTTGGTAACATGTCCCTTCGTGTTTTTCAGAGTTAAGCTGCGTGATAACAAGATGAGCACATACTGTGCTACAGTCTGATTCTCATGTAACATAAGTAAGACAGTGTCAGTCTTTGGCATCTGCAAGTTATCGAGAGTTTTTCAGGCTTATGAAGGAAGAGATAATCAGTGTCAGTTTGCTGGAAATTGTGTAGGAGGACAAGGGAAGAGAAGTGAGGGGGAGGCTATCACCCATACAGAAGGGATTCTTTAACTTCTATCTGAAGTGAAAAGATGAAAGAAAGAGCAACAAAAGAAGTTGAAATGCAACATTACCACACACTTAAGCCATGTGATGGACAGCACAAGGCATTTGATAGCTATTGCAGTAGACTGACACACAGACATACTCTGTTGTTGATGTTTGTGCTTCCTCTCCTTGACTTTGCGCTGAAGAAGCAAATTCATTTTCAAGTGGGCCAGTATGATTAAATCTGCCCCCAGATCCTGCCTGCAGTCCTGACCCTATGGACACTGCTAAACCTGGGGCTCAGTAAGAGCAGTGTCCTATGATTTTGACCCTGAATTAGCTCTTCACAGCAAGAGTGTACACACTCACTCCTGGATGATAGCTTTGCCCTGCAGAGAAGCCTTCACAGCAGGCAATTATATACTGGTTTTCACTTAAGGAAAACAGGTACCTGCACCTAGCAGGATGTGTGTCATGGTTGTAGGTGAGCGATGGTTTCATTCATCAGACCCATCTGGGATTTAAATCAGGAAGAAAGCAAAGTGATAGCATCTGACAGTGCTGAAGGTTGAGCCTGATGTGCAGAACAGCCTGTGCCTGGTCTGAAGAGACATTTCTGAACAGGGAGTTTGGCTTTCTGCAGCAGGCACTTCTGTGGTGCTCACCTTACGTTCAACTGAGAGGAAACAGGCATCACTCAAATCTGTGCTGTAGGAGAGGAAACCACTGCTTCATCAGCTGGTGCCTCACAGTAAATGCAATGGCAGTCACAATAAATCACCAGGTAAGATGTGGGTAGAAATGTGTCAAAGCACACATTCATTAAGTATACAATGCTAGCAGTCATTATGCTCCTTAAAGCGATTTAACTACAGTTATTAGTGAGCAGACAGTTTCACTGGACAAGTTATATCGCCCTGTCAGTAAACACCAGAAACAGACAGCCTGTCTAGAGCTGGGTAGAGCAAACAGTTCCTATCTATGGCTCATTAGTATTGTCTCAATCCCTTTCAGTTTGACTTGTTGTTTCTTGTTCCCCTTTTTTCAGGTAATTGTGCTCTCCTCTGTGCTCCTGACACCACACAGTGCCGTTGAGCTGTTGTTTGCCCCAGACCGTCTCCAGCCTGACGCTGGTATCTGACAGGGGAGGCTATGGAGAAGATGAGTGAATGCCTTGCCTGGAAACATCACATCCCTGGTCTGTCACTCTTCTCAATAGCCCTCCAAAAACTGCCATGTCACTTGCTGCAGTTACAGCTCCAGGTGAAACAGCTGACTATGTGGCTGCAAGGGAGCATCTGCAGCTCATGGGCAGCTCTTCAAAATGGTCCGGTTCTCCGGCAACAAATCTCCCCTCCTTAACGATAGCACTGTGCAGTGCTGAATCACTCCCAGCCTCACTCAGCCTGGTGAGGGTGATTGTTTGTAATAATTCCCTGGAACAGGAGCAGCTGAGGACCAGGTGATGCACAGTTTGCACTCCCCAAGCAGTACCTGTCTTTCTGATGGTTTTACTGGGCTTGTGGCTGGTGGGAAATGCTGCTGAGGGAGGGAACGGCCAGCAAAATCCACTCCCTGTCATGCTACCTTGCAAAACATGTGTGCCTTATACAATGTTAACAACCTCTGCTCTTACTTTGTCCCTCACTCCAGAGAGATTGTGGAACACTGATTTAGCTGGCACAGCAGCTCCCAGTCCAGTGATGCTCTTTCAGCGGCACTGTTAGAGGCAGGGAAGCAGAGAGCCAGACTCAAGGGCTGGGTTACATGGCCGCTTTTCTCTCAGCTTTCCGTTTCCTGCTCTAGTTTCTCCACCCACAGTGCCAGAAGAAAAGGCTGTTTCTGATGGCACACTTCTCTGTAGATTTATGCAGGAGGCCATATGGGCTGTGGTGGTTTGATGATAACCCCAAAAGAATCCTCCCCTCACATGCATTTAAAAAAGAAGAAGAGAGAAGGAAAAAAAAAAAGGGCACAATCCCATTTTCAAGAGGCCACAGCACAGATTCTTCCTCAAGCTAGATTTCTGAGCATCAGAATTAGCTGATGCTTAGATTGATGATTAGAGAACAGCTTTTATTTTTCATTTCCGATCATGAAAGAGCTGCAATCAAATTCAGTTATGTAATTTTTCTTTATAAAACTTTGTTACAATCTGTGATGAAAGAGCAGCAGCGAACAGAGATTTTAATTGCATATAGCACCAAGATTTCCAAATTGCAACATAAAATGGTGGAGCTCTAAAGCTGCATCCTCTTGCTTCATCCAAGTAATGCTACAACTACAGATTACACTAAGATGAGAATGTGAAATTAAGTGACATTCACTCTATCATAGCATTCTTTATTATGCCAAAGGAGTAGATTAAATGGGAAGTATTTTTTTTAAATTTTGTTCACTAGCTAGCATTAGTTCTCCTAAATGTTTATAATGGTTTTCAGAAAAGGGTGCATTTTGGTTTAAGTTCACTTTTGAAGGGCTGGAAGGAAACAATGGACTGATTATAAAGCATGGACAATGTCGCCTCTATGGAAGAGAAATTTATAAGAATGACTATAGAATGGAACTTTGTGCTATAAAAACTGAGAAATGTTATGAGATTGCAATATTAAAAGCTCAAGGAATAGTTTGAATAGGGCAACTGGAAAGCAAGTAGCCGGTCTCTTAGATTTTCTGTCATTCTGTACTGTTCAGTCTTTCTTATAATGTGGTTGTTTTGTAAATTCTGTAATCAATAAATCAATGCTCTTACAATGCCAAACCTGATCTGTCATCTCCTTTTCTCCTAGTATGCAGAGCTACACGTGCCAGAACTGCATATTCCTGCAACCCATTTTGCATTATTTGACTGCCCCTAGGAATCCTTCTGTCTTGGGGGTGTCCTGGAACATTTCCTACACTCCACTCCTAGCAGAAAGGCTCGCCATTGCTGAGCTCAGGTACTCACACCTCTGAGATGCTGCTGCTTTCCTGAGATGATGGAGGCTGCCAGTTCTGGTCTTTGCTTCCTCACCTCTCCTTCATCAAATGCTCTCAGGTCTCTGACTTGGCCATCTAAAGACCTGTGCTGAGAAGGCAGGGGGTGAGTCTGAGCAGACACTGGTGATCTTGCACTTCCTCTGGGGCAAGTAGCTCCTCTGACTGAGACAGAGACTGGTTTTCCAGGCCCACACACACTTTGGAGGAATCTTCTCAGCCACAGCTCTAGTCATTGATGCTGGAACTCAGCCACCAATCTCATACTTAAGCACTTACAGACCAAAAGTACAGTGGAGTCTTTCAGTGGCCCTAGTGCAACAGTAAGCTTATTTATAGGAAATAGCTGTAGCAGCTACACAAAGCCTGTGCTTGGGGAAAAGGTTGAGGGATGAGGAATTTCCTGCCAGTTCCAAGTGAGTAGAAACAGCACAGAACAGATTTGCATGGGCAGGTGCAGGACCACATCAGGGAATGTCTGAGTCCTCTGCTTGTGACACCAAGCAATACTCAAAAGGTAGTAAGAGGAGAAAACATAAAGCCACCCTTGGGAAATTGGTTTACTTCTATGTTAATAAGCTAAGCACTATTTGGTATAAACTCAGACTGGAAGGGCCAGCTCAGTTTTGTTTGCAACTCCAATCCTAAATCACTTGGCTAGTAACTCATGGCCCAAAGATTATCATCTGCAGGACCCTGTCAGAGTTTCCCTACACCATTTATTACAGCTGTATGCCAACCAGGTGAGCCTGTATGGCCCTCAGCCTAGTCCCAGCACAAACATCCTCCTCAGGAAGGCTCTACGTAAAGCTGCTTTAAACATGTAAAAGGTAGTTGAAGATTTGCAATTTGATTAAGTTCTTCATTGTGATATAGCTCGAAATATTTTTTTTAAAGAAAGTGGCAGTCGCTTAGAATTCATGTTCTTTCAGGTTTTGACCTACCTCACACTATTCCTTTCTCACTAAAGAGAAATACCGAAGTATTTTTGACAAGTGGAAATGAAGAATCCCATTTTAATTTGAAAGGTCCTTGCCTTATTCAGTTCCTCTCCTAAAAGAATTTCTTAAAAGGAAGTTGTAAAGCAATTGTGAGAGCTCCCCTGCTGTGGTTTATGCTAATAAAGCAACAGCATAGGCAGGAAAGGACACCTTGCTGTTTCTGCAATGTATGTTAACTACCTTGAGAAAGCCATTACTTTGTCTCAACATTTCAGTGGTTGTTACTCCTTGTTTCTCACCCCCAAAGAACACACAAGGAAACGTGCAATTCAAAAATTTAATGTTGTACCAGGCAGTAAGAATGAAAAGTCCACTCCGTAGGAGGAGCAACTGTACACGAAATAAATAAGTTACAGTTTAAACAAAAGCACAACTGGCTTTTTAAAGTGCATGTGTATAAAGCCCTTAGGCTCTGAACTCCATTGGCTCAATATTAAAAAAAAAAAATTAAGTATTTATATAAATCTGCCATGTGTTTAAGAACGAAGAAGGTCTGGCTCAGCTCAGAACAAACCATCAGCTTCATTGCCTAGAGCCATCCATGCTTCACACCTTTTGTTCTTTCTGTGCCTACTGCACACAGGCGAGAGTGAGAGAAAAGGATGTCTTAGAATGGCATCTGTAATAGACACTCCAACTCCACACTCATTCCTCAGAAGCTCCGTGCTGGATCATTTAGTCTGGAGAATACTTTTTTCAGACAGTAGAAGAGTTGTTTGTAATTAGATATGTTTACACCCTGTGGACAATAGCTTTGCATACAAAGAGTCTGGTCAAGTTGTCAGCAATAACATGGCTAGTAAAAAATAAAGGACCATTGTTTACAGTCTTGATGCTCAGTCCTGTCCACTTATTTTACACTTATTTTTACAGAACCTTTTCATGTTTGCTTATTTGTTTTGAAATACACACAAAAAACAGTTCTACTGTGCAATAAAATTAAACAGTTGCATCATGCGGTCCTTTATCCGTGTGAGAACAAAACTCAAGTGGTTACTTCTGAACAGGGACCTGTAGTTCAGGGCATTTCCCTGCTCAAGTTGAGTTACAGCAAAAAGGTTGTTTCTGCACAAATGAAAGCCAAATCTGTCCAACTGGGAAAAAAGGCAAATTGTTTAATTTACAGAAAAGTTTCCAAATGAAAACACCTGTTCAGCAAGTCACATCCTAGGATTATTTTTCAGGAGGTTTTGGGTTGTTGGTTTTTTTTTTTTTCTTTTCTAATCTGATACTGTTCCTTTTTTAAGCAATTGCTTAAAGATTTCTACCATGCAAAAGGCTACTCAAACCATCCTCCTTTCAGAATGCCTTGGGTTCTACATGGGCCAGTGTTAAACACCCCAGGTTTCAATCTCAAGCTAAACGTTGGGTAGACCAAGGGCTGTGCTGTCAAACAGAAGTGACAGTCCTCACTTTGGCAGACAAAGCTTGCTTAAACCTTCTCTTCAGATCCTGCATGTTGGGTGATTTTGGCCGTGGAATAAGAGAGGTTCTCCTCCTCTCAGGGGTGCTGGTTATTTGCTGTTTATTGACTTCTTTACAGAGGAGATGGAAGGCATTGAAGACATTGTTATAGTTTTCACTGACAGATACTTCATAGAAAGTACAGCCCAGCATATTGGCCAGCTGAAGTCCCTGCTGAGGCTCCACCTCTTTGATATGCAAGAGATCAGCTTTGTTTGCCACGATGACAACAGGGACCATGTTCCCTGGATGCAGCTGTCGAACATGATGGTAAAGGTGACTGAGTAGTTCAAAGCTCTTATAGTCAGTGATGGAGAAGACAATCACCAGGGCATCTGCCCAGCGAATGCATCTGTTCAGCTGCTCATTGCAATCCAGACTGTGTTCATGGATCTGAAAAATGAATGGCCTCAAATTAGATAGCTGAAGTCATAAAAGATTAAAGGAACCTGTCTTCAAGACTCTGTAAAGCCAAATAGCATTTTACAGCTTCAGACATATATTTGGATTTCACATAGTAAGTATGAACTTAATCTGAGCATAGCGAATAAATGCAGATGTTGATTCAGCTGCAAAAAGCTGGAATTTAACACTGGAGTTTGCTATACTCAAATGGAAAATTGACCTGAGTAGTTCTGCATGCAGAGAAAGACTTTGTAGTTCCACAGAATGGGAAATTAACTGGCTAGACAGTAAGTCTGGGGAAGCAAAGATATGAGCTGGAAGCATTTAGACCTGGAGTGTTGCCCAGTTCAAAAAGGCAACAATCCAGCATTACTCAGGTCTATACATTCAAAACTTTAACTTGTGACACACTAATGAGCACAGCCACAATGTAGCAGACTTCACTTTCTGTCAAACTCATTTATGAAGCTTGTTGGGCAGGGATCATGACATTTGTTTTCACATATGCCTTATTTGCACAGAATTGTTTCTGGGTTTGTGCCTAATGTTCCCAATATACAGGAACAAGGCACTTCAGTAACTCAGCTGCTCAAAAGTAATGGGCCTCCAATGAACAAATGATTCAGTGAAACAGTCTCTCAACACAGCTGGCTTGACTGGTTAAAACACAAGTTACCACCTCTCTCATACAGAACACCAAACTCTGAAATGGACAGCAAAATATTTTATACAAAGACCATAACAAGATGTTGCACAGAGGGATGTAAGCACACAGACATTTAGCGCTACTCTGGTAAACTCCATGGTTGCATCTAGCTCACCTGAACTCCTGGAGTATCTTGCACTTGGATGGCCAGCATCTCTCCATCCACCTGGATGTGCCTGCTGTAGAGATTACCTGACAAAAACACCATGAGGTTCACAAGTACAGTCACCACTCTACAGAGAAATGTTGCTTCTGCTGCCCATTAGTTGTGTAGGGAAAGTCACATTGCCACTCATGAAGCAAGAAAACAGTGCCATAAGCTTTTCGGGTGTTAACAATATTTACTTTACTAGAACAATATTTACATTACTAGAAGCCTGGGATTAAATTATTAATTGATTTGTATAGAAGCTTGGTGTCAAATAGTAGGCAACTTGGAACTTAATCACTCTTAAAGACTGTCTTAGCTTGAATGATAACAGTAAGTGTGCAAAATAACCAGCTTTTATTATACAGAAAAGCAGTTTTCTTGTCATTCAGTTATTTCCACAATATAGTGAAGATCCCTGGTGGCTGGCCTGTAAGATTTTCTGGGTTGGTTGGTTTTTTTCATTTGTTTGGCTTTTTCAAGTAACTTCCTCAACCGAGGGCTGCATATTTCACATGGGCATTAGTTCAGACTCTGCGCTGTACTCGCTGAATGAGGTATGTAACATCACATCTCCATCTCCCTCTTTAAGCTAGCCCTGCCTAGCTCGTGTAGCTGTTGGCACTCAGTTCGCAAAGAACAGTACAACAGTAGGTTTACAGAATGTGTTCCTGTTTTAGCTAAAAGACTCCTTCAAAAAAGGGGCACTTTCACTACATAAAGTGAATTCTGTTAGGGACCTGCAGTACAACCTTGAGCTGCTGCGATCACAACCCGCGTGTGGCTGTGTCCCTTTCCGAGGGCTGCGAGCGGAGCGGGGCGGGGCGGGGCGGGCAGCGGCTCTCAGGGAGCCAGCAGCCGCGGAACCCTGCGCTTTCGGGCCGCTGACAGCACCTGCCGAGAGCCCTCGCATCCCGGGGGAGCGACCGAGTTCCTCCCTTCCCACCTGTGCCCCGGCTCCGCGCTGGGGTTTGCACACTCTCCCTCAGGGCTTGCACCCCACCCAGCAGCCGGGCAGCCCCAGGGGAGGCACCGCAAAGCGCCGGGGCCGCTCTCCCCCGCGGCAGCCCCTGCCCGCCCTCCATCCCGGCAGGAACAAAGCCGCGCCGCCGCTCGCCTACCTGCGTTCCGCTCATAGTCACCGATGAACCGCCGGGTGAGGAACCGCACCACGAGCGCTGCGGGCAGGCACAGACAGGCACCATTAGCCGCGCTCCGCCGCTGCCAGCCCCACCCGCCTCGCCCCGGCCCGGCCCGGCCGCTGCCCCCCTCACCTGTCTTGCCCACGCCGCTGCCCCCCACCACGGCGATCTTGACGAGGCGGGGCCGGGCGGTGGCGGGGCCGTCGCCGCCGGGCGCGCACTCGGCGATGGTGCACATGCTCTGCGTCAGGCGCATCCCGCTCCGCGACCCGCGCCCGCCGCTGCCGCCGCCGCGCCCCCGGCCCTTTTCTCGCCCCCGCGTCCCGCCCCGGGCCCCGGCGGCCACTCAGAGAACCCGGACACCGCCCGTCCCCGCCCCGAAACACGCCCCGAAACATTCCCCGAGCCGAGCCGAGCCGCGCCCCGCCCCTGCCGGGCACGGTGAGCGGCTGCGGGGGGCGCGGCGGGGCGGTGTTCCCCGCGCCTCGGGACGGCTGGGTGGGCAAGGCTGTCAGAAATGAGGAGTCGGGGTCTGTGTGTGACCTCCCCGCTCTTCGGGGGTCAAACACCCGCAGCACCGTAAGGGCGGCGGATCGAGCTTTTCCGAAGATCTCGGCGCCGCCGTCTTCTCCCAAAACCCCGCCGGGCTGATGGAAACGCGCGGCGTCCGTAAAGGCTCAGCCTCCTGCCTGGTTCCCGGGCTGGCGGCTACATCGCTCCTGTGGGCGTCACTCTGGGTTGCACCTGCCGCCCCACACCTCCCGCCATCCGCCCCTCCATGCCTTGCCTTGCTCTGCCTTACCTTGCCCTTCCTTGCCTTACCGTGCCCTGCCTTGCCTTGCCCTGCCTTGCCTTGCTTTGCCTTGCCTTGCCCTGAGAGGTGAGAGCAGATCTATGATCCACGCCTGGGCTGAACAGTGCTGGGTACAACTGAGGAGCTGCTCTCCTTGCGGCCACCAGGCCAACACCAGAGGTGATGGTGGATTAGCTTTGTGAGTAGTGGGTGTATTGTAAAGTTACTAAGGTCATAGGGGAGGAAAATTGTTTCCTAGTTGCAGTTTAAAATAGATAGATGGGTAAAACAGATTTATGGAAAGGTATTCTAAGTCAAAAGGGGAAGAGTAAGAGACACAATTAGAAAAAAAATCAACAAGGCTGAAGGACTCAAGGACTTGAATACAAAGGAAAGACTGGATTTCTCTGGGCCAGTGCAGCAGAAATGACCTGGACATTGTACCTTGAGCAAAGGGAAAGGGTTTCATGGAAGATTACCTGGCATCTTGGTAACTAAGGTCATTGGAAATAGAAAACCTAAGGTAGAAGTGGATTCCTCTCCTAAGGAAGTTTTGTCTTCAAGATGAAGAAATGCAGAAGATGAATAACATCAGCTAGAACTATTTACCTCAACCAAAAAAAGAAACAGGGCGGTGCAGTCATGCAGTGAGAGGGGCATACAGATTGAAGGATGACTGACAATATTTAGAAAATCAAGAAGCATTTTGCTTCTAATTTTAATAAAGATGGATGCAGAAGATGGATGCACAAGGAAGACAAGTAATGGGAGGAAAGTCATGTGTGGGAAAACAAATTATATTGTCCAGAGTACAAACAGGCCAAGTGTGTGGGGATGAGGTGAAAGCAGCACAAAGTTTCATTCTAGCACTCAAGCCATTCTGCAGTACTTGCACTGAAGAAACAGAGGGAAATAATTTACAATAATCTAGATAAATTTAGAAGGAAAGAATAATTAAAGGTATGAGAATAAATGGAATAAAAATTAAGTATGCAATTACACGAGATGTCACTTCTGCAAGATATCTTTCTCTGTTTCTCTTTTTCTTCAAGAAAGGAAATGTGGTAGATCTAATCTATTTGGGATCAATAATACGTGATGCTGTCCAGACAGGAAACAGCTGTTGAATCAGGAGAGCATGTGGATCAGGAGACAATGACAGGGGGTGTTTTATATGGGAAGTGTCAGACTGAAGGAAAGTGTTCTGTGTGATTCATCAATGTTCCTGTCATCCTTCATGTTTTCATTACAGTAGTGTCATCAAGAACACAAGCATATTAATGAAATCTGCTGCTGACAGAGCTGGGAGTAGTATATTGGAGAAACTGCATGTCTCTCAGAAGAGGTTTAATGAAAATATAATTAAATTTGATAACATTAACGACATGCAGAGATTAATCAACAAAATTTCTTCCATTGGCTGTAAGATCAGCACTTGGATAAGAGAGACTACTTAATCTTCGAGATGAGTAGGAGCTATTTAAAAAAGGAAATGTAACGCCAGCAATGTCAGATAAGTAATTTCAGAAAATATGTGCAGTGCAGTGTGTGATTGTGTCAGCCAGTCAAGAGTAAATCAGTGTTTGTCGTGGTTTAACCCCAATCAGCACCTAAGTACCACACCGCTTCTTGATTACTCCCCTCTGCCTGCCTCTCTTGGAAGGCGAATCGGAGAGAAAGTAAAACTCATGGGTTGAGGTAAGAGAATAGTTCAATAGTTGAGACAAAATAAAATATACAAAAGTGGGGCTTAGAAAATGGCGGAGCCAGGAAAGTTAAAACTAAGGGCCAATGTCAGTTTAAGAATAAATTAGTGTAAGCTCAGTTGGAGTAGCAAAACACTGGAACAGATCTCTAAGAGTGGCAGGAGTAAACCTCTAATTTCTGTAAAATGAGCTGAAAAATTTTTAGAAGGAAGTACACGGTGTGATTGATTTCAGTGTCAGTGAGATTCAATGATCCCTTCTAGAGGCCTACAGAGAATATTCTAACACCATTCCATAAATAAATACGCTAACATACAGTGATGCATACAGCAATGGTGCCTCCAACACATAAAGGGGTGTGGTAGAAACCACAAAAAGAGGAAACAGGAAAGGGTGATGAAAATGAGGCAATGCCTCAATAAACTGGTTTTATAAAGGAGATTATTAGTTAGGAACTGGATGAAAGTGCTGAAATAACTGGAGAATGGCATCTTCTTCCTCTCTCTCAAAACACCAAAAGCAAAATAATCAGCCAGATTGAAAGGTGGAACTTCTGCAAAAACTGAGATACAAAATATGTTCTTGGAAAATGCATATTTGAGTCACTGCGTCAATTTCTGTAGGAAGGCACTGGAACAAACACTAAAATTATATCTGTAATAAAATAGAGTGTGCATTTATAAATAAGGAGGAGATACATTTTTCAGTCCTTTATGCTACCTAAGAATTCATTAACAGCACTAAATAATCACCTCAAATTTTTCACAAATTTCTTAATTAGCAGAAAGAGCAGTAATCTGGTGTGGACAGGCTTACTCATCCATCAGTCCTTTAAATAAAAAATTTCTTATATCATCTTTTCAGGCAGAAATTACTGCTGTCAGAGACGAGGCCCTAGCCCAGATGGTCATGGGGCAGAGCTGCTGGGAATACACTTCCACACTTCAGGGACACATTCCTATAGCTTATTTTATGCTGCTGTACAGAGGGTATGTTTGTAGGTGGTTTACACTTTCGATAAGGACACTTCCATCCCTAGCCAGTGAATAAACCTTACTTTGTTATCTAGTGTTTTGGTAATTCTAACTCGTGTCCTCAGAGAAACAAGTGCTGTGGACACGATGTGCAGAAACACAGTCAAGGGCTGCTCATTCCAGATGGGTATTTACTTTCCAAAGCACTGTGAGATCTTTCTGTGGCTTTGTAAGAGTAAACACAAGAAAGCTCCCTTTCCATGGCACAACATACGTGTTCCATGCTCCCAACATTCAAAGCCAAGTGAACCAGCCCCTGTGAAAATCCCGAGAAGACTGGAGCTTATCCCTCCTCCGACACAGCCCTGCACCACCTTCCAAAAGCAAAACAAAAGAGGGAGGGAGCAGAGATATTAAAAGAAACTACTTAAGCAGGAAAACAACTTCTCTCTGTACTGGGAGAGATCTCCTGGCCAACAAAGGCCAAGCTTACAGAGCAAGATAGGATCTTCATTCCAGGGAGAGAAGGGCAGGAGAGAGGGAACGACATGCTCCATGCACTCTCACGTACTCACAGGCCCTATGTGGTTTCTATAGCAGCACAATAGCAGACATTTTTCTCTCTCCACAAGAAAGCCTGAGTAATGTTCTGCAATTATATTAGTCTGCATTTTAATCAGATTTTATCTTCTTTTAAGCTTGCATTTTTTCCCCATTTCCTCTTTATGTAATGCTACCAAACTCTAATCCAAGAAGTGAAAAGCTCAAGGTTTTGTTTTTCATTCAGGGCTGCCCATCTGCTGTCAGTATTTTTTTGTGCCGGTTTGTGCCCCCACAGTACAAGCAGTTGCTCTCCACACAGAGTGCTGGTTGGATCTGAAAAGTGGGGGGGAAGCCCCAAAGAAAAAATGTCTTGAATTAATACAATCTCTAATACTTCATTAAAAAATGTATATGAGAGAACATAGCAGAATTTTTGTTTGCCATTTTAGGAATACCTCAGGATCTATATTAAGCCTTCTAAAAGCTATGGCATTAAAATGGCATTATCAGCCTCTCTAAATCTCACCTGATGTTACAACAGAGTCAGTTCATCAAGGGGTAACACCTGGGTTGCATTAGGGGAGGTCAGTGACAATTCCTGCTGTGCCAGGCCAACTGTAGGACGATGCTGACACTGGCAGAGCAGTTCTGGGGCTGGTGTGGTTTCTCGCAGCTGCTAAGTAAATGAAGAGCTTGTTTCATATGCCATCTGCAAGTCTATCCTTCGAGTTTGTGGAGTTGTCACCCAGAACTCACATCCCTGAAACTACAGAGAGGGAAGGCAGCTTTGATTACCACCTCCCCAAATTTCAGCTGGCGCCTCTGGGCGTGCAGCAGTTGGCCAGCTGGTGAGTGGCCCTGGGTGCTCATGTCCTGCCCTGCTCAGGGTTTCAGCCTGAACTGGCACAACCCTGAACTGAGCTTGAGCTGGCCTCGTGCTGGAGTCGAACATTACTAACATAACATCTTGAACAAGAAGGATGTAAATTCAAGTCATAGCTACATACCACAACAGAAAGTTATGATGAGTGAGTGTGTAGGTTGCAAAGTCAAATGCAGAAAATATAGAACATGCCAGAAATAAGATTGCCTGGGCAACCTTAACTCATCCTCCCACAGGCATATGCATTTTATGAGAGCCTTAATTGCATAATGTTCTACCATTACCCTGTCTCCTGTCATACTGGCAGTCTGTCTTCTATTTGCCCATAGGAACAGAGAACCTAAATATACTTGAAGAGCTGGATGCTATTCCGCATTTCTTTTAAATCCTCAGTTAATCAGCCCGTGCTGCAACACAGGAAGCATTCCCTTTGTACAGGAATTGCTAACACTTTCATAGGCCTATCATGATGTATAGCAAAGATGCATGAGAAAAATTGAAACTCCAAGTGAGCCAGGCTGCCTAAGCCTGGCATGTACCTGCTACCCCAGCTCCTTCCAGTTGCTACCTCATCTTGAAACACCTCAATGCTTTATACACCCAAAAACTCTGAGGCAAAGTTCCATAGACACACTGCATTGAAGCAGGGACTGCAGCCCTGCAGTTTCTGATATGAGCAGTTGAAACTGGGAAGGAGTCCTTCTCTCTCTTTACCTGAATGAACATCAAATCCCTCAGGACACAGGAACAACTTGGGCAGGAAGACTGAGAACCATATCTCAGCTTACATGCCAGACCATAACTCTGTGCCTTCTTCTGTAAATGTCACAGATTGGGGCCAAGGGCTTCCTTGAGACAAGCGAAAAAGAGACAACCTGAATATACAGGAAGCAAACATGGCAGTAGAGCATGTTAGGCCAGGTACCTGCCAGGGAAGGGTGATGGGATGAGATGGGTGGGAGCTCCCCAGCAGTACCAGGTGCAGGTCTTCCCTCCCACACTCCAGGTGTTAGTGGTGCAGCAAGGGGCTGTGAGGGCAATCAAGGGGTAAGTGCAAATTTTACGAGAAGAGAGGAGGAAGGACAGGCTTGCTTAGCCTAGAAAATGGTGCCTGTGAGGGGAGAAGATAATTACCTGCTGCCAGTCACGAGAGGGATCATGGAGCAGAGGAGAGGGTCTGCTCATCAGAGGGTTTTCCTAATGAGTGGGTTTTGCAGACCTTGAATGCCTAGAAGAGCTAGGTACTCTGTTCACCCTGCCTTTCAGTAGGAAATGGATATACATACGATTTTACAAATGCAATTGCTGTTAACAATTTTTAACACTTTTTTAAAAAGCCTGGAACTATTGAGATTTCTGTAAGGAACCAGGTGATTCAAAGCATTTTGTCAATATCCAAACTAGATAAACAATAAAAAGGTAACAGAGAAAACTGTGAAGTAAATGGTTCCTGCTTGGGAAACACTACTAGCAAGCTATGCAGACTACAAGAAGCTGGTTGTATTTCGCTTCACTGTGTTTCTGTATCATAAATTTCTATATTCTGTTTTGTTTGAGGCTAAAGACCACTGGTGATACTTTAAGAAGGATGTGTTTTAAGGCATTTAAATGAGAAAGCATTGCTGTCTACAAGGCTGTCTTAACAGTCCTAAAAACATTTTATTCATCAAAGTTTCAGGATTGTCATTAGCATTTACATAATTACTATGCAGGAAAATGACTACGGATGGGCAGCCAAAAATTGTCAGAGGAATGGCATTCATTTTTATTAGCAAAAAAAGAGACTTTGCAGCTACTGCAACACCCAACATTTTAATAACAATCCATTTTTCAACAGTACACTGTTCAGCTGGCTAAATACGCACAAGGATTAAACACAGGAAGCTTAAGAGCAGACTCTGCCATCTATGTTTGTTTTCTATAAACCCCTTTGTGATGATGATGAACTGCGCCACAACAGAGAAGTATGGTTTAGTGTTATTGTATAGATGACTCATATAGCATCTGCAGTTTGACAAGAGCACAGGTTTTTGGTTTCTTCTTTTCTTTTTTTCTTTTTTTCTAAATAAAACAAGTAGTCAGTCCAAAAATAGAAGGAACACTTGGAAGAATGCAGCTCCTGGAGGAATTACAAATTCCATCTACTGAAAACACAGAGGTTGGTATGCTGGGGCATCTCTGCAGAGGATATTGTGTGAAAGCCATTAATTCTTCATCTGGAATGTAAATCTATGCCGTCCAAATGGGATTTAAGTATTTCAAGGTAGAACTTCAGTTCCTGGCTGGAACCAGATTTAACCGGTTGGGCAATTTTCATGGTCATTTTTGTCTTTGCTTTCTTGCTCAGAGCCCAGAGTTATTTGCCCCGTGCTACCTGCAGCGCTGTGGCGTGGTATGGCTGGAATGGGTCCCCAGGCGAGGAAGGAAATGGGGCCCTGGTCCCGCCAGCTTTTCTCCCTCTTTCACCCTGGCACAGCCTCCCCCTGCAGCCTGCAGGGCAATTGCATGGCTGGCCAAGTCGAAGGGGACACCGCTGCTGCAGAACATTCGATTGCACATTTTAAGGTATAATGTCATATTAATAAGAGGGAGAAAGAAAAGTATCAATTACAGATAGAAGGAAAATGTTTCCATGTGTGTCTTATGCTACAACAGAGCACTTTTACCTTCTGCCCAAAATATTTGGGAACTCTGAAAAGAAATAATCTGGTTTGCCCAGAATAGCCTGGAGACATATTTCTGTGGCTGAACTATGATTTACCTTTAACTCAGTCTCACTGATTTCTCAAAAACAAACAAACAGACGTAAAAAGTCTCAACATATGAATACATTAGTCATGTTTTCTTCTGAATGAATCACAGAAATCTGCACCAAACGAGAAAGAAAAATGCTAGCAAGAGAGCAGCTTATTTTCTGCCTTCTGCCAGAAGCTATAGAGGTAAGAGCCTCAGACTGGCTGTGCCTGGGTGCCCCATGCCCTGATGCACCACAGCTTGGGGTGAGTTTTATCCAGCTGCCTAGGAAGCATTTTTCATTCAAACCAGATTGGACTACAACCTGAGAGGAAGTTTCTTGCTCACACTGTCCAAAATAGAGCCCATCACTACTAATTCTTGTTGGACACAGCTGAAGATGTGAAAGGAAACTTGAGTTTAAGCTAGCTCCTTTGAGAAAGGTCTCTCTCCTGGGACCATGCTGGGGCAGCAAGTTTTGTTGAGAGGTACGAGTATGAGGCCCAGAGAACAAACCAGATGGCTAAAGGCAGAGGGATTTCCATCTGGATCTCTTGGTCTAATGTGAGTTTTCCTTAATTTCTGCTTCCCTGGGAGTCGCACTGTCTCAGGATGGCCACAGAAGGGATGCAAAGGCACCACAGCAATTGCCCCCTGTCCAGACAGGACAGATGGCTTGGACTGACAGCAGCCTTACACACACCAGCAAGTGACTGGGCTCTTCCAGGGCTCTCAGCAGCAGACAAGCCACCATTTAGGAAGTAGTACTGGGCTTGGTTTTGTTGCTACAAAATATAAAAATCTCTGCAATATAGGCTAAACAATCAAGACAGCCAATGGCTTCTCCTCACTTCAGTATTGCTCCTGATGAGGTCTCACAACAATGCTGTGCTCTTTGCATCAGGGACATTCTGTGCTTGGAGCAGGCTGCAGAGCAATGGCTGCAGAGCAATGGCTGCAGGGCAGCTCAGCTACAAGTGAGCTTTGTCTGACCGCAGGACTTCTCTGCCTTCACCTATTAGCTGGCAAAGGGAGGGTTGGAGCTACAGTCTCTGTAAGTGTCAACCTGAAATACTGCACTTTAAATTTAAGATGAAGGGGCATTTAAATGAAAATACTACCCTTTATCCCTTTGTTTGAATATGTAAGAAAATGCTTGACTATATACCACTGTACTACGGATGCAGTATGTATTTTCCTAGAAGTTTAATTTCACTGTTGATATTAATAAAAGTTTACATTAGTTTTCATTGTATGGGAATAGAATTACAGACTACAGAATGCATTCCCATAGTCTGAAGCTGGGGGAAAAAAGTATCCAGAAAGTCTGGGAAAATTTATGCTTCTTCACAGTTCTGTTTGTAAAACACATTTTTTCTTTTATATTGAAGAGGAATTCTGGCCAAGACTGACTTGTGACTCAAGACATTATTTCAAATCGCTGAAAAGAATACTAAGAAACAGCATAAGCTAGCTGTAAAGCAAGCTATATGCTTGCTAAGAGCAATAGAAAAAAGTTGTGTAATAAGTCAGGCTTATGAGCAGTTCTAATTAGAATCAACTACTGGAAAATTAGGCAATGTTGAAATTTAATACGTATTGCTTTTTACTGCATTCTAGACAAAGAATCACTGTATGTGCAGGTCTAACTACAAACAGTAATTCTCCCCAGTAGTTATTGTCAGCATCTTTCCTGAATTCCCATGGGTGTGAAAGGGAATAGATTTTGCACAAAAATAATTAGGAGAGCCAGTCAAATGAGGTGTTATTGTAGCCATACTACGTAGCTGTAGATGTAGATAACAGCTGACTTACTGCTAAAAATCCCACATTCTCTAACGTCTTGACATGTGAAATAGCTGAAACATCACAAACTGATAGTAAGATTTCTAATGAAGAAGCGGAAGTAGTTTGCATTAATATTACATATAGCAATGAATAAAGCATTAACACATAACTAGAATGTTTTTCACTTGTATTTGAGCAGTAACTGCAGTCTCAGCTGTTTCAAAATATGTATTCTTTCAAAATACCAGGAGGCAGTGGTACATAAAAGATTCATTCTCTTTTGGTCTATGAATCAGCTATGAAAAAACTGAAGTTGCAGTTCATTCTTCTGTCCTCTCAGCAAGCAGTACAACTACATTATTACTGATCTGGGAGAGATTGTAATGTTAACTCTGAAATAAAAACTCCTGAAAAGAAAAGTCAGTGCTCAGTAAAAATACTCCAGGGAAAAAAAGAGAGCAACTTGCTGAGACTACAATAAAGCATAATTCTCTCAAACTCTACTCATACAGTATTTTCTAAACCAACATTTACATTTATTAATGGATGTCCCATTTTTTTTCATTACTAAATCTTTTGTAGAAATGGAAAACTTTGTTCAATGTTATAAGGAAAGATTGCATTTACAGAAAGAAACTTCTTTTCCTGTGGAAGCTGCACAGCAGCTCATCTATGCCAGTTTAGCTTACATTTTTTTCCGTCATTAGGACAGACTGTCTTTTAGTTAACAAAGACATACTAACTGAGGATATTTTATTTGACATTTCTCATAATTTTAAATAAAATACAGAGGCAAATTATGTGAGTTTTGGTTTGTCTTTCAGGCCTGTAACCCCACTAGCACTTAAAAGAGTACTCAACATATTCTCAGGGAAAAAGTCTTCAAATATGATAAAAGAAGCATCCAGCAAGTAGAGAATGGAAAACAAATTCTGCAAAGGAAGTGAATCACAGCCAGCACTTGCAATGGGGAGAGAGAAAGACACTGCAGGCAGGCTGGATATGGACCCTCATGGCAGTACTCTGGGAAGGGGGGGTACAGGAAGAATGCATTCACACTACAATATTTTGTAGTCCATAATGCCTATGTTTCTTAAACAGAGCCATGCAGACATACTTTTTGCAGGTAGATGTTTCAGTCGTTACATCCTTGACATTCTGCCAGTCACCAAAAGTGACAGCAGTGATGTGCAGCAGCAGCTATGGACTGAGAGATGAGCCTGCTGCCTGCCTCACCCCCTGGCTCTGCCAGCAGTCATGGACTCCTGCGACCCAAGCAGCAGACAGGATTCATCTGCTTCAGAAGACAGAGGAGCTGTTGCCATGAGCAGAAGAGGTAAGTAACTTCTCTCTTTTGCTCAGTTCATCCCAGCCTCAGTGCAAGGCCAGATCTGAAGCTTACTGATGTCACCAGGGATTCTGGAGCTCGGTGTCCCTGTCTCGGGGTCTCCAGGAGGTGAGTGCCCTCCTAGACCTGAGGTGCCCTCCTAGACCTGAGGTGCCCAAAGTTAGCTTGAGTGCCACCACTGGCAGCAGCAGGCACCAAAACGTAAAGGGATGGCCGGCACCTTGAGCAGCAGTGATCATGGCTCTGCCTCTGGTCACTCCTCAGGATGGCACATCCCGATCCCCTGGCTCCATCTTCGTGTCACCCAGCCCAACACCAAGCCAAGCCCAACCACACTCCCATGCCTTTCCTCACCAGCGCCTTTGTCCCATACAAAGTCACATGCTGAGCCTAGCCCTCATGCTTGTCTGCCCACTCCTACCCTATGCCTTGAGCGGTCTTTTGGCCTCCTGAGCCAAAAGCACAGCTCCTGCACTGGTGGCGTTCCTGCAGGCTTCTGTGCCAGGCCGCCCTCACACCTGAGGCCCTGCTGGGCCAGAAACCAGAGCTTCCCCCATCCTCCACCAGTGCTGATGGGACACCCCAGACAGACAGCTGCCATCCCAGTGGGGCCAAGAGGACCACAGAGACAGCTCCAGTATGGGGTTCACATCTCCTCATGGTCTTTCCGCTGGCGTGGGCACTGGCACACGGCAGTGGTGCTGTACAGGAGATGAATGGCCTGGGTCTGAGGTCAGGATACCCTGCCTCTCACAGCAGGTTAGTCTGTTCACTCGCACAAGGGTTTTATTTCTAATTTTTTTTTTTGTCCCCTCAACAACTGTTCACGTATTTTCCCCTGGCTAATTGCCATAAAGGTAAGATACTGCTGGTGGTTTGTAGGTGAAACTTGTGGCTTCAAGCATGGCTTTGTTGGGGAATGCATGAGGAAACATAAGCATGAGGGGTGTGCAGGTCTGCTGAGGCTCCCAAGGAGAGGCTGCCAGCATGGGCAATGAGGCTGCACACAGAATATGTGCAATTTACATTTCATCACGTATTACTGGAGGACATGTACTTCATGTCTACAAAATGAAGCTGTTATTACAGGATGAAAATCCATACGCCACAGGGCTTGTTTTTGGCCTTGCTGCAAGGCTGTGCTCTCAGGAGCAGAGCTGTTGTGAAACAGTAAGGGACACGCTCTGATTCACTGTGTGATCCAGCAAGAGCTTCCAAACCATGGAGCAGTTGTTTTTCCTAGAGTCTCCAAATGGCTTTTGTTCGCCTGCCAAATTTGGCTGACATGTCCTGCCTTGCAGCCCTTTGTGAAGAAAGAGCAGCCCCAGATGGCACACGGCACAGTCACAGCCAAGGCAAGCTCCGAGCTCAGACATACCTCAGCCCACAGAGAAGAAAAAGTGCGGGTAAAGAAATACAGTATCTTTCAAAGAGACGAATGGAAGCAATATGTGCTCTAACAAGTACTAGTAGGCTATGATTTTGTGGTGCATGCTTTTTTTTTTTTGAGAGAGCTAAAGTAAGATTAGTGTGGTTCTGCAAGAAACCCCGAACAAGACCACTGATACAAGAAACATGAGTTCTTGGATCAGCACCAATGCTCCAAGAGGTTTCTTAGGCCTCCTGCTAGTGCCTTTCTACATACTTGGTTTTTTAAATCCCCAGTCTTCAGTCAGCTTTAGCAAGAGGAAATGTGCTGTACACAATAATAACATTAGGGAAAAAAGGTACATGTAGGTGATTTCCTAATTGCAAAGCTATATTATTTCCAGTTCTGAATTGTATCAAAAGCAAGCTGAATTGCCTGGTTTTGCATTTTCCCTGTCTCTGGAATGAGGCAGTAATATTTCACATCACCAGCAAGTACGTAAAAGTGAGTGGATGAAAAGCACTATCAAGGTGTGATGCATCCTTAGTAACACAATGGCTTGCAAAAAAAAAAAAAAAGAGTGCAGGTTCTTTTGAAGTGCAAGTGAGGCCAGGTTGTGCTGGCTAAGGATGAAAGTTGGAGGAGCTTTCTGGGAGGGAAGTCTCATGATTCCCTAGGAGGGATTAACTTTTATCAATTTGGCAAGGTGGCAGAGCACCTACCAGGTGGTGTAGGAGCCACCTACCAGCCACCTACCTACAGTTTAATCAAGAATGAGGCAAAAAGTCTGGAGGCTTTGCCTGCTCAGTTTCAGTGGTGATCATCCTCTTCTGGGGGATGGCCAAAGCACCTTCAGGAGGACATCCATAGGATTTTCTGTAGCCCAGCAGAGCTTCACAGGGACTTTGTTATCAGCCAGAGTTAGTCAGAGGGATACAAAGCCAGTCCATTGCTTATGCCCAAAGAGTCACCTTTGGGCATAAGCTCTTGGTTGTATGAACATGGATGCTGTGCAGTTTCTTAGACCCAGCTTTACTAATACCCTTGGGGACAGTGATGCTCAGAGACATAGGTCAGTTCTTTGAGTGTGAGATCTTCAGCTCACTTTTTTCTTCAGAGGGCAGAATGATGGAGACTGCCTATGACTGCCCATGATGGGCGAGAGGCTGAAGTGCTCATCTAGAAAGCAGAAGACCTACAGTCAGAGTTCTCCTCAGCCTGAGATGAGTCAAAGCCATACCTTGCTCCCTTCAGGAGTCTCCTCCAGCCTCTGGACTTAATACTTCTATGCAGACAGGGCATTCTCTGTCTCTTTTTTGAGAGCAGGGTGATAGAACAGACAAGAAACAAGCTTCAGAGGGCCAGAGAGAACAAGCAAGAAAGTGCCTCTCTGTGTCATCCACTATTGCAACATTCTGCTGAAGGAATGAGGCATTGGCTTCAGAAGAGATTATATATTTTCAGCCAATGCTTTACAGCACTAAATATTCAGAGGGAAAAAAAGAATAACTAAAAACTGTACTTGTTATTTAATGAAATACAGAAGTCTTCATTGGCATTTATTAACTCTGAATGGTATAAGGACTTTAAGAGCTGTATACATCCATTCCAGCTGTGAGAATAATTAATGTGGACAGTCCTTCTCTTGAAAAATAAAAGGTTTCTTCAGCAACAATGATGGTTGCTAGAATGCCATATCCCATACCAGCAGAGGCAAACCAACGATTCATTCATACTTCAAGCTGGAAAGGTAGAGGCTGTTGTTCTGTTGATTAATGTAACCTTCTATCTCTCACTACAGCCCAAACTGGACACAAGCCCAAGCCAACCTTTATTATTATAATGAGTCATATGCACTGTGGCAACCGTCCAGACCTCTCCTGGAGCCCTCTCATGCTAGGCAGAATCAGGGCTAGTCCAAAGACAGGGCTTCACAGACCAGTCCTGTAACTATTACAGTCACAAGGTAAAATCTGCAGTGGTGATAACTTGGGCTCAAAAATTGCCAACACAGCAGCAAGGCAGCCTAACAGTGACCACTTTGGGGGGATGGGTGGATTTGTTAAGAGCATGAGCAAGTGCATGGATTTTATGACGTTCATTTTTTCCCCCCACAACAACTCTGCTTTTGAGAACAACAGGGGATAGAGACCAACAGTGATACAGACTTCTGAAATGTGCAGAGACGGAGTGAAGGTCAAGTTCAATTATCTCTTATTTGATAAGCAGGATAGTAGCCAGGATATGGGGACAGGGCAGTGTGTCTGCATGTGTCCTGCACCCCAGGCTTGCTGCTAATGCTGTCCTGTCTGCCAGACATGTTTAATGCTGCTCCAGCCCATTTTGGAGGCTGACAGTTTCTATTCATTATCAGATTTCTTATTAAAAGGATAACATTAGGTTTTACTCTTGAGTCCATTTTCTGGGTACCCAGGGATGTCACTAAACATTAATTCACAGGAACCATGACACTTGTATGTTAAAGTCTACCTTGTACCTGAAGTCTGAGAAATATCATCTTAGAAATTATTGAGTTAAATAAGGCAAAAAATACACAAAATAAAAGGTGTTTGTACTCCTTTTCAAAGATCAGTGCATATTCAATATGCTAGAACCCTGCACAAAGGCTAAGTTTCATATCAGATCTTTGAACGGAAATAAAAATGCTTTAAAAAGCCATGTTCAGTGGAGAGGAAGACACTCAGTGAAACTAAAAGTAAGTTTTGCAAGGGCAGGAAGCAATAAGGTAGCTTATCTTTTAGAACTAACTTTTTCTCCTCTGAGATCTACAAATTACTGTCTTGGGAATAGAGGCAAAGAAAAGAATGGAATCGTGAAAATCAGTGAAAATCAAGAAATAGTTCCTGAGTTAGACTGATGTTGCACATTTTGAAAATATCTTCAGAAACATGTTGCTTAAGCAGAAACAACAAGGCAGGTTAAAAATCTCAACAACCCAATAATGTCTCAAAACCACATCACAGGAATTAGTGAGTTAACTCTGGAAGCTGTTGAGGTTGAACTTGCAGGGCATGAAGTAGCCACAAAACCCTTTGAGATTACCATCTTTTAGGTTAGACCCATTTTTGGTAGTAATTCCTACTGTGTTTACAAGCTGGTTAATCACTACTAGACAGCTTGAATGCAAAGGAGAGCTAGGAGCTGGGGGAACTTGTAAGACAAATTTCTGGCTGACAGGTTTCAAAGTGAGCAAGCAGGAAATGCAGAGAACGAGATCAGGCTGCCCAGACTCACTCCCTTACTGGCTTGTTGGAATGGGGAGAGGAACAACCACTGGTAAAGATAAGAAATACTTGTAACTTAGTATTAAATTGTTTGGTAGCTTCACTACCAACTCTAATGTAATACTGATGTTTTAAAGCATATAAAGAAAGACTTTTGAGAGAAATGTGATCCTAAAGCCTCAGAAATTACGGCCATGTAAAATAGAAAGGTAAAATAACATAGCACTACTCCTGTTACAAAATGCTAGGAGGAAAATTACAGGCAATTTCAGCCCCACTGCTATTTTCTTTACTGCTTTGAAGGAATGCGGTAGATTACCTGCATTAAAATGGCAGGCTTAGAAAATGGCTCTCTTTTACAGGCTGCTGTATCCTCAAAGGCTTCAATGCCTTTGGAAATGTCCACACAGCAAAATAAACGACACAAAATAGTGTGGTAATCCTCAACAAGCTTTTATCTTGCTACTACAGATAACAATAGCATCAAAACCATAGCAGGTAGAAAGGGCTTTTCACACCAGCCTGTGTCTGTAACATCTACAGAGATTGCCCCAGGAGAGTTTATATTTGGTTTGCTGGTCTGTGCTCCAGACAGTCCATGGCTGTCCATCAAGTTGTGTAGGCATGTTTTCTGTCTTACAGGCAGTAGATGCAAGTGATAACTGTGCCTAATTAACAGAGCTCTCCCTCACCCTCTGAAATCTGAGCAGGCTATGGACAAAACTGAATCACATGCAACATCGAACGCAATCACAGACAGCGGGGAGGTATTTTGCGTCTCACATCCATGCTAACTGTGATACCAAGAGAACAGACTGGTTAGAAAAGGTCTGCAGGGATGGAAGTTTTCACAACACAAAGACCCAAGGTTCCTGACTGGTACTTATTATTGGATATTTGGTAGCTTGTGTCTCTGGGTGATTTAAACCACTTTAGGAATGACTGGAGGCAAGACCAGAAATAATCAGTAAAACTCTTTCCACTGTCTCAAGTCCAGCCTAGCAAGTGGTGACCAGAAGGTCTGGTTAACATCTCCTGCCTATTGCTTAACTTATTTTTAAACTATCATCATGAAGACTATAATTTGTGCTGGGGAAGGTGCTGTACAAATAAGTCAAAGCAGTAGGGAAGCCTACTGTAAGGGGAGAAATTAAGCTGATGCCACTAATTTGGGTTCACAGGTGCCTAGGCAGGCTCTGAACAAGAAAGCAAGGCACAAAATAACACATCAGTAGAACGAGAAGCAGCATCTTTATGTGTCCATGCTTTGTCAGTCCAGTGGCTATCGTTTGTCTGACAATTATACAAGATACAACCCAAATTTATCATTATCAAAATAACTCATTACAACACTGAATCATTACACTCCTTTCTCCTTCCCACACCAGTAACAGAGTCATCTGCATCTTAATTCTGTTCAGGACCTATTTTTATACATGGGTAGTTAAAGCTAGTTGGGAAAAAATGGATTTTACTCCACTGAAACACAAACCCTTTCCATCAAGAGTCTAACCTACACCCCTTTCTTCAATTTCTGAGATACAGTTTGTTCGAAGAAAAAAAATTTAAAACGTTGAAGTAAATGTTAAACTGATTTCTTTTCACTTTATTTAGCTGAAAGCAATCTGTTCAGAATACAGTCTGGTCTGCTGTATGTATGCAGTGACTGGTGTAAGCAAAATTCCCCATCAAGCTGAGGAGCACAAGAGCAAAGAGTCTCAGCTTTCCCATGTGTTGCTGCCTTTTGCCACTTCACGTTCAGCCTACATCCATCTCAAGGCAGGAACAAGCACACCAAGCCAGCCTGGACACCAGAGAGGTGCCAACTCAGAGCTCAGAGCTCAGAGCAAAGATGCATGTCTGTGACTGCACAGACACACCTTCAAGTCGGGTCTGGGTAAGTCAGTCACTCCTCGGGGATACAAGGTATCTATATTAATGGCTTTCTATTAAACCACCAGTGAGATAACCTCACTGATGGACGTTTTTCTAAAGCAGATAATGAAAAAACACACAGCCTTTCCAACTGAGAAATAACCTCGTCCTTTCCTGTAAAAACAGCGGTAAAAGGGGCCCAACAAGGTCACATAGCCCAACCCCCAAACCCCCACCACAGGCAGGAACAACTAAATTTAAGCCATCTATCACAGGAACTGCTTACTATACTTTTCTTGTCTGTTCACACATTCTTTTTAAACCAACCTTAACCTTTCTCTTTCAATTAAAAGAGGATGGATGATATTGTTCTTGCTCAGTAGATTTTCTGCTGTTTCTCTCTTTCAATGTGTTGTTTTTGCTGGATATTTTTCAAAGTCAAATGCCCTTTCTAGAAATCCAGCCACCTTGTTGTTGGAGCTTAAACTGCTGTTGGAGTTCACTATTGACTAATGTGTGTAGACCAGGATTAATGTCATTTTTGTAAGAAAAGCAAATGTTAGCAGGAAAAAAATGGGAGTATATATTATTGTGGCCATTGAGATATGCATTATGCCGACTGTATGTTTTCTGTTTCTTATCTGATAGTTCCCTTTATTTCCTGGGACAGATTCTCAGCTTGTATAAACAATTTCCAGTGGAACCGACCCATGTGCATTTATACTAAACAATAAGCTGTCTCTCAGTCTCAACACACAGTGTACTTGGGCAACCTGAAATGAGAATTCACAATATTTATCTCTGGCTCCAGCTGCACTGCACTTTATGGTGTCTACCAAGAAAAATGTAAACCTGTGGGAAAACACAGATTTGTTAGCAATACAAACTACTGAGAAAACAGCAAAGAACCCTTTTTTGTTTTGGTGAGGGGTTTTTTGTTGGGCTGTTTTTTAATTTTTTATTTGATAGAGATTTTACTTGCAAGATACTATGCTTCAAAGGTATATTTTTACTGCAATGCTATTCTCTGATGCAACACAGGAAAGCACAGACCACAAGAAATCAGCTTTGATAAATGAATGTAGCATTAACACTGTTATCACATAATTATGTCACTGCCATTCTATGCTGCAAAGGTTGCAGAGTTGTGGAAAGTCCTGGACCAGTAAGGGAATGAATACAAAATAGCCATTTTCTCATATTTCAAGTGATGCAGAAAGAGGTAACAGTCTATCAATTTTCACTGCGCATTTTTTTTTTAAGTTTTCATGAGCAGGAAAAAGAAGGAAGTCTCCCGCCTGTTTTCTCCTCATATGTATTAAACTAATTATTCTGCTTTAACAAGGGGAACTTTGTTCTCATAATTTCCAAGTTTCATTCCAGCCCCTGCAGCTAATCATGACCACGGTCGCTGATAATGAGTAGTAAATTGTTATAGTCCTTAGAGCCTGATAGGTACATTCCAGTCTGCATCATGTAGCCCTGCTGCTCTATACATTATTGTTCACAGATGGTAGCTGTCAAACTCTGTCAACTTCATATACACACTCAGAGAGTTACATCCGCATTCCTGAAATTTATGACTGCACAGCCCTCACCTTCTAAGGCCCTTAATTCAATAACATGTCACGTCCTTTCAGTCTCACCCTGCTTTAAAATACTTTCACCCACTTACAGGCCTTCAGTTTTGAAAAAAAAAAACCAAAACCATGAACCCTGCTGAGTTATTACAATGTAAATATTTTAATAGAATGGGGTGATGGTGGGGAAGGGGGCAGGGAGAAGCCTATCTGACTTTAAACAGCTCCATTATTACATTAAGATTGATGATCAGGAGCTAATGGAGCATTTTCTTTAAAACTTAGTTTAACTACAGGGAAAGTGGATATAGATATGTGTATCTATTGGCTGCCACATCACTGAGTCTTTGGGTAACAATACGTAATATAAAGAGGTATTTGCCAGGGTTTCATTGTCTAAAGGGTATTATTTAGACTAACTTTGCCTAAATTTAAACCCCACAAGTAAAATAAAACCAGGTATGAATTATTTCTATTTAATTTTAAAAGCACTTCTTTTTACATTAATAAATACTGCATTTTGAACATGGATGTCTGAGGATTCTGTCACTAATAATGTGAATGAAAAAAGAGAAAATGCTTCCTTTGCCCAGACTGAGAAAATGAAGTGCAAATTAATAAACAGAGGAAGTAAAATAAAACAAATAGATTTAAAGTTTTTTTTTTTTTTTCTGCCTAGCAATGCAAAGATATAGCTTGTAACTCAGAGACCACAGTTGTTGAATGTACCCCACCTTCTTCAAGGGGGTCCTCTAGCCAAGCTCCTGTTGGCTTAGGAGGAAATACATGAAAGCACCTTCCCAGAGCTTTTGCTCTTTGAAACTGACCTTGTCTCAAATTCATCTAAGACCATATTTCAGTAATGGCTCAAGCAAATGAAGCTGCAGCAGTGGTCTGTAAACTGACAACATCTCAGGGTTAGACACAAGTCAGCCAGAGCCCTGAGCTGGATCTGCCCTCACATTTCCCATCTCTGAGCTACTCAAAAAGGCAGCAAGTCTTTAAAACTGAGGGAAGCTGGGTTTTATTGGGATATGCACATGGCAAATATCAAAAGTTAAAAAGATTTGTACATAGCTTACCCTGTCCCACTGTGTCCTGAAGTAAAGGTTTGGGGTTTTTTTAATTTCACCTTTTTCACAAATTATGGATACATGAGCATTGCCCTGCTGACACCCATGTGAGTGTGTCACGTGGCAGGAGTGCATCATGCCCTGTGAACAGCACACAGGTTCACCACGAACTCAAAAGTCACACCGAGTGTGATAGAAATTAAGCTGTGGACAAACTGAACGGAGTTTTCCTCCTACATGTCTTTCAGGCTAAAGTAAGTGATTTTTTTTCCATTAATAATGCAGAAGGATGTATCTGGTCCTGCAGAAACACTTCAAGTACACCCCCACACCCTCAATGAGAGAACTGTGAAAAATCTGATAGGGATTATTCTGCAATTGGGTTGCAATGCTGGTGTCCCCCTTCCCTCACTAACCTTTTTAAAAGAACCTTAAGATTCTCACCAGCCTTTCTGGTGGGAACTGGTGCCACCATAAATGGCATGTAGTACACATGCTCAGGCACATTTATGGCCACCTCCTCCACTGCTGACATCACTATGAGCCCATTGTTGCAGCAGTGATGTATATGCCACGTGAAAGGTTTGTAAGGCTATAATTTATCCAGAGCTGGATGTTCTGAGACTACAGCCGTGGTGACCTTGAAACCATGTCACCATGGGACTCCTTTATACGTTCCCCCTCGCAAAAGTGCATCCTGCCAAGGTGGAGACACGGCCTGGGTCAGAGGAAGGCTCTTGCAAAAACTTATGTTCTGTTTTCTTGGGTGAAAGAATAATAATTAAATCATTTCAAAACGCATCAAATGATACTTCAGTACTAACAAAAGCTAAAAAGGGATGGGGATTTAACTCAAGTTGTGATTTGAATTCTAAAAGAAAGAGAGAGGAAAAAAAAAGAGGTAAGGATATCTAGGAATGTAAGCAAAACAAAACAAAACAAACCCACCACCTGCCCCCTCCCCAAAAAAGGTAAAAATGCATCCACACCATTAGTAAAATATTAACAAGGTGAAGCACGTGTTGATAACCTTTGATTTTTGAGATTCTGGTCTGATTCCCTTGCTGCCATATCTGGGTAACTGTCACAGAGGAGATAAATAGACTCAAGACACCAAAACTGCTCAGATATCACAGTAAAAGTGTCTTTGAAAGAGGCTGCATTATCACAGGTCTGAACTTGAGTCAGGAAAACATCTATAGCCAGGAAAGCTCTTCAAGTCACAGAGATGTGGTCTATTCACAGCAACACTGTCCCAGTGGTCTGTTTTTCAGAGAGCTGAAGCAGAAGTCTATTTGAAAGTTTTTCAGTAAGAAAAGCTTATCTGGTTTTAAGATATTGGAAAGGGAAAAAAGCAATTTATAGGCTGTGATTTTATAAAGGCTCCTATGAATAGGTTTTTGCCATGGCAATACACTGTCTCAGTCTGTTCTGCATATTTTCTAGCACTGCAGGGCATAGAAGAAATGAGCATTACATGGCACACAACCTGCTAACAGAGCCACACCATCTGGAGGCTGTAAAATCAGTCACCCAGACCCATTCTGACCCTTATTCTGTTCTGATTTCCTGATAACAATTCAGCTAGAAGTATATGGGTTATCTGAGAAAAATAACCTCAAGGATTAATCTGATCTTCCTTGTAATATCTAACTTGATTAGCCAATTGTCTAAATGAAGGGAGCCATGGATACCAATTACCTTTTTTGATGCTGCTCTGTCACCTGTAACACTTAATGAAGATCCAGGTTGTAACAGGAGTGTGAAGAGCAGCAGTCAATAATAGAGTGATTCAGACTCTCAGAATCCTATTGGCCAAACTATTGGTCCATGTGATTCTACAGTGACCTGTATTTGGGTAAGAAAAATACTTTTCTCCTCCTATTAGTATTTTATTTCAATATCTTACCAAAATGCAGACTGCCTGTGCATGACAAGTGCATGCAGAATTCAGCAGAATGTGGCTTGGATCCTAGCTGATCATGTAAATGTGAATGTATGACAAATAATTTCAATTCATACTCAAAAGAAAGTGCTAGAAAAAATATATGACTTTTGAAAGAACAGTTTTAATTGTTACTTATGTCTAATAAAAGGGAAAACTATTAACTTGGTCCTATTTATGAGAAGAAATGCAGCTTATAGAGACAAAACTAATCTAATAATTCTAAGATTGTTTGGGCTTAGATTTGCAAATTTTTTCCATTGTTGCAGGATCTGAACCAAATCCAAGTGTTTGAAAGCCACAGAAATTTGCTCTTTTCAAAATACAAATCTAATCCGCTCTAACTCTATGCACTGCTTGTTACAAACAAAAAGTCAGCTTTTTTTCCTGTTTATATATCAGTTACAGCTTATCTGAGGATACAGTGGAGCCACTGTACTGGCGACTTGCTGCTGATCTACACCACATTCCTTCAGATGCCAACTGGAGCAGCCTTATCAGGAAGCTTTGTGCAGGTGCAGCAGGGAGCGTGCTGGTCTGGCAGCAGGCTAGAGAGCATTCTTCTGCCGAAACATCAGGGCCTAATTACACAGCAGTCATTGGGGAACACATGCAACACAGAAGATTTCTGATCTGAAGTCCACAAATGGTAGAAAAAATAATTTTCTAATGTTAACAGAAGCGATTTTGCAACATATGCTTTTGCTTCACCTTGACAATAGATTTAAAGAGAAACATTTCTTTGCTGAGCAAGCTTACATGAAAAATACCTAGCTGAATCAGTAAATACTGAAATAATTTCCAACTGGCTAAAATAGTGCTCTAGGTACATGGTGTTTTAAAATATGTATGGGTCCATATTACTCTGCATATTTTCGAAGTGTTCTATACCTTGAGCAGCAGGGCTATGGATTTACCGGGCTCACCTGGTGGAGAGGTGACAGTGGGTAGCAGGAAGAAGACATGTCAGAGGCACAAAACTCATATTTCAGAGGGAAAATAATTTAACCCAACCTGCCATTCACCTTCCCTTCTTTGCTGGAGACCTGCTGGAGAAGATGTTGATGGAGGTAAAGTATCATGTTAAAAGGCCAGGACTGGGGTCAACAACCCTGAGACAGCTCTGGACAAGGAGATGCAGGGGCACAGGAAGGTATTTGCCAGCTAAGGAGCTGGAAAATTCTATACCAAGAATTTGTTTCATGTGAGGAGGTGCAGGAAACTTGTTTCCTTTACAGAAACAAGCAATGTTTTAGATCTGAATTAGAGTAATTATACCAGCATCAGTTGCCAAAACCACTCCCTCTTCTAGGTAAGTGTCCTGGTTTCAGCTGAGATAGAATTCATTTTCTTCTCAGTAGCTGGTACAGGCCTGTGTTTTGAATTCAGTATGAGAATAATGTTGATGACGCACTGATGTTTCATTGCTTAGTAGTGCTTATTCCAGTTCAAGAACTTCCCACTTTCCCATGCTCTGCCAGTGAGCAGATAGACAAGAAGCTGTGACAGAGCATGTCCAGGAAATCTGACCTGAACTGGCCAAAAGGATATTGTACACTAAAGAATGTCATGCTTGGTATGCAAGTGAGAAGCAATATGCCTTGTTTAATCATGGGTCCTGCTGCAGGAAAGCATCACAGGTGGAAGAGAACTATATGAAGTCCCTTACGACAAGCTGTGGAAACTGGTGAAGGAGAAGGTAAGTCAGTTTGCAGAGGTGAAACCCATCCAGCGGGCTTTCAGCATTGTTGAACAAGAAAAATTGCTAATACTTCACCTCTCTACTGATTCATGGATAGTGGCAAATGCCCTGTGGGGGTGGGTGCAGTAATGGAAGCAGAAGAACAGGCAGTGCCATCTGGGCTACTGCATTGTGGCCCCAGTGGAGAACTTGACTTGGTTGTGAAGGTGATCAGGTAGATAGATGCTCATGTACCCAAAAGTCAGACCACTGAAGAACAATAAAATAACCAACAGGCGAATCAGGTTGCTAAGACTGCATTGGCCCAGGTAGATTTGCACTAGCAAAATAAACGTGAATGGTTTCTAGCTCAGTGGGTCTGCGGCATCCTGGGCCATCAAAGATGTAACGTATAGATGGGTTCATGACCAAGGGGTGCGCTTAACCAAGGACACTATCACACAGGTTATCTATGAATGTGAAACATTCATAGACAATTAAGAAAGCCGAGTGATTGAAGTCTCTCTGCTAAGGAGGATGATGGCTGAAATAAGTATGGGGAGGCCAAGCAGATTGACTGTATCACATTCCCACAAAGCCACCAAGGCAAGCACCACGTTCCCATCTTCCATGCTACTGCTTCGAATACTTGCTTCGAAAGGCAAGCCTTATGAAGGCATGGTACCACAGAGAGAATTTCCAGACACTGGGAATCATTTCCGAAACAACTTTATAGACATTTGGGCCAAAGAGTGCAGCACTGAGTGGGTGTATCACATTCCCTACCATGACCCAGCCTCTAGGAGGATTGAAGAATACAATGGACTGTTAAACACTACACTGAGAACAATGGGTGGTGGGACCCTCAAACACTGGGATACACATTTAGCCAAGACCACCTCCTTAGCCAGCACTCGGGGATGTGCCAATCGGGCTGGCCCTGCTCAGACAAAACTATTATGTACTGTAGAAGGGGATGGAATTCCTGCAGTGCGCATTAAAAATATGCTGGAGAAAACAGTCTGGGTTATTTCTGCCTCAGGCAGAGGCAAACCCATCCATGGGATTGCTTCTATTCAAGGACTTGTGGGCACTTGGTGGGTAATGCAGGAGGATGAAGCAGTCCAGTACCTGCCACAAGGGGATTTGATTCTGGGTGAGAATAATCAGTGAATTAAAATGCATTATGTTAATTGCTGTATAATGTGGCATATTATAATTTTCATGGTGGATTTATGCCCATCACCACACTGGGTGCCTTATAACGCCTGTATCCACCACTCCAGATTTGGGGGTCAGAACCTGACTCCCTTTTCATCATCATATTAATAAAGAATGAACTTTCATAAAACTGAACCAGTGTAGCAGTGACAGAATCAGAACTGGCTTCAACATGCAACAGTCCAAACCCACACACCACAGATTCTTATGATGGAAGGAGCTCCAGGTCACAAATTAAATGAATTCAACAGACTCTTATAGACATTGTCCACAGACTAAGGGAGTGATGGTTGTGTATCCATCTCTCCAAAAACAGAATAGTTAATGGTGTACTGGAAAGCGTGGGACCTGGCATGATGTAAATTATATGGAATGAGGGGCGGATACTGTCCTGGTTTCGGCTGGGATAGAGTTGATTTTCTTTTTAGCAACAGCTACAGGGCTGTGTTTTGGATTCAGTATGAGAATCAAGTTAATAACACACTGATGTTGTTGTTACTGAGCAGTGCTTACTCTAAGTCAAGAACTTCGCAGTTTCCCATTTCTTCCTGTAAGCAGGTGAAAAAAAAGCCAGAGGGAGCATGTCCAGGACATCGGACCTGAACTAGCAGAAGGGATATTCCACTGCTCAGAATGCCATGCTCAGTATACAAACTGTCAGGAGTTGGCTGGGAGAAGGTGCCTGGGGGCTTCTGGTCACTGCTCAGGAATGGGCTGGGCATCAGCAAGGGATGAGAAATTGTACTGTGCATCAGTTGTTTCTTCTGAGCTTAATTCGTCTCTCCCTTTCTCTCTTCTTTTTATATTATTACAATATTTTATTTCAATTATTGCACTGTTCTTGACCTACAAAGTTTACCGGAGGTGGGGGTAGGTGAATTAGGGGCTGTGTGGTATTTAGTTGCTAGTTGCCAGATGGGGTTAAGCCATGACAGCCATGACAGCAAGACAAGGAAACCTTGATAACAGATTTACGGAATTTGATTAACAGCAAGTACTTCAGGACACACATTTTTGGCCACTCTGATCTTAATGACATTATTAATATGAAGATTACTCTATGAGAAATTAATCGCTCTTTAATAGCTGAATAAGGTGGTCCAGATGTACTGTAGGATATTTTACATTGAACCTTTGCTCTGTGGTAGAAGGGTTTTAGTTATTCAGCACTGCCCTCACCAAAAAAAAAAAAAAAAAAAAAAAAAGAAAAAGGATTACCAACCTAAACTAACTGGTATACACAGGATTCAGCAGCAATTCCTCTGTTAAGTCTAGTGCTGAGCTGCAGAATCAGTTGTCCTTTTCAACTCTTGCTTTAGTTGAAAGATGGGACTATTTCCCTCCTCTTCATCCTAGTCAGCCTGTGTCACAAGCTCACACTGTACTGGTTCCGGGAACAAAAGGAACAGTTCTTTTCTCTAGTGCTGACAACCTGATACCATTCACAAGCACTGCCAATTTAAATTAGGAACACAGAAAAGGTACAAGAAGTTTAGGCAGCTAAACTGAATTTGCAGGATTCTTAAAAAGGGCCTCTGGTACCCTGAATTTGTATGCAGCTGTAGGAGCTGCTAAACCAGAAGAATTGATCAGCAGGAACACAAATGTGGACCAGCCATGTTTCACTCAATTAGGAGTTCATTAAGATTTTTGTCCTCCATCTAGGTGTCCTCACAGCAAATGCACTCAGGTGTTATTTTTTTAAATAGAATCATAATTTGCATATTGCCAAGCCAACAGGATAGCTACCAGAAAGGTCACAAGCATCCTTAAAAATAGCACAAATTGACCTATTTTCTAGTAACAAAAGGCCTTGGAGGCATGATTTTATGATACTTTTCATGCCGTTATTTTTGTCTCTTGGTGTTTCAATACCATGTCAAAATTATCTTAAGTGTTACAGTATGGTGGCAGTGAGTTCCCTATCCTCGTGCTGGAACAAGAGCGGAAGGTCAGCAATGTTCTTTCCATTTACTTACTAAATGTTGTATATGTAGAAAAGAATAAGTTAGAGGGTAGGCTAGTGAGAACACCAACGGTGAAGGATTATACCTGAATGATTTTGAAACCTCTTCAAAAATTATTCTGAGAACAAAATGTACCTGTATGCTTTTTCCCAGCATGCTGAGAGATTAGATGAGTACAAAACTGAGCATCGGCTGCCTGTCTCAACAGGAAAAGAATCACCAGGTTCTGGCATAAACCTGCAGTAATTCTAAAATGAGATTAATATTACTAGAAACTATTTAGGAAATATCTCATCTGTCAGGTTTTTTGAGTTACAAAATAAAGGCAAAGAGGAGAATGTCGGTAGTTTTTCCTCCAGTCCCATTTTACCAACTCCATATTACCTCAGTGCTGATTACTAACCTTAGTTGTTTTAACACTGCATCTGGACCCTACTCAGCCTCATGCAAACCTTAATGCAACACCCTGGATAATTTTTTCCCCTTGTTCCCTTGCTTTGTGAAAGTCTGAGATTTTCAAAACTGAAAAAAAATTGAAATCTAGATTACAAAAAGTAATTTCATAATAATTTAGAGTAATTTGGGGTTTTTTTCCGTATTGTTGATGATACCATGGAGAGGTTTTGCTTTTCAGTAGTATGGTCCAGGATTTCGTCACTCATTTTGTTTTAGGTTTTCATTCTTTCAGGCCAACCCGTGATTTAAGTATTGAACCTGAACAAGGCAAAGTCTCTTCATTATACAAATTATCCTAGATTTGATGCACTAACATTTCCCTCAGAAGACAAAAAGCCTTTCTGTTACAGTTCTAGGTTTCAAAAGCGTATATGTAACACTTCATTAGAATTTTATCATTTCTGGGATTTAGGGAGGCTTCTTTCAAGTTGCTGAGAGTCAGAGTAAACCTGCTATAAACTATCACTTGGGAAAAAGCGTCTCTGCTGCCATGTGCAGCAAACCTAACAATTACAATGCCCTGAATAAATGGGGCACGAGCACGTCTTTAAACAAAAAAACACTTTTGTCCTCAGGTAGCCAAGGTGTCTGACTGTGACACAGGGGGTACAGTGAGGTAATGGATAACACCAGATGGAATTCATCTTCTCAATGCAGTAAAATCAGTTATTTATAGAAGTGCAATTATAAAGAGGCATATTTGCTCCTATTGTTTTACACGCAATTCCAGCTTTTAAAGAGTTATGGAAGATCAAAACTACCTTTGTGATAAAATAATTAATACTACACATCCTGCACTGCTGCTGAATGCCAGCACTATAGAGAACCCTTAGGTTATCTCCAGATTCCACGGCACAAACTCCCCCACAAAAATAGGTCTAAGCAGATTAATTTGCATACTGCAAAAAGGCTACAGTTTTGTGGTCTTCCCTACAGTTTTATTTAACATGCTCCTCTCTGCCACCATAACAGGGACTGATTCTATATAAATTACAGTGGAGTTTTTTTCACACTGCATTGATCACATCCCTTTAGGGTCATTTGTAGATTTGCAGCTCCATGGAGAAAACAGTAAATGAACTCCTGATTGAGGAAACTGTACTCTTCTGTTCTACAAATGTCTGAGAGGATACTGTCACATGTATACAATTATAGTGGTATATACAGGTATACAATTATAGTTTCCATTATGTTCCCTCCTCACTCCCTAATTCCCTTCTGAAGTCATAATACCTCATAGAAGCAGGGCCTGCTGAGATCTATGTTTTTGATGAGTCCTCTGCCTTTTTTTTGGATTCATCTCTGATATCCACCCATTCTGAGTGCAGATCCTTTCCATATGCATGTTCACATAAGACCTGCTCCAAACAGCTTGGAATCAAAAGCAGAAGGCAAATGGGGTCACCCACTCCCCAGCCCTGGGCTCAGTAGAGCTATAGCTGAACAAGAAGCCAAGAGTGTCTGATCTCAAATGTCTCTGTTTCTAGTTAGGTAAGCACAGAAAACACACAGCCAATGCAACCAATTGCGTTTGAAAACTTAAAGGTGGTTTTGCCTAATTTGCACACTGCTTTTCCAAAAAGCAGAGGTGATATTACACTTGGGTTTTTTAGGCTGAATTACAGCAATTACCTGAATGAATAACTTATTTTCTGGACAAGCTGCATGCAAACAGTTTTGGAGGGGAAAAATTATACCAGACTGAGCTTTTAGAGCAACAGTACTGCATTTTTATGTAATATACTTAATCATATGGCTTGTGTTTTAGTCACTGTTTTAGTAGATTATGATTGTGAACAAAGTGTATTTCAGACTCCAGTCTACAGTCTACAGACATTGATATATCAGTCTACAGACATTGATAACAAATGACTTGTATTGAATATCCCACCTCTTGCTTATGTTATAGATCAGAAATGTGAGAGGTGTGCAAAATGTTTTTGGTTTTGCTATAGAAACTATCGAACAAGACGAAAAACAAATTTAGCTTCAAGGAAGGCTAGACATACTCAGTTTCACAAAATGTCAACATTTTGTTCTATGTTTTTTCTGCTCTTGCCAAATTTATATCAGCTCTAGATAAGCTTTAAACACCAACTAATTCTCATTTTAACTTTGATTTTGTAAGTCACTTTACATTAATCCTTTGTTGGTGGAACAGACCATTAAGCTTATGTTGTCACAAACAATATTTAACATCCCTCTAGCAGGCACTTAGATTTTTTTTCCCTTCAATTAATGTTTTTAATGACTGACAAAATACATTCTCCACACTAGGAGATACTCAGTTAGTAACATTTATTGAACTAAAATCAAACCAGAGCAACCAAACTGAACCCTCAATGTTCCTGAACAACATACAGAACACAAACCACCAAATCTGTTTTCTCCTTTTGTTTTTCTGGAAGTGTTCACACAACCATATCTACACTTTTCCTCAGTTCAAGCCTAAAAAACTTAAATCAAATTTGTGGTAGCTTTCCAGTTTCACAGTAAAATTGCAATTAAACACTGCTGTACAGGATGGCTATAAACCCTCTTTCACTCATCTCATGGTGCTTCCTCAAGCTATCATTTTCTAAGTAGTTTTGTTTAATAATTTTAACTCTATGTTCCATCTAGCTTTTAATTACAGTTAATTACATATTGTTTAAGTAGGGTTTTCTTTTACCCCTGTGATGCCACCATGATGACACTGAGGTATGCATACTACACTCTGAGACCGTGCTTGTGTTCTAGATTGATTCTTCCATACCATTCTCTGTACGAACCTATTTTTCTCTAAAGATCTTTATCTCTGCGGATGCTTTGATTTACAGATTGGCACGGTAGTGTCTTACAGACTATGGGTATGATTTGTCAATATTAACTCTACCTCTAGGGCTGTGTTTTAGGAAACAAAATTGATTCAAGCAGTTAACTGTTACACAGGACTAGCTCAGGTTCTTAACGATCTGCATTGTGAGTAACAAAGTTTTCTCAAATCAAGATTCTGCCTTTTAAAGTAGTCCATATTTACAAGACTATATTTTTTAATGTATTTTATGGTACCTAAGGCATGAACTAACACTTCTAGAAAGACCATCTACAATCACATCTGTGTGTCCTGTATTTCCTTCAGTGCTGACAGGCTTCCTGTTGGCTTCATGATGTAAGTATGGAATTACATTACAAGAGTTTCTGTGTGGCCAACCCAAATTACTTGTCTGAAGTAAACACAACCAACTACATGAAGAGATTAAGGAATACCAAAGATTTTTATTTTAATAACCAGCAGTGGGATTTTCAAACTATTCAGCACTGGCCAAATTTTGCTCTATTGATATCAACAGTAAAACTCTTCAGAAAGACTGGAAAGGATCCAATTCTGAATACTTCTGAAAAATCTTACCCTAAAAATCTTTATTTTAAATTACTTCAAAACATGCAATTTATAGAATCTACCACAAGAAATTCTGCCAGAGTGGATCTGAAAGGCAGCTGGGGATATAATAAAACAGATGATCCATATGTTATTCTTAATTGAAGCTTTGAAATCTGACAACTGAAAATAATTTACTTGGAAGGAAAAACAATTTCTCTCCACCCCCTTTTCAATACATTAAATATTCAGTTCTAATTTATTTTTCCACAAGAAAAAGGCAACAGCATTTTGCAGCACTGAATTTTATGTGAGACCCTCTCAAGCAGTTCGACTTGTACTCAAATCTCAAGACAATAAAAACATATATAAACTATGGAAAAATCCAATGGAATAAAAACAGAGACACTTAAATCACTGTCTATAATGACTTTAATGATTCTGAGTACAAATTTCGAGGCACTTTTTCTCTGTTTTTTTTCAAACATACAAGATATTAAATAACCTTCTTAAGGTAGACTCAGTAATAATACAATTGCTCTGAACAAAAACAAAAACTAGTGAAATGGGAATAATTCACAATTAAAGTGCAGAAGTCATAATGGAAGGATGGCTCAATTACATGGAAGAATAAAAATCATAATTCTTAAAGCGAAACGCAAAGCTAATACATGAGAAACTGTATGAGTCAAGCTAGACTCTTGTGACACCCTGCTGAACAAGATCAAAGACATGTTCAGGTTAACAGCATGAAAATTAGTGAGAAATGGTATAAATAACCCAACTTTATATAACCCCAGACCTGGGCACCTGGTAGCACAGCACTGAGCAGGAATGGCGAGGTGAGTTACTGAGATAAGGCAAGACTGAGGACAGAACCTCAAATCTTCTTAGACATTAGGTTATGAAAACCTCAGAAAGATTACTAAGGCTTGTAGAAAGGAGGGGTGGCTGACTGTCTGCTGAGGTAAACAAGCAGGGTTTAATTGAATTTGTGTGAAACTGAAGATTTCCTCTACATTTGTGTTAGTTGTCTTACAGATCCTAGTGACCTCCAACTAAGTGTGCATACCTTATTTTTGGAAGATTTAAAGCTACATTTGAGCAGCCTTTTCAAACTAAAATTAATAGGCCTAAAGCCAGAGAGAGCTGAGAGAGCAGCTCTTCCATCCTGTTACAGTTTACATGGAATGACATCTTCATTTAAAGAGAAAATGCAACAATTTTCTTAAAACCTTCACTATATTAAACAATGGTCATCCCCTATCTATATATTCTTCCTCATAAATCAAGTCCTGTCCAAGGGTCACATGAGAGCTGTTACTAATTTCATAACAACTGCTGGTTTTGCTTACAGTCCCTGAAGTGACAGCAGCACAGTAATTGAGTGTTGTGAAGCAATTTGAGATACATGGTCTATTTAGGAGGGGATGTAATATATTCACTATTTTTTCTTCACCTTTTTATTTCATATCTAAACCCTATATCCAAATATGGAGAGAGAGGTTTCATCTGATAACTGAACCTGCATTCAGTGGTCATAATTCTAGTCAAAAAGGAAAACCACCAGCACCTCTCTAATAGCATAAAAACAAATACTCAAATTTTCAAGGCTATATGATGAATTCTTGGCATGCTTTATTTTCCCTAGCAATTTCCAAAGACAATGAGCAAGAAGTTCAAGCAAAGAGTTTATAAAATTGTGGACTACACAGTATTTAGTGCATAAGCTAACTTAATCACGGAAGTATGACAATGACAGTAATTTTTAGTTTCTGCTCTCCTCTAAAATATGTCAAAGTATCATGGAAATATGACAATGGCAGTAATTTTTCTCTTCCTGCTCATCTCTAAAATATGCTAACTGTAGGCATGCAAGAAAGAAAAATATTAATTTTCCTGATTTTTAGATATATGCTTAATTTAAGTATTAATCTGCTACAGAGATGGCTACAAGACAGAGCTAATGTTTTTCCATATCTTAAACTTGTGTTTGCTTTAACTTGTCTAATTGTGTAACTCTTTCAAATCACACACACATATTCCATAGCATTTATCAAAAGCAGTCACTCTCCATATTCTGTTAGTTTAATATGTTTTCTTGCTTAGCATTTCTGAGACATAGTAACAGCAAAACTTGAACAGTATAATAAATCTATTGAATATTCACGAATTGGATGAAGGGAGGAAGCTCCATGAGAAGTGAAAATTCTGGCTGCTGCAGAGGAAGATTGCAGCCTGGGGAGTCTGAATAGATTATGGCAACCTGAAGTATTTGGCATAGAGCTTAAAATAGGACAAACATATGTAAGTATCTTGTGGTCTTTGCTCTGCTTTGACGCACAGTAAATTGACAGACTGAAAGATTTCATATCAAGTCAGGTGAGAACAGAGGAAATACTGTGCATCAAACCAGACACAGCAATAAAATATAAGCTTGGAAGAAAAATCAGAGGTAGAGCACCCCAGTAGCAGTAAAAAAGTTACTCTGTTACTTATTTGTGTAACTAGTTTCATTTAAGTAACACATATGGTAAAACAGCGAGCCATGGCAGTTGGAACCATCATTTCCCAGCTCAGAATCAGAGAGCAGATGGGACCTAACTCAGGTCACTGAGACTTCTCAGCCTTAACACAACACAGGCTGGAATCAGAGCACATTGTTATGAGCTCTCAACAGTGTGAAGGGAAGATGACCTATAGTTAAGGTGATTTAACCTAAGGTGCTCTCCCTATAACAAGATGCTATGAAAATACTGACCCAGAAACAAATTTTGCATAAGGCCAAGAATTATTTAAGCCCTGCCATCAACAGTACATGAACAAGGAGTAATGAACAACTGAAAGTCTGTGGCTGATATGCCTTCCAACAACTGTGCTCATTATGCAGTATAAGAAGCGGCAATGGCATAAATTTGTGAGGGACTTAATGTCATCTTACAGTTATTGGAGATACTTGGTAATAAGTTTTGCATTACTATTGCTATAAAAACACATCACAGATTTAAAACATTTGTATTGCACACATATGAGTTCTATTATTATACTTTTTTTCTCTTTCTGGCTTTCCTTGATGGCAAGACCATAACTAGATGAAAACCGTAGATTTTGTGTACAGCAGCAGAAGAGAATTTTTTTATTATTTTCTTCTTGGTTCTTTTTATGTTTTGGGGTCTTTTTTTCCTTTTCTACACCACAACAGAGGACAGAGAGGACATAACCTCTCTGCAAACTGAAATAGCAACAGGAGTGTCTAAAACAGTTGTTTTGAAGAAACACATGGTATATAGAAAAAAAAAATCATGGTATGTCATGGCATACCAGCAACTCTAAAAAGCTGTGCCACACTGGACCTGAAATCAGTATCTTGAGTCTGGGTATATGGAAGAGAATACTTTATTTCTGGAAACAGACTGCATCCTTCTCTGTGCTGTACTTGGCTTTATTTCCTTCTAGTTATTTACCAGAAAAGTATGATGCTGTGTGTATTCTATGTTTACATTTCAGAGGAAAATAATCCTGAAGTGATGAGCATAAGAGGATCCATTACTAAAATCCTGAGAACATTACAGTTGGCAACCTTTTTGAGTAGCTTGCTGAGATTTTTTTTCTGTAGAGCTGCTATCGATTTTCTTTCATTTTCCAAACTGTGTGAGTCTTCACTTAGAAGGAGAAACTATGAAAAGTACTCTGAATCATAGGCCACGTACCACCTCTGCTTTGGTGTGCAATATACCACTGAGAAGGAAATAAAATTACCTCACTTGCTACCACATTAAATAAACTAGAGATCTGCATGACCTATTGTCTCCAAACCCAGGCAGTGCTAAAAGCAGGAATTCCCAGGATTTTTCATTCCCTGGTTTTATGCACACTGCCCTTTCTAGATCTCTGCCTAGTTCCTGCTTATACTTCTAATAAAGTATATTTGTTGAAATACATGAATTAGAATGTGTTGTTAATTAAATAACTTTGTGTCTCACAGAAAACACATACAGTACAGTGACAGGCAAGTCACTGTTGACAGCTTCTATACTTTTCTAAACTGAAAAAGTATGAGTATTTTCAGTATTATAGTGTTCATTGTTTATGCATTGAGTCAAAGCTGTAGAATGTTATTATCAAAGCATAGAAGGAAATCTCTGAGCTTTACATCAAAGTCCACTGAACAGAAGAGATCCTCTGCAGCAACGAAGGTCAGGTCACCTTTCCTGAGGTAAGCAAAAGTATTGATGTGTGGAAAAATCCAATGAGACTTGCACTTGAAACCAAAAGAAGGTTTTAAGAAAATGTGGTTTATATAGATCCAAGATGTAATCACCATAAACAGGATTTTTCTATCTCATAAACTCTAATGTGGTAAGAAATGTCTGCCTGCATTGATCGGAACCAGAATACACGAGACGCACATTTTTTCTTTGATCTGAGTGCATTCAGCCACATTCTCACCCTCTCTGCATGGACTGAAGAATCTTGGGTACAACTGTAACATTATGGGAAGGCATGATGAACAATAAGGAAAAGGGAGTCATCTAACCATCATCTCAAAAGAATAGGTAGGACAACAGGTAGCCATTATTACTTGAGTATTACCTCCAAGCTTCCCACTGAATATCAGTCAGGATGATTTGTTAATATAAGGCCACAAACAGTCATAAAGCTAAGTCTAGCATGAATTAATACCTGCATCCAAACTTCGGATTATTAAAAACAATGCAGTACAAACTCCTGAGATCACAAATCTGTGTTACTAAGTCATGCAAGCTCTGATGTTGACAGGCTCCTCAGAACTAAAATTCTTGTAGAGTACCAGACTTTCAAGGTGGTCACCCAACAACTCTTACCAATTAAAAAAAAAAAAAAAAGAAAAAAGCCACCAAAAAATCAAAACAATAAAGTATAAGTATTTTTTTGCCTTGCCAGACCCTTGCATAAAACATAGCACAATATTGCTGCATGTAGCCCTTTGTATAGAAAACTGGCCAGGGCTAAATACATTATTCCATAAGAATAGTCTTCAGGGATTTTTTTTCTTCATTCCTTTGATCATTGAGTCTCATCAATTGCAACTACTTACTAAAGGGAAGTGAAATAGGAAATAACATTCTTTTCAATTGTCTGCAGGAGCAGGAATAAACACACAGATATGTAAATATTCCCCCTTCTCTTCAACAGTCTTCAGTCTTGATGAACAGATTAATCTTCTTGCAGATTTAGTCCAAGGAAACCCAAAGCAGCGTTCCTAAATTTGCAATCAATAGCCAGAATAAAGAGAACTGTACCGATTAAAAGCTATATTATATCTTTCCCTCTTCTTTAGTTTCCCCAAATCTCTCATAAAATCCCTGTTGTACAAACCACACATATAAAAATCTATAAAATGGCAGAGTATGGTTTCATGTAATTTAGCCCATAACAAGGCTGTAAGCCAACTAGGTAGCCCTTGACTATTCTCAGGCAAACCTGGCTATTTTTCTTCCATTAGTCTTCACTTTGCAAAGAGTAACGAAAGGCGAAATTGCAATGTTATCACGCATTTACAGGATAGCATTCATCAAACAAACCAAGTTTCTTAGTGAGCTGCACAGCCCCAAGCATACAGTCCCCGAAGGGTGGTGGTCAGGGTGAATGAGCATTTGCACCAATGAATTTATCAGGTTTAGCCCTACTTCATATACCTGGACTAATACTAATCCCTTTGTTTTGCTTCACTACTTTAACATGATGTATCATAAATGTAGTTAGGTGAGTGATGCCTGAACTGATATATTTATATTCCAAAAACCCTGTAGATGGAATAGGAGCTAGCCAAAGGCAATTGAGGAGATTTCTTATAAATACTCCTTAGAAGTCATAGAACAAAGTACTCTCAAGTGAATTATCATTCTAACCAGTGTTTCTTCAAAATGAGCTTTCAGCATAGAGTAGTAGCCCTAACTGCACAATAACAAATAGCTAAATGTAAAAAGTCACAAGGCTTATAAAAATGTGAAACTGATACTTCTTTCGTTGAAAAGACAATCTCTGTTTTGATTTTGCATTAAACCAGTTCACTTTTTAAAGAATAATGCCTTAAGCTTGCCTAGTTACTTGAAGAACAAGATTGGTGAAACATTGTGTTCACCAGAGTCTCAAGCAGACTTTATTTCATTCTTGATCCCTCTCCAGACATACTAAACCCACTAAACTTATTTCATTTAGGTTGTGTGAAATCAGAATAGTAGATCATGTCTAGAATGGACTCTCTTTTCATTAACCTTTCTAACCAGATGTCTCATAAAAAGAGCAGCAAAGGCTGGACCTTACATGCAGCATTGTCACTTAGTGGCCTGTGGGTATTTCATAAGAAGATTCAGCAAATTAGGTTTCGCTAACAGAGCAATTCTATCGGGAAACTTTTACACCATTGTGCCAATGTACTGTGAAAGTCACTAATGTGAAAAATATATCTTCTGCATCAGACATATTGACACAAAACTTCAGCTGTCAGTAATGGAAAGAGGAAGATCCTAGAACCTTTTTATATTAAACTTTTGAAACCTGGGGAATTACAAAATACTTCAGAAAACTCAGATATCAAGAATAAAATACTAAGAGAGCCTTTTCAATGGAACTGTAAATTTAGGATTAAGCTTATCAAGTTTGCACCTGGCAAGAAAATGTTTCTCTATGACAGCAAAAAAGTGTTTACATCCATGAAACTAAGTCTTCATAGAGGGACTACTTTAACAAGAAACCCTCAGAACACAAACTTTTGGTAGAATACTCACAGTTTATTTCAATTAATCCACAAAAACAGTAATAAATTACAGCAGTTTTTGTTAGGAAACCTGTTTCAACAAATGGTGATGTTCTGTTTAAACATGATCATTCAAGACATACAATTTTAGCCATCACTTGTTTTAATACCACTTCCAAGACAATACTTTAGAGGTGACAACTGGAATCATCTCGTACGAAGTCAGAAATCAGTCACTGAGGAAACCATAAATTCATGTTTAACGTCAGTTCAAGTCCCTGACACATGCTGTTTTCGTCCCTGTAAAAGAAGTTCTATTTAACTTGCAGTCAGCATCATGAACCCACAAAACAGGCAACTACCCCAAGGCTGAGCTACATGAACCTTCTATGTGACACTAACCCTTAGGTCAGAGCCATTTTTCAACAAATTACTTTATTTGTACAGGATAGGATTTTCTTTTCCCATACCATTAGTATGGATTCCATTCCTGAGGACCAGTCATATTAGAATAAGCAGATCCAGTAACTATCACAAGCTTTCCTCAGATTTTTTTTTTGTTATTTATTTTTGGCTAAATCTACATAAAGTTTTAACAGTTACCACAGATCTTTCACCAGTCAAAGCTATTTTGTTTTATTTTCCAGAAAGGAGTAAATTAAACTCCTTTATATCTAAAACACAATGCATCCACTATCATCTGATAATCCTTTTCACATTACATACCTGGAGACCAAACAATTTACAAGAAACTCTTCACTCAAGACATTCATCATGCAGGTTCACAAAGCACAGAGATTTGAGAAACATGAAGAATATTTACATGAAAGTGATACTAAGATTCAGATGTAACAAGATGACAGTTCAAAATCTTCCTAAAAGCTATTAATAAAGTTGATTTAGCTACTTCCTGAAGTTTAGCAATTTTATGAATGTGTTCCTCCTAAGCATGATCCAAAGAAGAGTTTCAGCCTCACCTCTGGGTTTGCAAGAGAACTTTTATACCCCTCAGAGTTGGCCACTTAAGACACTGCCAGACTTAAGAGGGCAAAGCATAAAAGGGGAGTAGATTATAGTATATTATATTGTTTTCTCATTAGCTGAGATGATCTGAACCTACCATTTGCTCAAGAGATATTACAATTTGCTTGAAATTTGTAAATTATCAAAGAGCAAGATTTAAAACTATTGGTAATTGTCACTAGACAAGAGTGCACTTACCTTCCAGTAGAAGGCATTATTTATTCCTAAGTCGTGAGCATTGCTTCACATTTAGGTGTGATTATCCATGTCTAGAACATTTCATGCATGAGGTTGTTAAGTGAGGCCTCTAAACAACACACACACACAAAAAATTGTAAATAACATTTAACTACAGACCTTCACAAAGCCATGTTCTACATAGCTGCTACTGTTATTAGGCATTTTGAAAGTAATTTTCTATGAAGCTGCAGAAGTCATGTACATGAAGTTCATTATCAAATCAAAACCTAGAGCAAAAGGTAGCCAGTGGTTCAATCTGTCAAAAAGGTACTTTTCACTAGCCCATTTAAACTACATAGAATATATTTTTAACACCTTTTAAAATACACTTTTAATCAGAAAGCAACGGAAACTTTATTAAATTGCTTTTAGTGCTGACACTTCCGAGGTAAGCTATAAACGTGCAGATGTGACTGAATCTGAGCCAGACAATTCATTGCTACCTTGTGTCTACTTCCATATATATTCACCTTGTTACAAATTATAGAGCTCAAGGAAGAGATATCAAAAGACACTGTTACAGAGCAGCACCCCCCATATATATATATATATACACCTGTCTTTAAAAAGCCTCTGGATTCAAAGCCCTCACTTCCGAAGCCTCTTCTTACCAGCCCCAGGCTGAAAGAGGCGTGACGAGTTCGGTGTGCCCCTCACCCATAGGCGCCCAAAGGCGCGAGAGCAGACCGCCAGCGCTCCCTCCTGCGCAGGCCTGCCGCGCTCGGCCTCCCGCCCATCGGGGGCATTTCAAGGACTCGCCGCTACCTCGGGACACACTGCGGAGGAAGAGAGGCATCAGCCGGGCAGCGAGGAGGCTATGGGGGGGGGGGGGGGGGGGGAATAGAGGGAGGGGCTACTTGTGCCTCACGACAGGATGCAGGGCGGAGGGGAGGGCTCCGCACTGGGTTTTAGTGAGGGAGAGCTGCTCTATCCCCCTGTGTTGACTCCCCGGAGCACCGCGAAGCTCCGAGAGGGCAATATGTTAAGGGAAAGCCGCGTAGGTCCCACCCCAGGCCCACAGCCTGTCCCCTACGGAGCACGAGCGGCTCACCCTGCGAGGAGCCGCAGCCGCCTTACCGCGCCCACAGCCAGTGAACAGAAAGGCCGCCCGCTACCTCACCGGCCCTTAAATACCGTCCCGCGCTCCCGCGAGACCCCGCGCGGCTCCCGCCGCCGCTGCCTATTGGCGGGGCCAACGCGCGTGACCCCGCGCGGGGCGGGGCGGCCCAATCCCTCTGAGGCAGAGGCCCCCGCAGCCGGCCCGGCCGGGGCTGAGGGCGGGCGGGCTGCTCAGCCGCGCTCCCCGCGGTGCTCATTCAGCGGTGGCCCCAACGGGTCAGAGCAAGGCTTTCGTGGAGACGTGTTCGTCATTCCTGCCCAGGCCGAGTTTGGGTTCCCGGAGGTCTTTTACAAAGGGAAACAAAAGCGTCTTCGGTGCGAAGTAGCAGCTGTGTAGCGGTTTTGAGGCACTAAATACCGCTGATCTCTGTCTAAACTCTCGTCTAAGCCCTGCTTAGGAGGCTTAGGAGCTGTCTGTGAGGATGGTGAGGTAAAGCCCGGAGCCTCGCTAATGCCCTGACGTAGAGCACATGCAGCCCTGCTGGGCTGCGCGTCAGGGGTGACACGGTGGCACCAGGCCTGTCCTGCGAGCCAGCGCTTAGCGCGGGTGCAGAATACTGCTGCTGTTCTGCCCCAGATAAAATGTGCTGCCTGGCTGGGGATGCTACTAAGAGGTTTTGGAGTGAGTACGAGCAGATTAGCATAAACAGGGAATTAGTAATTTGTAGCACAGAGACTTTGTATGTTGCCCAGCGAAGCTGGTAGGTAGGAATCACAACGTACCATAGGATATACTGAGCTGGAAGGGACCCATCAGGGTCTTCAAGTCCAGCCCCTGGCTCTGCACAGAACACCCCAAGCATCACACCATGTGCCTGAGAACATTGTCCAAACTGAATTGAAGTCCCTGCTTCTCAAAAAGGTGTGCATATTACTGATAATCCTCAGCTTCCTGTCTCAGTGAGAAACAAATGTCTTGGCTCACGCTGATTTACTACCAGCACAGCACCTGTAAGTGTGTGGGAAGAAAATAACGAGTTGGCCCCCTATCCCTTATCTGAGCCCTGAACTGAATTACTCAGATCAAAACCAATCTGATTCAGCCTGAAACAAATAGCCACATAGTTGCAACCAAGGGACTCTAAAAATTGTTTCATACCACTTGTTAGTTACCTCTTGTCTAATTCTTGATACTCAAAACACTGTTGCAGATAAACCCTCTGCCAGTTAAGTTTATCCTCTGTACATCAAAATTCCAACATCTCTCAGGACTCTAGGTAAATCAGTCTCTGGAGATAAGTTTGTGAGACATGTAGTTTTAAGTTATTTCAAGTGGGCTCTGCTGCAGCGAGTATTTTTTACAGTCAGACACCTAAGTCACATCAGTCCTTTTTTGTAACGTAGTCAAAAAGATGAAGTGGCATCCAACCTTTAAACTTTTACCACTTGTGCCAGTGGGATTTATGTCAAGTTTGGTTTCTTCTTTTCCAGTACAGAATGTAGACTGGCCCTTCTGTTACAGAGAAAACCAGCAAACCATAGCAAACCAGTGATCAGTATTCATCCCAGGTGAGAATTTTAATAATTCACATAATCCTACACCTTTTTCTTGCCCCTCACAAGCTTTCTTCTGTTTTCCCCATACAAAGTTTGCATTGTTTGTCTTCTCTCTGGCGCCATGAAACTTAGTTTTATGTCTGATAGTGGCATAACTTCAACAAAAGGAATGCAGAGGCTACCTGACCTGTGTGTCCTTTTCCAAACCCTCCCTATAGAATAAAATAACTGTTCTTTAATAAATTACTGGGTGTCAGATGTGGATTTGAGCCTCTTTTCTTGCAGGTTAGTTTTCCCATTTCTGGAAAAATGCTGTAACCACTGAGTGGTTACAGCTACCTACAAGGCTGCAGGCAGATCTGCTGTTTCCATGTTTGTGGGAGGTAACTTCTATCTGAATGAACTTCTCAGCTGGGCACTGAATCTGCCTACAACCTGGGTACTTTGGGGACTTGTGGGAAAGACGACAATATTGGTGGATCTGAGTACAGGTTAATTTTGGGATTAACCTGGATCACTATCCAGGAGAGATACAGGCCTGGACATGAGTAGAATTTGTAGGAAATTCAGTTATCATGAGGGCATGCTGAAATTAGTTAAGTGGCAGCAGGGTGTCTTGGTTATTTTGTAGATTACCGTTGAGCTTTTTAAGGAGTTGGATGAGCTGAACTAACTTGTTAAAATCTTGAAGGGCTGTGCTCTAATTAGCCAAATCTCTTTTTGCCTGATACAAGAATTAAGTCTCAAAGTCACTGGTTTGATACTTCTCTCAGAAGAAAGACTCTTGAAAACCACTTGTTTAAAAACATTAAGACATTACCACAACAATTAACATTACCACAATGCACAATTGTCATAAATGTTTCATTTCAATTTTATTGCCTTTCTCCACATTGATATGAAGGAAAATCAAGCAAGTAAAACCTCGATGTGACCATCAGTCTTTGCAGGTGAATTACAGTACTCAATGGCATTAAAAATTGTCAGGTTTGGAACTTTGGAATGTAATAACCTTATATATGTATATGCCACTTACAGCTTATCTGTCCTTTGTTCTAGATTTTTGGGGGTTTTTTGGGTTTTTTTTTGTCCTCAGAATATTTGTGAGTTAAAATTGGAGCCTGTAAAATAGAATAAAAATAATAAATAGAATCTTTGGAGAAGGGGAGGGCAAGCCAGAATTATTATTTCCTTTCCAGAGGAAGAAAGAGCAACGTATTTCTGTTAGAATCTTCAGATTTCTACTATTTTTGCTCAGTGAGTCTCCTTTTGTTTGATAAATTACTTCCATGGTTAACATTTTTGGTTATCTCTTTCCAGCCAATAGGTATGATCAGCATTTAAATAGTACTCTTCCACCTGAGAGCATATTTTGTTTGCTAGGGAGCTCCCTTGCTAAATCAAATACCTGATAAAGAGGCCATTATTCAAGCTTCTATCTTCTGGAAAGGCAGGAATATTTTTATTTGAGTAGTGCCTGTGGGGAAGGCTAGTATTATTTAAACTGATGAAACAATACACTGAAGTTCTCTTATTGTCACCGTTCCAAGCTCTTAACACAGTGTATTTGAAACACAATTAAACAGAAGGAAAAGGGCAAGAGTAAGATACTATGAGATAATCACACCTCTAGGCCACTATCGAGATTGAACTGACTGCAAAGGCTTTAACAGCCTCTTCATAGAATAGAATTTAATGGCTTTTACTAGAGAACTATTAGACCCCTTGAATATATTCAGTCAGCTTTTGGTACCTCAGCACCAATGTATTTGCATCTGTCTTATTCTGCTGTCTTCAGGCTTTCAGATCTGATGACTGGCCAAAAAAGATGAGGTCAGATGCTGTAAATGTGTTTTGTTTTCTTCTGTAAAGTAGCAATTTCTGAGAAAAGGGAAGAGATTGTATTCTTTATTTGCCAACTAGTAAAATGTTCATAATAGCAAAAGATAGGCAAGATTCAGGGGTCAGTTTAATGCAGCTTTATTTTCCGTGCTTTATCTTTAGAATCATGACAAGTCATACTGTTACCAAAATATGAAGTTTTACAGCATTTTCAATCAAGAGAAATAATTTCTCAGGTAATTTGAAAATGCTGGGTAGCGTTGCTTTGAAGATGACAGTCTTAAAGAACAGTAACTCCAAAGTTGGGTTGTTTTTTGGTTGTAGGCTCTCCACATTTTCTATGGATTTCCATGAATTTTTCATGGACTCACTCTTACCATTAGAATTTCAGGTGCAGATGGAGTGGTTTCCATGGGCCTGCTATGAGCCATGTGCCACAGATTCAATCCACAGACTGCAAGGTGGCATTTGGCATTGTACTAAAGCCACCAGTCTGTTCTGCAGTGAGGACCAAGCTTCATGGAAAATCCTGATTTCTCCTTCTTGTGTCTACATATTTGCCACTTTGTTAAAGACATTTTGCTGGGTTTTGGTAGAACATAGTTGGAGATACAAAACATTTTTAAAAATTGTAAAATTCTAAACCTACATTGTCAGCACTGAAAGTGTTTCAGATATCTGAATTCTCTTATAAGTCTTACGTATTTTCCATGCTTTCAGAAAACCTTAGTATTGTTTTAATTGCCTTTTCCATTAAAATGACCTTTTAATTGGTTGGAAATATACCCTAAATTTGATCTGTTTCAAACAGTTTTTCAGCAAAACTGACTCATGATTACCCATTTCTGGACCCAAGTTTATTATAAGAAAAACATAAATGAACCCTCTGTGGAATTTTCCAAGATTTCTGGAGAGGAAATGCCGTATCCTCTTTGTAGCACAGAATGAGCAGATATTCTAGTCTCAGATTTGCTACTAACTTTCCTGTGTAACTTTGGACAAGTCACTAAATTTCTGTTGCCTATTTTCTTGCTTTGTAAAAGAAGCTAATATTAACTTGCCACCAAATAATTTGACAAGTCTGAGTGAATGCTTGCAAAGTACTCTGAAAAAGTCAGATGGAAAATGTTACGGGAGTGCATGGCTCTGCTAGCCAAAGAGGATATTTACAATAGGTCCATACTTTATGTAGTGAAATAAAAATGTTCAAGTGTATAACCAGATGAGACCAAGACAGATCTAAAATTAAATGCAGGAGGTATTTTTTGACCTTTCAACAGAAATTATATAAGCACTCTTAGGTTATAAATAGTCCTTTGTTTTCCTTCTCTTTGTTTAACCCTCAGAAGAAACACAGGGTTAGTTGTTTGTTGTAAAGGGATAGGGCAATGCTTTAGAGTGGAAACAATTGTGCACTGTTCTTTATTTATACAGTTCTTATAAAGTTTGTAACTAGCATTTGTTGCATTGCTTAGCACTTTTTTATCTTCAAACAGCTACAGAAATAAAGTTTCTATTCCTGAAAATGACAGCAGCAGAAGAAAAGAAAAACACACACCAGTCCATTTCAAGCATGAAAGTTTCTTTCCTCTTTCCTGTTTTGATATGTCTGAAGACAAAAATGCCAGTGCTAGACTATTGTCAAACTGACACATAAACACTTGTATATCATCCCCTATTCTTATTATTAATCTTCAGAAATACGACATGAAATATGTCCACCTTTACATGAAAGTATTTATATTAGCATTAAGAAATACGATACTGAATTCTTCACAGAATTATGTGTGCATGTTTACAAATATTTCCTTGAACAACCAATAAGTGCTTAATTAGTAGAAAATTAATTTTTTGTCCATAATTTTTTGTAAAAAAAAAAAAAAGTTTAACAAACAGAAACTTACCCTGAAGTCAAGTAATTGGCACTTGAGAAATGCAAAATTATGAAAATAACACCTTTTCTTTGTTTTGTTTTCACACTTTCTCTGGGGTTTTTATCATGGAAATAATGTTATTGACATTAAAACATATGTGAGGCAAATGTCTTTATTAGATACTGCATTTTGTTTCATTTAAATTTTTAATCACCTTTCAAATCCATTCATTTGCTTCATAACTTTTCACTGAGAGCAAGTATGATTCTCCACAGTAAATTGGAATAAGTGGGCTTTAGCAAAGAATACATGATTAGGCTTCTGGTATAAAAGGAATCAGAGTTTAAAAACCATGTACAGTGCAGTACTGTCCAGTCTCTGCAGACTACTTAGAAATGCACTGAAGACTGGTCAGACCTTGATTGCTTCAGTCCTGACACGTGGGCTTAACTCCCGTATTCCCTGGTTATGTTGAGAAAACCTGTCATATTACATGTAATCCAGTCCTCTGAGTTTAAGCAAATTAAACACTTGGGATCAAATTCACTCATAATTGTAAGGCCATGAAATTAATAGAATTATACCAAAGATTATTTTTTTCTCAGTGATGTTATTTGATGGCTCTTTTGCATAGTGATTTGTGGATTTATGAAGCAGTTTAGTGGCCCTGAGGACTTCACTCCATTATGTCCAAAAATCTTTCTCCATCGTGTGTTTTGAATTAATATAACTAATCCGACTTACTGAGGAAAGGAAGTTCTGTCTCTGTGACAACTCCATTTTGAATTTCTTTGCTGAGACTGTCAACAGGATGCCAACTAATGCCAAATTCGATACAGTTTTTATAAAGTGGGCGCTTGTCCACAATGAGCTGGATTGAGGCCACTTACCTAACAGTATTGTCAAGGCAGGAATTTATCTTTAGATGTGACTGCTGATGCCAGATTTTTACTAGTAATCATAGACCTTCTTTTGAAATAATAATGAAAAAAAATACTGACTTCAGGATGTTTCCTGTAAATACAGCCTGTGGATCCAAGCTCTATAGGCTGAAATAATTTTATTCTAGCATCATGAAATTAAATGTGGGGCCAAGCATGGGCATGCCACACTTCAGGTGCTGTTAGGAGCAGAGGTATCTGTAGAAATGTTTGTAGTTCTCTCTCCTCATTTTAATTATTTCCTCAGCATAGCAGTGCAACAATAAATGGGCCTTAAGCTCCTGCTGAGAAAAAGCGACATCTGCTAATGGAAGGGGAATTCTAAAATGAGGATAGCCCTAGCTGAACTCTGTTCTTACTTCTCTCAGAGATTTACTATGTGACCTCAAGTTAGCTATTTAACAACTTTGTGCCTATTATCACGTGTGTAAATTTAATACACTCACACTGCTCTACCTTGGAGAAAGACATGGGCCTTGACTTGCTTTTGTTTGAAGAGAAACTGAGATTGTTACATTAACCGTGTTGTATAAATCCCACGTTGTGAACTTGGGAGTGAGCACTTGCACACGTGGTGTGGACACAGTCCCAAAACAGCATTTGCGAAGATAAATGTTATCTGCATGAACGGCAATACAAAGCACCAACTGTGGGCAGTAAATTACATTCCAGACTACTATTCTGGGTTTTGCAAGTGCCTGGGCTCCTGCATACCTCTAATTAGGTGGGGAGAGCATGTCTCAAAGCACAGTGCCGCCGTCACTGCCACGGATCCACGTCCTCCTGCCCGCACTCTGCCTTCCTGTCCCTCACCCTACTGCCTGGCGGTATGGTTTTGTACGTGTTGAGGCCGAGTTTCGCAGCCCCGTGGCCATTGCAGGCTCGGCAACTGAGGCACCACGGCCCCTCTCGATCGGAGGGGCGGCGGGCGCAGCCCCCCCGCGCCCCCTCGGCCCCGCAGCGCATTGGCTGCGGCGGCGGCCGCCCCGCCGGGCCCGCCGGGGTGCCCCGTGCCGGGCACTGCCTCTGACCTTCCCTTCCCTTCCCTTCTCCGGCGCTGTCAGAGCGGATCAGCGGGCGCGGCGCTGCGATGGAGCGGCGAGCGGCAACAGCAGCCGCCAGGAGAGGAGGAAGAGGAGGAGGAGGAGGAAGGGAGAGATTAGCGCGGTGCCGGCTGGCGCAGAGGCGCGGCTGAGCGCTCCAGCGGGAGCCCGGGGCCCTGCGGACCGTGCGAGAGGCAGAGGCGGAAGGAGCGGAGATGCGGCCGCTCTCCCCGCGCTGCTGAAGCTGCCGGTCACCCGCCCGGAGGAGGGAGGCCGGGAAGGTCTGTCCTTCTCGCTGCTTGCGGGCGCAAAGGGTGCCTGTGCAGTCCCCTCCTCTTGCTTTTATCCCAGCCCCGGAGCAGGAGCCGCCGCCGCCCCCTATCCCTTCCTGCGCTCTTCCCACCATGAGCGGGGCTGTTTTCACCTTATAAAGATGGCGGTGTGGGATCGCTGCAACCTTTAGACTAATGACTGTCAGAAACATCGCCTCCATCTGTAATATGGTGAGTGCTGGCGGGGGGCGGGCGGCACGGCTGCCCCTGCGGGGGCCGGCTGGGGGGCTGCCCCGGGGCGCAGCCCAACCGCGCGGCTCCGTCCCTTGCCCCGGCGGCGGCGGAGCCGAGCAGGCTGCGCCGGGAAGTGCCTGGGATGGACTTGGCCGACGGAGAGTAACGATGTCCCGAGGAGTTTTCCCGGAGCAGCCCGGGCGTGGGCCGGGGAGGGACGAAGATGCAGAACCGATGAGGGGCCCCCCGGGCGGATCTGGCCCCGGCCGAGGCGCGTTGCAGAGGGAGCTGTGGCCCGCCCTTCCTCCTCCTGCCCTTCCTCCTGCCCTAATAATCCTGCGAAAGGACCAAAATTGGGTTCTGAATCCATATTAACTCAGTGACCCTGTTTAACCCTCTCAGGCAGGCACCCTACGGTCTCATAGGGCCAGGAGCTCCCCAAGTGACACAGAAAAGGAGGATGTTTAGATGCCTAATAGCACTCTGTTGGATCCCGAGGCTAGGTACCTGTTCTAGGAAGTCTTGGCTTTAGAGCTAACAGGGTTTAGCTTGCACTGCATGCTGCTCGAAGAGGACTGCTGTTTGTAAAGTACTCTTGAATCCCTTAGCTTTCTCTAAACCAGACTAGGCAATTAGGAGGGAATAAGGAAACGTTAATATTTTGTTTGTTATGTACACTTTGCTACTTTTCTCCCCATGGAACAGTTGAAAGGATGCTTTCTGCATTGTGTTTGGGTTTAATTTTAATTCTAACAAACTTAGAGCACCTAATTTGGTTTAGGTTTTTGAAACTTCTTGGTGGGAGGAGGGAAAGCTTAAACTTTGTCAAAGGTTTATTAATACAGTGAGGCAGTAGCAAATTTGCCAAAGAAATAGTTGCATGCTAAGCACCCCAATTCAAACAGAAGAGAATCCTATTTCTGTACATTTTGGTTTTTTAGTCTGTATTTTTCACCCTTATTTCCAGGTTCTTCAAGAGCAGCTACACACAGTTGCCAGCTTCCCTCCATGTGGTGCCCCAGCATGCCTTGTGCTGCTGATGCCACACATACCATTCATCTGCCCTGGAGAATGGAGCCTGTCTCTAGGGTAAGGCAACAGGCACAGCCCCAGAGGCCTGGCTCCTGTGGGCTCTGGGTGAGGGAGTGCAGATTGCAAGCCTGCTCCTCTTCCATGTTTCCACACTTCCACTTAAATGGGATTGCTCTTTTGTTTCAAACAACATGCCTGGGAAATCCCACGCATAGTTTTGATTTAAACCTCAGTCCTCCCTTTGAAATGCCTACTCTGAAATGCAGAGAGGGTGAGTTGGTTCTGGGGTTGCAAGAATTAATACAAAATCCAGATTTGAGGTCTAATAACCTGGGTGCTCACCTTTCTTCACCAACAGTGACCTGTTCTCTGAACTTTTCATTGTTCTTAATGATTTCCAGTCCAATGGACCAGGAATATTGCAAAGAAAGATTCAGGAAACAGTACAGGACTGAGGAGAAAACCTGGGTGCGCTTACCTTCTCTCTGAGGCAGGCTCCAGTTTTTACTGCTGATTAATGGTGGATGTGATGCCCTGCAAACTGTATAAAAGAGCACCACATGAAGGGGAGCTGGAGGCTCATAGGTGGATGTAAGACCTTGTCATAAAGTACTAGAAACTCTGATTTTTCCGTGTGCTTCAGACAGATGCACTTGTATGCAGTACAGTTCTCCCAAAGGCTGAACAGATTCACAGCAGAACTGAGGAGGTTGTTGTAATGGTGTGCTGCTCAGCTCTCGTTGCCAGTATATCCTGCAAAACTAGCATCTGAGAGATGGAGAGACTGAAGGGAAGAAGGAGAGCCTCAAGCAGAAAAGGCATACAAGGACTCATACTTCATAATTCAAGACAATTCTAGCTCATGGTACTGTGACAGAAGGTGAAATCGATAATGACGATAATGATGTTTTAAGGCTATATATTCCTTGAGGTCCATGTACTTAGCTTTTAGAGATGCTGTGTTGTGTTGGTTACATTTAATCTTTTCTGGATAACCCACAGAGACTGGAAGTTCTTTTAGGCAAAAAAAAAAGTAGAGTTTTCAGACAGCTGCAGGAATTTGGGGCTGTAAGAGAAATACTAATTCTTGCAAATGTTGGCAACACTGCATTGTGGCTCCTCCAAAAGTATCCGCTCTGATGAGGGGGTGGACTTGAACTCAGAGGTCTTTAGAAGGAGCTATGACAATCTTCCAGAAGGCTAGAGGTATAAAAGTAAACCTTTATCCTTTGGAAAACCTAAATATTTGCAGTGCTAGTTTGATTTAGGACATCTGTAGAAATCTATCAAAGATGCTGATTCCCAAACTTTGTTCCCGCACTATAATAAAGTGCTTGAAAAACTGAACTACGGACAATTTGTGGACTAAGAAATAGCTGTGTAATTCTTAGGCAATATAATGTATTTTTCTATATAATGCTGCATAATAGTAGCTTTCTAAGTTTTTTAACCTGGTTGAACTCAGTAATAAAAAAATAAGTGTTCTGGTCTTTATTTTTTCCCGTTCCATTTGAGAGTGTTTACAGAGGGTTTTTGGTTTTGTTTTTTGAAAAAAAAGCCCCAAAAATCCAAACAATGATGTCTGGTTGATTTTCAGGGGTGGGGTGGGTGAGTAGGGGTAGAGAGACAGAGGTAGCAATTGGTCCTGAAATGCTTGTCCCTCCCTGAATGCAACTTAGATTATGTTTTCAATGGTAGTCCTTTCTCGACGAAGTTTTTCATGTGTTTTGGTCCAAGTGCGCTCATGTTCTGAAGGGAAAAAAAATGGCTGCAGTTTAGCTGAATTAATTTAGCTCAAGAGAACCCGGTTAACCAGCATTTTTGGCTGTATATTTGCTATTAAGTTGCCTGCCGGATGTTTGGTATCTTGGGTTATAATTTTGATCTCCTAAAGATGGTAGAGAAGATTAGTCTTTTCAGGAAGGATCAAAACAACTGTAGTGAAGCAAGGAAGACGGGGACAGTATTTAACTTGCTTGCAAAAGATATTTAGTACTATATATTCACTGGATGAGCTCTCACATGCTGAGACAGACACAGTAGGAGCTAGCCAGTATGAAAAAAATATTTGGCGGGGGAAGTTTTCACTTGGCACATTTACTTGTAGTAAATATTTAAATGCACAACTTTCTAGAATTAAACAAAATTCCTTTATTGTCTTTTGCCAGTTTTGTCCCCTAAGTTATAATAATAGCAATAGTTCTATTTATTATTCACTGATTTGCCTAATGAGAACTAAGAGCTAAAGCTTGTTCTGAAGGGGTGGAGGGGATGAAGGCAACTGCGCCTGAAAGAATTTGTGGGACTCTTATGTGGGCATGAGGACCACAGTCACTGAAAAATGAGGTCTAATCCCCGAGATGTTCAATTTACCTGTCCTTCAGACACTGTTAAAGCTCATTTCACTCTGTCTGTACACCATGTTCACCACTGAGGGATGTATACAATAGGCAATTGTCATCTTTTATGTAGGACAGGTACAATAGATGTGGAGAATCATAAGATACACTGAAAAAAACCTATTTGAGGGAATACCAACAGCCAGTGCCTTGTAACACTTGCAGACTGTAGGCTCCAACTAGGGATGTGATGTAGCCCCTACAATGCTGTAATCCTCTTTGGTTATTGTTTCTCTTAAATAACCCAATGACTCAAGTACCAAATGCTAGTTCAGAGGTAGATAGGCATGCTGGCATTTCATGCTTACCGAAATCCTCTGCAATATGTTTCTCTCTTGATGAGCTTTAGGTACAGCCTTGAGTTCTGAGTTAAGCTCATGCTACAGCTGTGGCCTAGGGATTTTACTATTATGTGCAGTGAAGGACATCTAACCATTTCAGAATGTATTGACATTTATTCATACTGATCTGGCTAACAAGCTCTGTGGACCATATTTCTCTCTTTTAGAATTCTGTTGAGAACAGGTATTAATTCCCCCCTGTCATAATTTTGTAATAGTATTTCAAATATTCCAATTAGCACTTTATAGTGTTCTGACAATTTAATAAACAGAATACTCTAAACACATTCAGATTTCTCTTATACAAGGTATCAGCTGAGATACCTCACAGTTACTCCTGATAGTTGCTGTATAGATATCCTTCGGGAAAAAAGTTTCAGTTATTTTGATTAATTTTGGGTTTTTATTGGTGTTTCATGTTATTCTTTATTCTCGTAGTCTCTTAGTTATGAGTTTCATAAGAATAGCTGTTTTTCTGCATGAAAATGTTCACTCTCTTCTTCAGGAATTATGTCAATACCTGTGAATTTCAGCTTTCTCTTTAAAACAAAAAACCAAAAAACCAAAGAGTTTCTATCTTAGGAACTGATTGTAGGAAAAAACCTTCCAAGCCTAGGAGTCTCTACATTCAGGAAACAAATAAGAATAAATGTTGGATTTTTTAAAAAATTCTTTTTAATAGCATTATTGTAGAGACTCATCGCAGGATTTGTTTGAATATAGGGCATTGGCAGAATGAAGAGACAAACTACAAACAGATTTGGAAAATGCTTGATACAAAAAAATTTACAATTTTAATGCTGCAAAAATAATAGAATTCTGTTTCATACAATATTATTCGGTTACAGAATTGATCACTATGACTTTCAACTGGATTTATTCATTTGGACAACCTGCAGTGTTTATGTTCATGCAGTTCATGTCTTTTACATCGCCATAAATAGAGATAAAAGCAAGGTAATACATGCCGGACAATAAAACAGTTATCTAAAGGCCTATTTAGATTGATAAAGGAAAATAAATGTTTACAACTGATAAGATTAGTTAGACAGTTCAAGCAATGCAGTTTTAGAAGCATAGTCTCAAGAGTGCACAATTTCAGTGTGACGTAAAAAATATAGACACAAAAATATGTAAAAGTATTAAGAATATGAAGTCCAATTATTTTAACAGCTTTCTGAAGTAATGAGAATCTTGAGAGTATGGCTGACAAATGGGTACTGGACTAACAGACCGAAAGTGTACACTTCATCAAAAGATAAACAGAAGTCTACAAAAGATATTTTTTATTGGATAGAGGAGTATATTCAAAATGAGAAACATCCTAATGTATCATTTCCAAAGTATAACATGGAGTAATGACGGAGGCTTTTCTCACATGAATACCTTTTCATGGCTAAAGTGGTTATTATGTACTTACTAGCTGTTTAGAAGGTAAGAACAAAAGGACAATTCATGAACACAATGTGTAGTTTACTGTATGTTTCTTTTAGATGCATGTAGTCTTTGGCTTCATGTTGCTGAATTAAGAGTAAACCAGTGGTTATGTTAAACACCTCAATAAAGGAACCTCTTAATTACAGCTCAGCAAGGCTGAGTGAATCTGAATTGTGGACAAGATGACATTAAAAGCAGACTGTGGACCCTGATTAACTGTGTGTGGTGGGCAAGTGCCACACAGGAGGTGAGGTTCGGATGGATTTGAAGCGCCACAGTCTGTGGAGTGTAAGTCTGGCCAATCAGAGAAGCAGTCAGCCAGTTCTCTTCTGCTGATCTTCCTTTAGCTTCAGAAACTGTGCTTGGTTGGCTGTTTGGTAGATACACTAATATCCAGTTATGTACCTTATGTACTCAACACCACAGTGTATCAGTGCTTCTGGGGAAGAAGCACCTCCTCTGTCAGGACTCCACTGTAAGCGTGGGTATGCTCTTGGGTACGTTCAGCCTTTGCAGAAAAGGCTGTTGTGCTGAGGGTTTCAAACAGCCATTACTGGATATTGTGTGTTTCAGTTATTTGTTTTTTTCATTTCACAATTAATGTCCTCATAACAGCTGTATCTAAAGTATCTTAGGACAGTAAAATCTTGAACTGTCCCCTGAATATGATAAACCTTTGTTATTTCTGATGTGTGTCAGCCGAAGTTGGAGATTTCCAAAGATGGGAACTACTTCACATTTCCCAGTGTCTTACCAGAACCTACATTACTGTAATTTGAGCTCAGTACTTCTCATCCTGTCCACTGTTGAGACTGAGAACAGACTAGTTCCCTTCTGTAACAAACTGTACACTTGAAAATATTGCCATGCCCTTTTCTGCCTTATGCAGCCTTTTCTGTCTTATGCAACACAATCCTGTTCAACCCTTTTTTATAGGTCAGTCTTCTCCAGAGTTGAGTCTTCCATTTTGACTGGCTTCTTTTGGATTCTTTCTAGTTATCTTTATCTTCCTTGAAACCAGGCAGCCAAACCTGGATGTAAGATCCTGTCTGAAGTCTTACCACTGACAAGTTAAACACGAAAGTTACTTTAAGGACTTCGTCGACTACCACCTGTAAGAATTCATTATGTTGACAACATTTGTTGTGTTTTTGGGGAATTTTAAAAAATAACCCTGCATACCTGTGGCGTATTCATCTTACACTACACAGAGACATCCCTTTTCTTCTTTTTTTAAAAAAAACCCTACTGCCTTAGTCAGTTGTTTCCCATTCTGTGCGTGGTGATTCTTCTCTTCATGTACAGAATCTTGCACTTGTCTCAGCTCCGTAGAGAATTTCTCTAAAGGAAAAATATTGTAAAAAAATTTTTTAAATTCTAAACCTATCCTGCAACAGAACTGCAACTTCATTACTCATCTTGTATGGAGATTTAATGAAGATATTCCTACTTCTGTCTCCAGGTTATCAAAGAGTATTCAGCTGTTGCAGCTGCAATGAAATTTAGAAGGTGCCTTGCTTTTAGAATGCTCTGAGGCACCACATATGCAGTCTAGGTGGCCTAGACGAAAATGTTACTGAAGAAATTAATTAGTCTGTAAGCAAATCTCAATCTTTTTTTTATTCATGAGGCTATCTTGATGCTATGCATTTTGAAAAAAGGAAACTGGCCAAAACAATTGATTTTGCTACTTCTTCCAGCAAAAGCCTGAGTGCCACTAATCCAAGAACAATTAAGCTGGGGATACAGACAGACTCAGGAGAGAATATTAAGTTGCAGTTCGGTAAAAGCTCTCTAATCCTGGAAAGTTTAAAGATCAATATATTTTTAAAATTACTTATGGATGGATATAGACACTGAACTTGCAACACTTCACTAGAACCTCACTTCAGTACTGAGTTGCTTTGTGCTTTAGGACAACCAAGTTTATCAGCTATGTAAGACTGAGTACCTTAAAAATTTTGTCCAAGGTTTTAAGTCATTCAGGATTTCAGGTCTTGCAATTTTTATCTGTTTCTTGGTAACCACACAGTAAAGAGCTGAAGTTATTTGTGGTATATGTGATACTTAGATCTGTAAATAGAGATTGTTTAGTCTAGCCAGCAAAAAAACCCCCCACAAACGTTAGATCTCTCCTTTCAAGCTCTTGTGATTTGCCTTAATGATCAGAATACTCTTCAGAAAAAAGGCACAAAAATAATTTATTTAAGTACATTTTGGTATATCATCTTTCTGACAAAAATTTGAATACACAGTGGTTTTTCTGTGACTGACTGACTAGTCAAGGTCCTTTTGCTGTTTACTATGACCCCCTATGTGTCTTCACAGCACCCTCTTATTCCTCTTTCTTTCTTATGGCAACAAAGACCCAAATACCTTTGCGGGAGGAAAACATTTCTTCTCAGAACAAAGAGCTAATCTTGTTAAATTCAACCATCTTGTGGGGCCTACACTTTAAAAATTACAGAAATGCTTCAGGTTTGGCATTTAATATCTATGAGTTTTTAAGAAGGCTGGTTCAGCTATTTCAGTTATCATATCTCACCATATCTCTCTGAAAGCTGAGGTTGTTCCTGGGGATAGTCAATGTCCAGCACTGGGGACAGGTGATGCATCTATTGAAAGTAGCTGCGTATATGCTGTGTGCTGTAATACTGCTAGGTCTTATTTTACTCTTGTTTCTTTATGTTGCTTCTGGGAGCTAATTTTGGGTTTTATTTACAGTTGCCTCCTCTCTTTTGAGTTATCCATCATTGCCATTTATTGGCCATGAGGCCTTCCATATCTTTCTTTATCTTCTTTTTCCCTTCCCTCCCATGTGCTGTGCCTTCCAAAATCCTGAAACTGAGGCTGCCTAGCCCTGAAGCCATTTCTATTTTTACTCTAATTTCTCCTCCACCAGCCCAAACATCACCGTTAGTTTGTCTTAAGTCTTTAGTTTCTCCCTTCAGGAAACAAGTCTGTTTCTCTTGTGTTGCTCCTGCTTTCCCTGAATAGTAGGAAAAAAGAAATCTAGTCTATAGATGTATATGATCTGAAACCCTTTGTCATGGACCAGCCATCTTCCTTCATTAAACTCTTGCTCTTTATATATTTGTTAAATTTCTGTTTTAATTTTTCAATTTTCATGTGTTTTTCTCTGTTTTATTTTTTAGATTTACTTGTGAACAAGATATTTCTAATTGTCCTTGTACAGACATATTTTTCTGTACAAAGAAAAATTTAATTAATTTTATGTTTTTCCTACTGTGTTTCTGTTTATTTAGTGATACCCACTTATTAGGTGGCTTATGAAAAGTCCTAATTTCTTTACTATATACATTTACTTTAAACACATGCATATTTCTAGAAAGTTAGTGCCATTTTTTATAGCTCTGTCACAGTACAAAGTTTGGTCTGATTTGTTGTCTTCTGTTGACACTATCTTTCATATTAGCTCTTGTCCATTTCTCATCCTCCACAGAATAATTGTATTTAGATTACTTTGCTCCATGTGATTTAATGAACTAATCTTATTGTTTGGGGTTTTTTTCCCCTGAAGGTTTTTTGTTTTTTCTTTTTTTTTAACGTGCTTAAGTGTAAAGGAACAGCAGGAGTTTTTTTATTTAATGAGCTTCATGTGATGCAAAGCACAAATGAAACTCTTAGCAACATTATCAGAAATTTCAGCTGAAAAGAAAACTGGCAGTCTTATCCTTTGGAAGGTCTAGGGCAAAATAACAAGGGGACAAAATATAGGTCATATGGGCAGAATGTTTTTGGAGCAATGCTGTGGTAGAAATCTTGGCCTGAATTGACCTGTGCTCGGCTATGTCTCCAACTGTGTCTTTGCCATTTTACAAGGGCTGAATACTGATTGTTGAATTGAGTGGTAAAACTTCTGAGAAATCAAGGTTCACCAACACCACAGAATACATAGCAGGAGTTTCCACATTGACCTAGTTCTCATTCTCATAAGATCTGGCTACCACAGTCACTTCACTGCATTTCCTTCATGGGTGTATTCTTTTAAAAAGGAGCCAGTCTCCTTTACTGTCTCTATACTCTGATATGAATTTATTTAATACTCCCAAATCCCACTTCATTGGCTTATGCAGCCTCTCCTCATTTCAGGCTCTGTGGCTGGTCCTGCTGGACACTGCTGGTCCTGCTTATTTTTGTGGAATTACAGTAGATTCAGCTGTGGTAGGATGTTTCTCCTAGCTGAAGCATTCGTAAAACCAGGGAGAGTGGTTGCATTAAAATGAGCAGATTTTCACTGTAGAAGTAATCAAAATTACTTGCTGGGAGTGAGTACAAACACGAACATGCTGAAAACCACACTAAATAGCCATGGTTGACTTTTACTCTAGATTAACCTCGGTAGACTAACATGTTTTCTATGTTTGATATGGTTGATTTAAACTGAATACTGAATCACCTTTAACACATCTCTACTAACACATTTTTTCCATTTTAAACCTGGCTTGGGTGCACAGTTTCTGGTATATGTTGTCTGAAAAATTTCCTTCTTCTCTCCCCATGTCATCGGCTTATTGAGAAGACTTCACATACAAAACAAGTCATATATATGTAATGAGACATGGTTTCTACATTTTTTTCTCCATATAAGAAATATATCCTTCTTTGAAGCATTAGGTCTCTGTGCTTCTTAACCTGAGTTCCTAGACTTCTTTTTCAATGGATTTAAGAGTATCTTTTTGCATACCTCAGAATAAACCAGACTGAAATCGCCTTTGATACAAGAAGGCACAGCTCCTAATGAAGTCTGAGTGAGTTATGGCAGTTTACCCAAAGACTGAATTTATCCTGTTCTGTTGGGTCACTGGCACACATTACTTCATTTTATATTTGCAACAGCCAAGGCCTGGTTTTGGAGAGGTAAAGCCCCATGATGAGATCTTACTAAGCATATGCTTTTTTCAGCAGCAAGTACTTTGGACATTTCCATGCAATGTAGAGTTTTTAGAGGAAGATTTGTTAGTACACATGAATTTATTTGGTTCTCAGTGGTAATTTTGTTTGGTAAATCCTGATTCTTGCTCTCTCTCACAATATTTACAAGAAAATTTAAATGCAAAAAAAGATTTGTCCAACCATCTGGCATCCTCTGAAGTAAGAAACCTTGGCCCTGGAGGAAAGGCAAACGAGTAACGTAGGAGCAACTAGTTAGCAGAGCATTGCATCCTTTGCAATCCATTGCAGTATAACAGCATGTACTAACCTGTAGTTTATGAAAGAGTAGGAGATTACTTTTAGTATTTTCCATGAACTGTAGTGGAAGAATTTATTTCAGTGTGGAGAATACTTCCTACAAAACTGGAAAAACACCCATTTCATTCTTATATTAGGGAACTTGATTGCAATATTAAAAGCATAATCAAAGAAAACCTTTGCTTTGATCTGGATGCTGTACAATGAGTACTAATATGAAAATATTTTTCCTCAGAAGCTGCATTAATCTTCTGTAGTCATGTTTCTCTTGCATCAGACAAGATTTTAAGGGTAACAGTGGCTGTTTTCTTCACTGCTAATATCAGATAGGTACATGTCTATCAGTTTCCTCTCTCGGAATGTCAGATACTTTGCTGAATATGTGCATCTTTGGCAAGGCTGACTTTCCAAGCAATGAAGCTAATCTTCGTATGAGACTTGCATAATTATCACACTGTCATCTCTGTTGAATGGTAGCCAATAATTGCTTTGTATCAATCAATCTTTTTCCCAAGTTTCTCACTGAGGCTTAGCAGAGTCTGTGAGAACATATATCCCTTATGAAGCTTTGTTTACTTGCTTGTTAAGTACCTCAGTCTCAAAGGGATTGGCTGAGAAGTAACATACACTTGGTCTGAGCAATGAACTCTGTGGAGAAAGGGAGAGGATGGAAAAAGATCTGGGAAGGGGATGTGAAATACAAAATCTTTGGAACTTTTCTGGAACCTGCCAGCTTGAAGGAGATGTTTTACTTTCAAGGCTTGCAAATTCTCAAAGAGCACCTATGCTGAGTTTCACACTGCTAATTCTGTTGACTAAAATAATCTTCTTTTAATGAGTTGATGTGAAATAATAATCTAATTTGGCAAGCAGTGGTGATGGTAGGTGCAGTGAGGAAACACAAATCAGGCCTTGGGGAGAAGATGGGGAAGGGACATCAGAATTCTAAATCTGATTACCATTACTTTGAAAATTTGAGCTGAGCAAATGTCTACATTGACTTCATCAAGGGTTTCGACTCTGTCTCTCACAATGTCCTCATAGGCAAATTCAGGAAATGCGGACTGGATGACTGGACAATGAGGTGGATTGAGAACGGTCTGATCCCAAAAAGTCACTATCAGTGACACAGGGTCTAGTTGGAAGCCTGACATTAGCGGTGTCCCCCAAGGTTCAACATTGGGAATTGTTTAACTTATTCATCAATAGCTGGGATCAACGGGCAGAGACATCCTCAGCAAGTTTGCCAATGACACAAAGCTAGGAGGAGTGGACAATATTCCAGAGAGCTGTGCAGCCCTTCAGAAGGGCCTCGACAGCCTGGAGAGATGGGCAGAAAGGAAATTCAGTGAAGGCAAGTGCAGGATCCTGCACCTGGGGAGGAATAACCCCAGCACCAGCACAGGCTGGGGATTGGCCTGCTGGGAAGCAGCTCTGTGGAGAAGGGCCTGGGGGTCCAGGTGGACAGCGAGGTGTCCATGAGCCTGTGATGTGCCTATGTGGTTGAGAAGGCCAATGGGACCCTGGGGTGCCTTAGGAAGAGCATTGCCAGCAGGTTGAGGGAGGGGATTCTGCCCCTCTGCTCAGCCCTGGTGAGGCACATCAGGAGTGCTGTGTCCAGTTCAGAGCTCCCCAGGGCAAGAGAGACATGGAACTCCTGGAGCAGGTCCAGTGGAAGGCCATAAAGGTGTTTAAGGGACGGGAGCACTACTCTTACAAGGGAAGGCTGAGGGAGCAGGGACTGTTCAGCCTCAAGAGATGGCTGGGAGGGGAACTCATCAGTGTCTATAAGCATCTGAAGTGAGGGTGTCAAGAGGATAGAGCCAAGCTTATAATGTCTATGGGAGTGATGATATTTACTTTGGCAGCAATCTACCTTGCTTGCTTGATAATTTAAGCTTGTTTAAAAATGGGCATTTTAATAAAGCAGAATGACAGGTAACATACCGAATAAGTGATTGTACTTACAGACCAGCAGTTACCTAAACAACTTTTTTGTTGGAGTGAAGATACAGCTGAACATAACTTGCCATACTGGGGCAGTGACTAAGAGATGTAACAGTGCTTGGATTTATATGCTCTTTTAGATCGGACAAAATGACAGGTACATTACATTTGCTTTTAGCATTTGTGATGTTGTTATTAGAACTGGGTGCCAACCTGAAGCACAAGTACTGGTACAGGCCGATCATTAGTTAAGAGGGTTCCAGAGGAGTTTCAGTAATGTTTAGAAAACCTGCCTTACATCTAGGAACTGGTTTTTAGGGTTGTGCTAAAAATTAACTAGTATCTTTAGGAGTCAAGAGAGTAATGGGATCCAGATGTCCATGTACACAGTAAAAATAAGGGGGAGGTGGGTGTGGGGAGAACCACTGTTGTGACCTGTTCACTTCTAATCAGCCACTACTAGAGGGTCTGTGCCAGGCCAGTTCCACTACCAAGATTTGCAAATATTTTTATTGGCTCATGAGACTGTTATGCTTGCCTATTAGTAAGACAGAGTTCGCTCATCTAATCACAGCTGGAAGGAAAGAATTATTTTCTGTCTTGATACTGGCAATAATTTTATTTTAGAATCTTGATATTATAAATAATTTCTTCCTTTTTAATTTTCTTGGTTTGGTTTGGGTTTTGATTTTTTTCCCCTCTGGTTTTTTTTTTGTATAGGGCACCAATGCCTCTGCTCTGGAAAAAGACATTGGCCCAGAGCAGTTTCCAATCAATGAACACTACTTCGGATTGGTCAATGTAAGTACCATTTCCATTAGGCAGCCAATATACGGTACTATGGCTTTGATGTTACTTGAAATTTGCTTTGTTTCTTGGTTTTGTTTGTTTTATTTTGTTTTGTTTTGTTTTTCTCTTTCCTCTACTCTTACCAATCTTATTCTAATGTAGGATAGTCTTTTTTTTTGTTTTTTGAGTTCTGCTCGGGTTGCAATTTTAGGCAAAGCGGATTGCAAAACTGTATCAGATGTTTGAAGATGGCTTTGTACAGCCCCAGAGAGAACACTTTACTGTTCTATGAATATTTCCAGGGAGTAGAATATACACTTCACTGAAGTTAAATGTCTATTTTAGCTGTGAAATGGGAGGGAGGAAGTGATGAAAGTATGTACAAGTTTAGGCACAACATTCTGCACTGGGGACTCCTAGGAGGAGCTTTTTTATTTGACCTTGGAGAGAATGAGTGAGAGGAGTGTTTAATCACTTGTTTATTCCCATAGAAATGATACAGATATAGTAATTTTTTCCACTGAAAACATTAGTCATTCTGCTACTGAGCACTAAGATAGAGCCCAGGTATGGAAATAAAATTAATGAAATCCACTACAATAAATACTTCTCTTACAAGTGGAAACCTTTACTTTGTATTCTAGTTAACTTAGAACACCATCGTTTTTTCCATGAAGTGTCGCGATTGGTGTGGAAATCTATTTCTACTGCAGCTACATGTCAAAATGGCTGGTTTGTGACAGCAACAGAAGTCAGAATTTGAATGAACAGCTAGCTTTATTGTGGTGCACTGGGATTAAGCTTGTCTTTAATTTTGCATGGCAGTTTGGGAACACCTGCTACTGTAACTCCGTGCTGCAGGCATTGTATTTTTGCCGGCCGTTTCGGGAAAATGTATTATCATACAAGGCCCAACAGAAAAAGAAGGAAAACCTCTTGACTTGCCTGGCAGATCTTTTCCACAGTATTGCTACTCAGAAGAAAAAAGTTGGAGTTATTCCACCAAAGAAGTTCATATCAAGGTTACGAAAAGAGAATGGTAAGTGTAAAACTGAAATCCTCTAAGGTATCCATGCACTGATCAAAAAAGTATAAATAAATATTTAGCAATGTAATCATATTAATCAGAAATACAGGTTAGATTTGTAAATTGCTTTTAGTACCTTGTGGGATGTATCATTATTTTAGTATCTGTGTACACGACATTATGCTTGAAATAACCAGACTAGATTTCATATGCTCCCAGAGGTGTGTGAATTAATGATTTTTTCACAGCATGGTGGGGCAGACCTTGCTGTAGAGTGAGCTAGTGCTGGGAATAGGGCGACACTGCTGTAATTTTTACATTCTTTTTCTGTGGGGTGTGGCAGAGAGGAACTGTGACCTAGGAAGGCTACAGGCACCACCAACTCCAGAACACTCTGGAGGATAAGCAACTGGGTATGTGTGCAGTGGTCAATCACATATCAGTTGCTGCTCTGGTTCTTGAAGTGGTGGACACAGTCTTACTTTGTGAAGCATCAGACCCCTTTGGACCACTAAGTTGGCAACAACATATACCTAATATTGTAGTAGTTCTGTCTAAGGGATATGAGGAACATCTTGAGATAAAGAAGCCTGTCACAGCTCCATTTTGGCTTGGATTCATATCAGTGTGGGTGGTATGCTTAGAAACAGAGAGGCTTTGAATGAAGAGAAAAAGTATGAGTCAAACACCTGGAAGAAATTGCTTCCTGGTGACAGCATATAAATGGACAGACTGTTCATTTCAGAGCAGACTTTTGAAATTGTGAAAAAGTTAACTCTGAGTCATCTAGTGATAAAGGCCCCCACACTGTTGGGGATCACTTTTAAAGACTGGATCTTATGTTTTCAGCTTTTTTAAATTAGGACCAGACTCAGTGTGTATTACCCTGCTTATATGTCCAGGCTAGACACTACAAAGCCAAAGGTTCTGTACAATATTTTCTGAGGAAATCCACGTGAACTTTTTCAGGAGCAGGGGGATAAAAATACACATTTCTGGGAACACTGATTCTTTTTTCTTTGACATGGTGGGCAAGTTAAGCCTTTACTGGAGAAGTCTGTACTAAATCACCACTGGGATATTTTCCTCTTCCTGCAAGCATTTTGTATTGAACAGGACAAGTCTCTCCTCATCAGAGTTGTGTGTGAAAAATGAGCTTTGTTAGATGGTGTTATTATTACTGCTTGAGGTGAGCTAACCTTGACTGGTTGCCAGGTGCCCACCAAACCTGTCTCTCACTCCTTGTCTCAGCAGGACAGCGGGAGAAGATAAGGTGAAAAAAATTCATGAGTAGAGATCAAAGCAGTTTAATTAAAAATTAAAAAAAATAAAAGCAAAAATCGCATGCAGAAGCAAAGGAAAACCAAAGGAGATTTATTCTCTACCTCCCATCAGCAGATGTTTTCCAGCTACTCCCTGAGAAGTAGGGCCTTGGCATGTGTGGGAGTTTCTTTGGAAGAGACATATCTTAACAATGAAAACCGCCCATCTTTCTCTTAGAATTTAGTGATGAACATGAAGTCACATGGCATAGAACATGACTTTGGCCAGGTTGGGTCAGCTTCCTCAGCTCTGTCCCCTTCCTTCAGCTCTTTCACACACAGCCTACCAGCCTTTGGGCAAGAGGAGGTTTGGAGGCACAGCCTTGATGCTGTGTGAGTGCTGCTCAGCATCAGCTGAAACACTGCTACATCATCACCACCATTTTAGCCACACCTGCAAAGCACAGCACCCTGTGAGGAAAGGAAACTCCATCCTGGCCAGGCACAGTATACAAGTATCCAATGTGTCAGCATCCAATGGCTTTGGTTTTCCCAGACATGTGGCTTACTGTCAAAACTCTGTGAGGTTCTTAGGTGTCTGAGGGACTTGAAATATGTGGATAGATGGAAATCAGTGCTGACTAGAGTTAGGCAGCAAGTGTCTGGTGTAAGGAAATAATTTAGGATGAGTCACGCTCTTGCTTTCTTCTTTGACTGTAATGGGAGCCTACACAACCAACTCCAGTGAGCGTAACTTTCTAGACAGCTAAAGTTAGGTGAAATGAAGCTTCCCCTCAAAGTTGCTTCACTGAAGCCAGGGTGACTGGCTGCAAAACTGTTCTTCTTTGGCATGATTCTAAATACTTTGCTGAGCAAGGGCCAGTAGAGGTATTTGGGGAAAAAAAAATTTTCTTTCTTGGAGGAAAGGATGTTCAGCTGTACAAATCTTGGCTCTCTTCTTCACAGATCTCTTTGACAACTACATGCAGCAGGATGCACATGAGTTTTTAAATTACCTGCTCAACACCATTGCAGACATTTTGCAGGAGGAGAAGAAACAGGAAAAGCAAAATGGGAAACTGAAAAACGGCAACATGAATGAAGCTGAAGAGAACAATAAACAAGAACTCACCTGGGTGCATGAGATTTTTCAGGGAACACTGACTAACGAAACTAGATGTTTGAACTGTGAAACCGTAAGCATTGGGATAGATTTTTTGTTGTTGTTGTTGTTGTTGCCCATTAATAGATAGATACATTTTATATGTATAAATATATGAATCTTTTCAGACATCTGAGAATTGTGGATATTCCTGTAGAATTTACTTCCTGAAGTGAGTATATTCTTTTCTAAAGATTTATTTTTCTAAGCATTACTTGGCTAATCTGTGCCAGGTTTTGCTGTTATAATACATATCTCTGCAGTTAAAATCCTTGCTAGTGAATCAATACCTTTCCTTATCACTGTAACTTTGAGAAAAGGTATTCACATCATATTCAATGAATAAGTGAAACATTAAGATGAGTTTGTGTTAATTCAGTCTTAAGAGTGTGACAGGTATACAAGGGGTTCATTATTAAAAAACTGTGTATCTCCATTTATCTCTCTAATATTTTCTAGAGGATTATGTCAATTTGAAATCTCTTATGCTTGAACTATAAGTAAAAATTAGTTTTAGTTGGGAAACCTAATTGCAAGTTTCCTATTGATTACTGTCTTTTAAACACATGCTCCTACTGAAAGAGAAAATAAATAATTTTTTAGAATTGTTCCTGTGAGGTTGCATGAAAGAGTATCAGGAAAAAATCTGCTTTGTGGAGAACCATGACACTGACCCTGCAAAGGCTGGAATTAGCATCATCTATCCTTTGCTTGGTAAAGCAAAATTGGTAGGCATCAAGGATGAACTAGTTTTCTCAACTCCTTCTGCAGATGATGGAGATTGTGAAGGAGCTTTTGCAGGAAACTCCATCTGTCTCTAGGTTATTGCATGAAACAGAAAGTTTTTAGCAGTAACTGGTGTTTTGCTCCAAACATTTGTCCTGGCTCCAGCTAAGCTGCTGCACTTGTTGGTGCAGCAATGCTGGGAACTGGGCCATCTGATTGATCTGGCCTAAGAATAATACACTTTTACTCAGATCAGTGCTGCTACTATGGGCTTCCTCTAAAGAAAACACGACTTTAGATTAGCTGCATTAAGATGGGAGAAGGTGCCCAGATAAGGTATCCTCAGACAGAAAGCTGAGGTTAAATAACTTTAGACATCTGAAGTTAGGTGAGATAAACTCTACCCAGGTCCTACCAGATGTGTAAAAGAACATAGTCTGATACTTATACTCATAAAAAATAGCTGTGTATTCCAAGGAAATGAATATGGCTTTTCTAGGGACTTGGTCAGAGGTGGGTGGTGAGGAGAAGAGAGGCAATGATAGTCAACATGAAGAAAGCAAGCTGGAGCAAGTTTGGAGCAAGCTTGTATTAGTGAACACATGAGAGAGATACAGAAAATTAATTATTTAATCTATTTCAATTATAAAACCTTAGGTAATAGCAAGTTAAAATAAGTGAAAGGTTAGAATTCTTTTTAACTGACAAACTTCTCTAAATGCTTATGGCCTAATTCTAAATCAGTATCGAGTGTCTACTCAGAGAAACTGTAGTGAAGTGGGGATGTGTCCTTGGGTAAGAGCATAGCTGCACAATTCCCTACTTGTAATTCAAAATGATGAAGCTTTATTGAACAATCTAGCTTGTCTGCAGCATCCTCTGAATGCAGAAATACAGTATACTAATCAGGATATTTTTCCAGGTTTTTTTCTTGGATTATTATAACTTGAAATCTTAGGAAAATAGTAAAACAGATTAAAATATATTCCTTTGCTAAAATATCCATAAGTAGTGCATGAAGAATCATTCAGATTTCAGCAGCTCTTATTCTCGCTTATGAAGAGTGCAGTTTGAATCATGGGTTTCCAGCTGCCTTTTGTTTTACTCTGTATTATTCTAGCTCAAGTAGCTCATCTTCCCTTCCAGTAAATATTTGATGTGCAGAAATCAATAACAGAATTCCTAGCTTCTTTGAGGTATTCAGATGAAGCACTATACTCGCCAAGGACTTTTCCAAGTATTTAACCTCGCGTGATACTCAGTGTGTCTGACAGAACTCTAGTTCCAGCTGTAGAGACACAATGTTCTCTGAAGCTTTGTTGCTTTATCTTTCAAATTTTAGCTGTATATTTACACTGCAGTTGATTGCTGCCAGTTTTGTGGTTTCCTGTCCTCTGTGGGTCAAATCACATCTCAGGGAGGATTTCTGTTTGAAGAACTGCTGTTGGTTTCAGCTGGGTGTGCATTATGCCTCTGTACATCTTTGATAATACCCAAATTCATCCAGTTAAAGGTGCTTCTCTGCATTCAGGTCTGATATGGGCTGCATTCACCAAGCTTATAGATCCCTGACATAACACAAATATGAGCTAATGTAGTACATAACTATCACATCCACAGAACTGCAAAAGTCTGAGCTTGAGACTTCTGCCAGAACAATGGGTTCATCCCCTCACAGAAGTTCTTGATTTGGGCTTCATTATCCTCCCATGTGATTTAGTTTTTCTGAGGAAATTCAGTCCTAAGAAGCAAAATATGGGGTGTTCATGCAACATTTTATCAAAAAATTGGTTGTTATGAATATGACTGAATTCATATGCAGTAAGTAATTCTGCAGTCTTTTGACTCAGTTGAAGTATGACAAGAATTATCCATTTGGATGATTTTTTTTTGTTAACATTACCTTCAAGATTAGACAGTCTTAGTGAAAAATAATTTTCAAAGCAAAAATCAGAATCTGTTGTTCTGAAAATACTTGGACTTAATTTTTTTAAATAAAAACCCTTTATTATATTTTTTGTCCTCTTGTTCTGTTTGGAAAAAAAAAAAAGATTGGCAATATCAAAAAGATTTTGAAAAATATTATCACTGAGCCATTTTTACCTTTTATATTTTAATTTTTTAATCAAAAATGTTGACCAGCAACAATATCCAATGGGGAAATGTAGCTGTGTCAACCAGAAATATAAACCCAGCCTTTTGAATGCTCACTAGAGAGAAAGGATGGTTAAATATGACATTTCATGACAAACACATATTTGGAAATTATCTTCATTGCATCCTTAATATTGGAAATAATTGTGTAAGAGTAAAATTCGAATATATAATGTAATATGTTATACAAAGGATGAACAAATTTCTGGTAAAATAAGAAAGTAGACTGTGTTGCATAACAAGGAAAGATATGTAATGTGCCAATCACAGCTAATATAGGGGATGATGGTCCACCTTTACTGGACAGTAGGCTGTCATTACTGGCTCCTGGTTGATGGGATTGGATAAGTGGAATAGACAGAAGTTAAAATATATGAAAGTTGGATTGGCAGAATTACTAATAAATATACTCACTCTGAACTAGAAAAAAAACATTAAAATGAATTATTTTTGTGTATGAGCAATTTCTACAGAAATAAGTATCTTTAGCATTTGCTAAAAATATAAACAGCATTTAGATGTATGGTGCCTCTGTTTTACATGTATGTTTTTTGTAATAGGTTAGTAGCAAAGATGAAGATTTTCTTGACCTTTCTGTTGATGTGGAGCAGAACACATCAATTACACACTGTCTAAGGTAAATGAATGCATCTCTTTGGCAGATTGTTCTGTCTGACTGTAATTTTTTCAAGTCTAGTAGATATAGAAAAGTAGAATAACATTTGATTTTGAACTTATCCTAAGCAGGAGAAAAAGACTTTAAACCGGATGTTTCCTTTTATGGCAAAATATACGTTAGTGCAATTTACTCACTTTCTCTTTCAATGTATGTGTTTGATAGAGGAAAATAATTCATCTTTCAAGGAAAATGATTGATTGCCTTGTCATCTGGAAGAAATGCTGCAGAATAATAATTCACTTCAAAGAGATTTAAGTGTGCTTATCTTTAAGCTTCTACACAGATGCTTTGTTGATTAGAACTTACATGCATATTAAAAGTTAAGTGTGTGTTTTGCAGAATGAGTGCTAGAGTCCCTAGAGGGCAAAAGATTTCAAAAGTCTGTTTTTCTGTCAGAAATTTCTTATTCTGTGTCTCATCCTAAAATTATGTAAAATCTTTTATTCTAAATTTCAGTTCTGTTCCTAGTATACTCTTTACTGTTAAAAACTTTAGAAATCTCTGCTTTAGAGATCAAAATAATTTTCAGTGTTGCATGGGTGATTATTCTGAGAGATTTAAAATATCCAGAGATTTGATATTGGTACAGTAAACCACTACCTGTATCTAAGATAATGTGTTGCTGTTCTGTGGTAATGATTATCAGCTGGTCAAACTCCTTCAAACTCCAAAATCGCTGTCAAGGTTGAAATTGCATTTATCAGTTATTCTGGAATGCCTAGGAGGGTTTTCTTGGTGTCTCAGCCCAAGGTGATAGTGATAGAAATAGAAAGACTGCGAGGAACTAACCATTTCCTGAGTCAGAGCGCAGTGATTTCTCTGTGAATACCACAACTGTAACTTCTGCTCTATTTTAAAGTGCTAGGTCCAGTAAGATTTTTCCTTCTCAGTTTCTGTTCAGCCTCGCATAGGATACTCTAGCAGTCCTTAGCCCTCAAGGTAGCCCACACTGCACTAACTAGCCTCACTGTAAAAAGTGAGCAAACTGAAGAGAAGCTTTGGGAAGCAGTGCATTCTCATTTTCTCCTGTAGTCTTTTTACCTGTTCATAGTAATCAGTAGTTGAATCAGTGTTGTACGACAGGCTTTTGTTTGCACACTTGGGAGTTCCTCACTGCAGCCACTACCCTGAACTTGCCAGTATTTTTTACCTTTCCCTATGGTACTCAAAGTCAGTTTGAAATCCCACTGAGCTGCAAGGATGCTGCAGTGCCCTTTGAGGTCCTTTCTAATCTGAGTTCTATTTGGTCCTATGTTACTGGAGACTGAGCTCTGACTTTTTCTTGCAGCTCAGTCTGGTGAACTTGTTAGAAACTGCTGCTGTACCATAAGTTACCATCTGTCCTTCAGCTTTCTCCAATTTTTTATTTAATTTCTTGGTCTTTTTTCTTCTTGGAAATGTTTTGTTGGAAAAGGCCATTTTATGTAAAGGCAGAGTACTTCAGTAAATATACCACTGCTGTTGAACAGACAGTGCTGTAGCTTAAGACATGGAAGAACTGCATCTGCACAATTGCAACCAACAGGTGAATGGTGGAGTTGAAAGTGACTCCAAAGAGGTTAGCCCCAATCTCCATGTCACTCAGGATGCTTATCCAACCTGTTCCAGAAGGTCTTCCTAGCAGTAGTATCTTGAGTGTCTATCCAAGTCCCTCCTGCTCTTACTACTAGTAAGTTTTTCCTGCTGTGTAATATGGATCTTTGCTGTTTCAGTTCAAGCCTATTCCTCCTTGCCCTTTGTACTCTAGACATAAACCAGGGGATGCCCCCATTCCCCTAACAGTAGCCTTCCACATACAGGAAGAATGTAATCACTTTGTTTTTAATTTAGACAGCCTAAGGTCATTCAACTTTTCCTTCTCAGGCTATCTTCTCTATGTCTCTGCACATGTTCAGTACTCTTCAGCCTTCTCTCCAAAAGAACCTCTCTCTTGAACTTTCTCTTGAAGTGCAGCTGTGTAGAACAAGGCATAATATTCCAGCAGAGATCTATACAATCCTGAGAAAAATGGATGCCCTAAGTTTCTTTAAGCATTTCAGTGTAGTGTCTGCCGTTACTCCAACAGTGTGACATGCATTTTGAAGTACACCCATTGCTCCTTTCGGAAAAAAAGGAAAGCAAAATCCCAATTTTCCTTTTCTTGGGGTGGGAGGTACAAGCTGCTATTTACAAATTGAACAGAAGGAGAGTAATCACCTGTCATCTATTCTGATTGTGTTTTACATTAGCAGTGCTTCTACCTCTGTTTAGAAAACATATATTCAGTTAGAATATGGATTTCCTCTCATTGCTCTCTGGTATTATGCATTACTAAGCAAAGAGTAAATGCTTTTGTGGTTTCTTTCGATAAGAACATCCAAGTTACTACTCTTTTTTGAATCTTTGCTGTTTCATTTTTCAACAACTGCTTTGCTGTGTCTTAATAGTTTTAAGTGCTGCTGCATTTAAAAGGTAAAGTATAGAAAAGCTGTGCAAGATAAAATTTAAGTATATTGAATCTCTTTGCCACTACAGATGAATGTTCTTTGATTTTTGTAGTTTTTCAAAATGTAAAAGGTCCTTGTGTGCTCAAGATGTGCAAAGAACAGAAAGAATACAAGCCTCTGGCATAGTCTAAATCCACAGGATAGACAGTTGGGCCTGAAGCAATAGAAGTCCAATAACAAATATAGGACATATCCATTATTTTTATTTCCACTAGGAGTTGCAAGGTTTTACCAGTCAATTTGATCCTGACTTAACTGTGCATTTATATTACACTAAGAATTCTCCCATCTCTTAAAACAGAAAAATCATGTTATTTATGCAGATAAACAATAGAAAGCATCTTTCACACTGTAGCACGGAGGCTGTAGAGACAGAGTGTGGGAGCACAAGGTCAGTGATAAGTTAGTACATCTTGAGCAGGTATATTTTAAAATTTCTTTCTCTTGCTAAAATAATATATAACGAGAATGCAGATTAGACTATTAATGAATTAGGAGTTAGGCATATCTTGAAACTAAGTTTACAGATCTAGAAAAGAGTTCTGCAAGACTTTGGCTCTTGCGCATGCAGACTTTGTGAACTCCAGTCAATGATCTGTTGTTTTCAACTGTTCAACATCTGTTAGAAGTGCTGTGCTGAAAATTCTCAACTGCTGAAAGAGCTACCAAAGTTGCAATTATTTCAATGCCTAACCATTCTTTCAGTGGAATTTTTTTTCTGATACTGCTAATAATAGACACTATAATACTACTACTAAATAAATAAATACTACTAATAATAAATAATATAATTAATGGATATTAATAACATCAGGATAGCTAGTATATTTTAAAAGGAATTCAGAAACTCTTTGAGTTTAATTAATTTTCATGGGAGACTTGGCATAGAACAAAACAGTGTATCAAATTTCTACCATCTGCTCATGTTTCTTCATGATAGAAAAATATTATTTCTATTGCTTCACTTTGAGGTGGGAAGAAAACTAATAAATTCCTCAAATTTGTTTGCTTTTTTTTAAATTGAAACTTTAGGCTTTGAAAACAAACTTTAGACTCTAACAGCACACCTAAAACTTTCACAAGCACATTCTGTTGAATCTTGCAGCTTTATGCTCTCTGCACATATAAGTAATCTTTAATGCTTTCTAAACTTTCATCCCTTCATTTACGATTCCCTGAAAGGTTAACATATTTTTCAGAGAAATTGGCTGAATTCAGTTAATTTTGTATTTAAATTCAAATGTAAAATCAGATATTTGAGATCAGTGTTTACCACTGAAGCAAATTCTTCCCAGTGATAATGCTTTATTTGTCTTTTAGATTAAAAAAAATATGCTTATGATCAAAGTTTAGGTGTAACTTATCTTCCAAAAGATGTATTTTTTCCTAAATTTCAGCACTTTCTCATAAGTGTTAAGACCATACAAAGAAAATGAATCAGTAAAAGTATTCTCCGTTATTCAAAATATTATGCAGTCATATAAAGAGCTTCTCTGTCATGCTCTGTCAACCTTAAACTTTTATGAACTTACGTAAATAACTTTTAATATCTATGCCCTAGCCAACTATATAGTCTTCATCTCTCCCATCTTCCCCTGTAGTGATGATGTCAGGAAGAAATAATCATCCAGAATCCTCCCTTTGCCTTGTAAGACAATTCTGGTGCTGCCTACTGTGACAGCAGGCTGAAGTTGCAGACTGTGTGGTTTCAGCCTCCGTGCATGTGAACTGCAATGGTAGAACGGGATTTTTTAGGGTCTGAATTTGCCTGGAGTTCAGAAAGTCAGGTACAAGGTAGGGGCAATCAGTAAGACAGTTCTGTACTTCTGATGTATCTGTTTAAGGCCCAAAGCCCCAAGAAAACTTCTGTGTTTAAAATGGAAGATAGGTGCTTATATCTACATTTACAGTTCTTAAAACACCTGCTCAGCTGCAATATAACACTGGAGGTGACAAAGAAAATTACTGGGTTTTGGGTTTTTTTTAGAGTCAAGTGTTTTTAGGTACCGAAAATTCTTCTCCAAAGCATATCAGCATTGTGACTGCCAGCAAATCTTTTCTGTGAACTGAGAGATGCTCTCAAACCAGCCTTCCTCTGCCTTTGTAACTTCAAAAGCTCAATCCAGAAATATCTCCAAGTATATTTACTTGACTAGGATTTACAAAATTTTCTACACCAGCTGCCTCTTTCCTTTTTTAGAAAATGAAAAAGTACAATCTAAAAACTTCTGGATGACTTTTCAAAGTTTAGAATATGCGGGAAACTCAGTTCTATTTTTTTTTTTCTGTGTAAGAGGATTCAAACCTATCTTATGAAAGAACACCATAAAATGTGAGCTATTTCAGGATGACAGAAGTAATCTTGAAGTTGCTTCATTTGCAAATAATTTAAAAAGAAACTTGATGGATTGAGTGACTATACCCAAGTCTGGGCAGCCCCTTTATGTGTGAGAGATAGGTCCCATTTTGAGATACCTGACCCTCTGTGTCATATGGAAGGCCTCAGCTCCTAATATAACTTGCCATAGCAGCCAAATACCTTAAGTCCATTTGCAAACCCCAGTAAAGTTGCTTCAGATGCTTTAGAAAACTGGACTGGGTGAAGATTTCATCCTGTGTGCCTTTTGAGTTCCACTTCATCAGCCCAAGTGGGGCAAATGTATTCATATCCTTTAAGAACTGATGATTGTATTTATTATTTATTTTTCTTATATATATTAGTATATTTATTATATATATAATCATCTTATATATTTATTTATTTACACATATTTATTTTTATTTATTTATTTACAGAGACTTCAGTAACACAGAGACACTATGTAGTGAACAGAAATACTACTGTGAAACATGCTGCAGTAAACAAGAGGCACAGAAGAGGTAAGAAAAAAGCAGGCTGTTTCACCGTGTCCCTCCTGGGCTCTGACAAACTTCTTCCTCGATATTTATTTTGTTTAGATACCTAGAATCTTTACCTCCCAAATGCATTCTCTGCGTGGACCAGAGAACCTGCAGACAAGTTTAAAGGCATGTGTCTTAGTCTAGAAGCTACTGCTAGTTGACTGTTGTTACTTACAAAGTGCTTCTATAATGCAGACGTTTGCTTACTAAGGGAAGAGAGAGCGGCTTTGAACTGGTCAGGTGTTTATCATATGCATTCTTAATGGTTTCACAGGATGAGAGTAAAAAAACTGCCAATGATTCTTGCCTTACACCTCAAGAGATTCAAGTACATGGAGCAATTGCACAGGTACACTAAGCTGTCTTACCGTGTGGTATTTCCTCTGGAGTTACGTCTCTTCAACACCTCTGGCGATGCCGTCAACCTGGATCGGATGTACGACTTGGTGGCTGTTGTTGTTCACTGCGGAAGGTAATGGACGTGTCTGTGTCTGTATGTGTGTGTGTGTGTGTGTGTGTGTGTGTGTGTGTGTGTGTGTGTGTGTGTGTCACAAGCTATTGCCGACATTTGGCAAGGGCAGGGGCATCCCTGACAAAACCTGGGGAGAGTGGGAGGCAGGTCTTAACCCTGCTGCTGCACTGACTTGTCTTGGGCTGAACCTTTTAGCCAAGCTGCCTCATAGTAAATTGGTACTTGTTTAAGAAAGAAGGTCTCAGGTCTCCAGAACTCACAAGTTATGTTTTGAATTGATGAAACTATCTCCTTCCTCATGAGACTACTTAAAAATGCTGGGAGCCAGGACTCTGTGAAGGCCAGAGGCTGCCAGTATGTAGGCTCCGAAACAGATCATCTTGGCCAATTTTCCCCTCTATACTTAGTTCATAAAGTTTTAAAAATATGTGATGCCTACCATGAGCAACTTGTTAAGCGTTCTGTAGGTTAATTTGCAAATGGTCCTGGCAGATGAAAACAACACCTTTAGCTTTCAGTTGATCAGCTTTACGACAACTTAATAAAAATGTGAAAGGACTAAATGTCTACTGTACCACCAGAGGTGGGTTTACTATGCTTTTCATAATATTTAGTTGTAATTTCATAAAGAAATGTGTCTTATCAGAATGGACTCAATAATATTTTCTAATATTTTGTGGTTTGGGTTTTTGTTTTGCTTTCTAGTGGACCGAATCGGGGGCATTACATTACTATTGTGAAAAGTCATGGATTTTGGCTCTTGTTTGATGATGACATTGTAGAGGTCAGTATGCTGAAAATCATAAGCACAATTTTGTATCTATGGTTGCTTCTCTACTTGGGGTTAAATTTTTTACCCAGAACTGGGTAGAGATTGCCCGTCTGCAAAGCCACAGATTGGTTGTAATGTAACATTTAGTTCAACTCTGTTAGGAAGAAAGATTGTAAACAAAATAATTAATCCTGTTGTTTGTGCTCTGTCAATGTCAGAGAGGTTTTTTATTTCATAGCAACATCAAATGTTTTTAATATCGGACTTTAAAAGTTCAGTTTTATAATTAAGAGTTTCTGTATCTAATAAAATCAATTTAATTCATTTAAACCTTTTCACTTAACAAAATTGAACTAAGTAAAGCTAGCATTGCTGTAGAATTTTCAATTTTGAAAAAAAGGGAAGTTACAAGAAAGTCTGAATTGTGTTGTTGATCTGGGATTGCTTGAATGTGGATTAGAGTAGTATCTGTCCCACAGCCATTACAGATTCTGTCTAAGCATTCTGAAATTCATTCTTAAGCAAACCCTTAATGTCATTGTGGCACACTGCAAAACTGAGGTCTTGAATCTGATTTCCCAAGAGGTGAGGAAAGTAAGCACTGGGATGGTGGACAGGGCATGTCTTGAAGAAGGTTTCTGGAAATTTGAGAAAGATGGGATCACATGGTCACATTTAGGCATTTTAATGGTGTTCACTACTGCATTCCAAGGAGTCTCTCTGTTACTGGAAAAAGCTTAATTCAGTTAGGTTCAGTGACAGAAACATGCCTATGACTTTCCTGAGATCAGCAAGGCTCAGCCCCTGAACATTACCCTTTCACTGCTTAAATTGCAAACAGAATTTGGTAATTGCTACCCCAAAACAAATAACTGAATTTGTCTTTTCTGTTTGTACAATCATTTAATCTGTGTTTGGTATTTGTTTTCTCTAACAGCACACTAAAAACAAATATTTATTTTGCAGAAAATAGACGCTCAAGCTATTGAAGAATTCTATGGTCTGACATCTGATATATCAAAAAATTCAGAGTCTGGCTATATTTTATTCTATCAGTCAAGAGAGTGACTTGGCAAATGGTGGTAATTGCACACAATGATGCTGCACACGAAAGAAGGCAATGGCTCCCCTGACCTGACTTTTACACAGACCACATCTCGGATGGTTGAGCAACAATACACTCTGTCTCCTATTAAGTGGTCTATGTGATGTTGGCTATAACCGTCCATTTTTGACATTCAGAACTTGGGGGGGGGGGGGATGTTTGTAGTTTTTAAGCCTGATTGGAGAGCTAATTGAAGTCAGATTTTAGTGGAATTTATATGGACTAATATTTACAGATAATAAGATTTGGATGTCAACTGTTAAACCCAATCCAGCTAGAGTAGTATTTTTTATGGAAGTGTTCGTTACATTTAGGGCAAAATTATTTAAAACTTTCTAAATGGTTTTGGAGTGTGTTGATTTACAGAGCATTCCTTTAAATCCATCCTGACATATACTTACCCCCTTTAAGTGTAAGGAAAAGAATCAATTTCATCATGATTGGAGTTGTGGTTATATAGGGGATTTTTTTACATGTTACTCTGCTGCAGAAAAGATATTCTTCCAAAATCATTTCAATTTTGGTTGTTAAAAACTTTCAGTGCATAACCACAGACCTAAAATTCACATAGAGGAATTTAAATTACACTGGAACAAAGTAATTCTGTATGTTCAGTCACTTTGTTTGTCATGAAATAGTACAGATGAGGTGAGATTTCAGAACTTACAGAGCACTGGAATAAAGGGAGTAAGATGACGCATATGATACAGAGATAAATTACATTTATAGAGATTGATCTTATCTTTTTGTTAAAATGATATCATAGACTGTTTACTTTGACTGAGTTTGCAAAGACTGCAACACTGCTCACATGTAACATATCCATCAGGACTGAAATTACCCAGTCCATTTAAATAAGCATTGTTTGTACATAAGACACAGCTTGATCCTGCAATTTTCTAAATATCTGTAGGTCCCATTTTCATTTCTCAAGATAGACTCCATTTCTTAGAAAAATAATACCTAGCAACCACTACTTTACACACTATCATGTATATATCATCCCTAACATTTTGGTCATATTTGACAGCATTTTGTTACCACAGAAACAGATAGGGATCTGGAGAGCTTGATCTCAAAAACATTAAAGGGCTCAGTAAAAAAGGCTTAGTTTGTGATTTTCCTGGGTGAATGTGGCTAGCACTTGTCATGTACTGGTTAATAAAATTTCTGAATTCACCTGAATATTTGAATTTGACGAAGAATAAATGCAGAAGAAAGTATCAGTAGGGTAAGAGAAAGCATTGATAGTGGCTTGAGTCAGTGGTAATGCTGAGTTGGACACCTTGCTCAGTTTGATATTTTCACACCATTATACAATTCCTGAACTTCAGTAGCCAAAGTCCTATTCCAATGGCATCAACAGCAAAAACACTCTTCTTGTCTTCATGGGAACTGACAGTTGGTTCTAGTATTTTTTAGGGAATGTTCTCATCTCACAAAATTTATTTCTACCCGTTATATTTTATTCACTCATTATGTATTTATTAGACAATTTTGCTTTTGGTCCTTTTCTTTAAGAAGCCTGCCTGACACTTTATGGCCGACACTCCATTTCAAGAAATGGCTTTTGAACTGCAGCTACATCTCATATTTTAATCTTCTGTAGGAGAGAGAATAATGTTTTTCGTTGTACTCTACTGTGAATGTGAAATACCTATTGTGAAATAATGAGAAATGAAGTGAAAATGAAGTATTAACTCCTACTGTAGCATCATTTGAAGTTCAGTTGGATTTATCAATGGCCCTTTGGTAAACTAAGGCAATGTAGCACTTTACACTGAATGAGAAACAGAAGTGGGCTTTTCAGCTAAGATTATTTGTGATTTATCATGTTATTATACTGATGCAAGAAAACAGACGTAGAATGTAACCTTAGAGGACTTGCTCAAGTGAATGACAGTAATGGTCTACAGAGATTACTCACATGAATGAAGGCTGGTATGCAGGCTCAAGACAAGCATAATTAGGATGCAGCTCTTGTTCTTTTATTGATGTTAGGATGAAATGTTCTGTCTCTAATACAGAAGATAGGCATCTTACAGGAGACTTCAACTCCCACTGAGACCCAGGAGCTTTACCGCTGAAAAGCTAAACCTGCAAATCCCTCATTAATTGATTTATCTATAAGCATTCAGAATTTCCGTATAAAAATATAATAATTACTGGCCTTTTAAAATGGGTAGGGTTTCTTCACTGTGAATGAAATCACTTTCTAAATCAGCATTAACCAGTGCTGGTCTAAATGTCTGTATTTCGCTGTTTACTGCTGAGCGTTATTACAACAGTCTTTAGTTTTAAAGGAAGCAACAAAACAGATATTCTTAAGATATTATTTTAATTTTCAGGGCTCATGTTTATATGAAAAGTAACTTTTCATAAAAATAATTTTTAAATCAGTTCAATTTTAGGAAACATGTTCCTTATTTCAATTGATTTCTGCAAAAATTGTTTTTTAAAATGTTAATAGTATGCATTAATATTTAAATGCAACAGTACAGAATAATAAACTCTGGTTTTCTCCACTGTAAGACAGCTTTAGATTGCAAAACATACAGATCATTGCAGTAAGTTATTGAGAGTAAAATTACTGCAATAAGCCTTTTCATAAGGTATGAAAAAGCATTTTAAATTCATGCTAGCCCATGAAAAGATTGCCGCACTAGTATCACACCAGTCCAACATAAGTAGTCTGACATCAGCTCTGAAAAATTGTGGAATACACACTTTATACTAACACTAGGTAAATGAGGGGGCATTTCATTTTGATTAAAAAAAAAAAACAGTCACAATTCCATAAATTGGATCCAGTCTCTAATGTGCTGAATGTCTTGACTCCAGTCCAAAAGCTATCGATCACAGCTGTACGAATAGTGCCAGTCTAGGCAGATGAACTCTTCTTTGTCAAATGAAACACATTTGCACAAGTTTTGCAGGATTGGGATCCCCACAGGAACAATCATAAGGTGTAAAGCATTTTAGTTGATTAAATAAAGCATATTCCCTTCTCTCATGCATAGATTTCCAGTCCCTTATGAAAGAATGGAAAAATACCTAAGACAATAAAAGCTTTTCAGCTGGCAGCTAGAAAAAGAGATGCTAACACAAGTGTCTGATAATATTCTGTGCTTCCCTAAAATGACTATATTTTATGGTGTCACATTCTAGGTATATTAGGTCTAAGATCAATTGAAGTTTTCCAATTGTTTCCCATGCTGTTGCTGAGATGCACTCTCCATTTATAAATCCTATTAGTATGTTCTCTACTTAGAAAAAGGAACATCTTTTTTATTGTGCTGTGTTTCCACAGCACTGCAGTGCTGATGAATCAATTATCTTAGTGGATGAGCTCAGAACTCAACTTTTATGTTTCCCAGAACAGGCTGTCGGGATTTTATGTAATTTCTAATTTGGGGACATAGCAGAAGGAGGCAGAAGAGCGGAGTGATGGAAAACCATGCCAATGAAGCAGAACACCTTTTTGAAATTAAGTCCCAAAATTACTCCTGTCAATTCTATTTTAATAATTTATTTATCTCAGAGTACTAGATTATGTATGAAGGGTCTTGTTCCTTTAGCAGTTGGAGTAAAGAAAACAAAGCAGTAGGAGTTTGCTTCATATCAGATTTAATAAAAATATTAAAGACTTAAAAAAATTAAACTGAAATTCACCTTACATGATGGGTCCTAAAGTGCTACCACAACCTTTTATCTACAGACATTACATTTCAAGTCACTCATCTGTTCCAGCATCAAGTACTTGGCACCTGAGCTGACGGTTTGCAGCTGCCAGTGATTCGATGCCTCTCAACAGCAGACCCTTCTTATTTTATCTCTTTTTTGCTGCTTGTGGCTGATAGTTGTGAGCAGTGTCTTACAGCTGAATGAATACTAGAAATTTTAACAAGTTTTGGCTGTGTACCTATTCTTTGCTAGTATCTTTTAGAACGGTTTGTTTTAATTTATTTTTCTTTTGTTGGTCTGTTACCCTATTTGTATAATAACTTATGTGGTTAATATTATTTGATTTGCTTTGATTTTTATGTACTTTGGTTTTTTTACATGTAATCAACCCAAGCACTTTAAACAACAATGTCAATCTTGTGAAATTCCAATCAGCTTAGCATTTTGCCTTTGTTTTCCTGCTTTTGCAGCTGTTTGCTTGTGACCCAATGTCTCTAGTTACAACTCAATTTCCATTTTTAGGCTTGTAGTCCTAGTTTGGTTGTAAATTTGGAAAGCCCAAGCATTTTCATACATATTTGCTCATATGTAAAAAGGACGCAGCATTTAGTCCTGAGCTGCACTCACAGTGCACATTTCACAGCCTCTTTTGCACTCTTCCTGCTAACCCACCTGAGGATGACTGTAATAGTTTAATCCATGATGAAGTTATCAATGACTAGAATTTAGAAAGTTCTAATTCTTACAGGAGAATTCTCTTACCAAACCCAGAGTCAGCTGTCAGTCAGCTGATAATACAGGTTTCTTTGCCATTTTATCAGTGCTCTGTTCAGTCTCAAGTGTGAATAATCTGACAAATCACATTTATTCTTGGCCACTGTGTGAGCACTGACAAGGAGAGCAAATTTTTGCATCTTTCTTCTCTTCGCTTGGGCAAAGATATAATGAAGTAAGATAAGTGCTGGTGCAAAATGATGGTTTTTAGAGGACAGCGTCTGTGGTGTCCATATCAGAAAGTTTCTTTCTGTGTTGTTAATGCAAGGGTTATTCCTAGTGTTTTAGATATTGTATTTTCTTTGCTCAATGAAAAGACCAGGACTTTTTCCTGTTACATCAGTTCTGACACTGAGGTGTTTCTTCTCAATTTGACATGGCCCTTACTATGTAAATAGCCCTTTGCAAGCCTCCATAGACACCCATTTAATTTCTTTCCAGTTAATATGCATTACTTCAAAGAGATTTCTTGAACCTGTGTACAAGACGTGTTTAGATAACACACTTCTTTTGCACACAGGGTCAAATAACACCTATCAGGAGGTATGTGCCCACCTGATGGGACCATCTGCCTAAACCCACACTGTTTTACATACTAATGATTCTTTACCCTCTAGGAGGTTTCCTTGCTGACTTTGCCTGAATGATTTAATATGAAACAGCAAATAACTCCCTTTATTCATGGTCTCAGAGTTGCTATGATTCTTTAATAAATTCTGCTTCATTTGGTTATCAAGACTGGGACTACTGTACTATGTAAAATAAATTAGCTTGTGTATGCCATTCACAGCAGTCAATTAAACAGCCTGATGCTTCTCGTGAAGGCTGTTGCAGGTGGCAACTTCACTGCATTAAGAATGTGAAAGAGTAACTATTCTGTAACAGCACAGTAGGTCTGTAGAAGCTGAACTGACATGCAGCTTCCTAACCTCCATCCTCTAGATAATCCCGACCCTTCCACTAGGGCTCCAAAGTGGCAGGAGTAAGCCCTTTGTGAAGACATCTTGCAGTTCACCAAAATGTGTTGCTTGCTGCAGTAGGTAATTAATGAGTATTTGCAACCCCTCTGGCCCTGCTCCCCAAAATCTCGTTTATAAGTATACATTCCTTGAAGAGGCTGAGCTTAAACCTCAGTTTTGTATTTGCAATGGTGTTCATGTTTGAAATGTCCCATGCCAGGCTGTGTCCACATACTAAATTGTTTCCTAGTCCTCTCTCAACTCTCATTCCAACAGCAAGAGCAACATCAAGGCAGCCATGTTACAGGTTCCAGTGCTTTTCCGGGAGACAATTTTCTAGTCTCAGTGGGTTTTGTTAAAAAAGATCTAACACAAGCTCCATAACTTATCATGATGCTTTAGGAGTAAAGCCACCACACCCTGTACAAATATGAGTGTAGGGTAGGAGAAAGAAGAAAGAGAGGAAGATGAAATATGGAAAGGGTTGGTTTTTTTCAGAGGCTTTGAATAAGTGTATCTGTTTGTAAATATATAGTCCCTACCTACCTTGTCAAAATGATGCAATCATAATAAAACTACTTAAAATTTTGTGCTAGTTTTTTAAATGGAATAAGAGGTAGTAAAATTATGAGGCACACAATTGGGGACACATAAAAATACTGGATTTCTAGTAGAGCATACAATACTTAGTGTATGTGTACAGATAAATATCTGCTCTTTTTAATCATCATGTACATGTAATTGAACCCTGCGCCACCTGCAGAACTGTAAGATAAAAATCATGTTGGTTATTAAGGTTGTAACATAAGAAAACAGTATTTTCTCCTGTTAACATGTTTATATTTTACGTAAAATAAACTCCCTAGCTGATGTAGCGTCCATTCAATTTGCTTTGACTTCAGCTGGAGCCATGCTAAGGCTGAGCATTGATGTTGGTTAATACACAGCATGTTTCTGAAAGTCACACCTGTGAGCTTACAGATGACAAGACTATTGATACTTACTTTTTATTTCCTTTAATGGATCATTGTGTATTAAGTGACTTCAGGGAATATTTCCCCATGTGGGCTGACTGCCTCTGAAGGGTCTTAAGAGAGCAAGTGTTGCATGTAGTTAGTGAGCTGTCTTGGTGGAATATACATCCAGCTAACTGCACGGCTGAGCTGTACCCAGTTAAAGCACACCACCGACCTTGTCAGTGTTTCTGAGCTTCAGTGGTTCAGCTAAAACTGAACAGAATAAAAATCAGCCAGAATTGAACTGCCTTTTGCATCAGGGAACAATGAGCCATTTTAGCCTAGGATTTTACCTGTGACTGTTGGAGTGGGAAAGGATTTTGCTGATGAGGTCTAAAATTTTGTCAGAGTTGAAAGGTTCCTGTTGTCTGCTGATTTCCTAAAGCTGTTCATCAAAAAACACAATTTACATTCTCAAAAGTGAGGTAAATAAAAGACTGGAGTTTCTTGCTCCTGTCTAAACGGATTCTCTTTATACCTTCGGAATCATTTAGGGAACCAAAATCAAACATAGCTGTCAAATTGTATGTTATATTTATAGCTAACACACTGTAAGATTTGTGGCACATCAAACTATCAAAGGACTAGGCTGAGAAACATTTCACATCTTATGGTACATATTTCCTCTCAAATTAAAAATATTTGATGTACCTTCAAATTTAGTCCTGGGTTATTAAGACATAAGCATTTGACTGCAGGATGGAGACAGAAATTTAAAAACAGGAGATGACTGAAATAAATAATCACAAATCCTCTCTTTTAAAACATTTTGAAGAAATAGATCTTATGGTGAACAAATAACGAAACCAAGAAAAGGTTTCCAGCAGCAGGACTCACAATCACTCTATATGGGCTCCACTATAATTTCTCTCACTTCAGAAATGCTCTTTCCTAGAAGCTGTATGATGTTTACCTATGTCTCTTTATTCTTTTGTATGAGTTACACTCATCATTTTACATTAGATTGGGTTATGTTCTGTGCACCAGATAAACAGAGAAATGCTAAAAATATAATTTAATCTCCAATGAAAACTCAGATATGATAGAAGAAAATTCTAAGGTTCCTCATTTACAGGTAGTCACCATACTTCAAACAATATTTATTAGACATTACTAAACACATGACATGGAAAACCACCTTTCTGGAGATTTTAATTTCCTTGCATGTTTGTGTGCAACTTAAAAGTCCAGTAAAAATCCTCAAAGAAAAAAAATAGGAAAGCCACTATGTGTGTGTGTGTGTGTGTGTGTGTGGCAACAGACCATTTTAATTATCTGTTCTGAAAAAATGTTTCTCTTAATTTTTTCACTAATACTTCAAGATCACTTCATCACCTTGTTAAATTTCACTGACCCTCACTGCACAATGCAGAGTTTAACCAGTCACAAACACTGCACCTGGTGCTAATAATGCATTTCATCTCACTGTGAATACAAAAATCGCAGAGGAGGCAAAACCCTGGAGTTTGCAGGCTGTCTCAGGATGCATGGAGTGACCTACAAGGATCAAATAGAAGTCGAGAGATGGAGACTGATAAACACTTTTTCCCAAATCACTGCAAGGGTAAAATAAAGAGGTCAGTGCTGAATGAAATTTGGATTAAGACAGAGCGAAACATCCTTTGGATTTCATTTGACACACATATGAGAAAAAATATTCAAGTCATGTACAGAACAGAACAGCAAAAATGTTGCAACAGAAGATACAGATGTCACCCAATATTGTAAACTTGACATCACAAATGCTTAGAGAGCAAATTTTACCATCAATCACTTCACTATAGCTGTAAAGAAGCGCCAGGCAGGTTTGCAGTTTTGCAGAGGGATTAGTAATAACAGAATCTGGAATAAAGTTTCTTGAAGCATCCTCATAAAAATTCTGGTGTGCAGAGCTGTGTTTTCTGTGCAGCTGTAAGACATGGTAATGTGCGGAAATGCTGTGAACACTGGAGAAGAACTACAGGTGTGACTATCTCTGCTCTTTGAAAACAAGGTTCAGGAGCACAAATAAAATCTTAACTTTTATTTATTCACTACTCATGTAGTTCTCACTATCATTTATGAAGCATTTTTTATCCTCAAGGTAGTTTACCTGAAAATCTAATAACTTTCCAACTCATAATTTGGTGAAAATGGTAGAAATTGGGTAATGTCTGCCAAAATTCATGTGCAGTTTAGATATCTTCAGCTTGAGCTGAATCTGGCCACCCCTCAGCTAGAACAGTTGAACTGGTAGAAACATTTTCACTAGCTCCTCAGCAGCTACCTTGATGAGCTCTTCACTCCTGGATGCAGTTCAAAGTGCAGACCTTGGAGCACATTATTCCAGTATAACCTGACCCCTTGCTGTCTCTGAAACAGCTCATCTTGCCTGGAATGCACTGGGGCAGCCAAAGTTACTTAGGAAGTTTGGCATTACAGCACTTTTTTTATCCATTCCAAGGAATGGATTAGATTTCTTTTGCCCCTTAGTAATTGTTAATTATTATACACTAGCAGAAGATGTTAGGTAAAGAAAGGATGATGTAATTTTTTAATGGTTTATTTCTCTTTCTTCATTCTGGATACTTCTAGTTACATTTTCAGATGAACAAAAGTATTCTGAGGTGAGGTCACAGAGCGTTTTAATTCTGCAAGATGAGTAGTTCAGGCAGAGACCAGTGTTGGCTAAGACAGCAGCACGGCACTCTCTTGCCCATCAGAATATGGCCTTGAGGCCAACAAAAAGCCCAAAAGGTAAGCATAATTCCTTCCCCTAACCTTTACAACGATGATATTTTTAAATGCTCGAGCACAGGTTGCTAATTCTACTGTTGACATTTATGGGATGTTTCTGGGCATACTGCATCACTATCCTGTCATGTTGTTTCAACCAACTTTGAATTAACCAAACTTTCGCTTTAACATGCTTCAGAGTAGTATTCAATATTTATATTAAACTGTGTTTTTACCGTGACTTAGAGAACACGGCGCCTGAAATCTAAAAGCTTTATTTTATGGCAATGTTACACATTCATACTTACTGTTTCCAAATGCAGTTACAGAGGCTGAGGAAAGAAAACCAGTTTATCCTAAAATAAGTGGTACTGCAGAGCACAGACTGTGCCCAGCCAGTGTTTGTGTGGTAACGGCAGTGAATAAAGGCTCACTGTTTGTGCCTCTGTTAGTTGTCATGACACTTGTAAAAGAAATGTACCTGGAGAATGTGTTTCCTTAATATAGTGAACCTTTTGCTCTCACTCTTGTGCAGCCAATGCCCATCTCCAGATACTGAACTGAAAACAAACCACTTCATTCACCATGCTCTGTAGACAACTGAACTTTATTTATCCAAAGGTATTTGACTCAAAACCCCAGAATATGAAAATGAGCCATATCTCCCAGGTGAAACATTTTTTATCACGGAACTGTGTTAAATTTGAATTTGTTATACCATTTCATAATGAAAAAAGACCCCAAGATGCAGGTCCTCCTCCAGTGGCAGTCCTCTAGTGAGATTCTGTACCTTTTATATTGGTGTGCTGGGGTTTTTTTTCCCCATTAGCCATTATGTACAGGCTTCTTTATTTTTCCTGTTACTCCTGTGATTTTGTGCAGTACCATCTACTATTCCAGCTCTCATTGAACAAAAGAGTACTTAGTTTCTCTTTCTCCAAGGAATTGCAATTTCAGTCCACCAGCTTTAGTGAATTTTGCAACCATTTATTAGCCAATATTGTTTGGCACATTCATAGGACTCATCCTTTGAGAGAGGATGTTCAGGAAAGCAGCAAGGGCTATAAATTGGATAGGCAAGTCTGTGCTTTCTATTCTCATCCCTGTAAAGAACTAATTTTACATGGGTCAAATAATGTAACCTCTCTCTTCCTCTGTTTCTCAACTAGAAAATGAGTAAGAGTATTTATATATATCAGAGAATTATGGAGCTTAGATCAAAGATGTAGAAGCTGCAACCTAAATTACTCCTACATGCACAATAATTAGGTCATCACATTATTTTTTTTCCTTTTCAGGCAGTCATTAGTTACTAATTGCAGCACTCCTTTCAAGGAGGGAGATTTGCAGACATTAGGAGTAGTTGACTGCTATTTGACAGAAGATCTTTACAAAGACAAAAAACAACTGTCCAGAGGTGGCAGGAATGAATTCAGTGATATAAACGTGCTCCAAGTTCAGTATTAAAAGGTCAGTATTACTGAATTTTATTTCCAAACAACATACCCCCTCATAACCCCAACGAAAGTCAGTGTAAAAAAGTCAGGTCCAGAGTGATCTGAAAAAGGAGTTGCTGCACATTTCTTTCAGCTGTCTCTCACCGTGACTATATCTAGCAATTTCAAAGGAAAGGGGGAAAATTCTATTGCAGATAGCTCATGAAATAAATGACCCATTAAAGATCACTTCCTTAGAAAGAAATGAAAGGAAAGTTTACAAGGGAAAGAAATTTTCTTTCCCAGCTTATGCAGTTTATGGTTGCTTTTTTTAAAGACAGGAATTAAGCTAACGGGTTATGTGCTGTGTGCTGCCTCATTCTTCATGTATTTGCTTAGCTAAATTTTCCCCTAAAAATATCTTCTCATTCACAATAATTTTCCATGTATGCCTTAGATAATAAGATATTATCATGTTATTTACAGCATTACTTATTATTACTTATCTTGGGGTTTTGGAATGATTTTAGAATGACTACATGGATATCAACAAAACTGACCTAACAAGCATATGATAATACCAAAAAAACCAACCAAACAAACAAAAAACTCAACAAGCAAAAACAAACCGAGAAAAGAAGCAGCCCTTCAATGGCATTATAAAGTTAAATAGCAAAAAGGTAAGGATTTTTATGGAAACATTTTTTTCCAGAACTCTTTCCTTAAATTATTTTACTCTCGGATTTGGTACTCTTCATTTAAATCTTATTTTTCATATCTGCAAAGCATAGAAGTCAGCGAAGTCATGGAAATGTTCTGGGAAGGAAGTTGTTAATATCCATGAAGAGGAGTAAGAAATGCTGTGTTCCCTTTATAAAGGGCAATTCCTCGCCCACATGGGCATTTGGAGCCCATACGGATCAGGTTTCCAAATAATCCACATTTTGAGTCTGGAACAAACAATATGCAATATGCAGAAGTGATCCATCGTCAGCTGTCACTGTGATGGACAAGTGGTTTAAAAAGCTCATTTCTAATGTCCATTTTTATCAGACCCTTTCAACTGGTCACCGAACAAAGAAAAGGCAAAAGCTTGTAAGCTCTTTTCTAGTGAAAAATTTTCATTTAGCTGAATGTTAATTTTATAATGCTGTCCAGCTACAGCAGAACAATTTGCTTTTGCTTTCTCCCCGCACCCAGCACACACACAGCCAGGAAGGGACACTACCAAACCTTCTCAACTTTTTTGAGCAAGCAAGCAAAGCTCTGTCCCTGGGTGGCTTTTCTGCTTAACGGAGAGACTCTTCACAGAATAAGTGAAGTCAAGGACATTACAGCACAAGGTCACTACCCCTTGGTCATGCTATGCATGTACCCCATGTCAGCTATGTGAAACAAAAACGTTTGGTAATTCTTAGTCCTTTCATTTGGGGGCATTCACCAAGTGTTACCCTTACTCTTTGGTTTCTAGTTAGCCTTTTGCTAAACACCTCAGCATTCCCAAGCTTCAGGAAATCTAACGATTTGTCAAATCCAGACCTAAAACCAGTTCCAAGTTTTATTAGTTTGATGTAAAAACATAAGTAATAATTGCTTTTAGAAGCAGCACACCCAACTAACCTCACTGTTAGGGCTCTTCTGGGTTTTACAAGCCATATGGTTCAAATCCATTTACAAGGGATGAAAGCTGGAGAGCTCGTGCCCCTTTCCTGCTGGGCGATGCAGTGATAAATAATGTAGATGTGTAACACAGGAATTGTAAGTGGCAAGGATTTTTTCTAAACAGTTGAAACCTCCCATTTACTTGCTTCTCAGTCAGTACACAATTTCACTCACAAAGAACATCGTGCACTCAGGTCAGAAATCTGTTTGAGTGGTGGGAGAAGAGATGGCTGACTGCCTCAGGCATCAGCTGCAGGGCATGGGCATTCTTGTGCTCCATGGTGTCCTGCAATGCTAATGAGAACACCAAATATCATCCCACTGTTCCTTTTTAAGAAATACTATTCTTAATACCATGTGTACCCACCTGATTGTTTTGTAACAGAAACTTCTCTTCCCATTGCTGTTTCCTCTGGACTGTAGCACAGACATTAATTCAAATACAGAAGTTGCAGTAGGAGGAAACTATGATTTTATTTCTCAAATAAAATTTATTTCCTTAGCAGCAGATGAATTCTGGCACTGAAGTCATTCACGCTGGAACTGTGTTTTCCTCCTTCTGTGAAAAAGCACTGCTTTTCTTTCTCCCAAATCCTACCTGCCATCCTTCCATAATAGGAAGTTAATAAAAAGCCTAACAAAGCAACCCCCATGTTGAAAAACCTCAGAAAAACCTCCAACTGCCAGTGGACAAAATGGACCCAGGCACTGATGAACATGGTCTGATGAAAGATGAGCTCAAAACAGAGCACTTCATCCAAATAACCCCTAACTGGCACAAATTATCATCATTGCATTCATGCAATATTTGATACACATGAGCAGATGGGAAAGAAATCCTGCCTTTTGCATGCTACAACTCAGTGTGCTTTGGGGCATTCACTAGAGTCAATGTGAGCAGTTTTTATTGTGTTGTGTTGGAAAGCTGTCTAGGACAGTCAGTAATCAGGTGTCTGTTAACCGAGAATACATAATAAAGCTCTCAACTAGGTGCATGTCACTGCACTTGAAAATATAGTGTGGGGATACTGGACTTTGGCAGCCTGTGATGAATTTCCTGCTGTTATAAGCTCTCTGACAGTTTTGCCTGTGCTTTCTGGGGCAATTTAAAAAAAAACCCAACAACCTGAGTCAGAAAAAACAAAAAAGAGCCAGTTTTCTGGAGGAGGTATCAGCTCCAGGAGAGTGGTTCATCATGGAACAGCAGGGTTTAGAGGTCAGTATTTTTTTCTCCTTTCTTTTAGTATCTGGCTGTAATCTGAGGACTTGTATAAGAACAGCTCGTAAACAAGGAGCTTGAATAAAAACAACTTCTAGGCTGTTTGATAAAGAATCTGTTTGACAGAGGGCTCTCTCTGGTGTTGGAAGCAAAGAGAATTTAGAACAGGCATGTGCTAAGCCTTAAAGAAGTATTCAAATATATTCTCATGCTACATTTCTTTTGGTAAAAGGGTCCACGCCCCAATAATTCTTTGCTGCCTGAGTCACTGATCAGTATGATTCTCAGTATACTTCTCTGTGGAAGTAAATTTCCAGTCTCTGACATCAGAGAAAACAAGTTAAATCGAAAATTATGTCTACTCTTTAATTATTTTATGATTCTTTTCACATAAATCACTTGCATTTAAGCTGCCTAAAATCTCTCCTACAAAGATCTTTTTTTATGGTTTGCTGTAGCAACACATCAAGAAGCAAAAGTTTTTTGTTTGCTGTGTACATAAGTTATAAGCCCACATTTTATGGATTCTGACATAATATGAAGTCATTACTTACTTAATTAACTTTCTTTTTCTTTCTTTTCAAAAAGGCTGCTCTGCCTTCTGGAACAGGAGAGGGAGTGAGTCTGTAAAGCCCTTTACAGGTGCTCATCCAGGTAAAGTCCTTGACTGGAGTAGCACAGCACACCAGGAGCATGTGGGCAAAAAAGCCCAGAGCTCCTAATTCCTACATCTCCCTAGGCTTCTCAGGGTCCCCTTGGCACCCACCCACACCCCAGACCATTTGTCCTTCTTCCCATGCCCACTGGCCTGTACAACCCTGAGATATTTACTCAGGTTGATTGTTTCACCAGTAAAGGATCTGCTCTTGTTACAGTAAAGAGCAGGACGTGACCTGGTCCTGAGAAGGGCTGGAGTTCCACTAATTAACACCGCTAACAGCACCAAAGTGACTCCTGGGGAACACAGCAGTGGGAATACAAGTATTATGGTAATAAGTATAAATTATTTTACAAGCAAAAATGAGAATACCCTTATTATAATTCTTCCAACTTTTGGCTATTTTTGTATTAACTTAGAATAATGTAACATGCTTCAGCAATTTTGTGGATATTCAAAATATTCTATTCCAATTTTTGGCTTGAAAATAGGCAAAGAAGATATAATTGCCACTTAAATGGCTTGCTTCTGCCTCTTCTGAAATCCAAAGGGAAATCTTTCATTTGAATGCAATAGACTTTTTAATTAAGACTGCGTTAATAAAGCTGAGGATCTGTACCTGGTCAGTGCTGGAGATTGAAAAATGGAAGAAATGTTTATTTGGTCTTACACATCAGTTTATTTCAATGGAAATAACACTAAGTTTAAGGTAGTAGCCATAAGTTGCTTTACTCAAACACTATGTTTCCATATAGCTATTTATCTAAATATGAGAATTTTATGATTGATTAATAAGCATTTATAGTTAAAAGAAAAAACAAGGTGTTCAGATTCTGTATTTCTTTTTTAACCGTAGATCTCATGAGGATTTTAACAGCAGTTTAAAGTTAATAATAATATTTCTTGCTCTTCATTGCCCCCTCCATAAGTTCAAATTCAGTCTGTGCTCACTGCTGCTCTTCATGAATTAAATTGCTCTTAATTCCTCATTCACTCAAATGAGAACTTTATAAGCTAATGGAAGCCATTAAATTAAAGAGTCCAGTCCCATTGTACCTTAGCTGGCAGACTCATCATAAAGGAAACATATCAAATTAAATAATGAGATTAAATAATCAGGTAAGATTGTATGTAGATTGCACTGTTTGAAGCCTATTAAAAAAGGTAGGACAATTATACCCCTTACATTCCATTATAAACCTCTAAATTCAGAAGTGTCTGACACTGAATACACTCACAAATTCCTATTTGAAATTTGCTGTGGAAAATTTCCATCAGGCATTTCATCAGTGTTATCTAGTTCTTAGAGTAAGGAAGAAGGCACTAGAGAACCTGAGCTTTCCCCCCAGTATTAACATGTGCTGAGTCCAGTTTTTTTAGTCTTGTGTCTTTCGCTCTGGGGCTTCCCAGCCCCTCATTGACTCTGGCATGCATCTCCAAGAGCAGAGTGATCTTTGACAAAAAGACATGTAGGAATCTCAGGAGCCAAGTTCTCTGCTGGAATAGGCTGTGTAAGTCTGCCGAGAGCTGTGAAAATGTACTGGTTCTCACCACATGGAAACCACCCTCCATCCTTAATTGTTGCTGTCTTTTCTCAACCAAATGGTTCTGATTTCATATGTGTAGCCTTGGGGGCGTGGGGGAGCCCAGTTCTAGGGCTAAGAGTATGAAACTCTTAGCCCTAGAATTTTTTATATATAATACAAATAAATTCATCTGTCCCCTTCCTATATAGCTTGCTATAAAAATGCATTATGTAATTGCCAAGAAGAGAGAGCTCCTAGTATCTAAACTACACTTTTGCAGCCAAGCCTGTAGCTGTAGCTCTGTGGTTTCCTCGCAGCTCATACAAAGTGAAATAACATTCCACCTTACCCCATCTTCACAATTAGGTAATGCCAAGGGTATCTGTGCTGTGCACCCAGTGCAGGTAGCTGTTTCTTCTATTTGTAACAGAGCATGAGATTGGCTTCCAAAATGCACTTGGGATAGAGTCACAGCTTCTCTTTGCTAAAGCATGCCTGCAACTCCCACATCAGCAGGCTCTCTACACAGGCACTTCTGATTCATATGGCAGAATAGTCGAGCTGTAATTGGCACATGCACTTATAAAGGGAAAACTATGACCACATCCATCTAGAAATAAGCCCTGGCTTTTTAAAATACGGCATTGAATCATTAGGAGATGCTTTACTATCTTTCTCAGTCTTCATATGCCAAGGGAAAAAAAACACCTGAATGGTTCATCACTCGGAATAAAATGATCCATAAGGATGTGGCCTTTGGTTTGAAAAGTGTGGGCAAAATGCTGACACAAGTGGAAAGGAAACAATTGACCCAGTGGGAAGCAGAGTGTGGGTGCCATGCAGAGTGCTTTTGTGACCCACACAGTAGCTGCAGCCTGCATCAGACTGAGAAATTTTTCTTCCACCCTTGAAAACAGGACAAAAAGTTAGATGGCAAAAAAGTCATACAGATCCCCACTCCAAGAAAATTCAGTTATAAAATCCTATGTGTTTAGCAGTAAGAAAATCAGGGCTGCAAAAAAATTAATTGCCTTTAAAAACGTTGAAGATGCAATACTAATATAACTAAAGGTATCAGCTGTAATGACTCATTGGACTTCTTGGTTATTTGACTGACTTCATCCATTTTGTCTTGAAATGTTTTTATAAAATGCACACTGATCAATTTAATCTGGGGAAGACATTCCCTGAAAGAATGATTGAATTTGTGTCAGTGTGAGAGTGACAGTAACATATTTCTGCCAATAATAGTGAAGAATAATATTAAAGAATGCATAAGAACAAAGTGTTCATTTCTTAAGACATAAGCCAGGACTTAAGCATTGAGAAATGGTTTGATGTCATATCGGAAGGCAAACGTTACACTGACAATATCAGTGTCAAAAAAGTGCACAACAAAATACAGAGATGACAATATTTTTGAGAGTAAGAAGGATTATGTCTCTGATAATTTTTCTCTGTCTTTTTCTTTTGTCCTTCATGTTACTCAGAAACATGAGTTTCTGAGTTATTTGTTATTAAAAATCAGAATCAGGCTCCTGCTACAAAAACGTTACTTACTTCTTTCAGATCTCAAGCGTTTGAAATATTTTTTCTGATCTTGGGTGCTTTATATTTGCTGGATCACCAGTGATGATGATTTCACTCTTGATTATTATCTCTCTCAAGTGGAACAGGGTTAAAGTAGGCATGGAGATGCCTTATCAGCATGGCCCAGTCTTGCTCCTGGACACCAGCCTCCTCCATGGGGTAATCAAGCAGCCCCGGCTGGGGTTCCTGGTATAGACTGAGGGACTTGTGGGAATACAGGACTTTTTGTAATACTGTTTTTTATTAACTGAATCATCTGCAAGGGTTGGGGATATTTATACACACAGAGAGATGGGACAGAAGACTGGAACCATCTAACTACCAGCAAAGTCTGTTCGACTTCTTGTTCAAACCAGACCTGGCAGCAAGAAACTCTGGTTCAGAAACACGTGTTTACACAGACTGCTACTTTTAGTTATTGTTCCTACACGATCAGTCATGAATTCAGCAGTACTAATGGATAACACTGTCTTTTTCTATACCTCTGCCTAAGATGGGAGTGGACAGAGCCAAGAACTATGTGAAATTGAAAAGCTCTTGGAGAAACAAGGTGACTTGTGGGCAGGAGAGGTGGAACAAAAAAGGTTTCAAGACACATAAAAAAGGTCAGTTGTGAAGAATGCCAACAAATTGTGTCAACAGCATTTTGTAAACTCACACTTCACATCTGTAGACCTCTGCATAAATGGCAACAAGATCACCTTCATAACACTCTAACAAGCTTCTCTTCCTTTGTAAGATAGAAACTTGAAGCAAGTAGATGAATTGCCCCAGATGATAGATCAGTGGTATAGGCAGGATCAGAATGTAGAAATTTCCATTTCCCTCTTTAAAAGAGACCAGAGCATAGAATTAGTTGGGCTTTCCATCTTTGCCAAATTTGAGCACAATTCATCTGGACCCTATCCATGAGGATTGCACATTGCACGGGAATTATTTCACCCACAACATGTTCACCTGTGGACCTCAGTATGTATTTGTCTTAAAAAGGACCATAAAGTGGTTTTTTTATTATTTGTTTCAGTAATTTTTTTTAAACTTCTGTTTTGTTTAAAGATCTTAATCAAGTTCTACTGTGATGACATTGTTGGTCTGATTTCCCTTCTTGCACAATGACCAGTTTTCTCATGTACAGACATTTTGCAAGTACAACTCTTTAGCTGTTTCTAGGAGATATTCACTGCAGTATCTCTTAAAAATAGTTTTGTTTTATTAAGAACTCAAAGTGTCACATTTCCATACCACTGCTATTACCAGGTAACAGTGTTTTTACTTTTAAAATACCATTTCCAAGTATATCATCTCACTCTGTGACTTGTAATTCTTCTGGATAAACATGTTTGAGATCTGTGATGGTCTCCCTGGTGATGGTTGCCATAGTGCTTCATAGGATTTTATTTCTGCTCATTCCTCAAAAGCAGGACTGTGGTTCTCTGTGGGAGGCCCAGAGCTGCTCTAGTCTTGGATTTTATTGTCTTTGCTATTCTGCCCCCACTAGGGAATAAACTACCCTGACATGCCACTGTCATCTTTACCGTAATACACCAATTCTGCTCAAAATGCATGTCACAAATCATTCTCCTCTTTTTCTTAGAACCTTATTACACCTTATTTCCATGGTTTCTACTTAGTTTCCATCTCAAGCACAGATTATTCTCCATTTAAATTTCAGACTACACTTTCTAACATCATGAACAATACACCAAGTTTTTTAAATTTCAGTTATGTTCAAATAGACTTCAAAAGAATTGAAAACAGGAAATAGTAAAACTACTGTGATACTAGTGACGTGAAATGCTATACTGCTTACAGAGCAAATACACCTGCCTTGGGCCAATTCACCTTACTCATTTTGATAAATACCTTCCCAAAAACCTTTTTGGGGTGGGAGAGAGCTGGTGCATTTGGAGAGGTAGATCATTTCCACTACCTTTGCCTATGTGAAAAGGCACTTTCAGAAGTGTCTTGTCTAAACAAGTCAAAACTGAAGGATTATCTCATAAAATAGACACAGAATCTTGTTCACTGCAATTTAAAAGTCAGGTGTTCAGACTGTGATTTCTAAAGGGCATATATATAAAACATTTGTCACAATGAAGCTTCTATTCACGGTAGACAGAGCAGTCCTTTCGAATGAGTAAACACAGATATATACACATATGTTTTTTATAAAATAGTAGTTACTGTCTCCTGCAGGACTTGCATCTTTTGAGTGACTGAGGAACAGAGAAGAATAGATTAACTCTCTTACATCCCAATCTAATTTTTGATATTTGTTTGACCTGAGGATAAATTGGCATAAACTATGAAAGGAAGGGGCAGGATATGACTGAAGGTTATCAAAAAGGAGAATGCTCTCAGAGAAGCATGAGCACAAGGCAGTGGCCTTCCAAATTGCCACACAGTTGTTCAGGCGGCTGGCATTATAACACAGCAACTACTCAGCAACTACTTTGTGGCCCTAGACCCAGTCCCAAGAAGAACAGGTTACATGAGAAACAATGCTTGCCCCCACAGGATCTCACATTATGGACCCGTCCTTCTCTAGGACCTGCAGCATTTCGTGGCAGGATGGAGATGATGGAAAAGCCACAGTGGCATCCACCTGATAGGAGCTGCCTGTGAAATGGCTTTCTCCAGCCCATGAAAATTCAAATTGGAGACATTGTCCTGTTCCTTGACAAATAACTTTGGAAGATTTTCTAGCTTGTAGAGCAGTCACAAAAGCACAAAAGGTGCTTTTGGGAAGACTAGCAACCTATGTTACCATTAGTGTCCATAGTAACACACTGCTCACCTCCCTGGGCTTCCTCAGCCACAGCAGTGAACAAAGGGTCCAACTTTTACCCATTCTTGCTTCTTGTGGTGGATGGACCTACCTGAATAGAGATTGACTGCAGAAGCTGCTGCAATTTTAAATTTAGGCCATCTTTATCCAGTGCAATACTTCGCTTTTCTGAGCATTACAAAGCTGTATGTGCTGAAGAAAAAATGAGGTAGAAGCCACCTCCCTGGAGTAGGTGTAAGGGACGGCATGCCCTGTTAGGGTGTTGGAGTTGACCAGAGGTAGTTGTTAATAAAAAGCTGCTCCAGGTCCTGCTCTTTTTCATGGCCAGGATCACAGGATCACAAGTTCCAGCTGTGAACCGCAGATGGTCACATATAACTGGGGAAAAATTGTACCAGTCACCAAGCAGATCATGCTGATCAATCTGAACATGCCTACATGGCACAGAGCTGTGCCTCGGAGGCAAAGCAGCTGACTTAAAAATTCCATCAGTGTACTGTTCAGCCTGGGAGAACATACCTTGTTGAATAACAGGTCACATTGGGATATCTGTACATATCCCTGGTGCTCCAACAGGAACATTCCCTAGTGCTTCACCAGGGCAGAATTTAAACTAAAGTCATAACACAGTGATGACAAGTCAATAAGAAAACAGTGTCAACCTTTCAAAAGGATGTCAGTCAATGTTCCTCTACTTCAGGTAAAAATAGAAGCTCTCCATAATGACCTAGATTTTCTGGTTCACATTTCTAGCTCAGTCTAAACTTGCATCATTCAATACTAAACTTTCCAGAGACTCTAAAGCCTGCCTTATAAACACATCATAGCAGATTTACTGTTGGACCAACTATATTATGTGTGTCTCTTAGAAACACCCAATAAAAAATTATAAATACTTCAAAGAGGTTTTAAGTACTGATGAAATAAATGGATCCAGGGCATTGGAAAGAGCTAGATATGGTACAGACAGGGAACAGCCAAGTTTCTTCACATACTTATGTCTCTAAGGCCTGACCTGCAGCAGCCATTTTTCTCAAGGGCTGGTTCCTTTCCTTTCACCATGGCACTCTGCATGTGCCAGGCAACTGTCCCCAAAACATCACCCCCAAAACACCTGCCATCAAAAAGGAGCAGGGAGGTGGCATGGCCTGGATAAATAAAGTACATATATATGTGCATACACATAGCTACCTACACACATATACTGGGCTAGCCTCAGGGCCTTTATTAGCTGAGAGAGAATGAAACTTGGTGGAACGGGCACAGACAGTGGAAAGACCACCAAGTGACAAAATCAAGTGTGTGGTATGAAGCCAGGGTAGGTGGCAGCTAAGAGCAGAAAAAAATGGGACATCTGCAGCCTCTCAAGAGGACAGACACATTCAGACACTTCATGGAATAAATGAAATGGTCAGTGGTATCAGATGGCAATACTAACTACAAGATATAACTGCACTTAACCTGTGGTGCCAACTGGGGATTGCTAAAAAAAAAAGACTACAAATACGAGTGGCAGGTTGCTCTGGCGGAGCTGCTCTCCAAAGGATCAGTAGGGGCTGAAAACAAGGTTGGTTAGCCTTGCCTCAAAATCAGACAAGTAGCAAACAAAAAGGCTAACATTTTTAGCTGTTACAGAAAAGCTAGGGAGAATGAGGACTTCTTTGCAAAAAAACTCCTCTTCTTGGTATCCCATTTCTCTTGCTTTTGTTAATGCAGTTGAACATTCTTTGAAGTTGAAATAATTTCCTTCATCCAGCTTTCCTCTCTCCCTGACCTTGTTCTTAGCCCAGCCGAATTAACGATTTAAATTAATTAAAAACATACTTGTCTGAGTCAAAGCTCTTTTATACAATGTGTTAAGAAGAAATATTACACGTTGTTACATTAGTTTCAAGTTTAAGAGATTTTACCTTTCCGACTATGCAGATTTTCCCTGCTGAGAAGACCAATTTTCTGTGATTACAGGGGTATCTTCAGTGCATAATTGTCATCAAATTTCATTTATTCCTCCTTCAGGAAAAGACCTTGATCTTCCTGGCTCTTCTCTTATTTTAGTGAATATTTTTAAATGCAAACAATACTTGATTGTTTTTCAAACTATTTGCATTTTTCCCTTTCAAACCTTTTGTCCTTGTCCAATAGGATTTCTACATACTCACAATTCCTGGGATATTTCCTCTGTATCTGCCCATTCCAGACTGAATTGGCTTTTGGGGGTTTTATGAACTTCTACACATATTCCTAGCAATACTGACTTCACTGTCTCTGCTTACTGATCTTATCACAAGCCATTTACCGTTTCCATTTTATCCTTCAATTAGAGCCTTCTTCAAACCCATTCTTTCACATTCCTTCCCTAGGTTGTATAAAAAAGAGGTCTTTAATCTCCTCTTTCCTCTAATTGAAGCTGTCCTTCCCAGCATGTTTTCCACTGCAATGCTCTGGTTTTCATTAAGCAATGACAGCAATACTCCAGTTGCTGTTGCTTTCTCTTTAATGTGGTTTTGCAAGAAAAATAACAACTTCTTGTCTTTACAAAGAACATGGAAAGAAAGTTTAATTTATTAGCCTCATAAAATAAAGCATTGCAGTGCTGATGCCATATCAGAGCTAAAGTAAGGAAAAATAATCTTCTCTTTCTAAGTCTCAAACAGGGAATGTATTACCAAGAGTTGCTGCCTGATTAGGAACTGAAACGTCAATACCTTCCACTGTAAATGGAATGACTGTAGGTCAACCCTGCTAGGTAAAAAACATGAAAAGGTAGAGTCAGGAATAAAATGAAGAAAGGTTCCTTGAGTCGTGTAATTGTTCTGCCCAGGGGCACAGTGCACTTAAACAGTCACAAAATCCTGATCCAGATTCGCATAAATGGAGGACCTGAGATAGCCAAGTCCCAGCAGCAACCCACTGTAAATTGAGGGGAGATGTTAATCATTCAGACTTTCCTCTCCACTGGAAATGCACTGACTGGAAGCCACAAACATCTGATCAGATTCAAATAAGACAAGTAGTGGTTGTTTCCATTTGCAGGAGGTCTTAGCCTACAGCGATCAACAGGGCTCTGCTATTATCCACCAGGCACAGTGGACAGAGCAAACAGTTTCTCAGACAGCTCTCACAAGCACTGAGCAAGATAATAGAGCAAGTTCCTAGCCTGACTTGTCTCAAATGTGCAAGATTGCAGTGCTTTTGTGCTGTGCACTTTCTTAGAATCACACTTGCAGACTGCTACATCTGCTCTCAGACAAGTGATGAAAGTGAAAATACATACTCAATATGTGCTGTAAATCACATACAGCTGTTGGAGTAGGATAATACCTGCTTTTCTCATAGTTTGTTTTTAGCTGAAAAGAAAAAACAAGCAGTTATTGTTTCTGAGTGGGAAGGAAGGAGAAGGCAAATTGAGGAATGAAGAGCAATTAAAAGCTTCTCAAGAAATTTTCTGATGTTTGTTCTTGCCTTCTTACAGGATGAGATTTCAAAGCCAGAGCTTAAAGAGTAGCTTGAATTGGAAGCAGAGAATGTGTCTATATTCAGTTTTATCAAGCTCAGGGTTACAGTGAGATGTGATACAGAACCAGCTGTTTCTGACCCAGGTGATTCAAAGTGACTGCAAAAACTTCAGGTTATCTGTGAGGCAATTCCCAGCCCAATACAGGTGAGAACAGCATATTTCTGACTACTAAGGCATGTCATGGAAACCAGATTACAGGTCCTTGAAATAACAAGGGCTCACAGGCATGTAAAGGATTAACCATCTTGCCAGGTATTAGTCCTGTTACCAATTTCCTTCTTTATAAGTCTATAAACACTTGGACTTCTTCAGCTTTAAAATGTGATGAGTAACTTCCATGCCTGCCAACCAAAAAAGGATCTGCCAGCTCTAATGGCCAGTGAGAGCCCATTTCTCCACTAAGGCCCTTCTTCTCAGTGTATGGGCTCAGACAAGGCGTGTTTGCCTGGGAGAACACCTGGGAGTGGGAGCCCAGACTGGCTCCCAAATGCCCTACATCATGGATTTAGGTTCTTTCTACTGTGGGTATGTCAGTGGCTCTGACCGAAGTAAGGGTGGTGCTGTACTGTGCTCCGACACTGTGGGGAATGCTAAAATCCAGATGAGCCAGAAGTCCTACCTCTCAGCATGGTTCACTACCAAAATTATGAGGTCAGAGTTGCTTCAGTCATGGCCAAATCAGGAGCCCAATGACCATGGCATTCTTCCTTGTGACCTTCCCCTCTTCAGGTCCTCCTATGTTGCACTCCAGCATATAACAACACATCTAATCAGACATCAGCCCAGGATTTGGGAATTAATAGAGCTGATTGAAATTCAGAATTTCTGTACCATAAGGAGGCTCTGATATTTCAACTCAATTCTTGCTGTCAATCAAAGTTTGAAACTAAGTATGTTTGTCACATATTGAAAGTATTTTAAAGATTTTCTTTTGGACTGTGTAAATTTTTTATATTAATTATATTTATCTCATTATTTATCTGAATAATAGCTTTCTACCTTGACTTTACAAGATTAAAACTTTTAAATATTTAGAAAATTAAAACTATTAGAAAGAGTGTCAGTTCTAAATGTTAAACACAAAAGTTACATTTGGGAAATTGAGAAAAATATCACCATTATTGGAATAGCTCACTGACTTATTTTACAGTGATATTTCACATGTACAGGCATTAAAACAACAGACAAACAAAAACCAAAACCAAACCAAAACCAAAGCAACAACAGAAACAGAAACAAAAACCAAACCAAACCAAACCAAACCAAAACAAAACAAAAACAAATGGAAAAAAACCACCAAAAAACCCCCCCAAAACCAAAATGAAAACAAAAAAAACCAAACAAAAAAACCCAAACTCAAAAACAACAAAGAAGCAACAAAAATCCAACCAAAAAAATACAAAAACACCACAACCCCCCCCCCAAAACCCAGCCAACCCCTCCCCCCGCAAAAGACTACCAAAAAAGCCTAACTGTGAAGCAGCATTTTCTGATTGCTAGATGCAGTGGCAGGTATTTTTTGTTCCACTTCAAAAAAAGTGCTGATGATGTATTTCTGTGAGTAGATCTCCTTGAAACCCACTTTGGAACCACAGACATTAACAAAGACAGCTTTTACAGAAAGAGTGCTGGTCTGAGGAGGGTTTCAAGATTGTGAGCTTGCTACTCCAGTTCTTTATTCAGCTCTTTCTAAGGTTTTTTCCACATTTGGCAGGCAGCACTTGCTTGGTTTTTTTCATGGTCATGTCCATTGACTTTTCTGAAAGAAAACTATGTAGAGCAAGTAGAGCAAGACCCCCAGTTCCTTTCTTTAAAAGAAGTGGCCACTGTAAGTCTCAAATGTAGCATTGGTCACAAATTTTTGTAAATAAAGTTCTTCACTGTTCATTGTGCACGGTCAAGTAACAGGTTTAAGTCATGCTGGATAGTAAGTGCTGCACAAGGATTAATCTAGTTACAAAACCTGATCATTCTGGTTAGTGTCTGGAAATATCTAAAAAAAAGACAGACCACTTTGCCTTTCATTCCCAGGCACCACTATGTTATCACGATGTTTCCAGATCACTATTTTAGGCACTAAAGAATTTTTGTGGACTTTAAAAGTAGCTTTGTAATGCACTGGGATTTTTTTAAAAAGTGTTTGGTCAAAAGATCTGGTTTCTTTTAAGTTACAGCTATGATTTTATTCTGAAGATATTCATTAGCATTTTTCTTGATTGATATAATTTAAAAGTGTTATAAACTGTGGAATGAGGAAATTTAAATAAACCAGCCTACATTAGTCATCCTCCAGCCTTTAAGTAGAGACAAAATTTCAAATGCCTGAGTAATTAAAGCCAATGGCAGTTTTACTTAGGAACTTCAGACTTGACTGCTACGTTCTTAAGCCTTAAATTTTGCTCAAGCCTAAGGAGCCATTCCATGTTCATGAAAAAGTGCCACAATATCCTCTCTCCTGCTTAGTGAAACTCCTGGCTTTGGTGAACAAACACACCACACCCAACATAGCTTAAATAGGAACTCCTTGTTCCTTTCAACTTTGTTTCCCTTGCAGAACACAGAAATCATCCTCCTTTGTACAGCAGGAACTGCAGGCCACAGCTGAGCTCTCATGAAAAGCTTCCAGATGCCTGGTCAGGGCTATGTGAAGGGTTTAATAATCAGGAGACCCAAATGGCAGGGTCACAAGGTGCCCTGCAAACAGGTGTTGTATATCATACTCACCGTATCTTCCTGCCTCATTACTTCTCTTACAGTCAAAGATGTCAAATATGAGGCCCATTTTTAAACACTCGTCTGTCTCTACATGAAAAATGCATCTTCCGCATTACATTACAAATTCACAAATAGCTTCATATGCATCTTTGTTCTTAGTGTCCCACGTGTTTGATTTTGAACTATAACACCCACCCTGTCGAGCTATTTTTTGGACTATATTTGACATGTGCTGAAGCGAGAAGCATCCTCTGTTTATTCAGTCTTACCCATATCCTTATACCTCATTCGTAGCAAGTCGTAAAACACAGGCTGAAAGAGGAAAATGTTGCAACAGGGGTGTCACGGTTCAGCATCACCTTCAAAATCCACTTTTAGCTATTCCTCATCTTCCCTTTGCTACTCAGAGTAACCATTTCAGGGCTATGCTTGATTCTTGACAGACTGCTCTGCTTTTTGGTCTCTCCCAGTTTAATGAATTTATCACCTCTCCTCTGCTTAGCATTGCTTTTCCACACAAGAACCTTAACATCATTCATATATTTTTACTGAAATTTTCTCTGAAGTTGAACTCTTTCTCTGTCATGGGATCAGGAAAGTAACACTTGATTTTTAAAAATCAGCTGGATAAAAGAAATACTCAAATTAAAAAGAAATACCTATCTAGCAAAACAAAACATTGCTGTCACAAAATGGAGGAAGTAATTACAGTGCATATATAACGGATGGTAATACAAAAGAAACAAACATCACTTCTCTGTTAAAGTAGTTTGATGTTATTTTCTGTGTTCTAGAACAAATCTTCCTTATTTAAATGGAGAAGAATGGCTAACATGTGGTATAAGTTTTTCTTTAGGAAACATGTACTACCAGGAAATAGAAACATAAGATCCAAGATGCTTTTCCCTCTAGTTATATTATACACATATCAAAATCAAGAATAACCCAGGTAATACAACATCACACACAGAGAAAGGCTCGATTTTAGCTATTTATGTTTATATGACTACTAGCTGGCAGGGTGATGGTGAATGCATTCCATTGGGGAAGCAAGCAGAAACTGTTTGAATATTCAATTTTTTCTCCTTTCTCTTACAATGAGCAAGAAAAAAGAAACATAGAAGCAGACACCAGAAAAACACACTAAGAAAATTAGCTCAGGAAGGTTGGTTTATTTGCAATAGGATAATTTGATTAAGGACAATTAAATTTTAATGCACATTTAAGTCAAGTAATGTGGTCCACCGACTCTCATCAGAATGAGTGATAGCCAATGCCAAAGTATCATTTATCACTACATTTTCACTTGTGAGGAACCAGAGAAACTGGGTACCTAATCCTTACATTAAATAGCTGTTTAAAAGGCAATCTCAGATTAGGTAAACCCTGCATTTGTTTATTTTTGCTCTCTAAGTGGGTCTGCTGGCTTTAACAGGATTGCTCACATCTGTCAAGCTGTGATTGCAAGAATTAGGCCTGTCCCCACTTCTCTGCATCAGACCAAAGACCAGACCTCTGTGGCAGAAGAACATGATGAACCAGCCAGTTTATGCCTTCTTATCAATGCACGAGTTTAGTTGTGCTTCCCCAAGGATGATGGTCCAATGACGGTCCAAGCTTTTTGTGATGTATCACCTGTAAAGAAGAAAGGGGAGGAAGGGAGACACAGCCAGGATACAAAGAGCTTGGGAGACACAGTTTGGCCATTTCTCCTGTTCTCCTGCTGGCTAGGAGAACCCCTTCTCCTACTGGGCAATAGGATTGTCCTACTCCACTGCTGCCCATACACCTTGGCCCATCTTCCAATGCAATCTGGGTGCAGTCCCATGGGGCTGAGGTGGTTTTGTTGCAGCTCCCTCCCTTCTGATGCCAAAGACAGCTCTCTGCCTGCACCTCCAGCATCTTCCTATCAAAGTGGGTCTCACTGACTTAAAACCTGCAGTAAAGAGCATCCAGGCCTTTTTGGCTAGCAGAAGACACAGATCCAGATGTGCCAGTGCTATTATGCATGTCCATATTATCATTCAGTGCATCCCTGTCAATTTGGGCATGTGCTGGACCGACTGCATTAACTATCCCTGTGTGGCACAGCAGCAGATTTGCTATGTCCTAGTTCTGGAGCAGCCATGCATGCTTGATCTGGTTACCAGACGAATTAATCGTATCTGGAGGTAGTCATTTTATTTGCTTTTTAAATAAGAGAGCTGATCACAGATCTTTGTCCTTGCGAATAATAGCATGACCTTTCTGGACTGCTATCTAAATATTTAGTCCCTTTTTTGGCACGCAGTCATTTCCTGTGCTTCAAACAAAGAGATTATTAAATACAAACACATTTGAGATGAATGCTCAAGTAAGAATAAACTCATCATTTTCTTCAGTGAACAAACACAGTGGAAACCTGACAAGAGCAAAAAAGCTGTTGTAGTCTGAAATGCATTCATTACTGACTGAACATATGCTACAATTGTTGCTACCATTTATCACTGCCTGGTGGCAAAGCAAGATCCATGACTAAGCAGTGTTGGTGATCTCATAGTGCCCTTCTTTTCTCATCGTCGCAGTCTTCTTACAGCTGTCAAAATTTCAAGCTCTCACATCATCTAGGTTTGAAAACCTGGAATGCACTTGGGAATTTAGAAAGCACAGGGATATTTGTAGGCCCTCTCAGGTCATACAAGCTCACCCTGTCCACTGGGTAGGTGTTCCTTCCACGGTCCCATTTGATAACAGCATTACTAAATGTAGAATAGCAAATGCACAGAAGTAATGCACAACCCATTGTAGTAAAACACCATTTCAAGAATATTCTTTCCGAAGTACCTTAGGTCCAGATCTCTTTGGACTGAACAGATGTTAAATTATTTGTTTGGTTCTGCAGCTATGAACCCCTTGCAAATGCATCATTTAATAAGAAACTTTTCCATTTTAATCTAAGACAGATGGTGTGCTGAAAGGGACTGTGCCAGTCTAGCCTAATGACACGAATAAAATGGTAATTATTTTCTACTGTGCTTTTTCCACTTCTTAATGTATTTGAAGCTGTTACTGTACTTGCTGGTTCTCTTTAGTGTATGATATGAAATCCCTCAGCAATGGAGGGTAATTCAGGCTGGATGAAGCAGTGGCAAAAAACTAAGACACATTGAGAAACTGGAAATGAAAGAAGGGTTCCATTTCTTTTGGCAAAAGGTTAGCAGGGAAAAAAACCCAGGCATTTTCAGAGGAAATGGGATACTGTTTTTCAATCTGTTCTTTACTAAGCAAAGGCTGAAAAATTGTTTGCTTTCACAAAGGTCGTTGTTCATATCATGAAGCAGGGCACTAACAAAAGAGCTTCAAAAGTAAAGAGAAGCTAAAGTCAAATTGCTCAGAGAAGTGAAAGCAGAGCAAAATTTGGCATCTGGAAAACTTAAGGTAAAACCCGATAAAAACAAAAAAAGGAAAAAAATTATGCACAGCAATACTACTAAGACAAAAATACTTTTGTGAATAATGGCTTATAGCTGGGGGAATACAGGATGATGCAAAATGCACTGTACAGTTCACTCTTAGAGTGGTAAAAGTGGGATCAGCTATCTTTAGATTTCTTCCATTTCATAAAACTTTGAATCACATCAAAAGCTTTTAATAAGACTTGTATGTTGACAAGAATTCAACACTACAGTTCCAGGGTCAAGAGAAGAAGGTTTGTTTCCTAGAGGTGTACTGGACGAGTCAAGAACACGTAAAAGATAGCAAGAGAGGAGGAGACTGCCTCTCCCCAGCAGTGTTAGAGAGCGAGGAAGGGAGCAGATTATGCCTTGTGCTGACTCCTTCTGTGTGCGGCACGCTCTGAGACAGGCTGCCGAGGACAGCGCAGATGGGAAGGTGGGAGGTTTGCAGACATGTGAGTGTAGCTGTGAGTATGGGGGAAAGGTGAGAAAGCTGCAAAGGATCAAGATGAAGAGGGCAGAGCGAAATTCTGAAGAAGGAAGGAACCTGGTTCTGTTGATTTCTGTGGGGTGACTGTGCTGACAAATGATATTTCTGTCCCCACATGACCTTTCTACCTTAACCTGTGTCCAGAAGGTTGTTCTTACCTTTGAAAATGACATTTTCAGAAGGTCTTAAGTGTGGCCTTTTTTTAAAGTATCTGTTTCCAGTGGTAAATTTTGTATAATTAAAGGATTTTTTTTCCTCTGAAGAAATGCATCAGTGCTATGTATCTTTCTGTTTCTCATCTCACATCTCTATGTGAGAAACCACAGACATCTTCCTTTGCGAGGGAAAATCAATCAAGTTTGTATTACTTGGAGTAAAAAAAAAAAAAAAAGGAGGCAAAAAAAAGCAGTTTACCAACAATTAGGCAAAAACCTGATTTGATTTCAACTTAAAGCACACACATGCAGGCAACCGTTCAAACTGAGTTACACAGAAGGGCTCCTGCTCTCACGGAAATCACTCTGTAGAGCAGGGAGAGCAGCTTACCATGAAGGCTCTTGGGCCATCATCACCCATGGTGTCTTCTAAAGCAGTCCCAAGAACGGGAAACTCATCACACTGAATTCCAGGTTGCTTGCAGGAGCTGGCAGCCATCACCCCTGTTGTGTCCACTTTTTCCTCTAAGGCTACTCAGCCTCACACACCTAGTGTCAAATCTCTGTGAGGATGGATGCTATAGCCTGCTGGAGAAAAACTCCAGAGAAGTTAGCAAAATGTGTCTCACCACAGGTAAGAGGAGTGTGCTAAGCAGTAGATACATTCTGCTTCCTCACAAATATGCTGCCACAGTCACAGAGCTCTTTCCAAAGTGGTTCTTACCATCAGACCATGTAGATCACAAAGGAGATTATTTTTACTGGCCAAGTATTATACCCTCTGTCATCATTTTCATACCCTTCTCTCACCTTTCTCCTCCTAGACTTGCTCTTAAAATTGCATTGCCAGCTGAAGTTACCTTTAAATTAGAAATTACAATGATGTTAGAACCATGACATTTATTCATACATGAGCAATACTGTCCACCTATTTGAAATAAATAATTTCTTAAGACAAACATTTCTTAGAAAATGCAATGTACCAATTTTTCTTACATTAAAAAAAACCCCAACTCATTGTTTCTGTTTCTAGTATAATTTGTCAACTTTTTTTTGCTATCGTCATATAGCAACTCATTTTCTGGTATAGCATCATTTTGTATACAAATATTCTATGTGAACATTCCCTGAAAGCAGCATTTTTTTTTAATTTCAGCGTGAACATCATTTCAAAGTTATCACAATGTCACATCAACAGACTACTGAAGATCCAGCAAAAATTACAATAAAAAAAATTACAATACTACTTTAGCTCTACCTTCTTACTTAAACTACCACCCTATTGCAATTACAAAGCGAAAATGGCCTAAACAATAACAGATTAAAGAAAGCCAAACAATTTCTGAAGTAGAATAATTTATCAGGACATTAATTTAGAGAAAACACTAAATTTGAGAAAAATGTGTAGCAAACACTAAGAAAGTTGGGTTTTTTCAGAGCCTTGCAAAAACTCAGAAGAGAACAGCTTTCAAAAATAGACAGTGGGATGTGCATAAAGAAATCTATTTTCTTGAATAAATATATCTTGGTAAGTATTTCTACAAGATTATGAAATCAGACAAAACAAAATGGAGAGGGTTTTCATCATTATTAGAGTGGGACCAATCTTTCTAAGAAAGTAAAATGCCATTTGGGTATGCTATCATTACTTTATATACGGAAGATGGGCTTAGTATTAACTGACTTCAGCTGGAGCCAAACTAGAGCAATGGGGATATCGTGGCATCTTCCAAACACAGAAGACAACTTTACCAATTTAAAGACAGCATTGATAGTCATGACACCTGGCTGCAGCCCTCAGCTTTGCCACTGACATCAGTCACGGCCACAAGAAAGATATTTAATTCCTTTGCTCTGGAATTCGTTCCAAGAGCTGGCAGTGTACTGCTAGCCTTCCTTCTGGGATCCTTGGTGATTTGGTACTAGACCAAAGAAGTCTTGCAATGAAGTATTTTGCTTGATGAACTCAGATTTTGCTGACAAATTGATACAATTTTTTATTTCCTTCATCCAAGTTTGTTCATAAATTTCTGTACTATAAATTAAAAGTTCCCTTTTCCTTTCTCTCGTATCTTTAAATTTGTACAAAACTAATTTTAGTGAGATTGCCTTCAGTGGAAATAGGATTAGAAACTTTCACAAAAGTTGCTGGAAATATTCTGGAAACATTGGAAACTACCATGAAAAATTATTCTTGCAGGACATAGGAAACAGAAAGTGTTGCTCATTTTAAAAGTCATACAATTTGTAAGCTGTGTTCTGGTAGCAAGAAGAGAGATTCTTTAATAGACTTCATGGATGCTGTCAAATTCTATGTTTAAATATTTAATGTGATTTAACTGCCTAAGCATATCCCATTCCATGTTGTCTGGATTTCAAGGCACATGAAATCTGATCAGACACTGACTGCATACAACAGTAGGTTGCTAACATTTATATCTGTCAATACGTGACACAGATGTCAGCCTTCTCTCGAGGGATGTCTCTTCAGGAATAATCAGTTGGTGTCGTTACTGGTCAGAAAGAAGAGAAACGTTAAGTGATTTCAGGTTTTCCAATAAATGAACACACAAACAGAGCCTGAATTGAACAGAGACTGTTCACATTGTGACCACTACTTTGGGCCCCACCTCTAAACAGCAAGTTGCTTGAACTGCTCGAAAAGCCTGGTGGTTTGGTTTACAGCACAGGGAATAAATCCTCAAGTGATATAAACTGCTACTACTGTAGGAAGATGGTAATTTATAGTATCTGAAGGTCTGTAGAACAGTTAAAATAATTTCCCAATAATATGCTACAATTTTCAGGGACTTCGAAGGCTGGAAATGTTGACAATGCCATTTTAAGTGTGTGAGTGGGTTTACAAGCCTTTTTTTTGCCCTGTGTCCTGCTCTCAAGGGTGTTTAGCAAATTTAATATCATGACGTACCACTTGAAAAATAAGTATAAAACTAATCACGCCTGCCTGAAGCACTAGGTAGCCACATTTTTTTCCCCTGAAATTTACGTGGAGACATAGGAAGGCTAAATACCTAGTATGAATATTGAAGCAATAAATTCTCCCCTCACAAAAATCACCAGTGTTTCAGACTCAGATGTGGTAATCAGTAAAAGAAAACTCCTCTTGTATCACGCTGAACCTCTAACAGAAACCAAACTATCCCTGACTTCAGCTTCATTGATTTTTGCTTTGTTATCAAAGGAGTTGATATTGACAGCACTTATTAGTCTGATTAGATAAAAATAGCCTGCCTGCTGGATAATATTGGTAGGGATAGAGTTGTCACAAAGAGGAATTTTCTTAAAGACAGACTATCAAAAAGCCTGTAACCATCACAGTTTCCATTTATTCCTTTCTCCTTAAAGGCTTTAGTGTGTTTACCTGCAATGTTCTGTCTGATTCCTTGGATATAAAAGTTGCTGACAGTAATGTGTACTAATCTTTAAAAATACAGGCACATTAAAAGCACTGAGCTTCAGTTATTGCTTTCTGAAAGTTTCCTCTGTACTACTGCACTAATCTAGTTGTAGAAAGAGGTCTTCTCATAAATGAGAACAGCCTCATTGCTTTGACAAACTGCATCAGCATTTCAAAAGCAATCAGTGCTCTATATTGCAAAAATGTGACAATGCACTGCTCTGGAGGACTGATAATGGCATCAGTGAGAAGAAATACGTAAAATTCTCTGGGCTGAATCAATGTGTTCTTACTGAACCCAGGCTTCCTTATGAAAGGTAAACTTATTTTCTGTGTATCACAGTATTGCTTTTTCTCTTCTGGCAGAAATGAAAATCAAGGTAAGTGGCCAAAACAAAGCGGAGGCAGCCTCGGACTCCACAAGTCCATTTCCTTCCCTTCTGTACCACCATATTATCTGTACCAAAATCCTTTGGCTTCTTTATCTTGCAAGTACTTTACAAGAGCAATAGGCCCTACAGTGGTTCACATCTCTGATATAAGTTTCTGGGTGTATCTGATCACAGGCTCTTGTCTTGCATATGGCAGCTTCAACCAAGTATTTACACAACCTAAAGCACATACAGAGCCCCAAACACAGACAGCCCAAAGCACATCTGCACAGTGGTGGGTGTGGGTGTGCTCACAAACTCACTGGAGGTGGTTGCAGTATATCAGGCCAGAGGCTTTTCCTGTATTGTTTGGGAATCATTGCAATGGGTTCTTGGCAAAGGGAAAAATTTCAAAAGTCTGATCCAGTCTGATCTTCCCTCTCACCCCATCACACTCGTAAGTAAAACAGAAAGGAAGAGTGACAGTACTATATAGTGTCAAAATATTTTTGAAAGCTAAGTGAAAATGCACTTTTATGTTTTGGCTTGTTACTTTCATTTACTAGCTGGTCACTTTCAGCATTCAACACAAAGCACAACACTGTGATGTCATCCAGTAACAAAAATATTCAAGAACCATCTGGACACAATCCTGTGCAATGTGTTCTAGGATGACCCTCCTTGAGCAGGGAGGTTGGACAAGATGATCTAATGTGATTCCTTTCAACTTTGCCCATTCTGTGATTCTGTGAGAGAAAAAAGAAAGCTTGGAGACACCTGTGTATGAAGCTGTTAGAATCAAAACAGAAAACCCTCTTGCCACATTGTTGTAGAGATTATAAGAAAACAATGATGCATCATTATAGGAAGTTCTGCTGATTGTAGTTAGACAGCAAGTAATTTCCGAGGGATATATAATTCAAGGGCTTTCAGGGTATGTACAATGCTATGTGAAGATCTGAAAGCCCTTTTTTCCTGTGTTTTAGTTAGGACAGTTGTTTTACACTTTACAGTTAATTGCAAATCACCATCAGCTATTAAAGATGTGTCAGTTTTCTCTATAGGAGAAGTGCATTATGTCAGGCAAAGGCTGTCTATATGGGAAACAGGGGTGGAAAACTGTGTGTGTGGTGCTGGCTAAGTGGTCTGAGATAACCTACTTTGCTGTCTGAGTGTGGCATGCTTTGATACTTGGACAGAAGATGTATTAGAACTACAGCCAAGAAAAAGAAGTTAAAATAACTGCAGGATGCTTATGAACGTAACACTGACTTTTCAGGTAAGCTTGTGTGAGAAAGGACCACACACACAGAGCAGCCCTTGAAGTATAACAGGTTTCCTTTTTCCTCCTATTATAAACAAAGGCTGCTTGCAAGTCCTCAGACACTTCTCAGCAAAGCCAGTTATTAGTAGTACAGGCTCTCATTTGGGCCACTGCAACCCTCTGACATTTAGTAGATCATTTTCTTGATCTTTGTGCTTTGCTCATGGGTGTAGCTGCTAGAGCTGCAGACAAAGGTTGATCTGAGTCAAAACTATCCCAAACTGAGATCACTTTCCCTGATGCACAGGCTAATAAAGGGAAGCATTAGATGCTTCTATGAGAGACAAAATCTATTCTGGTTTTTTTCCTCAACAGCTCCCTCCAGTAATTTTACTAAAATTCTTACTTTGACCTAGGTGTAAAAAGAGTGGTGGACTCTGTCTAAAGGCAGGATGTACTGCCTGGAAAACCTGAGCCAAGATGTCAGTGTTTTACACAGAGCTTGTGGCCAAGCCCAGGGAGGAGCTACAGAAAACTATAAAGGGCTTGAAATCACTGTGATCATTGCTTCCTTTTTCCAAGTTAAAAAAAAAAGGGGGGGGAAAGGAAAGAAATTTTGGCGAAAATCATCTGATTTGGCTGTTTGACATCTATAAGATTGGAAGGAGAATTTCACCCAGTAACGGTAGCGCAGTCTCTGCAGCAGGTGGTGAGCCTCCCGTATGAGCTGAAGTCTCTGCTTACAAAACACCATAACGATCAGCTGAAGCACATCTGCCAAGATCCAGTATCTCATGTAAAAGTTAAGCCATGTTTCTCTCTGGAAGAGAGAAAGTAAGTGTGCTTTAAAGAAGAGACAGCTTTGAAACAGATGTATTGTATTCCTACCTCCCTTAGACATGAACTTCCTTCCAGCAAGAAGCTGGGACTGCAGTAACAACGTTGTTTCTTCTTCCTCTTGTGCTGTCTCAGAGCACAGGCACACATGTTCGTGACCCACCATCCTTGTGCATTTTCACATCACTATACACAGGTGTACACAGCTTTTTTGGAAAGTGCAGATTTCCATGCAGACTTGAGGAAAGATTGACAAATGTCAAATATGGGAGGGGAAGTCAAGGAGAAATAACCATGAATATTTCTCAGTTCAAGCACTGCTGTCTTCCTGGCATTATGTCAGTTTTTCAGAGTAGTTGCATATGAACAAAAGCATCCGTATCCCAGCTGGCCAGTATCTGCAGTTACTGGGCATTATTAAACATTTATGGAGGAGCAGCTTCCAAGAAGCCTGAGTCGAGCACAGAAGGAGCATTTTCATATAAGGTTACCTCAGAGTCCAGATGTCACTCAGCTTGATCCGTGTCTTGGAAGCTAACTGTGGCTGCAGCATTTATAATTCACAGAAGAAGAGCATAACTTAGTCTTGACTGACTTTTTAAGATTATACAAGGGTTTTATGTGCATGCTGCCACCTTACACTAGTTAGTGAAAGCCAAAGCTTCAAAAAGCCTAAACCCACCACATTCCTCAGTTGAGAGGCCAAGGCTAGGTTCTTCAATACTCACCCCAATTCATTCTTCAGAGGTACCTTTTTCCCCTCTTCTTCTAAGGCCCAGAGTCTTAGCCCTAGGGATGGTTTGAAGCATGTGTGGATGGAGGGGTGGAGATTATAAGTACTGTCTGTGGCATGGTAAGGCTCATCTTCACAGCACCTCTCATAGCTGGAGGAGTCAGACAGGCACCTCTGCAGGGCCACCCAGTACAGAAACCAAGCTTTAGATGCCCTGGCTGCCTTCTGGGGAAGCTTGTTTCCCTTCCTTTACTGAAGAGGGACCTCAGAAAGATGCACTTCCGCAGGCCACCATCTCCCCTACCATGGAAGATATTAGCAATGCCAGGGAACAATTCAGTAACACAGAACAATTTGAGGCTTTAGAGATTTACCTTTCTTTTCTGAATCATCCGCACTTGCTGTTTCCCAGCTCAGTGGAGGCAGCAGATCCTCTCAGAGAGGCTTTGTTAGTTTTGGTCACCTGAAAGTGAGAGAAGGACAATTTTACTGCAAAGTACATCTTTCAGCAATGTGCTGGTCCTAATTCAGCAAACAAACACTAAATCAAAATATCACTACGTTTAAATGAATGTATATCTTTGAATATATATCTCTGCTGGCTGAACGCAGGTAGCTTAACTAGAACTGGCTCATTTACCTTGCTTCAAAAGGCAGTAGAGCCTTCCAAGGGGCTTCCATCCTATAGTTAGTTAGTGGTAACTGAAAGAGCTTGAAGTCAGAAGACTGTGATGTTCAAGCTGAAAATCTCTATTGCAAAAATCGCCCCAAATCCTTGTTCCTTATTTCATACTCATTGCACTATCACACCAGTCCTTAATGTTGTTTGTTGAAGGTGGGCTCAAGGGGGACGTAGTTTCTGTATTTTTCTGAAGGAAGGCCAAAGTAAGAGCTATCAGTGCCATCTGTGTAACAACTGTTCCCCCTACCCCTCACTGCTACGCAAATACTCCCAGTTTTGAGCTGCTCTGTGTTCCTGAGAAGCTGCCAACAAAGTTTAGCTGTCTCTTGATAAGCTCTTGGATTCTATAATAAAACAGTAAGAGCAAAATGTACTCTGGAAGATGGCTTAATGCAAAATTGTGGCACCGAATTTAAATCATAATGTTACTGTTTTTGGAACCTTTTCCCATTTTAATGTGCGTGTCAGCTGGTATAAAAATATTGAGCAACAAGCCTTGAACTATTTTGGTGCTCTGTTGAAGTGTTTGAACAATACTGCCACGCCAATTTATCTACATTTTATAATAATCGGTGATTTGGAACAAATTATAGTGCAAACACAGCATGTCTGAACCAAACAAGTTCTTTTCAAGATATTCTAAATGAAAACATATTTAAGTCTATTGTTATTTCTTTTAGTATGATCACCATGGAAACGATATAAAACCCACTTAAAATATCCATTCTTTCTTAAATGTTTTGTGTCGCCTAAATGATACATGAATTGAGCATAATTGGTTTGGTATTTCAATGGTCAGTCACAGAACATCGCGTCCTTTGGAACATGCTATAACTGAGTTAATTGCTGCATTTAGTGTATGTGAGATGTAACTTTATATCAGCTTTGTTTTGAAAAGAGAATGCAGCAAAACTTTTAAAACACTAATAAATGTTCTGGATTGCATATATCTCAATTCACTGCAAAGTTTTAAAATTCCAGCAGAGAAAAACTTAGTCAGATTCACCCCTATATCAAACTCAGCTTAAATCAGTGCACTGTTACACTAAAAAATAATTGTTTAATCCTTTAGGTAGCTTGAGGACTAAGGTATATTTTCAAGGAGGTTGTTAGAGGTGTAACCACATTCACAGATCTCAGCATATGTGATGACCCTTTCCCAGGTTCCCGAGGCAGCATTTAAGTGCTTACTGGAACCTGTCATGTAAACTTTCCCAGTATACTTACTCTATGGGAGGTGAGTGGTAAGGAGCAGATACTATGCATACAAAATTGTCAGCCTGTTCTTAAACCTGCCAGATTCCAGCTACAAGCGCTATATTTTTTTGTACACACACTTGTGCACACACAGAGGAGTTGTTAAAGATCCCTTAGCCATGGATTGCTGGAGTATTCTCTGCAGCCTTGTCCTTGCTCAGGCTCAGTGACCCTCCTGGTCATTCTTGCTGAGCTGAGGTTGGTTGGAACAAGGGCTGCTAAGGCTGTCCACAGGCCAAGCTGCACGTTTTCCTCATCCATGGCCCCAGCAGCTGCCACTCTGTGCTTCACAGGTTCCTCACATCACCGAACGGTGACCATGGGACATGACCTGAGCACCCTCACTTTCTCTGCCACATCAGAGTGTGATGAGACCCATGCCATGGGCTCCCAGAGCCTCCTCAGAGCTCGTGCCCTCCAGCGGGTGCTGCAGGTGCCAATTCTTGCTCCTGGCTGCCAGCTGTGCCTTCATCTCTCCATTCAGTGCGAAGGAGGGAGGCTGTAGCAAGGCAGAGAAATGCCAGGCATTAACAGGGGAGTTATGACCTGAGACCTGACTATGTGACCACGGAAAGAGACCTAAAGCTACATGTGGAAGCCACCACAGGCAGACTGCTGCGGTCAAGTGAAGAATCTCCACGTGGGCCCCATGACAGTTATGCATCCATGAACAGAAGTGGCATCACATGTAAGTGAGAGGTTCATTTCCCCTATTTCTCTAACCATTAGATTCCTGGTTTACTTATCATTAAGCCATGGGACAACTGTGACTTTCAGAATGCAGTTTGGAAGTCACAACATCAGAAGCAAAGGCAGAATTTTTAAAGAACTGTCTTTGAGGTAAAAATTGCGGCATCAGCCCAAGGGGAATGCATAGTGATAGAACACACAGAGTTGAAAGCAAAATTAAAAAATACATATAAATGCATTTTGGCTGACTTCATTTATTAAAATGCTTGAAATTTAAATTTGAATGCATAACCATCTGCCTCGAGGATAAGTTTGATATAAGCTCTTTTTCCAATTTACATACATCTTACTTTGCAAAATGCCACCTGAAACTCATGCTAAGTAGTGCACAGAGGAAGTAAAGCATTTATCTTCCAAGCATTTGATTTTCATTTTGATAAAAGACCTAAAGAAAGTACTTCAGGCAACCCTGGTCAACATAGCGCATATTTCTAAGTTAATTGCCTTGAATCAGTTTCTCTCCAGGAGCAGAAAAGGTCAAATTATGTAGTAGAATTACACTCTCTAGTGGTGAAATCCTCGCCCTCATGTCACTTTTTTTCTGTAGCTGCATCTCATCCTCTTTGCATCTCCTCGCTCTTTCAGAAGATTAACAAATAATTCACCTCATACATGTTGTTACCAGGAGTTATTTTTATTGACAAGGGCACAGTTACCAGCTCTTCTCAATCTAAAAATTAAAGGCAAAAAATTGAGATTTCAGCAAAGAAAGATTCAAGAGCTATTTCTTCACCATATGCAATAGCTGGAATAGCTGAAAGAGATGAATAAACACCATCTTTGTGCATACACACATGCATTTTATGAACATTTATTTTATGAAGGAACATTTAATGCAAAATATTTCCCTTCTAGAGAAACAACCACGACAGTTAACATGAATTGCCTCTGTTAAATGACCAACAGGGATGTTGTTTATACAAGCAAACTGTAGTCCTAGTACATTCTTTGGTCATAAGAAAAAGCTTCAAATTACTCTTGTAATTATCATTTATGGTCTTATCCACAAAGTACTGCAAAAAAAAAAAAAAATTCTGAAGGTATGTTTATCCCAGGAACTGGAATCCTGCATGCTAAGGACGGGTAAGCTTGAAACCAAGTTTCATGTGATTTGCTTATCTGTGTGGCATGGGCATAATTACAGCACTCAGAGTAACTTCAGGGATATGGTGGAGTCCCACAGGAGGAGATTGGAAAATCTGCTCAGTCCTCAAAAGGAAAAGATGCCTTAAATTTTGTCTATCCACATACCTGAAATGTGTGTGTTTGTGTCATGCTTTTGTCCACACTGCAAATGCATGCAGCCATGTTTGGAGTCAATTGCAGCAGAAGATCACAACCTCTGCTAACCTGCTGGATGTGAGAACACCTTCCTTGCCAGCAACCTTCCTCTTCAGAATGTAATCTAAGCTACAGAGACCAGTTTCAGGAAATACCCAACCAAAAGTCCTAAACAACTTGGGGGGTAGAGGGAGAGAAAACTAGGAATTAGTATCTTAATTTTTTAACTGAGATTAAAGCCAAGACTTTATTTTCCAAGACTATGAACTGCAGAGTAATAAATCTTTGCAGTGAAACCCATCATTTTGTTGTCATGAAATCAATACATTGGCTCTCATTTTACTTCTGACCCTGCCACTTAACCCCTTCATGTGTCTTTCCTGGTGTTCTATTTTATTTCATGAGATAGAATTCTTCTCATTTTAAATTTGATCCAACATTTCAGATGCCTCAAGGTGAAAACATTTAACAACCATAATTGTTGTTTTTGATGGATTGCAGCAGGATCAAGAAATTTCCACGTTTTGCTTTTGCTTCTTGAGGGAAATAAATTAGGCCAAAGCATGCCCTTGCTAGTGTTGCATTTGAAAGCAAGAGGAAGATTTGTCATGTCAAGTGCAGTTTAAATACAGAACACACCTTTTGAACCAACTTCTTCTAAGCCACCTACTACATAATCCTAACAAAATGTTCACTTACAGTGCTGTTTGTGCATAAGGGTGCACTCAGGATGGAATGACTGGATAACAAGGACACCATATGCTACTCCGATTATGTCAATAGGGCTTTTCTTACCAATTTTTGAAATCTACTGCCAGCACTATTTTTCACAGTCCTAGAATATTTGAAATGTTACAGATGGTCCCATGTCCACTTACTTCATCACTAGTGGGATGCAAAAAAAGCATATCATTGTGTGTTCTCGGCCAAAACGCAGCCACTCTTTTTACCACTGCTATTGACATGATGAAAGAGAGTAGGTTAAGATAAGATTAGGAAGAATATCTTTATTGTGAGGGTGGTGAGGCACTGGGACAGGTCACACAGACAAGCTATGGCTGCTCCATCCCTGGAAACATTCATGGGGCTTTGAGCAACGTGGTCTAGTGAAAGGTGTCTCTGTCTGTGGCAGGGGGGTTGGAGCTAGGTGACCTTCAAGCTTTCTTCCAATCCAAACCATTCTATGATAACCCAGTTAAGCCTCTTGTGCAGATCTCTGCTCTGGGTGCTGTCAGGCAAACCTTGAGGTCAGTGCCAGCCGCTGTGGCACATCCCCAGGTGTGCCACCTCCCTTCCACCATTGTCCTGCCAGCTCCCCAGGGCCAGATGGCAGCAGGGCAGTGGATGCAGGCTTTGCTCAGAAAGTCTCAATTACAGCACTGTTTCAGCCACTGAACATTGCCCCAGTTCTAAGAGAAGCCCCCTGCAGTGGCTTTGAGCTGAGGGCAGCCAGTCAGTCAGCCTGCACATTCTGTCCTTGCAGACTGCAGGGTGCCAGCACACCGGTGTGGATGGAAGGGCCGCAAGAGAGAATGGGAAAACTGCAAGAAAGAAGGTGGGATGTATCTCCCAAAATATCAGAATAAGATGCTCTCAGGTCCCATGGTTATGGGAATACTCAAGTACATGGTAAATAAACAAGAATAACAAAACTCTTCACATTCCTACTGGAGAACAAGTTTTGAGAGAACAAGTCTCTCTAAAGGGGAAAAGCTAATGAGCTCACAGGCTTCCTGGTTGGAATTATGACAATATTTATACCTGGTGCTAAGTGTGCAATAATTATTTCCAGATGTACTTAAATGTGGCTTATTTTTTGGACATTATACTTCCACGCAGCCTACATGTCTTGAAGAGCTTGGATGTTAACTCAGCACTCAAACAAAACATCAAGGCATTAAAAAAACCTATGTGCTCTGTTAAGCTTCCTTAAGAGGGACCTGATGGTATCTGCCTGACACTCTAACATCATTTTATTACTGAAATTATGTAACTGTCCTGCTTTTTGCCAAAGTCTACATTTTTGTCCAGCTAACTCAGTTCCCAGTGTCCCTGTAAAATTAAGTGAAAATGAGCACTAAATTTTGACGCCTATGGTTCTGCTGGAGTTTTTTATTATACCGTGGACAGTATTAAGGGAGAGCCCCCACATTTTCCCCCTTAACTAAAGCCTGAAGATTTTGGGTTGAATAGATGAGTCTCTTCCTCTTGCTTAATGGCAGTGTTCAATCACAGTAAATACTGAAAATTTGGTTCGCCTTTGCAAAATATGAGAGTGGGGCAAGGGTCATTCACTGCACCAACCCTGATGATTGAGTCACAAGAGGCAGTGGCAAGGTTATACCTCACCCTGCCAACAAAACCTGTCCCTGAGACACACAGTGCCCACATGTTTTGAGGGGACCTGGCACCATTCCTCACTTACCACATCAATCATCAATTGTCCCTCCTCATCCACTTGGAAAAAGGTGTTGCCTTTCATGCCTCCATGCAAACAATTTCTTGTCATGGGAGATTTTACCAAGAGCAGCTACACCACTGGGAACGTCCTGATTCCTGCTTTGTAAATGTATGGAAATGTGAGTCATTTAGCAAGAGCTGGGACAGAGGAAAAAAACCCAAACAGAGATGGAGTAATCTCCAGCCATTCACGTGTCTGTAGAATGTGTTTAGTCTTTTGATGTCTGAATAGGGGGAAGGCGACTAATGGGGTTGTAAGGTACTCCCCTGCAGGTGTAACCCTGGCCTTGCACTGGTCTTCGATATCTGTCAATAAATGGTGGCTTTTAAACACTAGATGTGCTACCTCATTTGTTTGCTCAGCCATTTCATGATCCAGTGTAATTTTAAAGTTACACTTGGTGTTTACTTTTAGAGATGAACCTGACCTTTACTAGCAGAGCTGGATTTTAATTTCCTCTTTACCTCTGGGGAAGTCTGATAGATTAAGATTTTGGTCCCAGCTGTAGCCAAGGTGTCATGGTCAACTATGATATTTACATGAAGGCCTGTGTTCAAACAGTAAAACATTTTCCTCTGGAGTCTTCAGATTTTGTATGGCTCAGTCCATGTCCATAACACAGAGTAGATCAAGAATATATATCATCTGATTCAAGGTTCCTTACAAAACACAGACTGATTCTGTGTGAATTTGGCTCATGTGACTAATCAGGCAGGTGTTCATGGGTTTATTCATATATAGATCATCCCTGTTCATTAATGTCAGCAGACTCTGACTAATGTTTAGTTCAGTTTATCTTTATGAATCCAGCTCCAACAAAGAAATGTCAGCACTAAACTTATCACTGACCAAATTGCTTTATCATATTTGAATAACAGTTGTAATGGACATTAATAAGGAATAGAGAAAGGATGTTTGATTTTTTATAGCTTTCATTGAATTACATATCAAACATTTTATTGAACAGTCTAATAGTTAATAATCAAACAACAGTTTTGTTTACCAGAGAGTGTTTTGACACGTGCTTTTTTTATAGAACAGGCAGTAGTTGGATACCATTATTTTTGCACATTCCTTCTCCCTACACCGTAAAGTTCAGCAGCCAAAAGTTGAGGCAGTTCCTCAATGAGCTGTAAGAAAGAATACATAGATTATGCAACTGTTATTATTTGAACATTTCTAGGTTTGGGAAGAGTTACCTTTCTATTTCTTTTATGAATACACTACATTTCCCTGAGCATTTCTCTGGGGTAAAAAACAAACAAACAAGTGTTGCTCTTTTTCTTCAATGAACAGCATCCCCCTGGGCCACTGGGAGGAGTCTGAGATGCAGAAGCTGCTCAAGTCCCTTCAGGCGGCCCTGTGAGGCTCTCCAGTGTCCTTTTCCCAGCAGCAGCATTATCACGTCTGGAAAGATGAACCCCTTGGAATTACCTAGTCACAGATAAGCTATTTTTCCCTTCCTTCTTTCTCCAGTTTTGTTAACCAAGATCAACACTACAAAGCAATTAATTTTAACTTAATCATGTTTGATTCATACTTCACTTCTGCTATTACGGTTGTAGCTCCTGTGAGTTTTCATCAGCTACTAAATATGCAAAATGGAAATCCATGGTAAGACTTCCCTCCATCTGCAAAATCTTCAGCATGTCTTCAATGCTCCTATACTCTTTTCCTGTATTATTATTGGCCCAGTTCCATAAATATGTTTGGTGACCTTATAAACACTGGAAAACTGAGTTTATTGGGATGTCTCAGAGCTTTCTAGGCAGCAAAGCTTTCAAAGATATTACAACCATTATTACTATCTCATACTGAATAATCAGAGAGGTAAAAAAGTCAAACTGTCATGTAGTTAAAATGTCTCACAGAGTTTCACTCTGTCACAGACTCCACAAAAAAAGTAAATCAATTCATAATGCTTTTTTTTCTTTCCAGACCACCCACTTGCTCTTTGTACTGGATTTCAGTTACTTTTGTTATCAACATTAAAATATTATAGACTACCTAAAGAAAAGTCAACATTTATAAAAGACCATATTTTTCTACACATGAAGAGAAAGATTTGTTCCCATGTTTGTACAATCATATTTCTTTCCAGCATATAGAGTGATTTTAGGGACTCTGACTAAAGAAAAGTTTGGGACTGAGTAAAAAAAACCTCAATGGGTTTTGCTGCAACCAGCTACTAAGTGGTTTGGGTTCTGTGGGGTTTTTTCCCTCCTGTCAGCTTCTAGTCTACATCATGAATCTGAAACATATGAGTAAATACTCAAAAACTTCCATGGTGTTCTTTGATGTTTGCAGCTCAGGAGACTGCTCAGCTTTTCAACTCAGCATCTTGGAGGTGGTCTCTTACCCAAGGCAAGGGTAGGATACACCCTCCACTTACAAGGTAAAACAATGGATTAACATTGTGGGGGAAGGCTTGTATTTTCCTTTTATTCCTTTAAAACTCAATTTACATAGCATTTGTTTCAAGACAGTAGATCTCTGATCACAGCATTCCAGCTATGGAGCTAAGGATTATACAGGGCAAGGCAAAGAAGATAAAATCTTCTCAGGAATTATTCTTCACATTATGATCTCATCACCCAAGTTAAGGTATCATATTTTTTCCTCAGTAGAAGGCTGTGGTACAGCTGTAAGGAAACACTCAGAGAATAGAATTTACACTTATTCTCATTTATGACTGACCTCCATTCCCTGAACTTTGTCTTCAAGTAATTAAATCAAATATCATTGCCAAGAGGCCAATGCCAGTATTTTTTGCGTGCTAATCATTATTGAGGACCACAACAGGCTTATGGGCTTAAATTAATGGGGAAGACTTTCAGTTGACTGAAGGTCCCCTTAAGTCATTAGAGCAACGTCAATTTATCCTGGAGAAGGATTTGTCCTTAACTACATGATGGATGAGTCTCTCACTACAAGTGTGTTCTCTTTCCATTCTTAATTAGAAGCAAGTAATTAAAGAAATTTGATGACATGTGAAAGCAAAAAGAACTGGAAAGTCAAGTATTCTACCACGAAGGGTACAGCAACACTCAACAATCATGTATGGCTCCCTCCAGAATTATGGTTAGCTGCTTTCCCAAATGCCTCAGTTGTCCACTCCAGGTGAGCTGCACAGGGTTCATTTGACATGATGTGGGTATCTGCCTACTAAGAATCAAGGTAAAACCACGAGTTCCTTTTCCACTGGATAATTGATACTAAAAACAGAACTCTAATCCAATTGTAGTGATATTTAGTTACAAGCCATTTGGGAGGATATTTGAACCAGCAACCTCATGCTACAAATAACATTCAACATGCAGTGTTCTCCCATAATTAGCCAGGAAGGCTGAGGGAACCTGCTTCCCACAGGCATGCAATCACATCCAGGAAACACCCAGCCCAGAGCAAACAGCGCTCTGTTTTGCCACATTTGTCATCTGACACACTGTTTCCGCTAACCAAGACTGGAGCTGGTCAAGCCAGAATGCCAAGGGGAGCTCTTTGCATTTGCTCACACTGCTAAATAAGCTGTCTGCTGCATTTCTCTGGTTAATCTCTTTCGTTCCAGCTGGGGAAGCAGCATAGTTGCTCCGGTTTCTAAGTCCCATATGATTCCGCTCCCAGTTAAGCAAGTAAATGTCTCTGGGAGGACACTGCCGGCATTATGAAAAGCCCCATGGGTGAGGAAGCAGTGGAATCTCTTTAGAGCTATCGGGGCACAAAACTTCAAAGGTGGCATACTGAACACGGGATTTTCCACAGATCTCATAGGAGCTTTAGGAGACCAAATTCCCTGTGAAGTCTGTAGGCACAGAGTTATCACTAAATTCCTTGTTCTGCCTTAGCATTCACAGGCTTATTACTGTGAAACTACTGAGTGACTGCAAGGAATGCAGCAACAAAATGCAGCAAAAGATTGGGCAAACAACCACTTATTAAAGGTGTTGATACATGCTTTCTGCAGAATCTGAAGTCTTTGTTAACTATTCTTTGCAAGAATGAGTTAACCCGCCAATTTATTTTAATAACATTTGTAAACGAAGGGAAAAACCCTCTCTCAGTCTTATATTTCAGTCTCTAATTTCCACTGACTCTCTTCTCCCTATCACAGCCTTCTGTAACTCAGAGTAGTTTCTCAGCCTCTTGATGGTTAGTGTAGCCCTGCACATGGGGTGGGCAGGCTGTTTTCCTGCCAGTGACACAGCTCCCCAGGTTCCACTGCCAGCTGGGAGCCAGGCTCTTGGGTCTCACTGACCAGTGAGTGTCCACTTGGGCAGCAGAGCCCTTCCTTGTTCCCCCACACCACGACGGTGCTGCACAGGCTCTCAGAGCTAGCTCTCCCTGCCTGTGCAGAGGCAGCACGAGGCAGCTGTGCCCATTATCTCCTCCAGCAGCCCCCAGTACCGCGCTCCCTGGCCTGGGCAGCTGCCCTGTCCCACGGTGACAGCCTGTCCCTGAGGGAGCCACAGTGGTCACTCCCTGCAGCCCACCTTGCAACACTGCCATGTTCTCAAGACCCTGGAATATGAGCAGACAGGAGGATTCTCTGCGAGCTACGAATTGTAAAGAGTCACTCTGAAAAAGAGGGATGTATCAACTTTTAGCAATAGCTCATTTGTCTGAGCTTCTCCAGCTCTGAGATGAAGAGAAACGGGATCAAGCCTACCCCAATGTTTTGCTGTGCTTGATTAAATGCCACCCTACAGAAACAGGTATAAGAAAGAAAAAGCATTCTAGAGGTGTGCTTAGTGTGCAAACTGTTGATGAATAGGTTTGAGGTCTCACCAATTAGATTACCTTCCATTTGATTCTATGATACCATTTTCCTTCACTTACATTGTTTCTATGAAAATTCTCTCTGAGATAAAAATAGACGGTAATTGAATTAGAGAAACCAAGACATATCATCATCTGTTTTATATCTTCTGGGCTAAAATCTTCAGATCTACTTAGGATAAAACTTCTAATTTCAAAGATAGTCTTCAAAAAGGCACACAATAATATATTACAGGCAAAGTCCTAAGAATAGGAGTCCACTGCCTCGCTGGAATTTTAATTGTCAATTGAGTAATAGTCCAGACTGCAAGTCTCCGGGAGACAATGTTACATAAGTGGAATTTGGCTCACTAATCTATACTGAAATCTTCTGTATGCTTTATTAAATTGTAAGGGTATTGATGCCCAAAGAACTGCAACATCAGCCCAGTTGCCTCCAAGCTGATACTTTCGTAGGTAAAAGCAATTAAACTAGAAATCAGGGAGAAGAAACCAATTACAATAAAGAATAATTCTCTCTATGTTCTCTGATTGTGGGATCACCATCACTTAAAATAGAAAAAATGCCAGCCAGTCCTAAAACCAAATGATTGACAGTGTCTGAGCAAAGTTGGTCAGAACAAATACATCAGTCTTGTGACAAGCTTAGCCTTTTTTGATTTAAAATCCAAATTTTTTTGTAAATGAATGGTCTCTTTTCATTTATCAGCCTTCCAAAATGCAAATCATGGCATGCAAAAATAATTTCAGAAACTCAGTTACTTCTAGTCATTCATCAAAGCACTAATATTACTCTTTAGTCAGGGTTAGAAAAAAGTTTTAAGAGCAGTGCATTATCTTCACACACCATTAATTGAGTGCCTCAGGCTGTACTTCATATGCTTGATGAAATGGCACTCATGCTGTCCCATGTAGCAGCAAATCAAGGCATTGCATATACCTTTTTTCAAGGGAATCTCAGGCATAGTTGACAAGGTCATATATATGGTCTATATTGTTTTCTGCACAACATTTGATTGAGGAACAGGTGATATTTGGTTAAAAAATATTTTAAGGAGAATAACAAAGTATATGTTAAAATAACTAAAAACTGCCTCATTGGTGAATCTCACATCTTAAAGGAGATGTATCTGTTACCAAGGTCATTCCAGCCTGGTCCATGGAGACCAGTCCCTGAGTCTGAGTTGATAAAACTAACAGTTTATCAATCATGTAGGAACATGAAGTATTTGCTGGTGGCATTCACTGTGGATCAAAATAAAAATAATTGAATAGCAGACTGCAGAGGCTGAGTTATCTGAATTGCAAAGTAAGTTGGTCACTGTCCAATCTGCACCTGGGAGTCAGGGTCGGAGGTGACGGCCATGGACTGGGAGACCCAGACTTGTGATAACAGCCACAACTCACATATTATTGAAAGTAAATACTGCCACCAAAGACTTCCATAAGTCTTCAATAATACAAAGAGAAATAACAAAAAGGGGTAACAAAGGTAATCTGGCCCTGTGCACAGCCTGGGTAAAGCTGCTATGGAAAAATTCATTCTTTTGCTGAGCTTATACATTGAGGAGGATGTGGGAATACAAGAGGGAGCACTGAAAATATTTTTAAGTTATCCAGCTTCTCAAAGAGACATGACACACCATAAAAAGGATTTATGATAGTCTGGGGAGAAAGAGAGTACAGGTTTCTTCATGCTGGAAAGGACAATGTTTGAGAGTTAAGCTTATATAAATGTGACAATTTATACTTGAAAACAGCCTGTAAGGGGAAGAGGGAACTTACTACCAAGTGTGCAAATCAGATTCCCAGACACAGGTAACAAGCATTATTTTGAGATGCCCCAGGGCACTCAGCCAGGTCTCCAGATGGCATGGAGGACTCTGATATCTGCAGCAACAGCAACCAGAGATCAGCCAAGATTCTCCCTGTCCAAGATTCCCAAGGGCACCTCCTGTGGGACCTCACCTTAACAGGGTTCAGTGTGAGATCAGACACGGCTCTGGAGGAGTAGGATAATCTGCTCTGAGAAGAAAACCCCAATGGACAGAAGTGAATGCTGGATGGTCAGTGCACTCATCCAGCTTCTCCTCCATATGGTCAGGCCTCCCTCTGTTACAGATCCCCTCCCTGTACCCAGCTTGGACATACCCTCAATGTTCCTGTCATACCAAGTGCTATACTCTAACAGTGGTCAAAATCAGAGCTCAGAGTTCAGGTGATTTTGTGGTGCGCAATGACAGAGACGCTTGATAAAGAAACCCAGATGGGGACCAGGATCCCCCCACTATGGACTTGGTACAGCATGGGCTGAAAATGCCACAAACATGGCTCAGTGTGTCAGACTTTTTCCTCTCACTCCAAGGGCTGTGATAAAGCACCATTGGCAGATAAAACCTGCTGTAAGTCTTACTTATCTGCTCAAAGTGCAGTTGTGTTAGATTTGGGATCAAAAATTAATTTTCTTCTGCTTATACTAACAAGGATCAGAGATCTCATCTGCTTTCACCTTGGGGCATATGATTCCATCTATAAGGTCTTAAAAGCTTCAGCCTAAAGTCTTCAGACTAAAATGAAAACAAATAGGTGAAAATTTTGAAGTTCCTTATACAAAGGGAGTAATAAACTGTTAAAGTACTCTTTCTTCTTCCCTTTAATCTCTATGGAATCAGTAAGTTCAGGGCGCAGAAGAGAATTGAGATAGAAGAAAGGCAGAAGAGGCAAAATGCAATTCAAACTCTAAAGCTACTAAGAGAATAATGTCAGCCATGTGTGCTCCCAGGATTCAAAGCAAATGAATAAATACATACTTCTGAACCATCTGTAGAGAGGGCACTGGATGTGGAAAGGACAGACTAACATTTGTTAATCTGGAGCACTACTTACTAAGTATGGATATTTTCACACTGTCCGGTGCAATTTATCTCCACACTCAAAAGGGAATCCATTCAGTGCAGTAGGACTACCTGCAGATGTGAAGTCAAAACTTCATTAGCACAAATGCCAAGCTTGCAAAGTTCATATCTGAAAGGAGAGCTTTCCTTCACGCATTCAGAAATGAGTAACAATGGAGAAGTCATCTTGCAGCATGACCATCCAGGATTTTAAAATAATTATTTCCATCTCTCTGTGGTTTTTTTTCTATTGACCACCAACTGTTTAATTCAATACCACTGATATCAGTAAAAATCTAATCACTAGGCCACAAAGAGTAGGCACACTATGGATTCCCCTTTTCTCTTTGTAGACATTTAGTTTGTCATACTCTGACATTTTCCTTTGGCCCCATAACACTCTTGGCACAAAAAGAAAGATCCGTTAATCTTATTGCAGTATTGCTAAAGAAGCCCAGTCATGAATTAGGATCTCATTGCACCAGGCTCTATATAAACACAGAATGAAATGTTGATACCTAAATTAGGCTTTTGGTTGGAAGCTATTTACAATCTTGACTGTAAAAGGATTAGCTTCACCTAAATGGCATGGAGCAGTGAGAGGTATATCTGAGCAATTGTCTCTTTGTTGCAGCATCAAGCACATTTGATTTGAAAAGACCGATGAATGCATGCCACAATCTGGGCATTACACAGCCTTGTAATGCAGATGGGCCATGGGACAAACCCGTCAGCACACCCAAGGCATGTGATTTTCTTATGGGTAAATCCTGTTTGAATAATTTTCTTCTTTTATTTAAGGATTAGAACTTCTGCTCTTCAGAAAAATAGATTTTTATGCCTCCCTTTTGAATTCTTTTGGGCATGAACCTGGTATGCTCCCCACAGCTCACTGCCTGCACTGGAATGCCACATAGGAGCCAGAGCTTTGCTTAAATGCTTTGTGAAGTGCCCCAGTGTTTTATTTCCCCAAAACACAGTCTTGCATCCCAAAGAGCACACTGATCCTCAGCTCTGTGGACTTTTTGGTAGAGTGAAGTAGAATGCAATACGTATTCCCAGAGTTAGGGAAGAAAGAAAAATTTCAATATTTAGTACTTAATCTTTAGATTTTTCAAAATATTTATCCAAAAATTCTCTTTAATGCAACATGCAGTGGGAATTGCCTATGTTTTAGAGCAGGAAAATATGCTTTCTTAGTACTTTTCTCTTTCTAGTTTCTGGCTTCTTTGAGATGCTAACAGATGGCAAACCTTGCAGTCCCATTTTGTGTCAGTAGAATTTAGGGCACACTGCAGTGATTAAACAATGCAGTTGAGGGGATATCCAAAAATGACTGCCTCAATGCTGAACTGTGCACTGTTGACTGTAAAACAGAAAAAGCAAAGCTTGTAGCCCTCAGCACTGAGCCCCTCGATTCAAACCTGCTCATGTAAAGGAGATGGGATTTGGGAAGAGATCTCATTATAGGAGGCTGTAGTGCTATAATAAAAATAATAAATACAAGAATTTCTAAGTGTCATGAAACTCCATTTGAAAACCAGGCAGCTGAAACCATAGGAGTTTGCCAAAACCAGGCATGTGTCAGCATTCCCCAAAAAGCACAGAGCAGGCATGGGTCTCCCAAGGAAAACTCATGGCTCTCTAAACAGTTTCAGGTGTGCATGATGAAAGTCAGAAATACCAGACAAGGAAGGCAGGAAAGATACACCAGATACAAACAGATGTAGTGTGTCATCTGGTATAAATGCTGACAGAAAGCTTTAGGATTCAGGGCTGGCTGTGATTGATCTGTGGATGTCAATGTATTTCTACAGCCAGGTTTTTTCAGATGATGCTGATTGAGAAATAGCTCCAGGCTGTTCTGTAGAACCAAAGAAATGTGAAGGAAAATTACACAATCCAGTACTGAATCACTACTGTAGACACACAGAAACTCTGACAATTTCCTGTTCCCATGGAAGAAACAAAGAGGGAGGATAGGAAGAAAAAAATTGTGCCCTGGTAAAATGGTGACTGGCTGCCAGATTGCCCAGACAAGACCTTTACTGAAGCTGATTTCCACAGCTAAGTGGGACAGCTTTAATCTCATGTTTTGAGAAAAATGGGGCTGGACATGTTTACCATTTACAAAATGGTAAACATTTTGTCTAGATTCTTACTGTCCTCAGGCTGTTGAAATAAAAACCTGCTTTAGAATCCTTTGTGTCACAAAATCTATAAATCATAAGCAAGGGTGTAGACAAAAGTGGGTACACAGGAATGAGCAGGGAGAAGGCTGGAAAGCACAAGAAGCCCATACTGGTGTCTGCTGGGACAAAGGAAGGTAGCATAGCAAAGGATAGGTCCACAGTTCAGGCACAGACACAGCTGACCGGATGAGTTTCTATCATTCTTTGAACTCTTTGATAGGAACATTCGTCAGTAAAGAAATATTTCCCTATTTGATCTGTCCCATGCTCAGTTCATAAATTCTTTATCAGAGAAAGTGTCTAGAACCCACATTGTCTTCTCCCTGCCAAGACGAAAGTCTTACAGGACTTATTATTGGTTAGGCAGTGGGGACAAAAAAGAATTTTGTAATACCAAGGTTCTGGGAATGCTTTTCAAACATTGTATGCCTATCCCATGGGCCAGACTGCCATACTAATTGCCCCTCCTATGCCATCTACATGTGTATTCTTAGGCTTCAAATCCCCTTTACCTGCTAAAAAAAAAATAAATGCATTAAATAATTTCCTCTCTAGTTTTATTCAAGCATTTTCTCTTTACTTTTTAACAAAATCAGACTGAAATGTAGCATAAGGGTATTAAGCCAGATGCAAAATAATTTATACTTGAAATAAGAAGAGTTTGTGATGGCACCTTCATCTCTAAAACTTTTCAGTTGATTTCGGGTTTTTTCCAAATGAATTCTTCAGGCCAGTTCTATTGAGATTAATTTCCAATGTACCCAAAAGCACTGTAACTATGCATCATTAACAAAATAAATCTAGGAGAGGCAATTCATTTTTCTTAGCTAAATAGTGATAAGAATGTGCATCTCTAACAAATGTTTGGAAACATGTCTTCTCATGATGTTAACAGATTGCAGAAAAAAACAATACTTGGGCAATTTTATTGTAGAAATCAGCTTCCTGGGAGACAGATTATAGCTGTGGAAAAAACTCCTCTGACTGGGTCAGTGAGGCTAGAAAATTGGAAGAGGGTCTCAGCCTTGCTTAGAATGGGGGATTAGCAGTGAATTTGGACCAGATTTACAGAGTCGATACCTACAAGATTCACTGGACATTTCTGAAAAGAAGCCCCGCACAGGGCATCAGGAGCAAAGAGAAAAGGTTTACTAAGTAAATGTCAGTTGTGGCAAATGTCAAAATGAAGGAAAGTTTGAAAACGTTGCCCCAAATTGTTTGATCAAGCCCATGTAGTGCATGAGTGAGCAAAGGATTAACTGTAGAACTCATGGCCACACCTCCTCAGTGCCGCCATGTCCAGTGGACTCAGCCTGAGATTTCTGAGAATAACTTAGCTTAGCACAAGAATTTGGCTATTGAAATGCTCCTGGTTCCTGAAGCAGGAAGGAGCTGAGTCCAATCCTGAATTCATTTTGGAGTGAGGTACTTTGCAGGAAATCAATCACTGTGAAATTCCAGGTGGGGAAAAGGATTTTTCATGCTAAGGAGTGTAAGTCTATCTGGATGCCTGGGTGATGTGTTCTGGAAATTTGCCATGCAGCAGATTCCTGCCCTAGGTGAGAAGACAAATTTCAGCAAGTAATCCATAATATGTGCCATGAAGAGGGAGAGAAAGAAACATTTTGAAAGCACTTAATGGTATGGGATGATGTTACAGTGTTATGCCTAAAGGCAAGGGTACACGGCTGTTCTTCCAGCTCACTAACAAGCGTGTAGGAACTTTTAGTGTGCAGCAGTACTCTGGGGAGGATACAGAGAAGAAAACAATCAAGGAAAATATCAACAGAGAAATATATCACTTGGGCAAAATATATTCTGCAAGATTTTTCGTGGATTTATATGAAATTAGAGTGGGTTATTAGAGTGGGTTAAATTCTGTGAAAATTTATTTAGGGCCAGATTTCTAATCAGTAGCAGGACAGGGACAAAAAATTAGATTTCCATCTTTAGACTCTCTGCATGTGTTTTGTCCACCAGATATGTAATTTAACCCACAAACTTTTTTTCAAATTTATGTGAAGCATTCACTTTCTATTGTCAAAAATAAAGGAGTAGAATTTTCAGTATTACATGTTTTATGTTAGAGCCTTTAAATATTGGAAATTCCCTTCTAATTTAAAACTACATTTAATTCCAACTGTATATCTTAGATCCTTTGGAAAATCACAACTAAATTGAATAATGTAAAGTGGAATGTGCTTCCATGGTGTGGGGTTTTGGTCAACAAACATTACATTGGGCTTTTTTCTCTTAGACGGTGAAGTGCTTCTAAAGTCCACTTGAAATGTTCCTAGCTGACAGCATCGCTAAACTCTGAAAAACATCAACATACACGGAATTTCTTAGACCATTATGTAAAAATTTGTTAAGAAGAGCCCCTGGAGAGGAATAATGGGCTGCTCTCCACAGCAGAGTGGTGTTTGTCACACAGAGTTTCATTATTTTTGCCTCCTGAAGTTGTGTCCACCTGTGATTTTTGTATGGTGTTCATTACTGTGGAATATAAGCAACCACAGCCTATTTATGAAAAGATTGTGGTTGCTTTGACTTCAGCATGGAGACTGTCCTGAATTTTAGGCCCAAATCTTGCTCCTTGTGATTAAAAAAAAAAAAAAAAAGAATTTGTTTAGGCAGAAATTCATCCTCTTTTATATTTTACAGCTCCCAAATTATAGCAGCATTGAATACAAATAATTTTATCAGAGAATTTAATTTAACATGGGAATATTAATGTGGGAAATGGTCCAAATGGAAGATGTTTAAACAACCCTCAAGAAAAATGTTAGGAATACATTACATAAGTACATAGGAATAGTTTCACTTCATGAATCTGGAGGTCTGTCTCATTTGCTTTATAACATCAAAATGTGCTCTGCCATGCTGAGCACTCTCTTATCACTTTGCCAGCCAGTGATAGCAAGGGAGAAATGTCAGGGTTTGGCCTCGTGCTTGGCAGAGGTGCACACTTCCTGACAACAGCTGAAAAAGTAAAACAGGTACTAACTACAGCAAACTTATGATTACTCAGTAGGAACAATGTTAAGTAGATTAATGAGAATCTGAATTAGGATGAACTTCTTGAAGTCTCAGAGAAACTAAACCAGACAGCTTCACTCTATCATGTGCTTATATGACAGTGCTCTGTCTCAGTTTACAACACTGAAAAGAAATTAAAACCACACTCAGGTCAATATCTTTTATTCTGAAACATATTTTAGTTAAAAGAGAAGGTGCCTTCAGATTGTTCTTTATGTTCTGTCTCCTATTACCCCCCCCATGCACGGTTCTCAAATCCATCCAAACCACTTCTTGCCATGTTTCTTTAATATCTCTGTCCCTACATTGGAAAAACAGAGATTTTTGAAGGCTGTGAGCTCAGCTGCACTTTTCACTGTGTAGGAGGAAACCTCCACAATTATTCTAGTGATGTAAGAAGTTTATCTAACATGCAGATTGCGCTGAATTTTGCAAATGTTTGCTCATCATGGAAATAAATCACCTGTTCAGAGAAGCTTAATGATGTGAAGAGCTTAAGGCCACTCACCTCTCAGTCAATGAGACCATTACTGAAGGCAACATACAAGCTGGGGATGGTGCTGTGAAGGGCCAGGAGCTGGGCTCAATGAACGTCGAGGGTCCCTTCCAACTCTGTCTTATTCTGTGATTCTGTGATTCTGAGAAGCTGGATATTCCTGCTTGTTGTGCTAGGGGCAAGCAAGTAGAGGAACCACCCTGATGCACTTGCTCGTTCCAGATCACAGAGCTCATTTGTACCTGCCCAAAGTCAATATACCCTAGGTTTGCATGTTACCAGCATGGTGATTTTCAGGTAGGCATGAACTGTGGCAGCAGTTTCAGGTCCTACATTGTGGGCAGCTACTCTCCCCTCCAGGGAACGTGGCTACCACGTTTGTTCATGCTGTCACCTGAGAGGACACCTGCTGCTGGGTTTCCACCCTGTACCGAAACCACCTAGTTTGGGTACTTACTGTCAGAAGAGTGAAGGGAAAGTTGCATTACCCCAGAGTTTTTTAACCTAAATACTGTCTAAGAAAGATGAATTTCCATGAGCCTGTAGTGGAAAAAAATAGCATTTGCTAAAAATCACATAGTAGCAATGACCCTTTTGTTTTGTCCTTCAGTACAAAACATATTCCAAACATACACCTCATTTTAGAGATTTGCAGAGCACAGGGAGAAAGGAATGCAGCTAAGCAGCTCTCATCATTATATAAGAAATTATTTATTCATAGTTAAAGTAAGCGCTACATTTTGCTGTGTGGTGAAAGCTAAGCACAGCTAATTTCAGATTTTTATAGCTTTTCAACACGAGCATGATAAAATGCCATCTGGTGCTCTTGTAACTGGGCAAAGTCTCCGAAATCAGCACGATTCCCTTTCTAACACTCCTGGCGAGGTGCAGGGCCATGTCGGTGCTCGCGGTGCTCCCGCGGAGCTCATCGCCCTCCCGGGCTGGCCCCGGAGCCGAGCCCCGAGCTGTCCCCGCCGGCTGGGGACACAGCCCGGGAGCCGCGGGCAGCCCGCGCCGGCTCTGCGCTCGGAGGGCAAATGTCCGAGAGTGGAATTGACCCAATTCAGGAGACTCGAGATCTTCTTTGCCTCTTGCTGCCCTCTGCTGTCACATGCCGGCGTGGCTCGGGGAGGGCTGCGGAGCCGCAGCAAGGCTGGTCACTGCCGGGCACCGAGATCTGCCGGGGCGGAGGGAGAAAATCCCTACAGCTGACCTGCAGCCACGCAGGGAGGGGAAACCAGCCATGGGGTTTGTAAACCTGACCGCCGTGAAACAGCTCTGGAGTTTCTCCTGTGTGGGAATCTGCTCATGCTTTGCTGGTGTGGGACATCAGGCGTTGGATGTGATGTGCAGTGCACCAGCTCGGTCCTGTGCGGTGATCTGGAAAACACACAACAGCCAAGGGATCTGCAGGGTCTTGGCTTTTCGTGTAAAAACCTTCGTCACAATTGCAAAGGTTTTAAATGTTTTTAGCGCAGCTGATATAAGTGAACCCAAGAAGTTCAGTTTGTAATACTTTTATCTTTAGCAATTGTAGTCAAAGGCAATCTGACTCTTGCATTAACTCAGTGTGCTGGGTCTCATGGGTCAGGCACCTCTTTCTAAAAATGCTCTCTTTCTGCAATAACAAACCTCTAGCCAGAGTAGAGTTGAGACTTCAGTGATATTTCTCAAACACTTTTCCAAATGTGTGAATGTACCGCGAGACTGTCTGCTGAACACCTGTGGAGCCAATGGGAGCTGTCTGGCTCCTCTGGCCAGCCCATGATGTTGCTTAGAGTCACATCACCAAGGTGCACCCAGCGGACACTGAGATGCAGAAGAGACCCCCTCAGGGCAGCCACAACCAGAGCATGCTGTTAGTTCATTCCCCCACGTTTGCTTCAGGTGCCACTTGCTCTTCGTGCTTCTTTAACAAGGACTTGCATGAAGATCTGCGTTACTCCACAACAAGATTTGTGTTTCTTTAAATGCTCATTTCGATGCCTGCTCTGTCACGTGTATTACAAAGCACTGTTGAGCCAGCCTGTCCTGCAGAAGATACAAGTAGCACTGAAAGTCTTGGCACAATTGCTGCTCTAAATGCACATTATTTTCATCTGCAACTTGATTGTGTCAAGGTTTTCATAGATTAAAAAAACATGTTAGTGCTGGACTGTAACTAGAGCTGCAGCATGCCCAGGTGGGCAGTCTCCCTGGCAGATTTCCTGCTTCTGTTCCTCTATTATATAGCCTACCTCACTGGCATTTCTTCCTGTGAAAATAGCGTTGGCAAATCAGTGTACCTTACAGCAGCACCTGCAGATCACCACACACTAAAACGCTCTCAAACACAGATGATGTATCTCCAACTCTTACACAATAACCTAGAAAACTGAGGTTTTTTTCTCAAAACTTGGAGTAGGACCTGATAATTCTGCAAAGTGGTTTAGGGCAAGGAAATATTTATTTTACAACACTGAAGAGTGTTGACAGCTTGTTCTTCAACAGTTTGTTCTCGCATTCCTCAGAAAAGGTGGGAGTTTTACAAGGAGGAAAGAATACCTGCAAGAAGGCCACTCCTGTCCTGGAGTCTTAGCTGGATGCCAATAAATTGTGCTTTCGGTCCCAGACCTAGGTTTTAAAGGCACTACAGGAAATTGGGTGTAGCCCTCAAGGTGCTGGAGCCCTCCTAATCAAAATTCCACTTACATTTTTTCCCTGCAGAATGTCAATTACAGCCATGACAATGGGAGAGGGAGAGACTGGGTGGTGAGGAGTGTGATTTGTCACCTGGACTGTGAGGTCAGAGAAGAAAATTTAAAAACTGAAGGTGCATGTACCATCACGAAATGCCTGATAAAGGAAGATGAGGGAAACAAAGAGAGGAAGGTCGATTAAAGCTGAAATTCATGAAGGCTGGTGAAGAAGCTTCATGGAAGAGAGAGAAGCATGTGATCCGAGGGCATACTTGCCTTCAGATCCTGGAAAGCTACCTCAGTTTCCCCAATATCTCTATTTCTCTGATGAAAGTAACCACTATTTACACCATCTGGCAAGAGAAGTGTTCCAGCCCATGTATCATCTTTTGCCTGTAGTGTAAAAAGGGATTTTCTGAGAACAAAACAAAACAAAACAAAAACAAAAACAACTTTGAAATGTTCAAGAAGCATGACAGAAAACTGAGAAAAATGTCCAGTTTTCACCCAGGACGTTGACTAGCATGCAGTGAAGGAGGTATATGACATGCACTCAGCTACTCCTAATCAAAGGCAATATTGAGCCATGGTTCATTGATTCGTTTGCCAGTAGTGGATGAGGTAAGGTTGTCAGGGGGAAGGAAAAATTACACCTTATATCAAGATGTTTATAATGCCTAAGAGAACTGAATTGCAATTACATATTTAATCTGGCATTTCCTCACTTTTGAAGGTAGAATTTTGCTGCCTGAGTTACAATCCTTTCCTGTATCTCGTTTAGTAAGCAATGAGATACAGGAGAAGATTTGAATTTGAGCTCTTGGCATTTCGGGTCTGAAAGGAAGGGAGGCGGATGAGATTTCCTCTTAAGCTTTGATATCCTGAAGTCAAATGAGTGATATAAAACCAGCAAATATAAATGTAGAGACAGACAGGCCTGCCTTTGGAGCTTAGGCTTTTTACTAAGCCTGAATAATGGTTAGCACAAAGTAGCCCTGGCCTTTAAGCAATGCTACAATACAAATACATAATAAACACTTGAATTAAAAATACTACCTTGACATGTTAGTTTCCATTACAGTTTGTTTTATGTGCGGTCTCATTCTTCAGTCGGGGTTTCCCGTTGCTTCTGGAGTGTGCTGTTGTGTTTGTTTATCCCAGGCAAGAGGGACTCTATATGAAAATATGCAACAAGAGAATATTGCAAACAGAGCAGTAGGCCAGGGCAGAGCCATTGACATCTGCACATGAATAACTGGGATCACTATCTGACTGGGTATTCCCAAGAATGAGGGTAAGCTGCTGTGCACAATTTACTGTTGGCCAGGTCTTCTTGGCATGTGCATCTCTACGAAACAAAAATGAGGTTAGCCAAGGTATCTATTTACAATATTACTAGAAAGGTAATAAAATAGTAAAGATGACATAGGGAGTCATTTATTTTAACAAGTAAATTTTAAAATGCACATGGAAGGGCATTTCAGCTTGAATTTCTAATATCATGTTATTCTGGACTGTTTTATGACCACCTTATTAATTTTGTTGCTTAAAGGGTTTTGGCTCAGAAAGCAATTTGGTTTTAGTGTTGCTTTATACTTATAAACCTGTAATGCATAATTCATGCTAAAACTGATGAGACTGTGCTTTTGGATTCAAGACTAATGTATTTCATATCATGTTGCTAAATTAAAAGGTAAGAAAAGATTTTGAGGTGGAAAGAAATGAGGGGGGACATGAGTTCCTCTTTTTCTCATGTTCTGAAACAGATAAAATTCACACCATTTAAGAAGTAAAAGAAATCATCAAGGCAAAACATGAAGCTGTCTTGCAACATGCTGAGACTTGTCTGGAAGAGTTACTAAATTACAAATACTAACGGCTTAAGTGATTCCGTTGTTTGCTTGTTTTTATTGAAATGACAGAAAATGGAAAAGCTGATGCATAAATACATAATCATATCATGTCACTGTGCTGATGAAAATCTAGTAGGAAAATGGGGGATTTTCTCCTGTAAGGAACCCAGAAAGGTATTTTTCTGTTTTCTCAAGCCTCCCCAGCTGAAGTGGATTGATTTATTTTCAGACTGTGGATATATGAACACACGTTTCTTAGCCCAGTATTTGGCTAAGAAAATTTGTGCATGGGATTTCTGCTCTTTTCTTCAAGCTTTGGTAAGCTGGCAATAAATCTTGAAATGCTTGTTGCAAAAGGTGATGATCACTGGGAGCATCAGTGCTCCCACATGCAGTGCCTGAGAAAGATCTTGGACAGCAAGGAAGGGGTGAAACTCTTGGCCAGTGATCTATAGCTTGGCTGTAGATCTGATTTTTTCATGGCCCTGTATCATGCTTCAGACATGTCTCCCCAGGATAGTTCCAGCAGCCAGCACATGCCTGGGAATCACAACTGGGCTGGTGCAGCTCCAAATGTGTCAAGCCCATGCCTGTGGGAGCTTTGGGCTCAGTGCAAACGCAGAGGACATGAGGCAGGCACAGTGCTGCCTCGCTACTTCACTTTAGATGCTATTGCCTACTGAAAAAATACTTCCTTAAGGCAGTATGTCCTTCGACATAGGATGCAAAAGTTCTGTTTATGGGCAGATTTCCATTATCACTCTCCTTTTTCACCTTTTATTTAAAGCCCTCCCCCACCCCCACCCCATTCTCCTTCGGGGAATGATCCTTTATATGTTTGGTCCCAGTCCAAGGATGAACTGTATGTGGAAATTGTTGGAAAACTCCCTTCAGCTATTTTTGAGGTACAGCAGTGTAAAACAGAGCCCTCCACTCCTCCCTTGCACATATACACTTTTTTTTCAGTTTAATTCCATTTCTCTCTTTTCAGTTGCTGTCTGTAACAGAAAAACCCCACCAGAGAAATAGTTTCTCACCAAGTCCCCCAAGGACTTCTCATAGCAAAGACAAGCCAAGATAACAGGGTGTGCAGTGGAACAAACCTTGTATCAGTTGTCTTTAATAAAACCTGAAGATTTACACACAATGGCCAAAAAAAAAAAAAGTGAACAAAACACAGTTCTTTAAGTTTTTATCATTAAGCCTGTGTGAACGTTTCTCTGTTTAAGAAACAGCATTTTTAGTTGTACTCTGCTAGCTTATTTTGATTTTGCTATGATTGATAAAAAGGAAATGTGCCAAATTTTTTTTTTCCTTAACTAGCATTTAACTGAGACAGAAAGCAAACCTTTGTTCCACATCTTTTTCTTTGTTTCTCTGTTTACCAGTAAAGCTTATCTTTAATCTTCAACAGCTTTGGAATGATGGGGAGAAGTCAGCTCGATGGCATCTTAAAATAAGGCACACCTGTGAAAGCAGATCATTGGCCCAAAATAAGCTTGTTGATCTCACATACATTAGCTCTAGACTCACACCAATGCTTCAGAGATCAGCATCTGGCCTAAAAGGCTTAAGCTTTACATTTTTGGAGCTTGATGTTGATGCTGGCTACAGTTTGGTTTAATTTAATGAAAAAAGTTACTGTTTCAACAGCTGGAGAATCAACTCCAGACAAAGCACACCCGATGTTGTGATTGCACTACATTATATAGTGGAAATCAGTTGTAATGCTGCTCTAGAGGTGAAAATCCACTTCACACAGTTTTGGCTCCAAGATGCAGCCCTCCACTTTATCTCAAAACTGAGCAGAGCCTACAAAAGTGCCAACATCCTTCGATGTCACCCGGATGGGCAATTTAAGAGAAAGGCTGATCCTAAGACCACAGCAGAGGAATCCAGGATGGAGAAAGCCAGACAAGGCTCAGGGATAGTTGGAAAAGGCTTGCCCTTTGGGTATTACTTGGAAACATGGTCCCGTAAATATTGACTGCCTAATACCACCATGGGCATCAGAGAGGATGAAGCAGTTTAATCAACTGAAAAATTAATTACTGTCTAATGAGGGAGAACCAGGTCAATAGCTATTCATCTTAATTTCCCTTCTGTAGCCTTCACACTCATTAGTCAGCTTTTAAATCTTCCTCCCCTTTCAGATTTGTTTACAGCAGCAGAGAGCCAGTAAAACACCAGAGCAGGCATACTAAAAACAGGCTTGCCAAAAGCACTTTCATGCTAATAACACACACATTTTCAGTCACGTATTTGCATTGTCAAGTCCTTAATTCTTGATTATTTTTTTTTCTAAAAAAACCATTGAAAATGTTGAAGGTGTATCAGGTCTCACTACATGGGGAAAGACCTGGATTCTGTAATGTGGTTTTACCAAAGCTGAAACCTCACAGAGGGTACTGTTTATTCTCATGTACCCATTGGTTTTCAGTGTTTCATTGTTTAAAATAAAAGTGGAATAAAGCCTTACTTTGCATTAGATGTGGCAGACCATATTATGTTTCTGTGCCTGGAAACCCCTCCTCTTTTCCACAAACAGATTTCTGAGGGGTGATTTTGTGGAGTTTTCTAAACGGCCATGGACAGCTGGAAAATATAGCCATAACCTTAAACTACCCCCACTGATCTTCAGCCACAGATACTATTGCTTTCTATCCATGAAATCCACACATGCCCATAAACTGTTCGTATCTAACTCAGAACCAAATAAGAGGGTTTTTTCTACACACTGTTCAGATGCAGTCTGAAACCAATGGTAGAAAAGAGCTACAGGAAGTCCTGATGTAGTTTAAATTCAGCTATTAGGACTGTTCTGTGCCTTCAGATTGACAGGGAAGAGCTTGTTTGAGATCCCCTGGGCTACCTGTTCCTGCCAGCAATGTGTGTGCCTGCCTGGTGGGACATCTCATGCTCTGGGAGCATTACAGAGCAGCACAGCAGCTAATAGAAGCCAGTGGGGCTACCTAGGTCAGTCATGGGGCTACCTAGGTCAGTCATGGGGCTACCTAGGTCAGTCGTGGGGCTACCTAGGTCAGTCATGGGGCTACCTAGGTCAGTCATGGGGCTACCTAGGTCAGTCGTGGGGCTACTGGGAGTGTGGGAGATGAGGAGGCAAAGCTGGAACAGATGTGAAGGATGGTGTTGGCAAGGAAGCAATGCAAGAAGCAGTAACTAGAGCTGGCAGGAGAGAAAATAGGTGGTAGGAAGTAAGAGGAAGGACAAGACAAGGGAGCAGCAGGAAAGTCAATCTGCAAAAGCAGTCAGTAACTACCGTATTAGTTTGATTTTCTGGCCAAAGTCTCTACCAGTCATTCCTAAACCTGGCCCTAGCCATGGCTGTTAATGTGCAATGGTTGAAAAGACATTAATTCTTGGTGTCTAAGACACCAGTATTAGGGATTCATCATATGAATGTTGCTATTAAAAACATGCACCATTTTTCCCAGTATAATCTTCTCTAAGATTGGATTCCAGAGCTGAAATCTCCTTCTGCTGTTGTATAACTTGTCATCTATTCCCAGAAAAAAATAATTTCTTTACATAAGTATTTTGAGACCAAGATAGAAACCTGTTAACTTTTTCTTCAATCCCTCAGTATAAAGAAAATTTTCCAGACTGAACCATTTTTGCATTTTTCTTCCAAGAAACTTCCAATTTGACAATGTTCATTTTGAAAAGTGTAGACTCCAGAAGAAGTCAAATTTTCTAAACCAGAAAAATAATAAAACCAGTTGTGCCCTAAAGTATCCTGAGTTTGGCCTAAAAACCCAATACCCAGCAGAACCCTAAACCCTGAGCTTGCAGAAGGGTACTGGAGCACTCTCACTCTATTTATACATGAAGAATCTGCTCTTGGTGAGATTAAAGCTCTTATTTGAAAGAGATGTCTTGGAATCTTCATCACATCTATGTTTTGTTTTGCTCTTTCCAATCAAAATGAGATTCTTACATAAGTAAATGAATGCCAGGGGTGCTTTGGTCTCCAATAAGAAACCTAAGTCTGCTGAAACTTTGAATCTTAAATGGAAAGAAAGAATCTGCAAAATCTACTCAGATGAAAGTATTGGATTCCAGGCTAGTCCAAAGAAAAATCTAATATTAAAAGTCTGACTTTTCTGTTTTGAGGAAGTGAAGAAGTCCTTATTTTGGTGATTGCTATATGCTTTTCGAACAAAGAATACAGACTTTCTTTTCAGGTTAGTTTCCGCTGCTGCAACAGAATGAGTTTTATCTATCTTGTCTTTGAAAAGATCTAACATTACGCTTTTTTTTACTTTAGAAGAATTTTAAAACTCTAGAATGTTTCAGCAAAATACTGCAGGGAGATTTAGGGAAGACTTCATTCTTTACTTGTCCTCACTCATGACCATTGCTAGAATGAACTGACCATTTCCTATCTGTATTTTAAAAGTTAACATAACAGTGACATGTGCAGGTTACTCCTTGCTTACCCCAACAAGAATCTTTGCAAATATTACCTGTACACAACAATCAGATTACTTATAGACATTCCAAGGCCCTCAGGTCTCTCTTCCTTGCCCTCAGATTTCTTGTTGCCTCTTCATTGCTGCCTACCTGTAAAATCAGTAATTTCTGAGAGCATAGATGGGTGATTGAGGACCATACCAGGGTAGGAAGCTTTCTCTCAATATCCTCAGCCCGGGCCCCAGGGAAGCAGCAGACCTCACTAAGTGGGTTAGGTCTGCATGTTGGGTCTTCTGTTTCCCTTAACAGAGTCTCCTTTGACAATGACCTGTCTTTTTCTTTGTGGAAATTATTTTGATGAAGGGCATACACCTCCTTCACCTCAGCGACACCTCCGTGCTGTCAGCCATCGTCCTTGTCATTGCTCAGTGCCACCCTCAGAGCCTCACACCTACTGCACAAGGGCACCTGGGGACGTGGAGCAGTCACAGAGGGGACAGGGATGCTCCACCAGGCAGGAACTTAGGAGAAGCTTCACCAGGAGGAGGGCAGAGCCCTGGAAAAGGCTGCCCAGGGAAGCTAAGGAGTCTCTACTTGGCAGTTTTTAGAGCTCGGTAGAAAAATCAGTGGATGACCTTCCTTCTCTTCAGCAATACACCTGCTGTGAGTGTGAGGCTGAACCAGAGAACTCCAGAAGAAGCTCTAGCCAGCAATTCTGTGATTCCATAATCTACTGGATAAACTTCAGAAGGCACCTAGGAAAAGT